>NLAF01000336.1:0-700108 GCA_002374645.1 Metschnikowia shivogae | reverse complement strand
CCGCCAACGGAAAAAACGTGGGGGTGGCTTTCGACCTTCTTGATGGCGGAGTTCTGCACAGAAGACCCAGAGTGGATGGCAATGAGGCCAAACTTGGATGGCTTGGTGCTGGCGCTCTTGGTAGCAGAGGTCTTGGCTGCAGTCTCTGTTTTTGTTTCAGATTTAGTTGTTTCAGATTTGGTTGTTTCAGATTTGGTTGTTTCAGACTTAGGCTTCACATCGTCAACATCCTTCTTGTCCATGATTCTCACCGCAACCCCCAAGAAATTCGAGTCCGTCTTTCCGAACGCAATCTTGTTGTTTTCCACTCCAAATGCAGTACTCAGGTCATGTGCCAAGTAGTCGTCCTTGATGGAGTAGCCCTTCTGTTCTGTTTTAGACAAGGTGACGTCACCGTCTTTTCCGATATTCACATACTTCTGTGAAGCAGTGTCGACCAAGGAACCGTCGCTGTTCAAAACCAACTTCAAGACGGTTTTTCCGTTGGGAACGACGTTGTTGCCGTCGGAGCTCAAACTAGCGTATTGGGACTGGGAGCCGGATCTGATGATGACGGGATCGATGGATTGGCCTGCGAGTGCCAAGGCGAGAATGCTCAAGAATGGAAGGTATTGCATTGGTAGTTGTTTTGGTTTTGTTGTAACAAGACTGCTCACTGCCTTCTTATATATTTGCAGCCATCTATAAATATCTCTTGCTTTAAATAGCATCACAGCGCATGATGCCGCGTGGTGCGCAGCGATAGAAAACGTCACCACATATTCAAGCCCTTGAAACCCACATGATCACGGAATATTCAAGCCCTTGAAACCCACATGACCACGGAATATTCTAATCCGCAAATTAATAAATACACCTTAGGGCTATCTAAAAGCTTAATACAGCTGAATCGATACTCAAATCCGAGCAGTAAGGGGAAAACCTGAAACCGCTGTGTTTGTATTTGCCTGGACTAATGAAGATAACTGATGAGGGTGATGGTTTTCGCTTATAATTACTACTTCATAGCGGCAGTAGGGCTAAAGCTGACCCAGGTGATGTTGCATTGCAGACGTTGAATGACGCTGCAGTTGCGGTTTTCACTTTTTGTTAAATGACGTGCATTTTGAGAAAAATTCATCTCCAAGTTTTCAGTGTCCATGGGCGCATTAGAAATAGAAAGTTGACGGACAAGGCTTCTTTATTGAGGAAATCGGGACTCAGAATTGAACACTTATTCCGGTACTGTTACAACGTACACTCATGTCAATTGTTCCTTACCAATCACGGCGCTACGAAAAACACGGCAAAATGTAGCCAATACAAAACCACAGCCAATCTAGCGCTCTGCGCGGAATATCAAACAAGTAACAATCTAGAGTTCGGGCGCTGAAACCAACCCGTAGTCATAGGTCACAATTTCTAGACAGACGTACCATTCACAATTGAAGATGCTGAATTACCTCCACGAGCGACGCCCGACTCCATATCGCCAACATGCTTTGCAGTGTTGATTGCGCAGTCCGAAAAGTCTGAAACTCGTCTAAGTACTTGCTAATAAAAGGGATCTGTTTTTGTTAAATTGGTAAAAAGTACTTATTAATAAAAGAAAAACTGGAATCTATATAATTCTGCTAAATGCTGGGGGCAGAGAAAAATTATTAATCAAAGAATATATAGACAAAAGTGAAAGTGAAAGTGAAAGTGAAAGTGAAAGTGAAAGTGAAAGTGAAAGTGAAAGTGAAACCTGTTTTGGTCAAAATTACTTACACAATTGCGAAACTGGCCCACGTGCGCTGCGGCATTTATTGGAAACATGGCAAGACTGCACAGGCAGCGTTTTTGCTGATTGCCTGCTACGCAGCCCATGCAGGGTGGAAGTGTCCCCTCGGGTCCGCATGCGTTCCAGCTAGAGCACACTGAAAATACTGGTATTCTCCTGACTACGCCCGCTTGTTACAGGGGTAACATTAGACGGAGAATCGCACTTTAAGCGCCCCGCGTGGGTGGCTCTGCTAAAGCAATAAAACCAAACATCTCCTGCTTTTCTGGAACATCTTTGATGCTGCTGCAGCGCATGTCCATTGTTCTCCCTTCCCTGCCGCAGCCAGAGCCCTAAGTGCCAGGCCCGAAACCCACTCAATGGACCGCCCTGCATACAACCAGATGGGACAATCGAAATTGGGCCATTTCGCACGTTGCGCAGGCGAGGCTCAGACTTTGAAGCGCCGTCCTACACAAGTCCATACGTCGACTATCTGATCGTCTGCGTTGTGGCGACGCGTCGATGCCCCACCGTATACCGCCCATCCCGTGACGAGGCGGTTCCACCCGTGCCCTGAGCTACATCCCTGTGCAGGAACTCTGGGGTCACGTGCCCCGCACAGCGCCTATCGCACAAGGAACATGGCGCGTCCTGTCAAAGGGAACAGTGTGCATGAAAAGAGGGATACATGGTGTGGGCACTTACGGAAGAAAATTACGCGAACCAGTGCCCTTCTTGATTCTTCTCTAGCCCTTTCCTCCATGATTAAGCTTCCGAGAAGCTTCAGCCAGCGGCTGAGAATGTTATTAGTTGCCTTCTTGCTCATCAACTTTGCTGTCTTTTCCATCTATCTTTTCGGGGAGGAGTTCACCCTTACAGAAAGCATCCGGTCCTCCAAAGACAGGCTCAGTTTCTCCTTGGACGAGATTCTCAATGGCTATGGCTCGGGAAACTTCATAAAGGGCAAGCAACTGTCCAGAAACCGCAAGGTTCTTTTACCCGCCAGTTTCCACTTTGACCGCGATGCGCTCAATCACCATTTGAGCTCGACTTCAGCAAAGCATTGGAGGGTGGAGCAGCTTCGCCCGAAAGACATTCTAGAGGTGCCTCCCATCCAGCACGGCAAGTTTACCCAGACAGATGAGACCAAACTCTTTAACGCTGTGAAGGAGGTGCCCGGCGACCAGTGTTACCTGGGCATCGGCCAGACACTTCCCATTTTGACGGACAGAACCGACATCATTCCAGGTGATCTTCGCCACATATTTGAAATTTACCTCGAGGAATTGGACGAGTTCAACGACGAGTACAATGAGGACATTGCGCCGATATTTGCTGATCATTTGCGCGTGCAGCTCAAGAACAATCTCATCACGCCATACTGGTTCCGCTTGTCGGGCTCTTCAGTTTGGCTCAAGGACTACAATGTACATTTAGTGGTGTCGCGTCTCGTCTTCAGTCACCAGAGAAACAGAGTGAAGTCAGACGTCAGTCTTGTGTTGGCTCAAATCTTCGACAAGGATTGGAAGGAGCTCAACGATGTGAGATTGGTGTTTCCAACGAACAAGATTGACTCCGCAGACTCTCCTACTTTCCACAGCGATGGGCAGGATTTTTACTCCCACCGGTTCCCAAGAATCATGCCCGTTCCATTTTTCCACGAGTACAAGAAGAAAGGCGTGTCTTTGCTTGGACCAGAAGATCCAAGAATCTTCCTTGTTCAGAACCCCAAGGGATACGAGGAGCCTGTGATTGTGTTTAACGCGGACCAATTTAGAATGTGGCCAAAGGAGAAGGACGGGAAGAAGGAAAGGGACCAGAAAGACGAAGAGAAGGCGAATGACGCGATGGAGAAAAAGAAGTCCAGAAACATGTTCATGTCGCAACTTTTCCAATTGCAGAAAGGAAAGAATGATCTTGAAAAAAACGACAAAGCTGATTATAAATATTTCACCAAAACCAGGGAGTTGATGATCGCGGGAGAGGGAAGAAGCAAAAAAGAGAAAAACTGGACTCCCATTGTTAGTGAGAATCAGGAGTCGCTTGGCACAGACAGGTATGTGTATTTTGCCACGCAAATTTCGGACTTGAAAATCATCAAATGCGATATCTTGGCCGACACTGACGTTTGTGAAGTCGACTTTGAAGCGAAATCGTCCGTCGGCGCTCTCAGAGGAGGGACGCCGTTTGTCAATTTGAATCAAATGTTGAGAAAGCAGGCCAAATACAATATCCGCAGGTTGATTCCCGAAGGAAGAGAGATCTGGGTTGGTGTTGCCAGAGCTCACATCACAAATTGTGGATGCAGTGCCAACTTTTACAGACCCAACATCGTTGTTTTGGTCAGAGACAAGGCCACGTACTTCGACAAGGAAGCACAGAAGTTCATGAAGAAAGACTTTTGGAAAATTTCGCACGTCTCTTCGTTTTTTGGAATGGGAGTTGAGATTGTGCCATGGCACCCCGACAATGCTAATTCCATCTGCACGGACACCAATGCCTTGATTCCTAACGGAATCGGTACATGGTCCATAAAAGATCTAGCTCATAGCCATGGAAACTGGTACGCAGATGATGTTATGACTCTTTTCTTTTCCATCTCAGATTACACTGTTGACAAGATCAACATCAAGGGATTGCTCCACGCCCTTTTGAACACACGTGACAACTCTTTATTCATGAATGTCCCGTTCGCGCCAATGAACAGGAACTTGTTCCAGCCGGTCTTGAACTCGAAGGGTGAACTACAAAGTGAGCTTCCTGGCTTCACCAACACAAATATCGAGTGTGCTCTTGAAGAGAGTAAGCACTTCTGCAAAGCTTACGGCGATGAGCAGAAAGAGAATCCCAGAGTGTTCGACCCAGTCGAAGTTGCCCATGCAATGGACCAAATGGAGGAGAAGTTGAGCAACATAAATGGGCCTCTCAATGACATTGGATATTAACCCTGCTGCAAGACGCGGGCCGAGCGGGGCTTCTAATGGCGCGCGACATAGATGTGCGTGCAAACGAGGCGCAGCCTGCCACTGACTCGCGTGATTAGAGTTGGCGATTGTGGGATTCGCGCAAGTCGGATTCCCGTCAATATCAGAAAACACAGGCTTATCGGAATTGGACTGGCGCTTGGCCGAGGAGTCACGTGCGCTCCTCCACATTTCGCATTCGGTTATTTCTGCCAGCCATGTATCGAATGCAAAAACGCCCACCCAGTATTGCAACAGTGGATATAGACCTATCCATGTTTTTCTCCCGCAACTCTACCTGGATACGAAAGCGGACAGAATTCCGTCATTAAGCCGAATGCATGTGGGGAGTGCATGTGCTTTACTTATGAGCAGAGGACCCATGGAATGTCGAGTAATCTGCACAAGCTCACGGGACTTCGGACAAAATGGAACTCATTCACTGGCCCACTTTGCTAGCCGGAGGGTTAATCCGTTTATATCTGTACCACAGTCAGAACAGCGTACTTGAGAAAACGGCTCCACGCAGAGAAGGCGCCAATATCAACCTGTCATTTCAGCTATAGCGTCCGCAAAATGATGAAATTGAAGTCTCAGGGTCGCTTAGTGGAGTTTCTCTGGAACCTTTTCACCGGCGACCACGAAAACTACGTGGTCCACATTGGGGGCCTGGACTAATTTGTCACCTCAGACCCCGAGAACATCAAGGCGTTATTGGCCCATCAGCTCAACGACTTCGAGCTAGGAATGCGCCACTCGCACTTCATACCGTTGTTGGGGGACGGAATCTTCACCTTGGACAATTCCGGCTGGAAACACTCTTGAGCCGAGTTTCTCGCGTGAAAAGGTGGCCCACACTGTGGCACTCGAGAAGCACGTGCAGAACTTGTTCCGCCACATAAGGATGTATCAGGGCAAGCCGTTGGATATCCTTCTATAGGTTCACCATAGACACATCCACGGAATCTTTGGCCACTCCGCATTAATGGATGCGTCAATCGGGGGACTGAACACAGAAAATTCGAAGAAAGCTAGTTTTATGAACCCTTTAACACCGCCCAGGAAACGGGCGCGTCGCGTGCATGGCCCCAACATACTGGATTATCAACCCAGGGTATTTCAAAGCAGCAAAAAAGATGGTGCACAACTTCGCCGACTATTACGTCAACGAGGCACTCGCTATGACCAGCGACGAAATCGCCTGGATGGTTGCACTTTCCTTTACGAGCTCGTTAAGGAAACCAGGGATCCCGTACTTCTCCGCGACCAATTGTTGAACATCATGATCGCAGGTAGAGATACAGCCGGGCTTGTCGTTCACCATGTATGAGATGCTAACCCGCAAGTGTGGCGCAAAATCAAGGAAGAAGTGGACGAGAAGTTTGGCATGGGTGAACAAATCACCTTTGAAACTTTGAAGAGGTGCACGTATTTAAGGAACGTGATCTCGGAGGTGTTGCGTTTTACCACAGTGTTCCCATCAACGGCCGCTTTGCGAACAAGAACACGACGTTGCCACGTGGAGGTGGAGTTTCAGGCGACAAACCTGTGCTGGTCGAGAAAGGGCAGGGTGTGGGATATCTCACCTCGTCGACACATCGCAACCAAATACTCGGCAAGAACTCTCATGAGTTTGTGCCAGATCGCTGGAATGACAAGCTGTTGAAGCCGGGCTGGGCGTATCTTCCTTTCAACGGTGGGCCTTTGTTTGGGGCAGCAATTCGTTCTCACCGAAGCGACATGTGATCACACGGATCGCCCAGAATTCCCAAATTATATGATCACGACAAAGAGCCCCAGAATTGTCCACCCCAGAACATCTCGCAGCTCACTAATTCGCTTGCTGCAGATTGTCACATCGCCTTAGAGCAGCCTTTAACACGTGAGTCTGATGCGAATGACCGAATGACAAAACCCCAGATAGAAACAGATGTTCAAACCAGTTACGTGGTGCTTTTGCGGAGGTCAGTCATAGGCAAAATATCCGCCTGGCCGTCACTCTGGTCGAGCATATTATCGAAAAACGTAGTCCTCAACTCCTTCCACCTCGTAGCATACGTTGATAACGTGACTAGGGTGATTCCGCTCAGTATCTGAAGACACCACCATAATAGCGACGTGGGAAAACGCCCAGTGTATAGCCATACCACAAGAAGGTTCAAAACATGGACGGTAACGGCAAAATCCCAAGCCAATTTGGACCGGCCAACCACAAATGTGACAAAGAGGACACAAAGAAGTGAGTCAAAGAGCCAGAGTGCAAAGAGCGTCAAGCCCATGGCGTTTCCTGGTTCCACGAGTTCCCACGAAAATACCCAGTTAACGCTGAAGTCATAACCGTTTAACAGCGCCACCAAGTAAAAGACAATCAATGCAGTCAAGTAGTAGAAGCTCTGGAGTGCCAATATCTGCATGCTGATACGTAGAGGCGTCAACGCTGTACCATTGTCGTTGCCCAAAAATTGATACCCGGGTGCCATAGTATTGTTGTTGGTGCTACGTGCACGGTTTAGCGCTGGTCGTGACCCGCGTCACGTGCCAGTACCCCACGTGCCATAAGCTTTCGCAACCAGTCAATACGGCTCGGTGCTCTTGTTGGAGACGGTTTGTGTGAGCTGACCACTTTATTCATGACATCTATTCCCAACTACTTTTTCTTACCCTTGCTTTTGCCAGCCTTGGAATTACGGGCCTTGCCCTGGAACAGAACCCGCTCGGCCTTGGTCTTCTTGTGTGAGCGACCACCATCTCTCTGAGCCTCTATCTGCTTCCTCTTCTTGGAGTTGGGTTTGCCCTTGTCTTTGGAGAGCTCAGCCGAGACCTTCCCTTTACGCTTCTCCTTTTCCGACTCGAACCACGTTCTCTTAGGTTTGGAATAGATATCCTTCTCGTGCTTCAAGAGATTCTCCGCCTTGTTCATCTCCATCTCCGCAGCGATCATCTGCTTCTCGGCTTGCTCTTCTTCAAGCACCTCCTCCACCATAGAAGCTTTCAGCTGCAAAACATCGTGGACCTTAGAGACCTCTCCCCAGTCGACGAGTCTGGTGACGGCTTTCTGGCTGGACCCATTCTCGTCCAAGGACTTGATTGCAGCCTTCACAATGTTTCTATCGGCAGGAGCCTCGCCAACCAACGTGATAGAACGTCCCTGTCTGCCTGCTCTGGCCGTTCTTCCGACTCTATGCAAATAAACTTCATGACTCTTGGGCATGTCGAAGTTGATGACCATCTCAATCTTGGGGATATCTAAACCTCTAGCGGCCAAATCGGTACAGATCAACACCGGCACGGTGAGGTTCTTGAAGTCGTTGACGTTATTCAAACGTTGCTCCTGACTCAAGGAGCCGTGTAACTCGGAAACCTTCATGCCCAACAAGCCGAGAATGATTCTTAGTCTGTGTGCCGTCTCCTTCCGGGATACAAACACCACCACACGGCTTTGCTGTGCCGGGTCGGACTCCTTCAAAAGACGATACAACAATGCAGGCTTCATGTCCTCTTTTTGCCGTATACGGACAAACTCTTGCACCAACTTGGTGGCGGCAGCCTTGGGCGGGTCTATCATAATCCGCACAGGTTTGTTCAATGACAACTGGATCAAGTCCTGGATCTTGGTGTTCATGGTAGCCGAGAAAAGCATAGTTTGTCTCTTGTGTTTGGGGATTAACGACAAAATCTCCGTAAGCTCGGCCTGGAAACCCTCCTCCAACATTCTGTCTGCTTCATCCAATACCATGATTTCCAACGAGTCAATGGAAAAAGACGCCGAGTTGCGGATATGGTCGATCAATCTTCCGGGAGTTGCCACCACCACATCGGGGCGGGAGCGCAATTGCTGCTCCTGCTGTCTCAAGTTCAAACCACCCACGGCCAAACCAAACGTCAAGTTGGAGATGAACCGTCCAAGTTTTCTGCCCACATCACACACCTGAATGGCCAACTCTCTCGTTGGCGTCAACACAATCACTCGGGTAGCTGGCACTTTGCTGGGCTTGAAAAGCAACCGCTCAATGATTGGAATCATGTATGCTGCGGTCTTACCGGAACCGGTGACTGCACCGGCCACGATATCTTTACCCAAAAGGGCAATAGGAATGGACGCGGCCTGGATGGGCGATGGGTTGGCGTAGTTGAGGTTTGTCAAGCCCTTCAAAACTGGACGGGAAAGGTCCAAGTCCTGGAACTTCATTTTCGTGTCTCCGGGGGTTTCGGCCTGCTCGTAGAACTCGGCAATGGCCTCGGCGGAGTCACCATCATCTTCTGAGTCACCATCGTCTTTGGACTCGGAAGCTTTTACTTCCTCGTCTTCTTCCTCGCTCTGTTCCGGCTCATCTGCCTCCTCGGCTTCGTCTGGTGCTTCTGCCGATTCTGGGGCTCCCATACCGAAACCGTCCATAGCGAGCTCATCGTCATTCTCATCTTTTCCCTCATCCTCCTCATCCTCTTCATCCTCCTCATTCTCTTCATCCTCCTCATTTTCCTCATCCTCCTCATTTTCCTCATTCTCATTGGAGCCTTCAACTAATCCCGTTAATCCACCCTTTCTCCGCAAGATTTCGTCTAAATTGACATCCTTCTTTTTGCTGGTTTCTTCTTCAGTCACTCGGAACTCCCAGCCGTCTGCAGTGGCGGCGGTCTCAAACCCGTCTAGCGAAAACTGGAAATCGGGGTTAATATGCTTGTCTTTAGAGCTCTTGCCTTCAGTCTCGGCATCTGAATCACTGTCGGAAATATTTCTACCTGCATCCGAATCACTGTCCAACGTCAAGATCAAGTCCTCCTTGACGGCTTTCTTGCTTTTCTTAGCCATGGTTATTGGAGCGCTACACCGATGCGATGCTTTTTTTGGTGCGATGTCGTGGACTGCACATAACGCTTGTCTAAATGGACCAATGCTCCAAAAATCATTTACTGGAAAATCAAGATATAGTCCAAGTCTCGACGCTAGGAGATCCAGCTATGCACTGCATTTGTTGGGATTCGAAGTAAACCCGACAACAACCAATCATAACTTTACACTCGATCTGAATAGATTGCATATTATTCTATCTGAAATAGAAGTTGTCCAGGATATCCGACAATTCATAGATATCGTAGAACTCCTCGCCATCGCTATCCTCCGTATCGACGCTAAACGGAGCAACATCGGCGTAGTTATCACCCTCCAAAACAAGCAACTGGGTATTTTTCCGGATCTCTTTGAGCGACTGCAACTGACTTGTGGTTTCCACTGATAGTTGCTTTTGATCCGTTAGACCCTGTAACATCTTCAACCCATCGAGCCACACGGCTTTCTTGTCCTCAGAGTTGGTGTAAAAACTGATAAGCGTTTTGCCCAGTCGGTTGTATAATATAATCTTCTCATAGGAGATTGTGCCCTTGACTGAGATCAACGAGTCGCTCTTGAGCTTGTCCTGAGCGCCTACCAGGTCTCCGATTTTGATCGAGCTAAACTTTGCAATGTCTTTCAACGCAATCGACTGCAACTCCATTTCCTCGAGTGTAGGACGAATCACCACCACGTCGTTGAACTCCTTGTAGTGAAGATACTTTCTGTTCGGACTCAAGATAATAAAGTAGTAGTTGGGCCCGTCGGTTTTCTTGACTTTGGAGTTGAACAATTTGGTAGCATGTGTTTCGGTGTGCACCCAAGAACCCTTTAGAAGTTGCATAACTCTTTGTTCACATACGAATTCGCTGACCTCGCTTGCCAAAGTTTTGTCAAATTCCGGGAAACGGGGGTTCCATTTGTTGGCGTGGGCTGCTTTCAACTCGTTGAATTGCACGCGTCTGATTTCTTCGCAAGACTTGACGGTAAAAGTCTCCAACTCCTCCTCGATATTGTTATTGACCTTCAACGCAGCTTCTAAAGATTCGATGTTGGTTCTAAGCAAGTCGATGATTCCCGCGATGTCATGTTGGTTGTCCAAGTTGGCTTTGGTGTCCTGCCATAAGCGCAAGCACAAGTTCATGGAGAAGTAGATCATTAATTCCCACGAAAGAATGTGACTCTTCAAGCGGGGGTAAGTCTGGTAGTTTTGGAAAATCTTAAGCCAAAGTTCGGTGCACTCTGAAATAAAAAGAAACATGGGAAACGTTCTGTTGTGGTCGCTCATGATCAACTCCTCGTGGAACTTTTTCTTGAAAGTCATGTTGGGGTCCTTCAAAAACACCTTCAAGTCCATAGCAAGCAAGATGGTGAAGTTGTCCGCCACAAAGTTCTTGGGATTTGCAGAGAATCCAGCTTTCACATACTCCTCTGTCGAAGCAGGAGTACCAAACTCGTTTAAGGAGACGTCCAAAAACACGAACAAGTTGGTAAGCATGACCTGGTGCGAAACCATGGACATGTCGAACCGTGTCTTGGAAAGATACTCGTTAAGGCGAAAGTAGGAGCTTTCAAGGTGGGAAATGGAGTCGAGGATCTGTGGATCGTTGGTCTCGATCAAGTTCCCTATGGTGGAAAAAAACTTGACATGTTTGAGACGACCGCTCAAGGTAATGATACGGTCGTAGCTGAATTGCAATGCTTTGTCGATCAAGTCGGTGACCAAGCGAATGGAGTTCAAGAGTATCTTTGTGTCGGAAACGTAGAGTTTGGCGGTTATCACATCGATGGTGTCCAAGTAAGTGACCAAACTTTGGAATAACGGCAAGTGGATCTCAATAGAGGAGCTTCCGTAGCCTTGTGGGTAGGGCCCGCCGGCAATGGAGATCACGGCGATCTTCAAAATGGCCTTGTAGGTTTCGGTGGACATTTTGGTGGACACGATGGAGAACAACGAGTTGAACAAGTTTTCGTCCAAGATGGTGGTAAACTCGGGAGATACAGCCACAGAACCCGGCGATGACACACAGTCCAAGAGCTTGGCGAGAACGACGATGGAGTTGACCTTTTCCTGCTTATCTTTGCCTAAGATGTTCGTCTTGAGAATGGACGAATAACTGAGCGCCGTGGCATCATCAAGGTTGGACCTAGAGATGTTAGACTTGCTCAAAAGGTCGTTGAGCTTGTGGTTGATGGTCCGGGAAGACTCCGTCATTGCGAGGCGAGTTGGTGTAAAATGTCCAGATTGCGGAATGTGCGATGAATGTTCGACAAAGGCAGGTTGATGCGTGTGGACGGTCTAGACTGCGCAGGTGAGACTGGATGACAAGTGTGGAAACGTCTCTACGTTCGGGAAGAAAATAGTGGTTGGCTGCTGACACTCGCAAATACGAGCTTGAGGGGGGGTGGGGGGCGGATGGAAGACTTAAATTACACTTCCTGCCTGTTCATGCGCAGCGGCAGCGTGTACGAGAGACGAGGTATTCGGCGTGCCAGCCCCGGCGGAAGCCCGGAAAAAAGCCTGATTGGGCCGTTAATTCCCGGCCAGATGGCGCCTGCGCTTCGAACCCCCGAAACTGCCACGTAGCATTGTATTGTGCTAGGTCCAGTATCCTGCACGCCGCCTGCAAACAGGGTAATACGATTTCGCATTTCGCTGCATTCAGCATGAGATGCGATAAAACGAAGACGTTTTCGGTGGGCACCTGCATACACCGGGGCGCCTTGCAGGGGACTTCAGCGGTTTTGCCTGGGCCCCGCCGCAAGACGCCCTATACTCGCTTCTGCAGCCGCTTCCACCACTCGATGTTGCATATTTCTGCATGGACTTAGCGGTCATATATGGACTATATACGTCACGCACGGAACATACTCGTCGGCGGTGAGGCGGTCCATACACGACCCATTGTTCTCCCGAAGGCCATCGGCTCATAGCCCTGGATTCATTATCCTGATCAGGAGCGGTTGGTCGTGCACGACCGCTTCTAGGCTCGGAGAAAAGTCCTCGAAAAAGCTACATGCTTAGTAATGTGTTTAAGGCCCGCTGGTAGGCATACGCCGCGACGTGCCACATACAAGTTGGCGACGATATTGGCCACAGATAAGCCGGCTATTTCGGATGGTTCGAATCCATCCAAACTACGGCCACCTTACACACCACGCTATAAATTTTAGAGTAGCGGTGCGACGTGGCGAAATCGACTAGTCGCGCGAAGCTATTGACCGCAACTACTTCATACACCATGTTGGATTTTTCAAAAGTATGTTCACACACCGTCAGCAGAAACTCAACTAACAAAAAAGGCTTTATCTTTCTTGGACAATCCCGCCATAGAATGGAAGTCTGTGGTCACGTCCCTCTTGATTGGAAAATACGTCTTTGAAACTTACATTGACTATAGACAATACCAGATTTTCCACAACACAAAGCCACCGGCATCAATCGAGAAAGAAGTGACTCAAGATGTTTTCTTGAAATCGCAGGAGTACTCTCGAGCAAAGGCCAGATTCAGCTTCTTCAGCAATGCCGTGGAAATCGTCAAGGAGGTGGCACTCATCAAGTATGACTGGTTGCCATACTTGTGGGACTACATCAGCTCACTCTCCTTCGTCTTGTCCAAATATCCCTACATTGGCCGGCTTTTTGGCTCCTCCATCATGTCTCAAAGCATCTTATTCTTTGCTGCCACCATGACTATCTCCACCATTGAGTCGTTGCCTTTTTCATACTACCAAAACTTTGTGTTGGAGGAGAAGTACGGTTTCAACAAATTGAAATTAAAGGTCTGGATTGTTGACGCCCTCAAATCCTTCGTATTAACGATCCTCTTGGGCTCGCCATTCTTGTATGGATTTTTGAAGATTATTGACCACTTTGGCGTCAAGTTTGTCTCCTACGCTTGTGTTTTCGTGTTGGTGGTGCAGCTATTCTTCATGACCGTGATGCCTTCCCTCATTATGCCTTTATTCTACAAGTTTACTGCTCTTGAGGAGGGCGAATTGAAGACCGAAATCGAGGCTTTGGCCAAGAGAAACAACTTCCCTCTCACACAGTTGTTTGTCATCGATGGCTCTACGAGAAGTGCTCACTCAAATGCTTTCTTTGTGGGTTTGCCATGGAGTAAAAAAATTGTTCTCTACGACACTTTGATCGAGCACAACACTACTGAACAGACCGTGGCTGTCTTGGCACACGAAATTGGCCACTGGAAGTTGAATCATTTACCGCAAATGTTGCTTGCCACACAGCTCAATGTCGGCTTTACTTTCATCTTGTTCTCGGCTTTCCTTGAGAACAAGTCCCTCTTCCACTCATTCGGCTTCTACCAGACTTACCCTGCGTTTATTGCCTTCACATTGTTCTCATATGTGAGTTCCCCAGTTAACTGCATCACACAATTTGCCATGAACATCTTGTCCAGAAAGAACGAGTTCCAGGCTGATGAGTTTGCAAAGAACCAGGGTTATACCCAAGACTTGGCAGCATCTTTGATCAAGCTTTCCACCAAGAACTTGAGTTCCTTGAACACCGACTGGTTGTATTCCGCTTATAACCACTCTCATCCTATTTTGGCCGATAGATTGAATGCTCTCGGCTATATCTCGAAGGAAAAGATTGGAAATGTGAAGTTGGAGGTGGAAAAAGAGGACTAAATCTTGTCTTGAATGCCACGAAGTCTTCCTTTCTTTCTATGGAATCGTGAGTTATAATTATGTAGTTGCCTTGGCCAGCAGCGACGGAGCCTTGCCAAATTTGGTGTTGTACATTTCGTACGTCTCCCTCATCTGGGCATAGATCAAGTGGGTTTTTCCGATGAAATGGTCAGCCAACCTGCGATCATTGTCGAGTCGTGACAAGTATGCACCGCAAACCTCACACACTTGAAGCTTCTGCTGAGCCGACTGGCCCACATTCTCAGCAATAATCCTTACCTGCTCGGCGGCCACCTCCCTCTCTTTGATGACACTTTCTAGTAAGGTGCTGTGCTCTAAGGACTTCTGGATTTCGTTGGCATCGGCTAGATATTGTAGCTCGGAAGTCATAAGCCCGATTTTTGTGTCCAAAACCTCCAAATCTTTTTGTGCAGCAGCTATGGTGGCCTGTTCGGCCGGCGTGTGCTCCAATCTCTTAAAAGCCGTAGCAATGTTAAAGTCGATGTCCTCAATATACTTGCGTAGAATCCGTAGATACTCTAGCTCGAACTGCGGGAACTTTTCACCCTTTTTCTTGGTCCGGTACTCGTATTCCAACTTGTGCTTTTCGAGATGTAGAGATGGGCATTTGCCCATATCGTTTTTGGTTCCGGCAAACAAGTCATGAGGGCAGCTTCCCACAAGGAAGGCTTTACAAACACGCGGGTTCGTGATATCAACTTCCCGACGCTTTGTCAGGGGAGATATGAGGGCGTCACGCCCCATTAGTTGTTCTAGGAGTAGTCTCTGTTCATTGGCCATGTTATCATACCAGTACTTGGGATTTGGAGACTGAGATGCGAGTGCATGTATGCAGGCATGGTTGGCCACACGTCTACAATAAGCAGTGAGCTAAGCTCGAAAGGACGAGATGAAGGCGGGTGGTACACCCATGGCACAAATGGATGATGGGTCTGTTTCGTTCTATGGCCCTCTTTACCCTTAGCATCCACGAAGCATGAGATAGGCGAAGCTTCTCTGTACTCGTATAATCCTACGCGCTCAAGAATTCAAAGAAAAAGTCTCGGAATGGCGGAGCAATGAAATCCAGTTCTTGCAGTTTCGTAAAAGGAAAAAGAGTATATAGACCTGCGTAGCGTATACTGCGTTAGCGAAATTTAGCCCGTTGTGTGCACCACCTATATTATGCGACGAACGTGCGGCATAGGAGGCACGGGTGCCAACTGATCTCACACAACCCCCATATTTTTTGCGCCGCTTAATTAAGCGTGGTCTTGCCCACACTAACCATTGTCCAATGAAAAAGTACCAGCTTATTGGCCGCAAAAGCGTCGCCAAACAGCTGCGAAAACACCAGGCTTATCCGGCACTACATCTATGCCTGCTACCCTACGAAATCCTCACATTCATCTTCTCGTGCTTAGAGGAAGATATCAACTCGATTCTCCTGGTGGCAGCCACCTGCTCCAAATTCAACAACATTGTTCTGAAGCTCTGGCTCTACAAAACGCTCAAGTTCAACACCGCATCGCAATTTTCCAAATTTTCTCTGGCCCACTTACCCCACAAAGGCTCCTCGTTCACTAAGCGCTTTATCAACATCGAACCAAGTGCCAAAATCAATTTCATCACATCCGTGCACTTGATAAACCCGCCGTCATTCAGCAATCCAAATACTCTGACCAGCATTGCTGGCAGCTATACGGTAGATGCACTGGACAGTGGGGGCCTGGAATATCAATCTTTTGTGAGAAATCTACGAACCCTCTTCAACGAAGCTTACGGGTTGAAAGAGGTCAAGATCTCGGAAATTTCCCCGAGATTTGAGTTTTCTCCAAGCATTCTTAACACCAGCAGCACTCTGCAATTAATGTCCAAATTTAAGCATACAAAGCAAAGCCGGTGTCTCGGAATCCTAGAACTAAATGCACAATCCGGGTGGACGATTCCTTTCAAAATCAATCACATTTCGTTGTTCCTTGACGTCTTTGATCAAGTCTCCCAATTGAGACTCACCAACTTTGTCATCAGTGAGCAGAAGCTACTCTCTCCTGACAAAGCCCTAAAGCACGTCTCCATAGAGTCCTTGAGTCTAAAGTCTTGCATCTACATGGATATGAAGAAGCAAAAGCGGCAACCCATTGATATATTCATGAAGACATCTCATCTAAGACTCTCGTTAATTCAAAACGGGGCGGATCTATCTTTGATTGACGTCTTCAAAGTAAATGAGCAGCTCTCCAGTCTAGCATTGGATATAAGCTCTCAGATTTTTTACGCAATTGACCCAGCGGACAATTCATCCAAGTTCAATTTCTCCAAGTATAATGAGTTTTTCAAACTTGTGTGCTCGGGAAAGGGTGGCTACCAAAAGTTGAGATCGCTCACGCTTTTTAACTTCGACTTATTCCATACGATATCTCATGAGCACAAGAAGAAGAAGGCCGAAAGTCCTATGGAAGAAGCTGTGCTCCTGGAAGACTGGGATCCGTTGCCCACAAATACTTTTGAGGACTTTATGAAGTTCATTTCAAACATCCCGATTCTCACGTTAGTAGTGAAAGAAGCTCCCCGGGTGGTTCGGACGTGCAAGAATTGCGGACTCACAACTGAAGATCAAACCAAAGCTGTTTCCAGCCTTAAAGATAGCGAATGGAACGTGATACTCGAGCCAATTTTGAGCAACAAAAACTGTTCTGTTTTTATCTATGATCATAAGTCAGAGCCTTTATTCTGGAGAAGAGCCAATTTGTTAGCAAAAACTGATGAATAGCCACTTCGGGGACCTTTGAGCACACAAACAGGATGCTTAGATCGAGTGGAATATGGATATCACGATTAAATTTACGACAAGAGAAAATACCACACTGTAGTCATCCAAGATCCTTGCGGCGACTTAACAAGTTAGTATACTGACGCAGGTACTTGTTGACCGTAGCCTGTTTTAGATGACTACTCATGACTGGCTGAAAATAATGCCAGAAAAGCATCACTGATCTTCTGGAGGAAGCCATACATGAACCCCCTTTGTGGAGGCATTGGCGGAGAAGTGCTTCCGCCTGTCTCGTAGTCGGACTCCTCCACATACTCATCATCCAGGGCAGTGTCAATATCAGTGTCACCTTCACTGTATTCGTCATCATACATACCGTTTTGATAATCGTACTCAGGGTTGAAGTTTTCTCCGAGATCCACACTAGTGTATTCCATGTACACCAGACTTCCGTCCACATCAAACACTTTGTGGTGGGAAGAGAAAGCCGTCAGCGGAAGCCGCACAAAGCCTCCCTTCTTAGCTTGAACGCCTTTGGCTATCAAGTCGTTAGCAATAGGCTGGGGAAGCTGTTTGGCAATGTGGAGGTTGGGGTAGCTCTTTTCACATTTTGGCGGGGCCTGCAAATTTTTACGCCCTGGGTACTGAGTGGGATTCTCAAACACATCTGCCATCATCGCAAGTTGTTTGCGGGCATGGTGAAAATCTGGTAGTAATTGGACGTCGCCATCTGGAAGGAGTTTGACGAGCCCGTACTGGTTGGGCTCTTCGGAATATTCGTAGATCAAACCCCCACTGAAAACGGGAAGCATGTCGCTTGAGTAAATGGAACGAATCTCATCAAATTCCCGAGGCCGGTTGATGTTACAGCCATATCTAGAGTTAGTATTGCCAAGTGGGCTGCAAAAGAGTGCACATACTCGGAAAAGAACACCGGGCGGGAATAGTCAGCATATGCCTCCACCAACTTATTGTAGCCACTGGTATAGAAAGTCTGCTGACCGCACCACTGATAAGAGTTTACACCATAGAAATCCACCGAATCCGCCTGGTCTCGGGATGCACACTCCAAGTACTTGGCCAAAGACGTGCGATACTTCAAGTCATCGGCCGCGGAGTAGCCCACCGGAATAAGCCGCTCACTATTGGACCGGATATACTGCTTGAGATCCCTCACCACGGCCTTCACATATGGAGGTGACTGTGATGCAGACATTTCATCGTTGACTATTTCGTTTCCGGCGAAAAACGCCAAAGTGTTGTTGTAGCCACTGAATTCTTGCACCACCGAAAATACATTGGTCATGTATTCTTTGGTGTACGTAGACCACGGCTCGTAGCGGTTCAAATGGTGGCCTGCTACAGGCGAGTTCACGTCTAAAACCAAGTATATGCCGGCCAAAGCGAGAGCTGTCATACACTCGTCATGATTGAGTTCGCCATTGATGTTGTACACACGAATGGTCTGAGGTTAGTAAATCTTAGTCACACTGCTGCTGCTACGTACGTTGATTTGTAATTTCTGGAACAAAGCAATGTCCCGGATACAGATATCGAGACAGCTTAGTGGGTCGGAGTTTGGGTTGACTGCTGATGACCCCCCTGGCTGATAGTCCACGCCTTTAATATAAAACTAGACGTCAGTAGATGAGATGTAAATGCCACAGTAAGGCTCATACCGGCTTGTTGGTGACGCTATCGAAAAAGTGCCTTCCCTCGATAATGATTGGATTGATCAACGAAGCAATTGATGCTACGAAGAATAGAAAGAGAGGTAGCATTTGAACACTGAAGTGAGGTTCACAGATCAGATTGTTTTTTCGCAGCCAACGCGTTTTGCAAATGGACTGCACTTTCACAACAATTCACAGATTACAAAAAATCATTTTATTATGATAATAGTTAATCTGAGTAATAAGGTTAAATGCTTGACTATTAGTATCTATCTGTAACCTGCTACGAAAAATCACCTCGTTTACTCTGACAAATTATTCGCATATTATAGCCATTAGAACCAAAAGCGATGAAAGCGAAGTAAACGAGAACTTCGTAGAAGAGAGGATAGAAACAGATTACATTTTTCTGAAAACAATAGTCCTAAACAAGTGGAAATCTTGTAACTTTGTAACTTCCGATATAGTGTAACGGCTATCACGGTTCGCTTTCACCGAGCAAACCCGGGTTCGACTCCCGGTATCGGAGTTATTTTTTTTAATTCTTTTCGCAAGGTTACATTTTAAATAGAGATTGCTACGAGTTGGCATTAGTCAGCTTGAATTCATCTTTATTTACTTCTTCTTGGAGGCAGTCTTTCCATCAGGAATGGTGTAGAGCACCATCTCATCACCCTCGGAAAGATCTTTCTCGACCTTGTAGTAACCCTTTCTCTCGAACTGGATGATGTCACCCTTCTTCAAAGACTTAACGTTCAAGTCAGCATAAGCATGGCCCTTGAACTCGGTGACAGGGGTGATAAAGTCCTCGAAATTGTCAGTCTCTTCCAACTTGTCTTTGGTGATCAAGTGATCGAAATCAACGAGCTCGACCTTGGTCTTGTCCGAGGTGTTTGCCAACCAAGTAACCTTCTTTTCTGTCTTACGGAAGTCTCCCTCCAAGTGCAACTCAGCGTCAATGGACTTGACAACGTCCCCTTCCTTGTGGATCTTTTTGATAATGACATTACCCCAGTCCATGAAAGTAACTTCTTCACCGTCAGTAAAGCTGGCAGCGTCGGCCTGCTCCACCAAAATGTCGTTGGTAAACAAAACCTTCTTCAAACCGACATCTGGGTTCTTCTTGTGCTTAGGCTTCTCCTCGATGACGGCTGAGGATGGACCATTGGAAAGGTGGACTGGCACAGCATTTTCGGAGTCGATGGCAGTGTGTCTTGGAGCAACAGGGTCGATGATCTTCTTGTTCAAAGCCCAGATCGAAGACCATTCCATATTGATGATGTTCTTGGAAGGACCCTGGGAGATGATGAAGTTTCTCAAGCCCTCAACAGTCATACCTCTTCTGCGGACACCTCTGACGGTAGGGAATCTGGGGTCGTCCCAGTTTTGAACAATACCGTTGTCCACAAACCATTGCAACTTTCTCTTGGAAAGCAATGTTCTCATGAAGTTGACTCTTCCGAAATCCCAGATGTCAACATGACGCAAGTTCAAAGCCTTTTGGATCCACTCGTATTGTGGGTTGCGGTCTCTATACTCGTTGGTTCTCAAAGAATGAGTCACACCCTCAATGGAATCAACCACAGGCACACAGAAGTCGTAAGTTGGGTACATCTTCCACTGGGTACCAGTTCTGTGGTGAGGAGTCAAGTTACATCTGTAAATGACAGGGTCTCTCAAAGCCTTGTTGGGGTTGGTATAGTCGATCTTGGCTCTCAAGCAGTTAGTCAAACCGAACTCAGTGCCGTTCTTCATGTCCTCTGTGAAAATCTTCAAGGTTTCCTCGATTGGTCTGTCTCTCTTTTCGGATGCAATACCATCCATTCTCTCCTCTCTCATCTTTTCCAAAGGAGTGTCGTCACAGTACGCCTTGCCGTCCTTGATCAATTGAAGAGCCAAGTCGTACATCTGGTCGAAGTAGTTGGACGAGTAGGTAACCTGGTCACCCTTGATGTTCAAAAGAGCCAAGTCTTCGATAATAGCATCTTGGAATTCGGTCTTCTCCTTGGAAGGATTAGTATCATCGAAACGAATAATCAACTTACCCTTGTACTCGTGGGCAAAGTACTCATTCAAGATAGCAGCCTTGACGTGTCCAATGTGCAAGTATCCAGAAGGCTCAGGAGGGAAACGGGTGACCACCTGTCCCATCTTAGCATTGGGCAAGTTGATGGCAAAGTTAGCCTTGTGGGTTTCTTTCTTCTCGCCCTTGGCGGCCTTGGCTGACTTTCTCATCTCGTTGATGGCCTTGGTGGACTTCTCGGCCACGTCGAATCTGGCATCGGCACCAACGAAGTTGTACCATCTGGAGATATTGATGTAGACTTCGTTCTTGAGCACAGAGCCCATGACGGCATTGGCTCTCAACACTCCCCATACGGCAATATCAGCCAAGGAAAATGAGTGTCCGATCATGAAGGATCTGAAATTCAAGTGTGCATCCAAGGTCTCCAAATCAGCAGCCAAAGCCTTGAAGTTTTTGTTGGCCAACTTGTCCAAAGCAAATTTCACCCACGAGGAAGAGTCCTTGGCAGTTTCGGAGATGGAAGGAGCCAAAGATGCAAGAATTTGCAACACATCGGGCTCGCCCGCGGTGACCTTGTCGTCGATGGAAAAAGACACCGTTGCGTCCGAGGAATCAACGGCTTTCTCGTCCACGAAGTTCACGGCAACATCAGCTTTTGATTCAGCCTTGACAAACTCGGAGGCGATAATTGAGGAGTAGGCAATGAAGGGAGCCTTAGCAGCAACCGTCAACGATGGCATGTTGGATGTGTCAGGAGCGAGAGGAAAGAAAAAATCCTCATAGTGGGCGCACGTGACCAATGATATCTACCCGCGAACACGATACCAAGGGCTCCACCACGCTTCCTCTTGAATCTTACCCAGCGTCCAATGACGTCACGTCTGAACGGCACATCCCGGCCGACAGCGAAGCGGTCGCCGTCGATTCTTGTTACGGATTCACGAACGAATGTCATCAAGGGCACGCGAGCTCCGTTTGCAGGGCAAAATTACAAGAAGCAACAGCAGCAGCAACAGCAGCAGCAGCAACAACAACAGGTGGAATCGCTGCCAAGTCAACATCGTGCAAGTCACAATTCAAGTGTCCACAAACGGGTTTCGCCTCGTGCTAACAAATACACTGATATCTCCGTCGATAAGCTTCTCAGCGGCCTGAGTGATATACCATCGGGCCAGAGCCGATTTCCGCTCTCCAATCAGAGCAACCCGCTCACAGCCCCTCAAAGAAGCATGTCACCACCGGTGACTTCATCTGCTGCAGATCAGAGACGTCGGAATATTCTATCGCAACATTTACCGGCGAGAACGTCCAAGAACTCACAACGATTGGTGCTCATTCCCGACGTTAATGGTGGCCAACAGCGAGTGGAGTCTACTCCTCTACTTCCAGAAAGAAACTCAGATGCGCTGTTTCAGGTACAGAGAAGCCGGGCGGAGCTTTTGACAAAGGACGCTCGTGCCAAAGAGCTCAGCAGGGTCACCGCATACTACATTTGCGAGGAGTTTAATTTGCAAGCGTTGGAAACTTTCTTAGAGAAGGTTCACAACGTACAGCCGCGGCTATACGACGAAGCGCTTTATGTTCCATACACATTGCCTTTGCTTCCAGCATCGGACGGCTTCAGGGTCAAGTCTAACGACTCCGCCAAATCGCTTCCGGGAAAAAAGTTTGTGGAGAAAATGATCAACAAAAGTGAGCAGATTGATCATTTGTACGAGTATTACTCGGGTGTGGAGACCCCTGAGGATGCAAACAATTATTCCATGGATCCCGAAACTGGTGCCATAGACAACAGCGGCCCTTTCGACCCATCAGAGCCGCAGTTTTTTGCTCCCCCAGTGGACGACTCAGACAGCGACAACAGCACAAGAGAAAGCCAGGAAAATAGTGATCAAGCTGCGAAAGACAAGATCACCGAAGATCCGAGCAGCAACAGGTCCAAAAATGGAACAAAAGAAACTTCAAGTGACCCTGCAGAGCTTCTCAAGCACCACGCGGAGATGTTTGTTCTAGATTATGGGATTGTGGTATTCTGGAACTTTTCCGAAATTCACGAAAAAAATATTCTAGCTGACTTGGCATTTGCGTTTGAGGTCCCGGAGCCCATTCTATTGAATCCTATCAATGAGCAAGACATCGAGACGGAGGAGTTTCATTTTGAGTACGATTCTCAAATACACCGCCCCCGGATCTTCAACGACATGATCACCTTGAGGAGCGGAGACCATCTCATCAAGCTTACAATGTCGTATGCCATTGCCCAACTGACTAAGTTATGTCTCTTTGAAAGTCGAATGGTGCACGGCTTGCAGCTGATATCCAAGCTACCAAAGAAACTCGCTCTTACTGGACGCCTAGGACTCAAACGACAGCAGCTTTTGAAGAAATCCGGAAAGCTCTTCAAGCTCCGCGTGGACGTTAATCTTTCCAGCTCCATCTTGGACACGCCGGAATTCTTTTGGTCCAGCGAGCCAGCGTTGCATCCGCTTTACAGTGCTATCAGAGAGTACTTGGAGATCGAGCAGAGAGTACAGGTACTCAATGATCGGTGCAAAGTGTTCTTGGAGTTCCTGAACATCATCAGTGACAGCATTAACGAGTCCAGTACGTCTCGTATAACTATGATGATCATCGTGATCATTTTCATTAGTCTTGGCGTGAGCATATTCGAGTTTCTCCTCGAGATCATTTGAGCCGCACCAACTATATACAAAGTGTACATGGCCCCGCGCGTAAATTCTTCGTGTACCAACTCGGGCATATGTTGCCGTCACAACATGCACCCGGCGGCTTAAAAGAAAGAAATGCTTATGAAGAATACAAGCTGCGAAGAAGCATTCCACAACCCCGAAAACCAATGCCTGATTTGGACCTCGACTCGGTGATGGAAGATGCACAAGAAGCCCAGATGATCTCAGACTTCATCTCCAAATCAAGATCCCTGCAACTGTTTGACAACTACAACGACGACATGGACGTCGACCAATACATGTTGAAGACCGAAGCGGTGCCGCTGCTTGGAAACGTGTCATATTTGACAATTGATACCAACTTTATCTTGTCACAGCTTGAAGTCGTGGAGCAGTTGAGGCGGTTGAGTTCCGATTACCACTTGGTTATAATCATTCCCCTGGAAGTGATTCGAGAACTCGACGGGCTAAAAAATGCCAAGAGGTCTGATCTGCGGGGCGGAAGGTCTGTTGGCCTGCTAGCAAGATCAGCCATCGAGTGGGTTTTTCAGTCGTTATCAGACCAAGACTCCCACGTGAAGGGTCAGGCAAACTCTCAAAAGATGCAGAAAAATGCCCGCAATGATGATGCTATTCTCGACTGTGCTCTCTACTTCAAAGATCATTTTCCGCAGTCGCTTCACATTCTCTTGTCTAACGATAAGAACTTATGTCTGAAGGCCTTGATCAACGAGATCTTGACGATATCATATCGTGCGACCATGAGCCCACGAGAGATTGCAGAGAAGGTATACGAAGAAAATCTACATCGGTTCGGGAGAATTGATCCCTCCACAGTTAGTGTACGTGAGGTCGAGGTGCCGGTGAAGTTACCGTTGAATGCTCACACATTGGCGCATGCATGCGAGACGGTGTACAAGGAGGTGACAATATTGGTTCGGTCGATTGTCATGCGTTGTATCAAACAGGAATATGGCGACGATTTGAGCTTGATCCGCGACTTCAACGCTGATGCTGACACCTCTTTGGAGGACCAGGTTCTGAAAATCTGTCGGTTCTGGATGACGGTCTTTAGTCACAGAATGACTGTCCGACCATTCGAACAAAAGGGTAACCGAAAGGAGCCCATGCATGTGCAAATGCCTGGTGATGCACTGGAACTCAAAGACTTTGTTTATTTTTGGTCTGCCAGCTTGAGCGAGCTCTATGAAGGCGTGATGGCCAAGAGCGAGGTTGAGAGCCTCCAGGTGTTGGTGCACCGCTGGCAACAACTAAGTGGGCTTCATTAGCCTTGCTTCCGTTTGATGTACCCGATTTGGGCACGTTTTCTTATGTTGGAGTTTTTTTTCACTGGCGCAATCGGCCGTGGATTCTCCTTCTTCACCTTCGCCGGCGGTACGTCATCATCACTCTCGTGAGCCCTTTTGGCCGGTCTTGGCTCCATGTGCTCAATGCTGCAATTCTTCCATGTTTCCTTGTCTTCGAGGGCCGGCGTAACGAAATCACCTTGCTTGTACTCCCGCAAAACGGATTCCGAAAAACTGTCAAGGAAGCCGTCACTGAGCACGTTTTTTTCTTCAGGATTCTGCCGCCTGTATTTATCCATGAGCTCTGTTCCGTTGATAGTCTTGTAGTTCTCCTCAAGGTATTTTGTATACCGGTCCTTGATACGAACAGCCTCTTTGAGTTGCTGGAGCTGGAAGGAGAGGTAGCTATGGCGGGCCAATCCCAGAAGCCCAAGGGACTGGAAAAACGACTTGGCCACGGATTCCAGACACTTTTCTGCCTCCATCTTCCACGTGACCTCCTTGGTCAATTGCACGCTGATGTCGATCTGCGTGGCTCCCATAGTGTAGCATGCCTTGCCGCCGGCACCGGCAGAAACCGCATCCTCCAATTGTCCAGCAAGATACAGCATTTTCGACGAGTCAAAGTCATTCATGCCCAAATCTCCTGCAGCCAGCACCACTTCCGCGTGTGTCGGCACGTGTCTCCATACCAGAACCAAGTCAGTTATATAGAGCGAGTAAGGCGCACCAGAGCCTCTGATGCACCCCAGCACATAGTCGTTCCCACTTATCGACACAATATTCCAGACCATAGGCAAGCGCAACTCAGCACGATGACCGAGCATATTCATACTATCAAAGAGCTCGTGGCACGAGTCTTACAACGGGTGAAGCAAGTCGGCGAAAAAAGGTTGTTGGTGTGTGTCAGCGGCGTACCCGGTGCAGGGAAGAGCACTTTGGTGGCGAGTCTTGTGACAGAACTTGAAACACACCAGTGCGTGTCCAAGGCGTTGCCACAGGATGGCTACCACCTTTACCGCCACCAGCTCCAAGAAATGGACGATCCCGAGGAGGCGTTTCGGAGAAGAGGTGCACCATTTACGTTTGATGGGCGGCGCTTTGTTGACGACGTATCCAGACTACTCACTGAGGCCACGGTGTCCTTTCCGCTGTTTGACCACAGCCACAAGGACCCTGTGGAAAACGACATTGTGATTGGGCCCGATGTCGCTGTGGTATTTATCGAGGGAAACTACGTGGGGTTGGCGGAGGAGCCGTGGGGCCGGTTGCAGGCTGTGGCGGACCAGCTTTGGCACATCAGCGTGGCGCCGGCCATCGTGCAGGAACGCCTTATCCAGAGGCACCTATCGAGCGGAATATGCGCTTCGTTGGAGGAGGCCACGGAGCGGGCCAGCGGGCTGGACTGGCAGAACGCTCAGTACGTGGTGGCGCACTCGCGGACGCCGGACGTGGTCATCTCTGGGATTGAGTGATGGCCACTTTCGGGACCACGTACTGCATTCAGTACAACAGGAGCCAAGGACCCGACAAGGAGCCGGAAATAATTCCCACAAACCCTGCGCTGGATTTACCTTAGCACTGCATTCACCGCAGGATCATAGTATCAGGTGACTTCGTGCACTTCCGCGATCTGCCCACATCATGCGACTTCTGGCGCCCCCAACCGCTGATACACCACGCTTCTTCCGCCGGACTTTCGGAGCGCTTTAACATCACCAGATTCGCTCGCGGCCTTCAATTTCATTCACCCATGAGCATCATCCACGACCGGTCTCGTCCTATCCGCGAGAGAATGGAGGCGCTTGTGCGCTTGAAGCAACAGGAAATCACCACGGCCATTGCCGCGTTGGACCAAGTGGATTTCCACACGGATGCCTGGGACCGCAGCGAGGGCGGCGGCGGGCAGTCTATGGTGCTCCAAAACGGAAAGACCTTTGAAAAAGGAGGAGTCAACATCTCCGTGGTCCATGGCAAGTTGCCTCCCGCAGCCGTCGAGAGAATGAGAGTCAACCACAAGAACTTGAAGGGAAGCTCGGACGGCTCCGTTAACTTTTTTGCTTGTGGCTTGTCCTTGGTCATCCATCCGCACAACCCTCACGCGCCGACCACGCACTTGAACTACCGATACTTTGAAACCACGGATCCCGAAACGGGCGAACTCACGGCGTGGTGGTTCGGTGGCGGAGCTGACTTGACGCCCTCGTACTTGAACGAAGCCGACGCGATCAACTTTCACTCCAAGCACAAGGAGGCTTTGGACAAGTATGACCCGGAGCTCTACCCCAAATGGAAGGCATGGTGTGACAAGTACTTCCTCATCAAGCATCGTAATGAAACCAGAGGAATTGGTGGCATTTTCTTCGATGACTACGACGAAGGTGACCCCAATGACATTTTGCGCATGGTGGAGTCGTGCTTTGATGCTTTCATTCCCGCATACATCCCGTTGGTCGAGGCCCACATGAACGACCCCTACACGCCCGAGCAGAAGAACTGGCAGCAAATCAGACGCGGCCGCTATGTCGAGTTTAACCTTGTGTTGGACAGAGGTACCCAATTTGGCTTGCAAACCCCGGGTAGCCGCGTGGAGAGTATATTGATGTCACTTCCATCCACAGCAAGCTGGGTGTACGACCACCACCCAGAACCGGGAAGTGAAGAGGAAAAGTTGGTGAAGGTGTTGAAGGAGCCACGTGACTGGGTCTGATTCTGCCGACACACGAGCCATAGCCGGAGTTGGCAGAGCTCCGGCCGGCAGTCACGAAGCGTTCTTGGCTGCGCCGTGTATATCAACCAGCAACGTTGCCCCAAGAGGATACAATGGTGATAGATGCGCATAAAAGGGTTCCTTGGGCCCGTGTATAATGCAGCGCATTGTTTGCAAAGGTTCATTATCTGAAACTCAGGAATGTTGGGTCTACTACGTTGCATGATCACGCTGTGCATGAGCTATACCATCGCGCGGCTGAAGCAAGTGTGCATAGTGAGGTTCTTAGTGTTCGGGGTCTGAGGCAATATAGACCTGCTCAAAGCCATCCGTAACCCCGCTCTTGGGTGCCACATGGGCCGATGTCAGTTCCTGTATGGAGCGTGCCGCGCTAATTTTCCCTCGAGATAATGCTTTTTACTGTCCTGCGTCTAGCCCCCAACTCTTCTCATTTTCTCACTTTCTCACCGTTTCCCTATCCCTTTATATGGATTAAAAACGACGCTGATTTCCCTCTGTTCAAATCCTGGCTCTGCTATGGCAAATTTGATTGTGTCTCCATAAACGTTCTCCATTAGCGTTCTCCATTAGCGTTCTCCATTAGCGTTCTCCACAAGCAACCCATACAAAAGCACTCAATTACCCCCGAGCCAGACACGCAATCCCAACCCATGTCTGACTTAGAATCTTTTGCCGAGTCAGAAATGCGCTCCGCCAACCGCAATACCCGCCGAACTGACGAGGCTCTTATGGATCATAGAAACCAGGCTGAAACACTCCCCCCTAACGCCAATAGCGCCACGTTCGACCCATCCCAGAAACCCCGCTCGCCCTCCGAAGCGCCTTTTCACAGAAGAAACTCACGATCCCAATCCATATCGGGGCAAGATGACGACACGCGGCCTCATATCAAGAGCAGGAAGTCCATCAGACCTCCGAGACCCACCAACAGCGGGCACGACTTGCCCCGAATCACCAGACTGAAGACCAACGACTCCAACCTGTCCACGCCCGAAGCAAACGCAGGCGCCCACTACTCCTCTAGAAGAGAAAGGAGACCGTCCAGAACATCAATAGACCTGGAGGCCGACTCGCATGCGTCCAGGTCGTCCCAAGAAACAGAAGAGGATGTTTGTTTCCCCATGTTGCGTGAGCACGTTAAGATCAACGGCATTGACTTTGACGAGATCGAGGACTTCATCAATGAAGAAAGACAAAGCGGTGCATACATGGAAAAGGCCTCGCAAACGCAGAATAACCTCCCCGAATCCAATCTCAGCAACAATGCCAAAAAGTATTCCCCCAAGAACATCTTGAACAGAACCACATCCGTGGTCAACGACGACGGAAGGCCGAATGTACCCGAGAACCCATATTATCACGAGACTTTCAGAAAACCTTCAGACTCATCCGAGGACTACTCCAGAGACGAAAAGAGGGATGACGACTCATCCGACGTCGTGAGATTTGGCGGCACCAACATAGGTGGTGAAATCGAGTTGCCAGATCGTTTCTCTTTCTTCCACTCAGACAACGAAGAGACGATCCATTCTCCTGATATTCCGTCCTTGGTGCGTCCAGGCCAGACCGTCAGGAAAATCTTCAAAAATGGTGTCGGAACATGGTGGTTGGACTGCACATGTCCAACCGACGCAGAAATGAAAACTTTAGCCAAGGCTTTCGGAATCCATCCGTTGACTGCAGAAGATATTCGGATGCAAGAGACCAGAGAGAAAGTGGAGTTGTTCCACAACTATTACTTTGTTTGTTTCCACACTTTCGAGCCAGACAAAGAGTCCGAGGATTACTTGGAGCCAATCAATGTCTATATTGTCGTTTTCAGAGAAGGCGTGCTTACCTTTCACTTTAGCCCCATCCTGCACCCTGCAAATGTCAGAAGAAGAGTTCGTCAACTTCGTGACTACGTTGTTGTCAGCGCGGACTGGATCGGGTATGCCATGATTGATGACATCACTGATGGATTCGCTCCTGTGATCACGGCTATTGAATACGAAGCAGATGCTATAGAAGATTCTGTGTTGGATTCTGCGCTGTTCAACTTCAGTTCCATTCTTCGCAAAATAGGCCAGTCCAGGCGCAAGGTTATGACTTTGATGAGACTTCTTTCCAACAAAGCCGATGTTATCAAAATGTTCGCCAAAAGATGCCTTGAAGACGAGTTCCATCCTCCACACGGAGGTGCATCGAAAGCAAATCTTGCGAGCATTGCTGTGATCCCCGGCGACGTTGAAAATTCATCCAACCCCAACTCCGCAAGTGGAATGCGGTTCGGTCCAAACCCCGGTGCTCCACCAAGTATGATGTCCCACTTCCAGTCACCGCTAGGGCGCGTGCAGCCCAGAGCAGACATTGCATTGTATTTGGGAGATATCCAGGATCACGTGGTCACCATGTTCCAGAACTTGTCCGCGTACGAGAAGATCTTCAGCCGGGCACATTCCAACTACTTGGCTCAGTTGCAGGTTGAGTCGTTCAATTCAAACTTGATGGTAACGAAGATTTTGGGTAATGTCACATTGATTGGTACATTATTCTTGCCATTGAATGTCATAACAGGTTTATTCGGAATGAATGTGAACGTGCCTGGGCAAGGCAAAAACAATTGGTTCTACGGAATTCTAGGCTGCATGGCGTTGCTCGTGTTGGCGGCCTTCACTGTTGTTAAATGGTGGTTATCCCGCATGGAAAGAAGAGAGACTGCCCATGCAAGTGACAAAAGATCTATCAAGACTTACAGTCTCAAGAATAGAAAGCGGGAGGCGGCCAAGTCAATCGTGAGTTTTCCCAAGTATGATTAGATACTAATAGCATTAATTTATCCTTTTCACAAATGGTACTACTACAAAAGTTATATTGAAGCAAAATCACTTGTATTCCGATGGCACAGCTCCCCTTATTGGTCCTCCTTTTCCTTTTGCTTCTTGGCCTTCTTTTCCTTCTTGGCCTCCTTTTCCTTTCTAGCCTTCTTGTAATCGGGCTGCTGCTTTTCCGAGGGAATCCAGATTTCGTCCTCTCCCTCGTTAGCTTGTCTAGCAGGCCCTTTCTTGTCTCTGAAGACTTGGTGTCTCCACTCCTTCAAGTGCTTTGTTTTGGTGAAGCGCCGCTTATCCTTTAGGGCCTGTTCTTTTGGTTTGTATGGGGCAAACTTCTTGATGCTGAAGTAGTTATTCAACTCCTGGTCGTCGGCTAAGAAAATGTCCCGCGTTGTCAAGCCATAACTTTCTGGAGAAACCTCTCTATATTTGAACACAATCTCGTCTCTGCCGCTGGCTCTTCCTCTCTCCTCCTCAACCTCATCTCTGATCTGCAATGCGTTGGCTTCCACCAAAGACTGGGCCTTTTCTCTCAAAGACTGCTTTTGCTTTTTGGCCGACCGCTTTTCTTTCAAGGCCTTCTTCTTCTTGGTGAGTTCCTCGTCACCTCCTTCTTTTGATTCTTCTTGATTCTCCTCCTCTTCCTCCTCTTCATCATTCTCTGGTTGACCTTCCTTTTTCTGCTCTTCACGGAACTCGGACATCAACTCATCGTCCTCTCCCCACTCTGGCTTGGTCACCTCAGCATCGTAGTACTGGTCGTTGAAGATCTCGGCCATTTTGTTATCCCAATCAGCGTCATCAAAATCGTCATTCATCAATGTGTCGCCAAAAACCTGTTCGATTCTCTCATCTGGGACATCGTCTCCAACGGCTTGCTTGATTTTCGCGAGTCTGTCCATGACTTTGTTGATCTTCTGGGTTTTTCTCTTCTGCAACTCCTTCTCAATCTGCTGATTTTCTTGTTCTTTGAGCGCATGCTCCTTTTCTCTGGCTCTCTTACGCGAGTTGGTTTTTCCTCTTCTCAAGGTGGCCTGGTTACGAGCATATGACACGATTTCAGCGGCCTGGGGATCTTCGAATCGGAAGTTGTATGCTCTTTCGAAATCCTCCACTGCATCATCGAAATCTTGCTCGTCGTCTTTGTCAATTTTGTCCAAGTCAAGCACCTTGTCATTTTTCAGAGGAATCCACGCTGCGCTGCCAAGGTATGACGACAAGAATCCTTCCGCGTCTTTTTTTGGATCAGGCAACGCCGGCCGTTTTGGAGCTTCACTTGCTGGCGGCTTCTCCTTCTTTTTCAAGAAGCCCTCGTCATCATCACTCTCGCCTTCCTCTCCCTCGAAGGCATTGTTGATATCAGCAAGCAACTTGGTTCTTTCTTCTCTTTCAGTCACCACAAACGGTTTTTCTCCATCCACGGTCCCAAACTCGTTCCCTTCCTCCTCATCATTTTTGTAATCGCCGGAAAGCAAGTTCATTCTGTGGTAATCCTTCAAGTACATGGGCTTGTCGCCAGATTTCTTGGACTGCTCGATCTCCTGGTTGTCGTCAAAAAACTTTGCTTTGGGGTCCATGAGCTTCTTGGGATCCAGCTTAATGGCCGAGAGAACATTCTGGATCTGACTCTCGAGATTGCTCGTCAACAATTCTCCGTATTCGTCTTCATCCTCAGAATCCGAGGATTCTTCACTTTCATCATCATCGTCCGCCGGTGTTTGCTTTTGTTCCTGTGTTTGCTTGATTTCTTCTTCGGTATGTCCCTGTTGCTTCAATGCGAGAGCTTCGGCTTCGCGTGCCTTTTTGGCAGCTGACTTTTTTCTGGCCATTGTGTTGTTCGATGTGATGTGTATCTCATCGCACTTCTGAGTGAGGCCTGCGTTGCATGCAGGCGGAGATGTACAGTGTGAGGAACAGACATTTGGAAAAATGGCCGGATTTTGGCCGGATTTGATAGAGCGGCAGTGGAGTGCAGAATGCTAACAGTGGCACAGCCTCCGGGATGGAAAATCGACCATATTTTGTAGTGCCCAACGTAGTGAAAACTGCACGAGACCCGCGCCGAAAAAGACCTCCAATGGTAACCATTAGAATACGCATATAAGACATCCAATCCCCGCAACACACATAATCCTGCTACACCTTATGACGTTTCATCATGGGCCGTCCCTTTCCATTGATACGCACCTTTAATAATCTCCTATGGAACATACGACATTACCAACATCCGCAAAAAAGACCCGCTTTCAAAGCAACCCGCCATCCTTTCTGCACGAACCAACAGCTTAGAGATGCATCTTGTACATATTGGCTCAAAGAGACCACCAAAGATTTCGGTCAGCGGCTTCTCGAGCGACGCAACTCAAGCAAAACGACCGCCCAGCGCAAAACACCCTTTTCCACTGGCACTTCCAAGGGCACTTCCATAGTAACGCTTGCGGGGGCTAGATCCACCGTCGAACATCAGGAGGTATCTTCGGCGGACTGCCCGGATCAGAGAATATCTTCGGCGGTACCTCAGGAGTTCTCTTCTGCAGAAAAGCAGATCATCCAGTTGTTTCAAGATGCCGAGTTTCTGAAGATGTACGAACTATTGAAGACGTTCGAGGACGACGGTACCAAGGTGTCCAAAGATATCATCATGGAAATCATATCCAGAGTCTACGAAAACCCTCCCACTGATACGTCCATGAACTACCTATTACGGTCCACAACAGAGGAGCCTTTGTTCTTCATCAAGTACAGCCTACGACTGCAGGGCCGCTACTCCGATTACTCCACGCATGTGAAGAACCTATATGACATTGCCTCATCAATCGAGAAAAAGGAGGCTCTTTCAAAAGTGGACGAATCATTCCTCAAAGCCTACATCTGGCTCTGCTACCACATGGAGGATCTCTCAACCTTGCAAGGATTACTGTACCAATATCTTCAAAGACCGGCCTATGACTCTCGCACATTGAGTTACATCATCAATGCTTTCACATACAGCTTCGATGTGGAATACGCAAAGTCGTTGTTCTTAAACATCATCGAAATGAACCGCCCACTAGATGAATCTCTCTTGTCGTCAACGCTATCGGCATTCATCAGAGTCAGAGCCCTTCACGAAAACGTTCGGGAAATTTGCATGGCTTGGCAGCTGAACCCAGGTTGCGAGAGCCCACACCCGAAAACAATGGCCATGATGGCGAATCAAACTTACATTTATGGCACCCAGAGAGAAATAGCTGCCATGGAAGCGGATATTCAGTCTCTTGGTTACGAAAGCAATTTCTTGGTCCAGATGACGAAGATGCAAACCAGCATTGTGGTAAAAGACACAAACCAAAAGAAGACTGTGACTCAGGATGAGCTTAAGTCGATTCTTGAGGTTAGGAACACTCTCGGCAGGACAAAGTATGCTTTGGGGGTGTACTATGAGTCATATATTCGATTTTTCTGCATACACTGTGATATGAACTTGGTGCAATTCATTCTCAAGGAGATGAAGCGAGACGGCATTCCTCTAAGTCGTTTCTGCTACGAAAAGATTTCAAATCACTACGTCAAAGAAGCCAAATTCTTCCAGCTTTTCGAGTTCATCAAGAGGTTTGTTACAAAATTCACTCGATTCGATTTGTTTTTTGTCAAACAAATATTCCTTGGATTCGTCAAAACCTACCCTCACTATGCAGAGGCCTTTTCGGACGCCTTTGATCTTTGGCTTCAGGAAACACCTCAACTCTCGAGCGAAGAAAAGAAAGTACTTCGGGAGGAATGCCAAGTGAGTAAGAGCAACTCCGCAATAAAGCCCGTCATTAGCATTTCGAAGGAGCTGAAAAATAAGCTAAAATACCCGACTTTGGAGACTATCCCGGGAACCTTCCGTGACAAGTATCATAAACGGAATATTGTGCATCACACCGAGGAACAAGGCATCAAAAGTCTTTTGAGAAGAGGAATCCGGCCGAATTACTTTTTCATTGAAGAACTTCTCAAGAAGCTGAACAAACGCGAGCGGCTGAAACTTCTTCAGTCGCTTACAAATATCCGTATGACTCGAACAGTGACTCGACTCAAAATTTACCACTTTCTTATGAGCTATCCCAAAAAGCACCAATTCGCCGAGTTCTATCGCCAGATCAGCAATGAATTGAACACCAGTGACAAGATCTTGCTAGCGAGACGAACCCTCAATGTCCATGACTACGAAACTACCAGCCAAATTCTCGATTCTATCGGATCCTCAGACATGACAGATAGCAGGCAGATGTTGCTTCTTAATTTGAGTCTCCGAAACAACTTGGGCAGCAATAATCTCTCAGCATGTTCAAAGAACTTGGAGTCTTTTGCAATGGACAAGATCACCTTGAGTCCTTACATCCACACTCAATGCAGATACATCGAAAAGGAGGTCCACAAGAAGATTGAGCTGCGTGCCAAACAAGCGGAAGTGGAAAGCGGAAGCAAAGAATCAGGTGCACTCTCAAGTATAGAAGAATTGGTCGTTTTTCTTCACCAGCTACAAGGTTTTATCGGGGACATCCAGATCCGTCTCAAAAAAGACAAGCTGGATGTTAAGATGTTGATTGGCGACACATTCCACTTATTGAGTCAATGGGCCGAGTCCAGGCGCACGTATGACAAAAGAAAGGTATAGACAGTCTAGAATGAAATCAGTCTCGGCGAATGGAGCGAATGGACCGTGAGCCGCTGTCGTTGCTCGTGGAAGCAGAGCTCAGATATTTTGCATACTTATCTTTAATTGAATGGTCAGAAGCCCGAGCAGATGCCGTGGAATGATTTGATGGAGTCTGGGAATAAGACGTGTATGACAGTAGGGCGGCTCTTCCAGAACTGTAGTCGTTGTGGGCAGGTCTCTTGTTGGGGTAAGATGAGGAGTAGCGGTCAGAATAAGAGCGCTTTGCTTGACGGTCTGAATGTGACTGGTATGGGTTTGATGGGAGGTTCATTCGCCTTCCTGAAGCAGCCAGCGAAGCGTCTTTGGAATGGTGGGCGCTAGGCGTGGTGTAGTGACGTCCTCCCAAACCACCGCCTAGTCTCATGGGTTTCCAGGAGCGGACCAAGCGCCCGCATTCAGTGTCCACCAAGATCTTGCGGGGTTTAGCGGATGCCGGCGCATCCACCGCCAATCCTGTAGCCGCCAATTCTTGCACACAACTGGCGGCGTCCGCCCTCTGCTCAAACACAATGAAGCCGTAGCCACGCGACTTTCCCAGCGTGGTGTTTCTGGCAATGCGGATTGACTCTATACTCCCGAAGCGAGAGAAGAGTTTGGAGAGTTCGATTTCCGTCATGGAGTAGTAGAGGCGGGCCACAAACACCGTTCGATGGGGGTCCTTCAAGTGCTCATTGGCGGCAAAAAGCGCCCCGTTCTCCCATTCCCTGAGTTGTCGGCTGAAGGACTCGGCATGAGTCTCCTGTTTTTTGAGGGGCGGTTCTGTTTTGGGTTTGACGTACTCTCTTTTGTAGTTGTCTCTGACCAGGGCAAAGTCGGAGAGGGGCGAGATGATGGCCGTGGCCCGACGTTCTGGCGCATAGTCGACTGGTGCCTTATATAGAAACGGGAGTTTGGGGGCAAATAGTTTTTGGATTTTCAAGGGATACCGCTCAGTATCGCCGCTCTAGCTGTTAGTACTGTGGTGGTGGATTTCTGGTCTACGTACCATGATGTAGTGTGGTGAGAACGCGAGTGCAGCGCGGACATCAGAGTACCCATCACAATTATCGGGGCATCCATAGAAATTAGGAAACACGTGACTTCCAACGGGTTTACTGCTACATGGGAGTTTGGCAAGAGTATGGTACAAAGTCAAGAGTATGGTACAAAGTCAAGAGTATGGGCACAACAGTGATGGTGTATGTACAACAGTCAATAGTAGAGTGTGCAATAGTAGAGTGTGCAATAGTAGAGTGTGCAATAGAAGAGTGTGCAATAGTAGAGTGTGTAATGGTAGGAGTGTGTGGTGTGTACATCCTAGTCTGCAATAGTGCAGTATATCAGTGTAGTGTATATAATGGTCTAGTAGAAAGTCAAAGCCAGGTTTATCACTTAGGTTGCAGCATGTCCTGCATCGACATTCTCACCTATTGCCGGCACCCAAATAGTGCTTGACTCCACTCGCCCACCCACCGCTTTTCTCCTTCCACATGGAGCCCCAGCATGAAAGTTTTGACTTTGAAGCCTTCAATGCTCAGTTGGATATCCACCAGCTAGCAATCTTTACTCGGGCCCAACTAGCGAGATATAACGGAACGGATAAGCCCTCCATATATGTTGCCATCAAAGGCTACGTTTACGACGTCACTGAAAACAAAAAAAACTATGGCGAGGGCAAAAGCTACAGCAAATTCGTGGGCAAGGACGTGGGCCGTTTGCTAGGATGCAATATTCTCCAGGATAAGCCACAGGATGGTGTTACGCCAAAAGATACGTGGGATCTTTCTGACTTGACGGAGAAGCAGCTTGAGACAGTGGAGAAATGGCGGCTATTTTTTGCCAAGCGCTACAAAATCGTGGGTGTTGTGGTGGACCATTTTTAGCTCAGAGAAGCGCCTGCGTTCTCTGCATTGAATTCCCAGCGTTTATCAGACTCGCCATTCTAACCACTAAACCGTCGCACTAAAATTAGATTGCAAGCCGTGGCACTAGAGTCTAAGCATTGCAACTGTCGTGCAACTCCCACATTTAGCACTTCTCACATGACTCTACATATTCGACACCCACCAAAGAATTGGTCCCACAAGCCAGTTGGATATGAGACAAAAACAGCCATACAACGCAGCCGGCTTGGCCCGGATCCTTGTTTTATAGCTGAGTTGGTGGCTCGATTCGTTCCGCTATACATGTCCTGTTGTGGCCACGCAGCGGCCATCCCAAATTATTGTTCTGCAACGCACATAGCGATTTTTGGTACAGTCTTTTGCTGGCTCCATTCATCAGCTACGCGTCAATGCGAGGCGCACAAGTGTTATGCTATGCCAAAGTTGGTCCTGAGCGCACCGATGCAAACAATACGCGAATGTTTCAAGAACAGATGTGTTTGTAGAGATTTTGCACAACAATGCCGTCAAGCGAGACAAGTCTGGCTTCTTTACCAGTCTGGCTTCTCTACCCGTATAAAAATGTCCGTATATAGCATCCCCGCAAAAAGTCTTGTTGTTGGCATTGGTAGCAGAACGCTCTAAGCGCATCACATGATCAGTGTGCGCTCAAGCCTCTCGGCATTGCACTGTGCATATCATTTTTTCTGACCATCCTCTTACGCTGCACTCTAACCCATATCCGAAAACCAAGCATAACGACTGTCCATCCCGACCAGTTTTGATAGCAGCGTTTTCGTCTAGTCACATTCCGTTCTCCTTCAAAACATTCCTCTTGCAGGCAAGGTCGAGCAGTCCTGAAACACCCGCACTCACCCGCCAACACACGGCCGAAACCTCCAGATTCTCCGAGACTTACGCCTTTTTAACGCTCTCTTGACTGCAAAATCTCAACCTTTGATCATGGAAGCCGGTGGCAAGGCCCAGCTCAGGCAGCAGCTCCTAGCGAGCGAGAACGATGTTAATACCCTCTCCGGGTTCGCCGCAAAAGGCAAACTGCAGTTAAACATGTTCAATAATTTCCAAGAGGTACCCGTGCAGGCCCAAAATGGCTACCCGGGCCAACCCCAGCAAAACTACTCCAACCATGATATTATGACTCCCGTTCTCGACACCGCGTACGCAGGGTCCTCCTCTTCCAGAAAGGCCTCCATGAACTCCATGTCAATGCAAAAGCTCTTCCGAAGAAAGGGCCCCGATACCGGAGCCTTTGACGAGGAGTCTGGTGCTGATATGGGCGACTTCACGTCGGAAATGTCCTTCAACGATATTTCCCGTCTCAAGGGCCCGGGAAGATACAACACCTCGTCATCATTTGGCATGGATACCACTCCAATTATCCCGGTGCTTGGCGGGCCGGGAGGGAGCCTGAAGGGTCTTAACAACGTGCAGTACAGAAAGCACATGAACCATCAGAAGAAGATGAATCTTGCCCAAAGTGCTCGAGCCATGTCTTTGGCGGGCGGTGGGAGTCCCATGGCTCAGCAAGATCCCCGCTCGATGTCGTTTACAGGAGATCCTTCTCAAAGGGCGATGTCTCTCGGAAGGCCCATGAACGGTGCTCCTCCCAATCCTCGAGCCATGTCGCTCAACTCCAATCCCATGCTTAGGAACGGCAATGGACCGCAACCACCTGGAATGATGCGTCGCCCCGGTCGAATGAACGGAGCTCCTGGCCTTCATCCCAATAACCAATATCCACCCAAACAGAATCCTCAAATGATGCCAAACAATCACGGCCCTCACCAGACTCAACACACCATGTCGTTGCGCTCTGGTTCACTGCAGCAAACTTATAGAGGGCCTAATATGGGCTCGCGAGCCAATTCTCTAAACAACAGTGCTCCGGGAAATTCTAGATCGCTGTCATTTGTGAATAACGGGTCTCGTCCAATGCATCCCCAAATGGGCCAGACGGGCCCAATGGGTCACATGAGTCACATGGATCAAACGGGCCCCATGAATCAAATGGGACAGCCAGCCTATGGATCTCAGGGCTCATTTCATCAAAATTATCAGTCATCGCCTAATTTGGCCGGCCCTCCTACAATGGATCCCGGTTACGGTAATAGACCTGGCGGAATAGAAACATCCACCGATTCTTTGATGAATGTTCAAGAGGAGGAGGAGGAGGATTCCGAAAGGCCATCTATTGCACCGCCACGTGGCCCTCTTGACGAAACTGACGCAATTTACACTTTTGAAGAAGGTGAGGAGAGCCCTCAAATTTCTCGAAAGTCAACTGTCAAAAAATCGAATTCCATGCGAGTCAGAAAGCTTGATTTGTTTAAAAACGACAACAAAAGTGATATCGCCAACAGCGACAAGAGCCTGAGCTTAAGCAAATACTCCCAAACCGCAATTACCGAGGAGTTGCCAGTCAATTCGGAAGAAGACCTTAACCTGATCTCGACTGCAAAGAGCATACCCCAAGTTCCTGATAAAGCCATGGAACGCGACGTTTCGGGCCAAATTGAAGACTCGGCCAAAGCAGCTCGTGACACTAATGCGCTGCTAGCTTCAAAGCAGTCGAAACGACCACTTAAGTTCAAAAACTTAGTCCAAAACACAGCATTCAGCAAGTTTCGGTCTCCATCATACTCCTCTCAAAACAGCTCCGTGCTGGAAGAAATACCCAAGGAGATTCATTCAACCCCGACTGACGAAAATCAAGTCTTTTCCGAAAAAGTGCAGAACCCAGGTAGTCGGTCGAGTGCGGATTTGTCGGATTATGATATGAATCGACACTCTTACAATGAGACTAATTCACGTGCTGGAAGTGCTAATTCGAGCTTCTATAGTGGTGGATCAAAAGTTGACTTGATAGGAAAAACCTTATCAGACGCTGCTTCAACCTCAAATTTGGAAGGCACTACTCCAAAGCAGTCTATCACTCTGAAAGAAGAGGAAGACTCGCTCCGTGATTTACCAGATGGGGTCAGAGACATTGATTTAGAGTCAGCTGTAAATTCAGCTCACCTCAAGCGATTTTCGTCTCTTTCAAGATCAAGCTCCGAGCTCAAGGTTCAAGGACTCGTTCCATCCAGTGCAATTTTACGTGGTGACACTGCAGATACATCTAACAACGGTACCGAGGGCATAAGACCCAGATCAAATACATCCCTCTCTTCCAAATCCAAAAGCTTTATCAAGCGGATCTCCAGGACCGGCTCGAGAAAAATGCCATCACAAGATGAGGATCTTGGAGACACTAGTGGTGACGCAGTTCACGAGAAGGTGGAAAGGAAGCCATTGAAATTCACCAAAGAGGAGCTATCAATAATGAACTGCAATAACGATTTGCAGAATGAGCTTCAGCTTGTGACCAACGAATTGGCATTGTCCATCAAGCGAGAACTAGTTTTGGAAAGCAAAGTGCGGTCGAAACACCCAGGATCCTTCAATCAAGATAATTCTGAGGAATCTTCCACGGAGTTGCGCAAAACCATTGCAAACTTGCAGGAGAAGTTGAACAAAGAGAGGAAGTTGAGATTTATTAGTGAGGAGCATGCGATTTTGGCAGAGCATGGTCAGTCGCCCAGCGCTTTGAAGCTTGATTATGAGAAGAACGAAATGTACAACCAGCTTCTCGTGAAAAATGACACCGTGCTTCAGCTTCAGGATAAACTTGAAGAGCTCCAGAATTCTTCTACTTCTGGCATGGACAGCGTCATGCTCCACAAATTCAATGACTTGGTCAGGGAGAATACGCAGTTGAAAGAGCAATTGAGCAATCTCGAGAACTTGAAATCGCAGGATGAATATAAAGAGGACGGCGATCACAATGACTTGAAATCCGAGAATCTGAACCACGAATATTTCGAATCCCAGATAATGTCCTTGAAGATACAAAGAGATGAATTGAGAGAGATGATCACGAAGTTGACGACGTCTCAGAATGTTGAACTCAAAGCAGCTCATGACCGTGTGAAGACCTTGGAAACAAAACTTGCCAAGGTCAATGCTATCAACAGCTCGTTGAGTAAGAGAGCAGAAAAAACAGAAAAGCTGGACAAGTTTGCGAGTAGCCCCGGCGGGAAGCTTCAAGGCTTCTCGATAGTGTCGCAGCCAAAAAGATTCTTTGACGAGTAGTGCATGAAATTCATAGTTTGAATAGGTATTAACAGCCGTTAAATGTACCTTTCTATAAAAGCGCTTATAACCTTTCCAATTATGTGACCATGATTGGCCAAATTTTTGGTATTATAGGCCAGGCGCTCGTACACGGCCTTGTCGATAACGTTGTTTCTTGCATTGATCTCGAGAATTCTGAGAGCTTCTTCGGTCCCAAACTCTGGATGGCCCTGAAAAGTCAAGATCTTCACCGGGCCTGAGTCGGTCACGAGTCCCTGAATAGAACATTTCGAAGTCGAGCCGAGGTTCTGGAACGATGTCGAGCTTGCCAAAGACTTATTCGTGGATGTAGGCAACCCATAAACAATGTCTCTATGAAATTCAACAAGATTTATGTGATCCAAGAATTTCTTGTCCTCGGTGACCAAGACCTCCTTGAATGGAGACTGGGGAATATCCATGATGCTTTTGTTCAAGGAGATGGTCAGAGTACCCACCTCCCAGCCGTTCTCTGGCGAATTCTGATTGACCTTGCAACCGAGGTTCTTGGCCATGACCTGATGGCCGAAACACAAACCCACAATTGGGAAATCGTTCAATCCCAAAAGGGTGGTTTGAATGAACTTGTCAAGATGGTTGAGCCACGCGTTATCAGTGGCATAGGCATCTGAACGGGACCCCGTCATCACCACTCCTCGAACAGTGCCAGCCTTGATGAAATCGGCGATTTGCCCGAGCACCTGCTCCACCGCATCCAGCTGAAACTCATCATCAATGGGCTGAAAAGCGATTTGGTACTTGACGGTCGAGAAGTTCCCACCTTTCAACAAGGTGCGGATATTGTCGCCAAAGTCGCCGAAATCCTCAGCCACCCCTGGAATTGGGGTGTCCAAGACAAGAATAGCCACGTGGGGCTCCATTGAGTTTTGTATGGATGTAACACAAAAGCAGCTGCCCTGACGCTGTAGAGCACTGTTGACACTCGAAGTACGGATTCTCAGCAGTGTTTTTTCTGCCGTGTTTTGACTCAGTCGCACCCAAGGCGCGCCAGATGCAAGATAAGGTTGGCGGACTGAGCCCTAGCTCTGGTGGCGTTTTCTGCAGACGTTCCCCAAACGCATCCGGACACCAGCTACACTGTGAAGTGGGCGTCCTGCAGGTAGGCCCTGGCGTAGCACTTATGTCTGCTTGTCCACGCCCCGCCATTCCCACTTGGTCCGATTTTCATTTACCCGCGGAGAACTTTTTTCTCACCAACTGACGCACCAACCACTTTCCGCTGTGAATCTGAAGCGACAGGCCGAACAAAGTCTTGAATCAATCAACAGTATCCAGTCAACAATATCCACCCAATTTGACGTATCTGATCAATCTGAAGCATCTGCTCAATCTGACTATCCCATCGATCTCGGCTACCCCGCCCACGCCAGCACTTTCTCGAGCACAGCTTTTGACCCCCACTTCATTTCAACTCTAACCACCCTCCGATGGAGAGACCCAACCCCTCTCAGGACACTTTGCATGCAAGCAATAGCCATGGAAATCACACAAGCACGCCTATATCTAACTTGAGTGCTGGCTTGAAGTCAGTGTCTCTTGCTGACCAACAGCAAAATGCCGTCAACCTAAATTTGCTACAGCAACATCTCCATAACGAGACAGCAGACAATTCCGCTGCACAGTCCCGAATCAGCAGGTTCTTCTCCGACCAGCCCTCAGAAGGCTATACCTTGTTCTCGCACCGTTCGGCGCCAAACGGCTTCAAGGTGGCCATAATATTACTGGAGCTTGAGACTCCCTTCAACACCATCTTCTTGGATTTTAACTCGGGCGAGCAAAGAGCACCTGAATTTGTCACCATCAACCCAAACGCAAGGGTTCCGGCGTTAATCGACCATTACAATGATAACACCTCCATATGGGAGTCCGGTGCTATTATTTTGTACTTGGTCTCCAAGCATCTAAGAGACCACGGTGAATGTGCGCTTTGGTCGGAAAACCTCGTGGAGCAATCGCAGATCTCCTCGTGGCTCTTTTTCCAGACTTCGGGTCATGCTCCTATGATTGGCCAAGCATTGCACTTCCGCTACTTCCATTCGTGTCCTGTCCCCTCGGCCGTCGAGAGATATACCGACGAGGTCAGGCGTGTTTATGGAGTCATAGAAATGGCTTTGGCAGAACGAAGGGAAGCCTTGATCATGGATTTGGATAGAGGCAATGCTGCAGCCTATTCTGCTGGAACGACTCCATTAAGCTCTTCGAGATATTTTGACTACCCTGTTTGGTTAGTTGGTGACAGGGCCACTGTGGCGGACTTGTCATTTGTGCCATGGAACAATGTCGTGGACCGCATTGGCATAAATTTGAAGGTTGAGTTTCCTGAGGTGTACAAATGGACCAAGTATATGATGAGGCGGCCTGCAGTGGTCCGTGCCTTGCGTGGAGACTAACAGCTCCATCGAACGACGAAAAATCGAACAATTGGTTCAGAAAATAGAAAGGTATTTCTGTAGCCTTGACGGGGTCTTTGTTTATTCAAGATGACACTACTATTTGAACACAAGAGTAAAATAAGGCCATGAAACTCTGGCGTCTTACTGTAGCATAAGTAGCTTGCAAGCTAATTTGTTTTTACCAATTAACTTTTATTGTAGATATCGAAGTGGAAGTAGATCTCAGATCTCTGAGTGCTGGCTCTGAAAAATTGCAGACAGCAAAACTCTAAGAGTCAATGTCAGCAGCAGTGTAGTTGCCGGTGGCATAGTCCCACAAGAACGTCACCTCCGATGGCACATTGGAGTCAATCTTGCACTGAGTTCTGTAGTCCTTTCCTTCGAGTCTAGACTCAACATAGGTGTTGAAGTCCGAAAGCTTGCAGGAGAAGCCAGGACCAGACTGGCAGTCCTTGAAGGGAATAACAGCATCGTTGATAACATAACGAACGTAAGACTCGCCACCACAGTTGTATTTCTCTAAGACAGTTCTGGCACCCTGGGGAGTCAACTGCACGTGAGAGTATGGGCTTGGGAACGGAACCCGGTCGGTGGGCAAGTCTTCAGCAGGTTCAACCAAGCCAAGAGCAGAGTGGAACACTTCAATATCGGTGTCATGAGTGAAAGCCAATAACACCTTGAACGCAGGGTTCTCTTCGTTGAGGAACCTGAGAGTGGCGTTCAAGTATGGCGCAGCAGCAATAGCCGACATGTTGTGGCCGAAGGAATTGGCGTAGTAGGTCTCGAGGTCTCTAGAGTAAGAGTAGCGAATGAACTCCTCGTTCGTAAGGAGCCCACACACTGGAGAGGATCCTCTGACGTTGATCTCGTAGGCACACCAGTCGAAAAGGCTTCTGACGTCGGCACTTGTCAAGTTGAAGTCGTGGTTGTTCCGGATGATTCTGTCTCTGGCCGTCAGCAAGTAGGACGTGTTGTACTTGGCCACAATGCCTTCATTTGAGTCTGGATCGTAGGCCAGACATCCGTCCCGTGGGGTCAAGGAATTGGCCCCCATCTCCGGAGCTTCGTCGATGATGTAGTACTTGACAGAGTCGTCGGTGTACTCATCGCCCATGAAGCCTCTGGCAAAGTACTTGCTGGTCTCGTGACAGCGTCCAGAGTTGGAGGTGAACACATTCAATGCCTCGGAGCTCGAGTTGAAAAGCGACCCGTACTTGCTTCTGAACGACATACCATTCCGGGTGGCATCGGCGGTACCAGCAAACGTTCCCTCGGAGTTATAGGCAGACGTCTCCTTCTCGTAATATTGCCTGTCAGACACAAAGAAGGTGTAGTCGTTGAAAAACGCCAAGTCGCCCTTGAACGTCCCGTTGTAGTTCTGCACCTTGTTCCAGATGGCCTCGAGTTTCTTGCCTGATCCCTTGGAGGGATAGCGCTCCCCGTGTCTGGACAACAAGTGCACTTGTTCCAACGAACACTGGTCAGGAACATCGGTGGAAATGCCGTATCCAGGGTGTTGCACGTATGGACCCGAGCCAGCCAAGTATCTGATGACGTTGTAGGATTCCACGGATGCTTGTTCAGGGCTGGCCAAGTCTCTGAAGACCAGTTGGCCGGCGAGGAGCAAGCCGTTGTTGATGAGCTTGGAGATAGCAACCATTGAGGAAATTTGAGTTGGTGCAGACCACTGACCTCGGGCTCAGGCTTTATATACCTGAGGCCATGTGGTGTATATTTCAAAGGTGCACGTGGCTGTCTGTAGAGCGCTGCACCCTGACTAAATTGGATGCAAGATCGAGGCAACATGGAGAACCGAGATGTGATTTATTTTTTTGCTTTTTCTTTTTGCTTTTTCTGGGATCGCATGCATTGGTGCTGGCGCTTCTCTTGGGTGGCGCTACACAGCACTTCTGATTTGTCATGGTTTTGCAATCCCAGGAATTTCCAGGAACCTATATTCCTGCATACGGCCCCACCAGCCGCACCCCACGTTGAGTAATTACGCTTTAGATCATACCGGTTCCGACCTCGAAAACGGGCATGCATGAGATTTGTAACGGGTGACCCGTCCCGGGATTCCGCTTCGAGCGTTCATTTGTCCGTTTTTGTTTATCGGCCTACGACAGTCTGTGGTTATCTTGCCCCGAATAGGTTGTTTTTGCCTGAAACTGTTCATGTTTCCGTTACTTCATTCCCTATACTTTCTTGAGTGAATGAATTTAGGCGGAAATCTTGACATAATGATTGTATTATTTTAGCGTTGGACTAGGCTGCCCGGGTGTGCATGTTAGTGCATCGCGATGCTCTTCGATGAGCTGACGGAAATGCGATTAGCCTGCTTGGGGTGGAAAATACGGCGGAAGACAGATGCCCGGGAATTACTGCTGATTGCAAAAATGAAGATTCCCCAAATGGTAAGTGACCATTTATCGAGGTTGGAGCGCTATCTCTTTCCTTTTTTGCCCGCCTTCTTGCCCCGACTGTCATTTCCTCCTGGCAACACTAACTTCATCTTGTTGACGCTGATGACGCCGTTCAAGTCATTGGGCTTAAGAGAACTCAAGATATCGTGTTCCTCGGGCCAGTCCACGTCTGTATCCTCTCTGCCAGGGTCCACTTTTCTAGTGGTGAAGTAGTGCATCGAGTCGGTCACGGTCTTACCCTTCTTGCCCATTCCTGGCTGGATCTTCACCTTATACTTGAACTTGTTTAACGCATTCCATGGTGCAAAAACTGGGACGGCCGTGGCAACCTGGTCTGAAGCTTCTGGTTTGCTCAAGAGCGCATCGAGCAGCTCCAAATATGCATAGTCGGTGTCTTCCTCCTCTCCGTTGAGATACTTCTGCAACTCTCTCTCTTCTGCTCTTCTATCTCTCTCGGCTCCCTTTTTGGCCTGAGCGTACTTAGTCTCTTTGGCCATGGCTTCCTTCTGAGCTTCTTCGATCTTGCGTTGCTTCTCGGCCTCCACTTGCTTTAACGTACCAAGAGCCTCCATTCTAAGTCTTCTCTCTTCTTCGTCTTGGTCGCTATACTTGGCATTCATCTTCTTTAATTTGCCCTTCTTACCTCTCACGGCCTTAGAATCCTTTTTATCCGGGTTGATTTCGAGCTCATTCGATTCTGCTTGGGGCAATTCGGCGACTGCTTCCTCTGCGATCTGGGACTCTCCTTTCTGCGGCTTCTCCGGCTTTTCTGGTTTGTCTGGCTTGTTGACGGTGATATTCTCAAGGTCCCTCTTCTTATTGTTGATTTCAACCTTGAGCCCGTGCTCGGCCTGTTTGCCCGTTCTGATACCGGTATACTTTTCGGCGGTTTCTTCGTTGGCAAGCCAATAAAAGGCGAAGCCCATGATTAGTTGGCATGGCGGCAAATGTGCCACCTTGTTCTTGTAGTTGAACCTGCCGGGCCCCAAAAGTGTTCCGTCATACTCCCTTTTTGTCACATCGTGGCCCTTGAGCCACCAAGCAGAAGAGCTAACCTTGGCACTCCAAGCTGACGATGTCAGCAAGGCAAATATTCCGGCTTGGTATAAAGTTGTTGGCGAGACATCTTCTCCCGGAAAAGGATTCAAGATGAATACCTTGAGCGATCCCTCAATATCGGATGAAACAAGATAACCCGCGTCGTTGAAATGTCTGTAGTAAATCATATCGATTTGTGAGTCGTCCCGGCCGGCCAAACACAAGTAGTTATCACTTGTCACGAACCAAAAAAACTTCTCAAACCAGAACTTCGCTCTGATTGCTCTAAGCGATTCGGTTTCATTTTTTAGGTTCTTGGCGAGATCCCTCTGAATCTTTTTGTCGGCGTTTTTCAAGGCTATACTGGAGCTTTTCTCGACTTTCGTCTGCTTGCTCACTGCCACTTTCTTGGAATCAAAGTAGACCCTAGCATTAGCAAATGCTGAGAGACTCAAGTCAATATCGACGTTCACGGTAGGTTTCTTTGGCTTTCCAGGCGATTCTCTTTTTTCAGCCTTTGATTTCTTCGCTTCTTTGCGAGTATCCTCGTAATCGGAATCCGAATCCGAATCCGAGTCCGAGATATCTGACTCGCTGTCCGATTCACTATCCAGCTCGCTTTCGGAACTAGTGTCGCTGTCAGAAACTTGGTCCGACTCGTCCATAGCGTCAGGATCTGGAAGCTGCAACTTGAATTTGTTTGCGATTAAGTTGAGAGGGGTCTTGATAATCTTAGCCTCTGTCTTTCCTTTTGAAGAGTCAAAGATGACAATGTTTTCGATATCAACCCAGTCCATCTGCTTATTCAACATCTGCTGGATATACTCTTTAGAAGCCTCGACCAAGTCTGCATGGTAAATGATCGAGTTTCCTTTTTTCTCGTTGAGATTCTGCTGTGTTTGCAACAGCTCAATCTGCTTGTCTCTTTCGTTTCTGGCATTATTGAGTCTTTTTTGAGCATGTTGCTTCTGCTGCTCGACTCTCAAAGCATGTTTGGTGGATTCTATAGTGGAGAAAAAGTCGTCGAGCGTTTTGTTGTAGCCCTTGACCGAGCGGAATCGGAAATTTGAAGACTTCTCTTTGTATGGGGTGAATGGATGGAACTCTTCCAAAGTATACTCCACAGAGTCCTTGTCCTCTGCATTGTAGAGGGGGTTCTTCTTCTCAACGATGACGCCTTCCGACTCTCCAGCATCAGCACGTTCCAAGAGCTTGCGGTACTTCTGGTCAGTTTCCTGCAAGGCACGCAAAGTTTTGCTGAGAAGATCAGAATCGGCAGTCAACTCCATGCACAGAGAAGACGCGGTCACATCATTCTCACATAGCGTCTTGAGAATCAAGTCACTAGAGAGGTAGCTTGCATTGACAAAAAGAAGCTTGTGGATGGAGAAAACCTTCTTCTTCTTTTTCTCGTTTTCAGCTTCCGCAGACTTATTCTTGTGCTCTTGGACCCATTGCACGATGTCTGCTTGCAGGAAACTGGCAGGCTCGGCGCCAGGCTCGGCGCCAAAAAGCTCATCGTCAAATACCTTGTATGTCTCGTTCACTGCATACTTATCATTGTCGGCGCCAAGATCATTCACCAACCTATGCAAGGACAAGATTTTACGGTCGTGATCCAATAACAAGATATTTCCCGCAGAGAAAAACTCCAAGACCAAATAGAACATACCGTCGGAAAACTGGAGCACCAATATACGATCATTTCCCACCTGCTTGATCAGCGTCAACCTCCTGGTTTTCAAATGTTTTCTCAACTTGGTGACAAAGTTCGAAGGCGTTGGGGCAATGGGCCGTTCGTACTCCGTGGAGTGGATTTTGTTGCCACAATCAATCACAATCGACCGTTTGGACTCGGGCACAGAGAACTTCAACACATATTGACGGGAGGAATCAATCAAGTTGTAGATGTTCAGTAGTCGATAGTTCAAAACCGTCTCCTGGAGCTCGCCGGTGATGATTCGAAGATCCAACGACGTAATTCTTTGCTGAAGATGTTAGTAGGTGGTTTTCACGGGATGTAGCTTGGACGTACTTTCATGGTGGAAAGAGTAGGTAGAAACGCTCAGAGTTCACGCGCAATTAAAGCAGGCCCATGACGTAGTCGTGCGTGGTGCAAGCGGACAACAGGTCGATAAGCCATACAATGCATCGAGTTGGATCGAGATGCCGAGTTCAAATCTATGCTGGAATATCTTACTTATGCTGAAATATCTTACTTATGCTGAAATATCATAACTCTTGAAGTCCGTTCCTTAAATAGGCTACCGGGATGTGGCACTGCATGCGGCTCCCAGATCTCACAACGCTGCGCTTATCCTCGCAGTTATGACACTTGAAACGCAATTGCTGGCATTGACCCAGGCCATCAAAAAGGGCAGAAAGGTGACCTTCTTTGTGGGTGCAGGAATTTCCACCTCGTGTGGAATCCCCGACTTTAGAAGTCCCAAAACAGGCCTCTACGCAAACCTTCAGCGCTTGAAGCTCCCGTACCCCGAGGCCGTCTTTGACATCGACTTTTTCCGGGAAGATCCCACGGCTTTCTTTACATTGTGCCACGAGTTGTACCCAGGAAAATTCCGCCCGTCAAAGCTCCATCACCTCATGCGCTTGCTCCAAGATAAGGGCCAATTGGCCCGTGTCTACACACAGAATATCGATACTTTGGAAAGCATTGCCGGTGTGCAGGAAGAAAAGATTGTGGCAGCCCATGGATCTTTTGCTGCAAACCATTGTATTGACTGCAATTCGGAAATGGACGGCGACACCTTCAGAACACTCATGGAGGACAAGACCCGCAACAAAGGCATTCCCGTGTGTGGCGAATGTGGCGGCTACGTCAAACCAGACATTGTATTTTTCGGTGAAGGCTTGCCGACTCGCTTCTTCGACACGTGGGAGGAGGACGCTGACGGAGTGGATGTTGCCATTGTTGCCGGCACTTCCTTGACGGTTCACCCATTTGCATCTTTACCTACTGAATGCAACAGGGACTCTCTACGTGTGTTGATCAATAATGAGGTGGTTGGAGACTTCAAGAGCAGCAAGCGGAAAACAGATGTCATCTTGAAAGACGACTGCGACGCTGTGGTAGAAGCTTTGGTCACCCAATTGGGATGGGATGGGGACCTTGACGAGTTGATATCTCAAAAAGGAAGTGGGGACAAGGCAGCGCAGCTCCAAGAGAGAATGCAGGCTCAAGATAGCGAGAAGAACACCGGTATCTTGGAAAAAAGGACTTTATCTGACGAAAAAGCCAAATGCAAGGAGGATTTGAAAGAATTGGAATCAAAACTCCACGAGCTCTCGATTGAAAGCTCCAAGGAATCACTTTCTGCGGTACAAGCGGTAAAAGAACCGCATGTTCTCTAGCTTCACCGGGTATCTGATGGAGTTCTCGTTAATTCGGAACCAGCAACTTTCACTCAGATTCACAATCTCCCAAGCGCCGTTATTGGTGCCCGGTCTTCCCACAAGAATGGTATCGATCAAAAATTGCACCGGGAACTTTTTTCCTCCAACTGTTATGTGGGAGTACGAGCCTGCACTTTCGGCGATCAATAATAGAGAGTCCTTTTTACAGTTCTTGCTTAAAGAATGCAAAAACTGGACGGTTTCCGTGCGGTGCTCGCAAAACAACTCGTTAGTTGTGAAGAGAAGCGTCACCAAGTCCAACTCGCTGAGCTTTAAGGACTCTACCGACATCTTAAGAACATCGCCCTTCACGAAATTGGCGCTCAACTTGGTTGGATCATAAAACCACTTATGTTGCGCATAGGACGTGAAGTTGTGTACGATAGTCGACCAGTCGGCAATGTCCAAAATGTCCATATGCAAAGAAGACCCAGTTCCTCCATTTGGCTGTTTGAGCTTAGCGAATACAGAAGCCAACGCTACAAGCTCTGATGCAGCACCTCCGCCCACACACAAAACCCGGCTTTGTTTTTCTGGGTCCTCGAATAAGGAAGTGATGGGCTCACACGAGGCAAATAATGAGCCGTACGCTAGAGCACGTGCAGGCGTCCAGCGGGCTGCGTATGCAAATCTTTTGTCATCGCTGTCAAATGCAGACAAATAGTCTCGGTTGAAAAGCTGACCCTTGACGACTTGGATCATGTCCGGGAGTTCCTCGGATGCAAGAATGTGTTCAAAGTTGTCTAGAAATAGGTCAATGACCTTTTTCGGAAGCAATGCTTTTTCATGATCGAAGGGAATGTTGTCGTTTACCGAAACGAGGGGTTTTTCGGTGGCGGGCTTTTTCTGGGCTGCTCTCTTCATGTCAGTTATGAAGATTTCAAGACTGCGCATTGCACATTGCATCACGGCCATCGAGCCCTATGCTGGTTATGTGTCGCGCACGACGCGAAAAACTATATAAGGTGACGATGCGCTCCCAAAATGTTTTCTCACCACCAACCTGTGTTAGACACAGATCCCAGCGCTTGGCGGAATTAAACCTTCGCGGTTGTTCCACCATTGCTGTGGTGACGTGGATAGCAGATCGGCGCTCGTGAAGTAAGTTTAACAACCGATATCGAGGTGGTGTCTTGACAGCTTTTCAGTAAGCAAGCAATCGTTGCCGTTTTGACGTGAGGCGATTAATGACTGGTCCTCTTCGGAGTTGAGCGGCTATTGGTTTTCTCGCTAGGCGGCGATTGTGTCTTGATGCTGTTTCAATCGGCGTTCCTCTTTTGAGGTATTGAACAGAATAACTCCGTTGACAGGTTGCAGAGTGAGCGGGTCGGTCTTGAGCTCACCTCTGAGAGTCGTGGCAACACGATTTTTGGTGGTTGCAGCTCGGCCATCATGGTCCGCGGCAACATATTCCTCGTCTCTGCGTAGGCCTTTTGGCTGATTACCGTTTGAGTCCATAACCATGTTGCTCACATCTTTAAAGAACACTGTAGTCTACGTGGAAATTGCTGACTTACCTATTCTCTAAACTAACCTATTCTCTAAACTATCGGCGGCCTGTAAAAACTAGTCGAAAATAGCGTCTTCTTCCGAAGACGAAGACCCTGTAGGCGACGCCAAATTTGATGCCGACGATGAGTATCCAAGATTGATATTCACTGCTCGTTGCAGATCCGAAGTTTTGGAAATGAGTCTTTGTTTTCTCTGGTTCTCGAACTCAAACTTCATGGTTTGCTCGGAAACTGGCGATCGGGACTTCTTATTGGTGCCGGTGCTTGTTGGTGCCGCCGGAATATTTTCATAAAGATCCTCCTCCTCGTCGCCCAAAGAAGTCGTCTCTCCTGTCTCACTTTCCATAACTTCCTGATTGGAGTCGCCTTTATTCGCTTGCCTCTGGTACTCTGATACCTGCTTGGATATGTGCAAAAACTGAGCGTGACGCTGGTTTGCCTTCTCGTTGTAAGCTTCTCGTCCTCGTTCCAATAGCGTCTGCACATTCACCCCGCCAGCAAAGTTGGTGGATGTCCGCTTTTTGTAGAATAACAAATAAGCAGCACTGGTGATGCAATCCTTGGGATCCTCGACCGGGGTGACTCTGCTGTCGTTGAAATAATACCATTTGTTGTCCCTGAAGTTCAAAGCAGTTGCGGTATAGTGACCGCCTCCAAGTCCTCCGAAATGGTTGTCAACTGCGATCAAATCGTAGACCAAATCTCCATCCTTGCTTGGGTTGTTCACGTACTCGCTCATGTCCAAGCCTTCAATAGGAAAGTCGACCACGGCATTGATTTTGTCACTGAAGCGCCGGGCACTCTGGAACCTCTTCAAGTGGATGGTCAAAATGTCACCTGTAGACCACAACTGAATAGTCTTTGTTGCCCTTCGGTGGTCCTTGCACTTGGGGCAATACCACAAGTCTTGGTCCCCAAGTATTTCTGGAACACTAAAACTCTTAAGGCAATCATGGAGCGAGATGGTGGAAGATTGCTCGCGATTCCAATGCTTTTTGCTTTCTTCGAGCGCCTTGTTTGGGATCTTGGGGGGATTAGCCCAGGTTTGACTTTCTGGAGACCCGAAAAATTGCTCAAAAGCTCTTGGATCCCAATCCATCACAAGCAATGACTTTGACGTCAACAATGCCTGGCGCGTCTCTGTCTCTAAAGCTGGTGCTTGTTCTGCTGTCTCTTCGTTCGCTTTTCCATCACCGTGACTCTCAACTTCGGTGAGTTTGTCCACTGAAGAGAGCAAAGGCTCAACGTCAACCCAATTACTGCCACCATCGGAGTCCTCTGCATCTGATAACGAGGACAAAAGCTTGCCATCTAGAGATGTGGCGATGTCGCTGGGTTCTTTTGATGCCTCTAAATTGCTCGAGCCAACAACCTCGAAACCATTTGCCTGTGCCTCTTCGTAATACTTCGCCAGATTTGTGTGTGGTGACTTTGCTGCCTCGACTCTTGAAACGTACTCAGGGTAATGATAGTAGTTCCGCTTGAGCTCTGGTAATTTTGACGCCAAGGGCTCGAGATTCTTGAAATGTGGTCGTCCGTGTGGAATATTCACTACCCGTGGCTCGGAATCAACATCGTCGTACCGCAGATGCCGCTTGGGTCCTCGGTAATGCAGGTCTCTTTGCGAGTCCTCGTAAAGCTTCATTTCGAAACCGAGTGACGCACTTCTTGAAGGATGCGCTAAAGATATGTCCGAATCGTAGCCTTCCAAGTCTTCATCCGAAGTACAGTCTTCCATTTTGTCATCCCTTGCGGTTTTCTTGAGGAGTGGAAAGTCGTAGGATGAGTAGAATTTGGAGTCCCCTGTTTTTCTGTTGTGAAGATATTTCTCCTCTATGCTTTCGTTTGATAGCATTTTGACGGCCTCTTCGACTTTGCTGCGAATCAATCCAAAACTGTAAATGCCCTTCTTTCTATCACACACGACAAAGAGTGGCAAACCAAAGGGCTCTTTGATGGAATATGAATCATCGGCATCCTGCACCACGTTCACCACGGGGATGATCATATCCTGGGTGGGATCATGTGGTATGATGTAAACAACCACGTTGTCATCGTCTGAAATCAATTCAGAAACAGGAATAAATTTGTTGACTGAGGCACCCGTCTGGAAGTCCTTGTAGAAGAAATTGCGGAATATTTCAAAAAGAAACAAGTTGGCAGATTCAACGCCGAGAAAGTTGCTCAAGTAGTCCTTCAAGTCATCAATATTCGATGTTTTTGAAAGCTCCACCTCAAGTTGATATATTTGAGAAGACCTCGGCTTGTCGGACATATCAACGATGGTGAATGTGTGGTACCATTTCTTGCTGACAGGTAACGGAAGAGTAAAGTCGTTGAACGGATCGAAAGTAATGGATTGCTTATCACATACAGGGCAAACCAATGTTGACTGGTAAAGACCTGTAAAAAGATCCACTATGATGGAATCATTTCTTCGTTTGTAAAGATCCCAACAGTCTGATGCAAGTTGAGCTATGGCCTTCATATTACCGACATCCTCATCGTCAAGCTCCGGCTTTTCGGTATAAGGCTTCTTGTGAATTCGATTGAGATCCTCGTGAAGAGCATCCAAAAGCCAACTGAGAAATTCCTGGGTATCCTGTTGCTGAAAGCCATGGAACATGGAAGAGTAGCGCCCTATGGTGTATTTGAACTCTCTTGGAGTCACGGATGTGCCACCTTTAGAGTCAAAAAGCTTGTGTATAAGCATCGAGAAGGAAGATGCAACTTCGCCATTATTGCCAAGAGGGTTCTCCTTATTCAACTCTTGCTTGAAGAGGTCGTAAAGAAAGTATTGGTTCACCTCGGGAATATGAACAAGGCACTGTAAAGCCGAGTTCATGTAGCAGGTGTTGCCAAGATTCGAGAGACCTAGATCACCGCCAAAGTGTGAAACCTGTCCAGCACGGCTTTCCTGGTGGGCAATGTATTGGTCTAGAGGGTAGTCCTCGGTGTGCTTGTCTTGAAGCTCTACCACTAGGTGAATGGTCGAGGAGCAAATGCCCTGACTTTGCAAGCTCAAATCCATGACTCTGGGTTCCACAACTTTCGTCTCGGAAATGTCATTAACAAACATGGGGATAGGCACAACCTGAGGCAAATCGCTAATGTTTTCGCATGAAACAAACCAAACCCTCAATCCCTGCTTGCGGCCTTTGTACAAACAATTGTTTATAGTAACCACGAGATCCCGGAACGTTTTAGTCTGCGATAACAGGAAAGACTGGCTCTTTCGCAAGCTGCGGTCATGGTGAGACGGCACACGCGCATTGGCGGAATCGGTTAAAGTGTGGACAATGAAATATGGGGGAAATCTTTCTATAGCAAGGCCCTTTTCAGTGTGTATGATGTTGCGGACCACGGGTACCCCCTGCAGACCGAATGTGTTGACCAAAGCATGGAAGAGATCCACATGAATGTAGATGGAAGGCTCGGGCTCGGATTCTTCGGCGTACAAAGCTCCGTTTTCGTTGACGACTATTGAGCTGTCAAGCGGGCCCAAATTGGCAACCAACTGGCCAATGGACGCAACGTCAAGTGTCATGGCCCTATCAAGAAACGACTTTGGAATCACATACCACGCGTCTCCTTCTATGGGCGTTGCGGAAAGAAGTTGTCTCCATTTTGAGCGCATTTGCTCGAGAGCATCACGGTCCTCTTGCACCTGGGTGTCGCAGTTGGCTACTGGATCCGGAGCCGTTTCGTTCAGGGATTGCTTTTCTGGAAACAGGCCGCTGGACCCGGGATTTTCCGTGTCTTCTGCGGTAGACCAGGCGTAGGGTTCAAACAGCATGTGTTGAAAGAAAAGGTTGGAGTGGATATGTATCGAGTCTTCAGACTTTGTGGAAAACCGTGCGCGCACGTGAGACAAGCGCAGTATGGGGTCGTCTGTACGGGCCGTGAAAATTGGGTGCGGACAGTTGGATTGTTTCGTGTCTGTTTCATCTCTTTGTCATTTCATCTGTTTCTCTGTTTTCATCTTTCTCTGTTTGTTTGTTGGCTGTTTCATCTTTTTCTGTTTGTTCGTTGGCTGTTTCATCTTTGTCTGTTTGTTTGTTGTCTGTTGGCTTCATATGAGCTGTCTATCGCAATGGTCGGTGACTCCAATGCCCCGAGGGAATTGTTTCAGAAAACATAATATACAGGTTGAAACAACCTGAAACAATTGAAACAACCTGAAACAACCTGAAACAATCTCAAACAACTGGAGGAAAATCCCAAAGTCTCCGTTGAAAGTGGTTCCGCTGTCCTGCTTATGGGTGCAGTCTGTATTTTCTGCCTGCACAGACCGCAATCCTCCCTTATCGTACTCTCGCACTAAGGCCAACTAATGACTGTCAAACCTACAACCAGAAGATGACCCACAATCCAGAAATTGAGCTTAACCCAGACGCTCCTGCAGATCTCCAGTTCAATAGGGCCGTGTCTAGAGACAGCTCCCACAATTCCAAAACCAGCTTGAGTCAGTTGCCCGCCTTACCGTCTCTCAATACTACCGCAAGCCATGTTTCTTCCGACTACCAAGAAGATTCATTGGCGGATGATGACTCCGTCCTGTCTTATCAGGAGCCGCTGAAAGACGGCGACGACGAGCACCGCTCGTCTTTCGTGGAGTTTGACTTGAACGGTGCCGACAAATCAAGTGACAATATCATGAAACAGGTGCATTTCGCGCCCAGGCGAGGCACAGAGTCCAATTCTGAATCCGCCGTAACCAATGAGATGTCGCCGGAAATCTTGGAGCCTGTGAAGGAAGAGGATTTCTTTGACCCGAACTCCTCCGGTTGGAACGATATGAAGCAAGTGACGGAACAAAACTACTACGATGAGATGGGCAACCTTGAGTTCTCCAAAGGCGAGGAATACGCGTTCTCGGGCCAGGATGTCAGGGCATACACCAAGATTGATAGCGAGGAACAGTTGAACAAGTACGCTCGGTTGAACGAGAAGACAGATTTCCTTTTCAAGGACCGAACAATCTCCGTAACCGAATCTCACGACGATGAGGAATTTGATGAAGAAGCCGAAAACATCGAGTCGGAAGAAGCGCTTAGCGGCACCAAAAACATGTTGTCCGACTCGCAGAAATTTGCATACATTGGTATAGCCAAACTCGTCATGATCGACATGGCTACTGACTTGGCAAGACTCAACCAACGCACTGGCTACAAAATCTCCAAAAAGCTCAACTTGAGCCAGAAGAACTTTGCAAATTGGACTTTATATATCATGTCCAAACTTTCGGAGCATTTAGAGATCAACAAGGAGGAGAAAGCTATGATTGAGAATCTAAGCACACATGGTGTTGAAGCTGCAGACTTGGCGCAAAGCTTGATTCTGATTGAGCTGAAACAGGTCAAGTTCGACGAAGCTATCGAGGGCTTTGACCTCCGCTGGGTTCTTATCTGCGACCTCTTCCTTCTATTATTGAGTGATGGTTACTACGATAGTCGTTCAAGAACACTCCTATTCAGATTTGCAGGTCTTTTGGGAATCAGTGACTTGGAAGTGAGTCAGTTCGAACGCAGAATGATCGAAAGCTTGGAGATGGACACCAGCAACAAGACTATCGAAAACAAAGACGATAAGTTGAAAGATCGGCTGTTCATTGAGAAGCATATTCAAAAAAACAAAAAGAAGCGATTGGCGTATATTGGGCTTGCCACTCTCGGTGGTTCTCTTGCCATAGGCTTGTCTGCGGGTTTGTTGGCTCCTGTGATCGCTGCGGGTCTCACTGCTGGCCTCACAACAGTCGGAATCGGAGGAGCCGGAGGATTTCTTGCTGGTGTTGGTGGAACTACCGCCATCACAACCGGTGGAATTGCCATAGGTGTTCGTGTTGGAAATAAGGCCGGATCGAGGCGGATGGGAGAAGTCGAGACCTTTGAGATGAAGCCGCTACACAACAACAAACGCTCAAATTTGATCATCACTGTTTCGGGGTGGATGAACGGTGAAATGGATGATGTGCGGCTTCCTTTCTCCACGGTGGATCCTGTGATGGGTGACATGTTCTCCTTGTTATGGGAGCCAGAAATGTTGAAATCGATGGGTCAGACAATTGGCATTTTGGCATCTGAAGCTTTGAGTACCTCCATTCAGCAAATCCTAGGTGCCACCATTCTCACAACATTAATGTCAGCCATTCAACTTCCTATGATGCTCTCGAAGCTTTCATATCTCTTGGATAATCCATGGAACGTCTCATTGGATAGGGCATGGAAAGCAGGGAAAATCCTAGCAGACACTCTCATTCTGGGAAACATGGGAGTAAGGCCTGTCACCTTAGTGGGCTTTTCCCTTGGTTCACGCTTGATCTACTCTTGTTTGATTGAATTGGCTAGTAGAGGTGGGTTTGGTCTTGTGGAGAATGTCATTCTCTTGGGGAGTCCCGTAACAATCAAATACGATCAGATCACGTTGGCCCGGTCGGTCGTGAGTGGAAGGTTCGTGAATGGATACATCAGAAACGACTGGATCCTTGGGTATCTCTTCAGGGCCACCGGAGGAGGTCTTCTGACAGTGGGAGGTATTTCACCAATTGAAAATATCCCAGGCATCGAGAATTTTGACTGCTCCAACTATGTGGACGGACATATGTCATACAGGAAAGCCATTCCAAAGATTCTAAAGGTTTTAAACTGGGAGATTTTGAGTGAGGACTTTGCCGAGATCGAGGAGCCCGATTACGAGCAAAAAGAAAGGCAGAGAAAATTGCTCAGTGAATTCGAGGAGGCCAGAGCCAAGATGGAGGCAGAGCAGAGTGCAGAAAAGAAGTCTAAGAGCTGGAAAGATTGGTTCAAACCAAAGCAGAAGAACTGGTGGGAGGTGTACGACGAATCGGGGAAGGGCGACTCTGCAGAAACGAAGGCTGGTTTTGGGGAATACAATGCGCCAGAAGCTTTTAATTCAACAGGATCGAAGAGAGAAAACGAAGAAAGCCCGGCTCCCAGAGAAGATATTTTCGATGTGGGAGCCTTGATGAAAGAAGTTGAGGATATTGAGAGGGTTGGGAATGAGGCATCTTCAGAAGCTCTTGAGAAGCTAAGGCGTGACGTGGAGGATATCCCAAGCCATAAACTTGCAAACGAAGACTTAGAAGAGGAGGCCATGGCCGAACCTTCAGTTCTCGATAGCATGAAGGGCAAAATTGGGTTATCCAAGAGGGACGCCACTCAGGCACAAGAGAGCAGTCACTAGATAGGCGGCAGAAACGGCCAGGCGAAGCAGCCTCTTGATGGGCAGGTCTCTTCCTGGCCTCTCCATGGCCCCTCCTACTACAGTCTGAGATGTACGCTTGCGCGCCAGCCGTAGCAGCCAGCGGGCGTATATCTCAGCACTAACATGAGACTAAAACTTTTCCTTAATTTTTCTCACCGCCTAATAGTCAAGACACCAAAATGCCTACTATCCCAGTCGATAAAGCCGACTTATACAAGCTCTTGGGCAAGGAGTACACCACGCAGGAATTCGATGAGTTGTGCTTCGACTTCGGAATCGAATTAGACGAAGACACCACTGACGAGTGCCAGGGCGACGAGAGACCCCAGTTGAAGATCGAAATTCCCGCCAACAGATACGATATGTTGTGTATTGAGGGCATTGCCCAAGCCATCAACGAGTTTTTGGGAAGATCTGAGGCCGCCAAGTTCACTTTGAAGCCAGAAACCCCGGTTGTGAAGATGACCATCGATAAGGCCACGGAGCAGATCAGACCTTATGCTGCTGCTGCCATCTTGAAAGGAGTCGAGTTCGACGAGAGACGCTATGCTTCGTTCATTGCGTTACAAGATAAGTTGCACACCAACTTGTGTCGTAACAGAACTCTTGTTGCCATTGGAACTCACGATTTGGACACGTTGACTCCTCCATTCACCTATGAGGCTTTGAAGCCCGAGGAGATTCAGTTTGTGCCTTTGAACCAGGAAAAGTCCATGAACGGCCACGAGTTGATGGAGTTCTACGAGAAAGACAAGAACTTGGGTAAGTACTTGCACATCATCCAGGACTCGCCCGTGTACCCAGTGATCTACGATTCCAAGAGACAGGTATGCTCGTTGCCTCCCATCATCAACTCCAATCACTCCAAGATCTCCTTGAACACCAAGAATGTCTTTATAGAAGTCACCGGTACCGACAAAACGAAGACGGACTTGGTGATCAACCAAATCGTGGCCATGTTCTCCACCTACTCCTCCACCAAGTTCGAGATCGAGCCGGTGCAAATTGTTTCCGAGCACAATGGAGAAAACAGGGTCAGTCCCAACATCCAGCCCAGAAAATTCGAGGCAGACATCTCGTACATCAACTCGTGTTTGGGCTTGAACTACACGGGAGACGAGCTCGCCAAGTTGTTGAAGAGAATGTCGTTGAAGGCCACCTCCAGCAGTGACAAGGTTCTTGATGTCGAGGTTCCCATCACTAGGTCTGACATCTTGCACCAGTGCGACATAATGGAAGACGCGGCCATTGGATACGGCTTCAACAACTTGAAAAAAACAAAGGCACAGGGCGACTCGCTCGTAGCCGCTCCACTCCCAATCAACAAGGTCGGAGACATCTTGAGAATTGCCTCTGCCCAAGCTGGATACTTGGAGGTGTTACCATTGACGTTATGTTCGCACGATGAAAACTTCAAGTTTTTGAGAAAATCCGATGACGGCAAGGTGGCGGTGAAGTTGGAGAACCCAAAGACTTCGGAATACCAGGTGGTCAGAACCACGTTGTTGCCGGGTATTCTCAAGACCATTAAAGAAAACAGAAAGCACTCGTTGCCAATCAAGGTGTTTGAGTGCGGAGATATCGTGGAGAAGGATGATGCTTTGGAGAGAAGAGCATTCAACCAGAGAAATTGGTCGGCTATCTACGCGGGCAAGACGTCGGGATTCGAGTACGTGCAGGGATTGTTGGGGAAGATCATGCAAACGTTGAGAACGCCATGGCTCGAATCTCCGCACACAGAGAAGAAGAGAGGGTACTGGATCGAGGAGGACAAAGACAACGCCACGTTTTTCCCGGGCAGAGGCGCCAAAATCTTTTTCAGAAGCTCCGAAAAGGCCGAGGCGCAACACATTGGAGCTATTGGAGTGTTGCACCCCGAGGTGTTGGGATTCTTTGAGATCCCATACGCTGCGTCGTCTGTGGAGATCAACGCGGAGGTGTTTTTGTAGGACAGCAGTGTATATAAGAGAATGCATCAAACTCAGAAGCACAAGCCAGCGTGCACCGCTACGGCATCAGGGCGTGGCGTGCGTCGCCCATATCGCATCGTGCCCTCAGCGGCCCCAGATATGCCTATATGCAGGAATTTGCGACGCTGTCACGTCCAACTAAGGAGGCGATTTCGAGTCTGCTGTGAACATAACAAAACACTGCACACGCAACGCCAAGAAAGAATACAAGCGTCTGTTTCGTCCCAAAGACTTTCCCTGTTCACCATCAGCCCCTAGAATTCCCCTCCCCAAATTCAAACTCCACCATGAGCGGAAAAGCACCCTCCAGATCGTATGACATGATCATGAAACTCCTCCTTGTGGGCGACTCCGGCGTGGGCAAATCATGCTTGTTATTACGCTTTGTTGAGGACAAGTTCAACCCATCGTTCATCACAACCATTGGCATCGACTTCAAAATAAGAACCATTGAGAGCAAGGGCAAGAAGATCAAGTTGCAGGTGTGGGACACGGCCGGCCAGGAGCGGTTTAGAACCATCACCACCGCCTACTACCGTGGCGCCATGGGCATTGTGTTGATCTACGACGTGACGGATGCCAGAACCTTCGAAAGCGTTGAGAACTGGTTCCAGACCGTGACGCAGCACGCCAACGAGGACGCCCAGATTTTCTTGGTGGGCAACAAAAACGACGACGAGGAGAACAGACAGGTTTCTCGCGAGCAGGGCCAGCTGTTGGCATCCAAGTTGAACATCCCGTTCTTGGAGGCTTCTGCCAAGACCAACGAGAATGTCGACTCCATTTTCTACGAGTTGGCTAGCATCATTCAAGACAGTCATGTGGACCTTGAACCTCAGCAGAAGACCTCGGGGGTTGATGTGTCCAAGAGTTCTGGAAATGTTGCCGGCAACTGCTGTTAGTGGCTTAATAGTTAATTGTTTTCTGATTAGACCTGGGTGTCTGGATTGTGTTTCTGTGGGTTGTTCTACTGTGGTTGTTCTACTGTGGATTGTGTTTCTGTCTGGATTGTTCTACTGTGGTTGTTCTACTGTGGATTGTGTTATCATTCTGCAGGTTTGTTGGTCTGCTGCCTGTCTTCCGTACTTGGGCTCTCTCACACGCCACTTCCGTGTCTGTGTGTGGACTTCCGTGTCTGTGTGCCAATGTCTGGTTTGCGCCTCCATACTGACTATCCAGGTCACTCCTACCTTCAGAAACATACTTCAAATTCTCCACACTTGGTTAAACTCCGTCTCCTCTTATGTCTGTATTCACCTCTGAATATTTAGATCTTCTTGCCAAAGTAAACCCACTGGTCCTCCAAAGGCTTCTCCTCCAACTCCTCCCAGACCTTCAACTGTCCCAACTCCTTGGCCAAGTGCAACTCATCGTTAGCCTGCACAACAATCTCCTCGATCAAACCACCGCCAATCTGGTTCTCGATTTGCTCTGTGACCTCGTTCTCCTGGACGATCTTCAACCTGTTCTGAGTCATCTTTTCCACCGACTGTCTGTAGATGGAATCTTTGGGAAACTTCTTTTCCAAAACGGTCAATGTGTGGTTGTATAGCGAGATCAATGCAGGTCTTGGGTTTGGATGCTGGTAGTAGCCGGTCAATCCGATGGGGTTTCCGGAGGCGGCCTTGACGAGCACCTCCTCCGCTTGTCTTAATACTCTGGTGAACCTCATTGTGCTTTCCAGTGGTTGAGGTAATCAAAAAATTCTTTCGCACTTGGTTGGCCCGGGTGTACGGGTGCGCTCGCCGCGACCTACACGGCTACTGATGCCATCATTGTATCATCTGTATCTAATTTGACTCTTGGCCGGCGCCGATGTTTGCAGTATCTCTGAGGCTGACGGCATACAAGGCAACGCACGCGTCACAGGGACTCGTGCACGCACACACAAGGCAGTGCCTAGAAGTCGTCGCCCCCAAAGTCTCCGCCTCCGAAATCGCCTCCATCTTGAAGACCGTCCTGGTACGCGTCCATCTGCGAGTCGGCAATGGCGTCGCCAATCAACATACCACCCAACAACCCCGCTCCTGCTCCCATGGCCATGCCTGCACCACCGCCAAACCGGCTGGATTTCTGCTGCACGGGGTACTGCTGGGGGTACCCGCCGTAGCCTTGTTGGGGGTACCCGCCGTAGCCTTGTTGGGGGTACCCGCCGTAGCCTTGTTGGGGGTACCCGCCGTATCCCTGAGGAGGGTACCCGCCATATTGCTGTGGCGGCTGGCTGTAGTTGCCCTGGGGTGCGTATGCCTGCGGTTGTCCGCCGTTCCGGGAATTCGAACTTTGTTGCGGTTGCTGAAACGGCTGCCCGCGGCTGGAGTCGGGACTGTAAGGTGGAGGGCCCATGTCGCCACCTTTAAACAGGGCACCCGGGGGCGCCTCCCATTGGGACTTTTTTGAGTTCAAGTCCACGTAGTACCAGGTTTTGTATTTGTCGTCGAATTTGGCCGTCCAGCCACTAGGCACGGAAGGCTCTTGTGAAGGATCATTTTTAGGTTCAAGCGGCATTGTGTGGTGCGAGAAAGAATGGGGATAGAAAGCGCAATCTAGGTGCGCACCTCGCAGCAGTACGCCTAGAAATTCTGGGGGTCACTGGTACGCGCGCTTGTATGCCGGGCGGCCAAGCTTCCTCGCGCTGTTCCAAGTCGGCTGCAAAATCCGCGAGGTTTGTGGCACTACTTCTTATATCACGCAATGTGGAACACCCAGCTGTTCACTTTGGAGATTCCTGCGTGGTTGCCTCCGGCACTCATTCTCTTTGCCGCGATTGCTGAATTCTGCTTTTCCAACACCCGCTCATCTTTTGATTTCAGAAACTTCCCAAGCTTCCAGGAGCTTGTTTTGTGCTCGGGCTCGAAGCTGGCTTCTCTGTGCTTAGCTGAGCACCGTGAAAAGTTGATTTCCCTGGCAAGACTTCTGCTCACGGACTTTGGGTTTCAGGCTGCTCTGGTGTGTGTAGACCAGGTGACAAAACTACCTCTTCCTGACTCCGAAATTTTGCTCGGTGTGCAGCGCTGTTTCTACTTGGCAGAGATGTTTGCGTTAGCTCCATCTGATGTGAGGCCGAAGTCCTTCTTGCTTGGGCGAAAACTAGCAGGACTTCTACTAGCCTCATATTTGATGGCATTCTGCCAAATATGCTGTTTCAATAGGGACAGCTTGCTGAAGCTCCGGAAGGAGTTCACGGGCCTGAAAATTGCAACCCTAGCATGGAGATTTCTTGATTCTTTGCAATCGTTTTGTTGGCTTGAAGACCCTCTTGTGGAAACGAAACTAGTACCAATGGAACATAGAACGAATACGGGTTCTGAGAAGCTGAGGAAGTTTGTTTCGGATCCTGAAAAGCTGGAAAGGAACGTGAAGAGGTTTGGAAAGCTGGACACAGAAGCGGAGGAAAATGCAGAAAGCCCAAAACCCAAACAGGAAAGATTTTCCGAGGAGCTGGAGATTCGTTTGCAGACGAAACCTCAAAGCAAACTGACCACAGAACTGAAGATGATGTTGACATGCAGGGAAGCACCGTCGCCAGCGATTTCACCAAAACAAGAGAGCTACAATTCCTCCAAACTGATCACCTTGCTTTCGTCGAGTTATCCTTGTTCGGTGCAAGGCCTCAGTGCTTTTCTCGAGGCAAGTGATGAGTACCCCACCATCTACGAATCACCCTCATCGGACGGCTCCGCCACGGTGTGCACTGACGATGATGCTGTGGTGCCAGAAGTCCAGCCTTCGTTTGATATCTCGAAGGAGTCTGGCAGGGCTGCTATGAGAGCATATGTGGCGGCGAAAATGAAAAGAAGCAATAACGATAAGCTACAACCCATGGTGCGATATGGGGAGGTTCTTCGCAGCGACTCTCGCCACAAGCGCTTTCGCCGAGTATTTGTTCCACAGCGGGGCTGGGTCAGCTTGAGAAGACTCGAGATGGAAGAGTATCAGGATGGACGCAATGCGCTCGTTAGGCCAAGTCCTTAGTCTGCTCCATTTGCTACACTAGCTGGCACGGGCCAGCCACCTTCTTACTTTTGGCTATCTCCGAACCTGCTAGTTTCCGTGGAAGTTCTGCTACTATCGTCGTCTTTTTTGGCCATCATACGGCTATAGCGCCACAGTGACCTGGCGTTGTGTGCAGGCGGCCCCTCATGTGGACTGCCAGTGCACATAACCCCGTCTTCAAGGCCTATTGTTACAGGCGGCGATAGCGCCGCATCGGTGCTTCCAGAACGTGTCGCATTTTCAGGCATATTACTGAGGCTCATTCTCAATCAAGATGGACCCATGCGATACCTCCGTTAGCAGACTCCGCAACTCCTGAAATGCAATGCATTGTATATCAAATTCCCGGGAAACATGAGAAGCTAAATCATGCATATCAGGCAGCGGTTCTGCGGAGAAGCACCCAACTGTTCGGTGCATTGTCAAGCTGCGCGGCCATGTGATTTTGCGTCTTCTGTTTTGACACATTTTCACATGAGCTCACTACACGCTTTTTAGTACAAGTCTCCCGGTCTGTATTCGTCTAACGTCTCCAGAACTCCCACCTATTGATATCAAGCCATTTTTGCCAGCTCACATCCAGAACCTCGAATCGTTCCTCCTCCTTTTCCGGACGCCTAACAGATGGACCATCCGAAACAAACCAAACGCAAGTTGTCTGAGGCTACCCAGGCCGGGCCCCCAAGTTACGAAGAGTCATATGCAGATATCGCCAACACCCCAACCCCAGTCACCAGCCCGTCACAAGAGCCAAAACCTGCAGGCCAAAAGTCAACATTGGATAATCCCGAAACCCACAAGACAGATGCAGACTTGGTCCTGGCTGCAGAGGCTCTAACGCGTTTGAACAACGTGACGCCTTCACCTCCAAGCGACGGCAGCACCAGCCACTCGCAAATAGCATCGCCTCTTTCGGCAGCGCCGACCCCTGACGCCCATCGCACGCTTCATCCCATTGTGCAGCTGGTCAATACCATTTCCAAGCTCCTGTTGGTGAGTAATGCGGTCAAATACTATGAGACTTCCAAGAGGAATTCTGCTACATTCAACTATGCTGCTGGGATTGTCGAGAAGGCGGCAATGCCTGTGTTCAACAAAATCGAGCTTAATTTGAATAACATCCACCAGACCAGACTTGAAAACAGGGCCAAGGTCAAACGAAGAAAGAGATGCAGCGGGCCGGAAGACAAGAGAGACATCAAGAAGCGAATCAAGTTCTGCTTGCATGTGTTGAAACTTGCCAACGAGAACATCAGCGCAAAAGTTAGCGACTTGCAGGACAAGATGAATCCCGCCAATGAGGCGACCCCTGTGGAGTTTTCAGAGCACCAAGGAGTTCCCACTGCGTTGTCCCCAGTCAGCACTCGTTCGGAGCAGTCGGGGTCCACCCTTATACCGGAGAAGACCCAAGATACGAACTCGGAGATTGCGACCACGGTGAAGAAGATCATACACATAATCTCCAATTTCCGGCCTAGCTCGCTCAGCGTCGATGCAGAGGAATCACAGGGCCCGGATGTGGATGACGCAGATGTCCAATTGAGAAGCACCATTCGGGAGATTATCTTCAAGTTGCCGAACCAGGTTTCTCAGAACAGCACAAGCACCCTGCAAAAAGCGCCTGCCACTGACAAGGTAATAGTCTTTGCACGGGAGTCGCTTGATATGATCGGCCGCTTGACGTCAGTCTTCAACGAGCAGCTTGAGAAGGCTGAGCTGTGGGTGGACGGGCCTGCTACAGCCAAGTCGCCCGGAACGCCCATGTCACCAGGCGAAGGCGCCTACAAGAGCTCTCATAGCCCCGTACTGGGCACCCAAAGCCCGTCATATGTGCTCACCTCCGAGAGCAGGGCCCGCCAGAGTTGATCAGTGCACATCATGTGCAATGTGCAGGGGGTTGCCGAGTGTAGGCTTGGTGCCATCCTCGGGTGCGGCGTAAATATCACTAGATAGGAAGGTTGCCAGGTAAAGTGACGATATTTTGGTACGGTGTGTAAAACGCGTGTGGCCTGTCAGTTGCGGAGCCAGTGATTTACCCCAGATTGGCACCCAAGCCTTTTGCTGGAATTCAGAATCCACAATCTCCTCTTTTCAGCCCGGATTTTAGCATCCCTCACAGCAGGCCTCCTCCCAAATTACTGAGTTGGTCCAGAGTCCTCCTGAGTTACCGCATCCGGTAAAAATCGCTTGCGCGGCCTGCACAGTGCGCGTCCAATTTGCCTTTTACGGTATAGTGACGGGGCACCCTTTTCGCAACCCTCTCTACACTCCAAGTATGGTAATTCCGCAAATCCGCTTTCTCCTCTTTGGGTAGCGGCCGACTTTCCAAGAACAGAAATGTCTTTCTCTTGCAGTATTTGTTATATATTGCAGGAATCCCCAAACTGTCAGATTCCAAAACACCCCATCCCTGACCCTCTTATACCGAGACTTTACCCCATACTGATACCTCCCTATACCGATACCCTTCCTAATACTAGCCCCATATACCGCTGCAATGGCCTCCTTATCAATCAGCCCTGCAGACCACGTCAAGATCAGAAGCTCGTGGGCTGATGTTATGGCGCTAAATCACTTCAAGGACCAGAACTTCGTGCACAGCTTATTCTCCAACTTGGTTGCGTCCAATGCCCTGGTCAAGCAACTCTTTGCCAAGCAGGAAGACATGGATGAGCAGGAGAGATTGTTCACCGAGCTCCTCAAATTCACCATGATTTACTTGGACAAGGTGGACATTCTTGAGGAGTGCATGGACGAATTCATTGCAGAGAACCCCTCGCTTGTCAAATTCGGCTCCTCCTACTTGGAGCCCATGGGCGCAGCGCTTATAAAGACGTTGCGTGAGGCATTGGGCCTTCAGAAATTCCACTCCGGCTTGGAGACCTTGTGGATCAAGGTTTACATCTACATTGCCAACAGCATCTTGCAGAACGATGTTTCCGACGCCGAGTCCGTCAACAGCGCCAAATCCAAGGCCTCGGATGCCGAAGTGCAGCCTTTGTCCTACAAGAGCTTCTCCTCGCCCATGCCTGCATTCTCTTCTCCTGCCAAGGCCGCCAACACCATCAATATCGATCTCCAGAGCAACGACAAGTACAGGGGCTTCCGCAGAAGCGGCAACGAAACCAAGGCAAGTGTCCAGGTGGCAGTTCCCGACTCGCTTTCCTGCCCCTCTGCTCCAGAGCCTGTGATCACCCCCAGATGCCACAGAAGAAACACCAGTGCACAGCTCCAGGAGTTGGGGTGGGGCATGGATTCATTGCGTTCCTCGCCTCTGCTGGCCGAGTCGTTTGATCCTCGCCGCAAGTCCGCCCACAAGCGAACTCCTTCGGATATGAGCCTTGGCATGGAGAGTCCGGGACGTAAGGTTTCAACCAGCTCTTGCGAAAGCCCCATCAGCGATGTGGAAGATACCTACAACTTGGAAGACGAAATTGACTTCAGTTCTGCTGCTCTTCACGAGGCCCGCCCCTCTGTTTTCGACTCCAACAGCTTTGGCATCAAGGGCTTGGCGCCTATTGCAGAGTCCGAGAGCGATGACGAGAAGTCCAACTACTCCACAGGACACGCCTCCTCCAAGTACAACTCCACTGAGGGCAGGGAATACGAGTCTTCTTCACGCACGTCGTCGTTGTCGTTGCACAATTCAGACTACAAGTCGTCCATCTCCTCCGGTTCTGGTCAATCGAGATGCATGGACAAGACTAGCAGAGAGAAGTCGCTTCCGCTCAGTCCGCAATTTCCGCCTGCTGCCCAGTTTACTGCTCCGCAGTTTTCGTCCCCGTATGTGCACAAGGGCTACCTGAGCTCTGTTCCCTCTCTTCTGTCCAAGAGCAGCGGCCAGCGTGCGTCATTGGGCTTCATGAGAAGCAGCTACATTTTGAAGAAGGAGATGAACGATTTCGGCTGCAATCTTCCCGAAAATGTGGTTGCCGCCATCGACCAACACGAGGCCAGACTGAGCAGCGCCAGGTCCATGATCAACGCTCCAACTTCCCAGAGCTTATACTCGGCTCGTGCTAAGACAACCAAGCCATACAGCCTCAAGTACTCTGAGTACACTGCTCCAAGCACTGTGGAAAACTCGTGCAACGCTGATGTGAAGAGCGACAAACTGGCCTACAGCGCCAGCGTGCAGAAGAAGGAGAAGTCCTCGTTCAGAAAGAAGCTCGGGAGCTTTTTTGGTTCGTCAAGCTCCAGCGCCAGCTCCAAAACCAGCGCCAGTGCCATGCCCAGAAACAGAATCTCTCTGCCCATTGGTGTGTCTTCTTCGCTGAACCAGGCCCCTGTGCAGACCCCTACCCGGGACACTCCCTCGATTGCACCTTCCATGTACTCGTCCAACTGCATTTCTTCTGCTGACATTAGAGCTTCCAAGAACGCCTTCCAGCCAGTCACCTGTGTTTCCCTGGGCTATTCGGCCTCCGTCTACCTGAGACAGCTCCACGACGATAAATCTGCATACACCAGAGACTCGTCTAGGCGGTCTATCTTCCGTCAGAAGAACACCAAGGAGGAAGACAAGAAAACCAACAAGTATCTTGTCAAGAAAGTGCCCTACAAAACCATTTACTTGAAGGACATCATTGCTTGAGAAAGTCATTGCTTGAGAGAATCATTGCTTGGGAGAATCATTGCCTGAGAATAGAGATGGAGATATGGAAAGGATTGTTCGCTTCGGCACATCGAAAGACTTCATGATCTCCAGCCTCACGTCACCTTCCGCCATCACTAATATGTACCATAGTCTCGAATCTTTATATGCTCACAGAAAGCTCAGTACGCAACTTCCCAGACGTGATTGCCTCTCGTAGGTTCATAATCTGTAGAAATATTGGAGCATATTACTTCATTTTCTTGGGCTCAACGGAGACTTGAGAAACGTCATCGCCGCAATCATGTGCACAACGACGTGCTACTGCTCACTCCGTAAACAGAGCTAGCTCTCTTGTTGGCGAACTCGGGCTGGATGGTGACGCTGCTGATTCCAAACTTGAGGAGAATTTCCCTCACTTGAGCCACCACCTCCACGAACGCATTCTTATCTATTCTCCCATCGCCCTTAGTGTCATGGATATTGGAGTCCGGGGTTTGCTCGTTTAACTCGATATGCAAGGATGCCACAAGGAAGTCCTCGTCCAAGTTCCACACATGGAAGTCGTGTATGGACTTGATTGATGGGAGAAGCGTTATCTGCTGCACGATGATGTTGGAGTCCAAGTTTTGCGGCGTGGCCTGTAGCAAGATCTTGCAGGATTTACGGCAAAGAGGCAATGCCGACGAAAAGATGATCAAAGTGATGAACAACGACACAACCGGGTCACTGTAGAATCTCCAAGAGTAGTCAGTCTTCCAGATAAAGAGCGCCGTGATGATAACACCGACATTGCCCAAGGCGTCGCCAAGCACGTGCAAGAACACACCCTCCATGTTCATGGACTTCAGCGCTTTCTTGTGCCCGTCCTTCTGGGTCTGGCCTCCCACAAGAGTGCTTCTTTCGTCGTATCTCTCCACCACCGCATCTGGCATGTATTGGGAAATGCTGTTGGAGCTTTCAGTGTAAGAGCTGCTCTGGATGTTCTGCTCCTCGTCGCCTGCCCCGTGGCTGTGGCCATGAGAAGAACCGCTGCTGTGTGAATGGCCATGGCTGTGACCGTGCTCGTGGAACAAAACAAGTCCGATTCCGTTACTGGCCAAGCCGGCAAAACCCACAATCAAAATGAGCTTGGGGTTCGAGATCTCTGGAGGATCAAAGAACCGCTGGATGGCCTCAATGACAATGGTGAAGCAGAGCGCCACCAAAAACACCGCATTCACCAACGCCCCTAGGATCTCGGCTCTCTGCCATCCATAGGTGTATTTGCCATCGGCAGGCTTGGAGTCCTTGACTTTGACGGCCCACAACGCAATAAACAAGGAGATAATGTCATTGAGCATGTGAAACGAGTCTGCGATCAACGCCAACGAGTGGACCGTGTAGCCGATGATGGCTTCCAAAAGGAAAAAGACCGTATCAATCAACAAAAGCGAGATGATGCGAATCTCCTTACTTTTCATGGTAGTTTGTTGGGATGGCAGGCGACGGCGGATAGGGTTCGAAGGGGGTTATCTAGACAAATCTTTCGTCGCATCCCGCGGGGCGTGCATGCAAGCATGCTGTTCTTCTACCTGCAGGCACGGCGAACGGCAGTCTGCTGAAATTCCCTGGAAATGTGGCTGGATTTGATGGGCGTGCCGCTTTTGAGTCCAATTATTTGTTTTATCAAGGTGTCTGTGAACGGATTCAACTGTGGCGGGAGGTGATTGATTTCACCGTCACTGGTTTGCTGATCCATTATCACAACTATACGCGCGATTGACACATGGCCTCGAGAGCTTTATTGACCGCATGCGGTGGAATTGCACGTGGCCCATTTCACTGGCATGCAGTACATACATGGTTACACTTTCAACGTATATTCTATACTTCAGAGAAAAGAGGTAGAAAAAAAAGAAAAAAAAGGAAAAAAAAAAAAAAAAAAAAGAAAAAAAAAAAAGAAAAAAAAGAAAAGAAAAAGGATAAAAAAGACCAAAATAAAAGTTTGGGAGTGTAGTAGTGTCCAATTCGGTGGTCGGAAGAATCAGAGCCTCACGGCCTTGAAGCCGCGCAGGGCGACAGTCCCCGTGTGCACTCCAAAATGTGTAGACCGAGAGCCCTGAAACTCGCGGCGTTTAGAAGCGTCGTTGGACAATTGTGCGCTATGCGTGCCGGCAAAACCGGCATTCCTGATGTGACTTCTGATTTGAGTCAATTTTCCCAACTAAGATTCGTCCTGCTGACGTCAGATGCCCTAGTGGACACCCTTGGAAGAGCTCATTAATTCGTTGAATGTGATCCTCTGGCCAAACTGTTGAGGTTGTACCGAAGGAGGAATGGGCGGATAATTCTGAAAGGGATATGATTGCATTGGCAATGGAGGTTGCGGTACAGCTGAAGGCGGGTACAGGTAGTTGATGAAACCTTGAGGGTTTGGGTGGTACTCGAAGCCGGGCCGCGAAGTTGGAGGATATAATGTCACAGGGTGGTTTGGAGGGCCGTTGGATGGCATGCCTTGGTAAACAAAGGCAGGGGACATGTTTCCCACGTTGCGCTGAACATTTTGAAGTGGGGACTGGTACTGGCCGGTAGGGATGGTGGAAACTGGAGCTTCTGGCGAGCTCTTAGCAAAGGATGGCTTGGGCAAAGCAACCGCTTCAGGAGAGGAGTGAAATGACGACCCAGCGTACGACTCTTGCCCCTTCTGTTGGTTGCCCGGACTCTCTGCGTCATGATTTCCCTTCCTGCTGGTGGGGCGCTTCGACTTCTTTCCAGGGTTGTTGTTTCCCGGTTGTTTGGCCTCGTGCCCTCCTGAATTTGCTCCGTTGGTCAGCTGCGACTTCTTCCCCTGTTTTTGTTTCTCCTTCTCCTTCTCCTTCCCGGAGTGATTTTGCCCAAAATTTGGCTTTTGCCCGTTAGGCAACTGCATTTTGGGCTGGTGAATTGGCTTGTGCTTTCTTGTCTTCGTGCGAGAGGAATCATTTTGGTTCACTTGTAGGGGAACCTCATGAGCCATCATCTTGACGTATGCTTAGCTTTGTAGGTGTTTCTATCGAATGATATTCCAAAAGACCGACTGGGAATATGGTGAATTTCCAAGGTTTCTGTTCTCTAGGCAAGAATATTCTGAGACCGTGCAGGTTGAATGTATTTGCAGGGTTTATGTACGCAACTAAGAAGTCGTTTGTGAGGACAAATTAATGATGTCGAAAAAACGTGGATGCTAGAGCGCAATTGTACGGTCGGCGTGCGCGGCTCAAATGCTGACCCCTACAGGTGACTCGACTGCACTGTATGCAGGTTGCGGCTTTACTTTTTTTCGAATTATCTGCGCCGATCAACAGCTACATGCAGCTTATCAGCGACGCCGCCAATGCTCACCCGTCCATCACGTTCCAAGTCAAACTAAAGTCGAAGCCACTCAGGTAAAGACTGTCAGGACGCCGATGAGACAGGTACCGAAAAGACACCACAGCAAAACAAAATTGGGCAGACCGCAAAAAGACACAGCAGACCCATACATGGACAATGCAATCACCGTAAGAAAGCCGCCGGTTCCAGCCATGGAAATGCCGAAAACAAGATCGAGTTTTTTCTGGTCGAACTTGTCCGCCCCATAGTAATTCATGAAGGTGTAGCCGAGAAGTGCACCCAAAGGTTGTGAGAGTCCGCCCAAGGTGGCACTGATTCCAACGGCCTTGAATTTTCTCCACTTGCCTGACCCAAACGAGTAGTAGAGCGGCAAGCACATCAGAAATCCCTCGGTATAGTTGTGGATGAGTAAACTCAAAAATATGGAGAGGCCCAAATCTGGATTCGTCTCGGAAGTGACGTAAGTAATGAAACCCTCCGGAAGCTTGTGAAGCGTGATTGCAAGCATTGTTTGTATGCCTATGAGTAGAAGTCTCGATCTGGGCGAATTGACATGGTGGTGGTGATGTTCCGCGGTACTATGGTGAGAATGGCGACTCGATATGGCTGCTTCCCTTGAGGGCTTTCTGCATGTGATGTCCTCGGTACTTTCTTCTGAATCGGTGGCTTTGGAGAAATCTTTCGCTGAGTTGAGCTGCGGAATCTCGCAAAAGTGCAACTCACCTGTTCTGTCATACACACACCTCTCTGCGGAGGAGTAGCCCTTGCACTCGCCTAAAATATTTTCGTCGAGGTTGGAGGCGTGTGCCAAGTAGTGGATGAGCCCACTAGACTTTTTGCGGTTCAACAAGGGGTGTCTCTCGTCCCCGTGTTGAGCTTCAGCCAAGCTGTCAAAAAAGGAATCTCTGTCCTTATTGCTAGAATGCAACTCCTCGCCATGTCCCCCATTGGCTGGATCAAAGTAACCATCCAACTGATGCAGACTCTCATGATGAGTGCTTTCCGAAGCATCACCGTGTGAATGCAGGTGAGAGTGGCCGGAACTGTTGTGATGATCGTGATGCGTCAGCTCAACTCTGTTCTCGCCATCATGAGAGCAGTGAACCACGGACTTTGAGGTTATGAGGTGCAAGGCGTAGTTGAATGAGACACAGACCAAATTCCCTGCAATGAACGAACTCACAAGCACGGTATTTGCATTGTCGCTGTAGCCTGAAGACAGAATGTGTGCCAAAGCCTCCGGCAAAAGCCGGTATAGTGCTGTAATAAGCAAGCACCCACAACTAAAAGCAAGGGATCCATTCATGAAGGAATAATTTTCCTTCAAGTTGAAGGGGTATCTCTGGACTACCCACTTAGGTGCCACCAAAGAGTAGAAATCATCCAAAAATATGATGAAGCATCCTAAAACACATAGAAGGGATGAAAGTGTAGTGAGATACCATCCCTGCGACCAATCTGAATGCCATACCGCTACCATTGTAAGGTGAAATAGTGATGACAAATGGCCTGATCAATATTAGATGAGCACGATTTGTAGCCGCCTGAATATGTTGTCTTTCGGGGCACTGCAATATAAGAGAGATGATTCACTACCACGAACTCTGTTTCTCTGGCTCAGTCTTTGCAACCTGTGGAAGGCACTTCAAGCTGCTGAAATCTCTGGTGGGGGATAGCTGATCCGCTTAGTGCACATAACCACCGAGGTAGCTGTGCTGTGTGCAGGAAAGGGTCGTGGCATTTCTTCATGCGAGACAAGTTTACTGAGTTGTGAATTGGCCGTATGTGTTTTGTAAGCTTTGATTCAAGATGACTAGTACATGGCCAATATGCATGCGTCTGGTTTCAAATCTATGTAGTTGTGCGTTTTGATGGACTGCCACTCAGTCAGCCTTGGGACCCTCGAATTGAGGCAACTCGGTGTATTGATTTCTCTTCCCCTTGAACGGAAGCTTGGATCTCTTTTTGCGAGAAAACTTCACCTGCTTCAAAAACCCAAGATCATGGCTTCTTCTGTTGTACCACACGAAGAAGTACATGAAGAGCACCGCCAACATCACACACGTGGGCATGGTCATGATGATGATGTACTTCTCGTAATCGAGGCCCTCCTCCACATCGTAGTCGTCTCCGTACATGGCTTTCATCTTCTGTCTTTCTTCGGTTTTCTTGATATCTTCCTGATGGCCCTTAGCGACTTTTGCTCTTTGAGCCATCTCGACAACAATGAACTTAGCCATGGGGTTGAAATCTTCATCCGACACGTCATCCGGTTGGATCGACAATAGAACCTTCTTGTAGAAATCGCCCTCGAGCCACTCTGGTTGCACGTCGAGAGCAAAGTAGCCCTCCTCCTTGTCAATCCAGCCGGAAGAGAAAAAAGACTGCTTGCCCAAACTGCCGCCTTTTTCAATCACAACCGAACGTTTGTCCAAAACAGTGGAGTCTTGCAAGTCTCTCTTGAGGCCCTTCTGTTGAGCACTCTCTTTCACGTATGAAAGGTGCAACTTGACCTTCTTGACTTGGTCGCCAAAAAAGCGGTAGTACCATGTCACGAAATAGGTCAGGCTCTGGTATAGTCTGGAGTTGTCTCTGGGAAAGCAGAACGGCTCGGGCGACGTGTCCTTGGCCATTCCCTTGGCCTTGTAGTCATCCGGAGTACATCTCAACAATGGGTTCAACAGGCGGTAGGTCAAGTCCTCCTCAGCAAATGTCTCCTCGTGGAACACTTCATCGTCGGCCATATTATGCGCCTTCAACTCCTCCTTGGTGTACCTGACGGTAGTTGCCGTCTGGAACCAGGTGCCGTAGTCGGGCGACTTGTTCTTGATGGCACCGTTCTTCATCTTAGGCTTGATGGTCTTTGGCGATCCGTCTTTGTTCAACGAGATCCATGGCTCCAAGCCGTTCGTGGTCTGGGCTGGCTTGGCGCTGAAGGTGACTCCGGCAACCACCGTAGGCGTGACAATCTCCACCTGGGTGCTGTAAATGGTACGGCGCCATGGCTTTAGCGTGGGCTCCGCAGATGGAGTGCCGTGCTTCTTCAACAGTTCCAAGTGCTTGTAGTTCTTATTGACTATGACATCCTTGTAACGCTTTTCGAGGCGGGGCTCGTCGGTCACTTGAGCATCAGCGCTGGCGACGGAAATGATAGAGGCATTGGACACTGCAATTAAGCTCGCCAAAATTGCACCGCAATGTGTGAGTTTCATGGCAGTCTAGGCGAGGAAGAAAGTGTGCCTCTGATGTCTCCGTTCCGAGATCCAGTGCGCCTATAGTAAGTACCTGCACGCACGAGCCTGCCATATCATAACAATACACTGCCGGTGAGAGCCGGCATGGCAATTCTGCACGGCACGAAATCAGGCGCTTGCCAAATCAGAGAAGCCCCCGGTGTGGGAGTCTCTCGCTAAAGTGGCCAGTGGTCTACATGCTACTGCGTTCGTATGTTGATATCGACAAAAAAGCAGTAAACTTCAAAAACTACCATCAGCTTTCGATACCTTTATGTCATGAATCGATTTATCTCTGGCAAGGAATTCCATCATTCACAGCACCATGAAGCTGCGATGAAACTATGCTGAATTTGCCATGTAGTAGAAGCATCAAACTTGTCCACGAAATTTTTATGGTGCGCCTGTGAGGCGGGTAACCACCATTGGGCCTGTAGTGGCATGCTTGACTTGAACAGCGTAATTTTTTCAATAGCGATACAATCCGGTTTGGTACGCAACTTCGTTTAGCAAGTTGGGCACCTCCGGGCCCACTGCTGCCCGGAAGTCGCTTGGCTCCAAAATCTCGTTGAGTTTCTCCGTTGCCGAGATGACAAAGTTCCAGAATGAGGGAAACTTCTTCTCCATGTAGTGAGCCACAAATCTGTCGGGAAGCTCATCGTTAACCAATGAGTATATGTACGAGAAGAGAAGCAACTCAGAAGTGCTGAATTGGTCTTCTTTGAACAAGTTTCCATACTCGCCCGAGCCCAGGTTCAATTTCTCGTAGATCTGAACAATCTCTCCAATAAAGCCACCAACAAGGTTCAAGCATCGGAGAGCATTCTTGGTTTCCTTCAATAATGTCTTCTGTTTCTCCTTTTTTATCAACACCTTCTCGTGTAGAGCGCTAATGGCTATCTCATCTTCTTCTTCTTCGTCGGACGGAATTGCTTCTGTCTCAACTTCAGCGTGGTTCCGTAAGCTGAAAAATCCCACTGTCCCGGAAGTCAAGCCAATGGTCTCCACTTGATCTAGCGCATCATTGTAGAACTTCAACGGCTGGTTATACATCATGGGAAACGGCAAGTATTGGCGAAACAACTTTCTTGTATAAAGCTCGTAGTTTTGGGTGTTGATGTAAAGATTGTACTGGTTAATGTGCTGGAGCTTGGAGTTGATGGAGTTGATGAGGCCGATATTGATGAGCTGCTCATAGGCACTAAGATCCTCGTCCTGTATGAACAGGGACTCGGATTTGAACTCGGTGCAGATGTACGAGCAAATGTAAATGAATCCTTCGTATTTCCTGACGAGATTGTCGTTCTTCACCAACAAAACTGGCAACTTCCTGGTGTCTGCGATATTGGTGTTCGACGAGGGAACGATCTTGTAATTGGCGCCCGCAGGCTTCAAGCAGATGGAAAGAAGCCATGCCAAGGCCCGGGATTCGGGATCTATCAACGAGATTTGGTTCTTGTTGCCCCAAACGTGAAGTTCGATCAACTGTGCCATTGCGGCGTTCTCATTCAGCAAGAGCCCCGAAGCACCAATTCTCGCTCACGTGATGTGCTCCTTCCACACCGTCAATGACATCAACTGTACCCAAATTATTTCTTTGGCTTTCATTTCCCCGATGGCCGGATCGCTTTCTCTGCGGCCAACGTTTCATCTTTTCATCTGCATGGTCCTGGCCAATGCACCTTGTGGGAGTGCATACTAGCCCACTCGGTCTCAACTCGACCTAGAAAAACCCGCCATCAACTGGCAAACCCAACATCCATTTGCATTTGCACCACCACAACAGAGACCAGCCATCCACTATATACTGAGTTTTTTCAGCCATAATGGTAGTTGCAGAAAAACGTGAGAGGCTATCGTTGGATGTCATTGGACAGCTTGAGGAGGAACTCGAGGAGAACCCTTTCAACCACACCAAATGGGCCAAGCTCCTTGACCAAGTGATCATCAAAGACAAGGAAGACCAAGTGCGGTCCACTTTTGATAAATACCTCTCTCTCTTCAAGTTTGATGCCAAGCAATGGAGTAATTACATCAACTTCGAATTGAATAGAGGTGACTTTTCACGCGTGGAGAAACTCTTCGCCAAGTGCCTTGTGCAGACAACGGACGTCGATGTTTGCCGCACGTACGTTCTGTATGTTCGGCGTGTGAACGACGTCATCACCGGTGGAGAAAAAGCCAGAAACACGGTGGTGCAAGCTTTTGACTTTGCCGCCAACAAAGTGGGGATTGATCTTGAGAGCTTCGACTTATGGAGAGACTACTTGGATTTCTTCAAATCGTGGACCCCCGGATCTAGCTGGGAACAACAACAAAAGAATGATTTGATCAGGAAATTATATAGAAGATGCCTCGTCATTCCAACCTCCAAAATCGAGACCCTTTGGACGGACTACACTAAATGGGAAAACGAAGTATCTACGCCACATAGTGCAAGTAAGTTCATCGCGGACCTCTCCACTTCTTACATGGAGGCTAGATCTTGGAACACTGAATGGCATCATACAACAAAGGACTCGATCAGAAAAAAGATCGTGTCGGCTTCACCATCAAATGACCCCAGTGCATTTCTTAACAGCCAAATTTCACTTTGGTACCTGTGGATTGAATTGGAAGAAAAGAACAGTTTGAATCTCAAAGAGGCCGATTTGCAGAGGAGAATTGAGTACGTCTACAAGAGAGCCACATCAATCTTGCCTTTTGTTCCTGAGGTCTGGTACCGGTTCAGTCTCTTTTTGCTCAAGTCCAATGGCGACTCCAGCAGGCCGGTTTGTATTGAGCTACTAAACGACGGCTTGTTGCTCAATCCAAAAAGCTTCCTACTCTCCTTCAGGTGCTCAGAACTCTATGAGCAAGATGCCGCCTTTGACAAGGCGCAAGAAGTTCTTCTGAGTCTTATTAAGCATCTTGTCGAGGAACACGCAAAAATTGAAGAAAAAATCACCGAGGTGAAGGGGACTGCTAATGTTTCGAAAACGCCAATTCCGGAAGAAAAGACCGACAGCGATGATGAAGACTTAGAAGAAAGTAACAATAACAACCAATCTTCGGCGGTAACCTACAGCGAGGCAGACGCGCTTCTCATTCTGAAAGGCGAAGACAAACTCAATGAGTTGAATCAAATAGTTACCTTGGCCTACACGAAACTCATGTCCTTGTGTAAGAGGTCACAGGGTATCAAGGAGGTGAGGTCCATATTCAAGCAGCGTAAAAGCTTCAAGCCCATGGGCTTCGAGTTCTACGTTGAGAATGCGTTGATCGAATTCTACTCTGACAACAAAAAAACCGCAGATAAGATTTTTGACTTGGCCATGAAATCGTTTGGTAAGGACGGGCGTTTTTTGTACGCTTACTTAGAGTACTTGATTCTCACCAATGCTATTGAAGGCATCAAAGTCTTTTTCGAGGTTGCCATCACTAATCTATTGAAAGAAACGATCGCAGACAAAGAAGCACTTCAGATCTCCACCATCAACATCTTGGACCAGAGAAAGAAGCTGCAAAGACTTCATGATAACGAGTTCTACATGAAGAAGATTATCAAGAAATACATCACCTTCGCGTCGAGGTTTTTGGATCTTGATACTGTCGACTCTCTTGAAAAAAGATATCTCCAGTACTTTCCCGAGGAAGATGAGCTCAACTTGTTTGCTGACAGGTACAGAGTCGGCAAGTTGGATGCCATTGCAAAGTACGACATGGGCGACAGTCACGCTTTTGACGATGGCGATGCCGAACAGAGTACTGAGCCCGGCTCAGGCCGTTCAAACAAGCGCCGCAAAATTAGCTCCACCGATAACTACTCGCCCGAGACAAGCGCTTCAGAAAGCACAGCACTGTCTTCCCGGAACAGCATGTTCCCATCAAAACCCACCCAGGCACAACAACCACAGCATGGCTTTGTCGGTCCAACAATCTACAATTTACTTCTGGCCTTGCCTAATGCGGGTTACTTTGGTCCTCCGTCTGATCATGCCTTTAGTAGTGCCAAGCTCGTGGAATTGTTTGCCAACATGGCCAATTTGCCGGGCGAAAATTGAGGCGCTGCAAGTTATTGCGCAAAGGTAAATCGAGCAGAAAAATTAAGCTTCGTATACGAGGTTTGAAAGTACTGCCGCCTACCGGAAATCGATGCTAAACACAAAAAGGCCTGACACAATTGTCTTTGAGATTTTATAAGTGCTCATCTATATCATCCGTAACAAAATTACCCTACTCATTCGTAACATGAAGTATTGTGGCCAGAAACTCGACAGCATCCTCACCTTTCCAAGCCTTCTTGCGTGCATCACACTCATAGTGTTGGTAGACACTTGCATCTTTGCACCTTTGTTGGACACCCAACTTGGTCCTTTCGTTACCAGTTCTAAATCAGAACTCTTGATGCTGTCATTCAAGGGTGGAGCCTATGCTTCGGGCTCGTTTGGAATTTTCAACTCTGTTGACGAACTCGTGCTTGTTAGTCCAATTGTGATTGCCAAACTTTATAAAACGCACATTTTTGATCAGTTTGAGTTCTTGGACGAGCTGGGCTCACCTAGCAGATTTGTGGTGCTGCAAACAGCGCCAGTGCTGCTCAAGAATGCAATTCTGGATGCTTTCAGTCTCAAAATGCCTCCAGTATTGGCTGAAAAGTTTCGACAAATGACGCAATGGGATCCTCCGGCAAAAATAACCAATTCTATTGGTGCTTTGTACGTTACCCAAAAGATATTAAGGCTCGCCATCGTGGCATTTTCTTTTCTCTCTATTGCTGCCAAAACCATTGCATTCCACAAGAATATAGCTGTTTCGATCGATAGTGCTCTAATGATCTCCTGCCTTTCATTGATTGTTACTCTCTTTGTTTCACACAGCAAGCTTCCAATGCGGTTCTTTCCGCTCCTTGTTTCCAACTTATTTCTCTGTTTCCTATGTCTATTATTCGAAGTCGTGGAGCAAATTATGGCTGAGAAATTCAAGAACTTCATCGAGAAACCAGCAAAGGGTGATGTACCCTGCGGCATTGCTCAGTTTTGTTCAGGTTCAATAGAAGCAATCCTGACTGAAATTGGAGAAAGTCAGATAAGGGAGCAGCCGTTGCACGATGACACATACTCACTCGCTTATGAACCTGAGAATGAACAACACGAGGATTTCGACTTTGCACGGCCAAATTCGAGTCTCATCAATGCCTCTGATTTCGAAGCAGTTTTCAAATCTGTCAAGCAGCCTCTGGAGGTTTCTGATTGCCATCAAAACTATTAGAAGACTCTCGTATCCTCCGTGAAAAAATTCAAGGTCTCTTCGTATGATGGCCGAAATGCCCAATTCATGTAAACTTTGTATATCTCGAGAATATCTTCTCTTGTAAGCAGGCGAGATGTCTTGGAGAGAATAGATTCAGGAAGCGCTGGAGCCAAGTCGTCCTCAGCCCCGGGAGCTATGGATGATAGAGATTCTCTCACCGTGTAGTTGGACCTGTACATGAGCACCTGGCAGAGGTAATCGATAGCGTTGATGTCAAGGCCCTCTAAGCCATCTCTGGGTATCATCTCCACTACCGATATGTCACCACCTAAAGGTAGAACGGAGACAGTAGGAATGGCGAGCGGCTGGTCCTTCACAAGAACATTGGGGTCAAAATTTTCACCTGCTATGTGATTTCCATCGAGCAGGGAATCCGAAACAGCCACGAGTCTCGATTCAGTGAAGAAATCACGCTTTAGAGCTGCTCTGTTTCTCCTGCCGAAATTAGGCCCAGATAGGAACTTTTGCGTGGTGGTCTCTCTGACTAGCAAAACCATTCTAACTCGGCCATATTTCTGAATCCAGTTTTGGTAACCACAACACTGGATCCATTGAGCAAAGAGGCTCTCGCCCGTTTTGTTGGAAGTGAGGTTGCCCACGATCAAAAGCTCGTCATGGATTTGATTTCTTGGCTGGGTTTTGGGCTGGACAATCCTGTCTTGTTTGAAAATACGGTCGTAACTATCCCAAGCGTAGCCGTCAAGGTGGTAGTAGTGAAAGCCGGACAGGCTACCCGTTTGGGATTTAAGGTAAGAGATGCGGCTCTCCCACACCTTCTTGTTATCCTTTGTATTGTCAATTATCACGTGGTTTCTCGGTTTGAGCTCATGGTTGATCATGGTGGAAAGCAACCCATAACCTGCAAAGACATCGATGATGTCAAGGCTACCCTTTGAATTGGGGTACTTCTCTGTGAGCTTTAGAGAGTCGAGAATTTGTTGACAGCTGCTTTCACTGTTAATGATCTTGAAACCGTATTGATGGTTGGTTTTGGGGAGCGCCACGAAGTGTGGGGCCAAAACGGGATTTAAAGACCGGAAGCTCTTCATGCTATGCGATGTGCTTCGTTTCGCTACTTACTGCGAAATGCACGCTGACAGATTACGCAGGCACCGATAACTGCTCTTTACCAAGAAAGGAAATGGGTTTGCGATCACAAAGGTTGAAAAGATGTAAAATGATTCATACTTGGGAAATGAAACAATGATGCATATTTGGGAAGTGCTGGAAGGTATTGCCATACTCACGCTTCCCAGCACGTTTCCAACTATTTATATTGACGTCAGAGAGGAGAAGAAAGTGAAATCTTAATGGACACGATAAAAATCGAAAATTCTCCAGAACGGGTTTTTGACGTGCCCTCTAGCGGTTTCTTGGACAATCCACCCACCCGAGGCTCTATTTAGGGATATTACCTATATTCTGTGTTGTCCCCTAGCTAGTTCCAGTAACTGCATTATCGCGCAGAAACTAACCCCACAGCCACCGATGTCCATCAACAAAGTGACCGTCAACTTAAGCCATACACCAACGGAATTGCCATTTGAGCTATTCTCCGGGGAAAAACTCCATTTTCAGTCGCCGTCGCCAAGACAGGCGCTCGTTATTGCTCTGAAACAGAGTTCGTCCAATCATGCTGTGCACATCTCAGGTGCAGAGGGCAAGCTATATCTCACAAATAAGAGGCTCGTGTACTTGACGCAGGGCCAGGGGGATATCGAGACGTTTTCTATTGAGTTTTCGGGTCTTGCAAAAATGCAATTTTCCCATGCGGTGAAATCACCATGGTTTGGGCCTAATTACTGGCTGTTCATGCTCTACAATGCGGGGACATGCGATGGGCTCCCGAGGGAGGAATGGTTTGAAGGGCTGATTTCCTTCAAAGACGGCGGCTTGTTCGATTTTGCTGCCAGCTTCGACAGGGTCTTGACTGATGCTGTTGATAATCCACATATTGACGACGAGCTTCCTCGTTATTCCGAACTCTAATTGTTTCGCTCATGTTAGATGGAGACGAACCTTTATTAATGTGCAAATGGCATGTTAAGAATAGCATCGATATCGTCCACCGGGTCTGGCTCCATAAATTCCGTTCTCTCCCTGACCGGCTCCTTTGTGGCGGTACCAACAACCGATAACGGGCGAAGTTGGTGTTGCTCATCGAACTCAGTGAAGTCCACTGTTTCTGCCCAGAGGGCCTCGTCTTCGGGAGCGACTTTCTTGTAGGTTTCAATCGCCAACCGCTCGAGCGTCAATGCATCTCGGTAGACAATGGAGCCTTCCTGGTTGTAGATCCTGGCATTGCTGAAGATGAGATGTATATCTTCCAAAAACTCCCGAATATTCGAGTACGTCTTGTTGGCTATCCTTTTCTTGATAGCGTCAAAAGCGAGAGGATTCTTGATCAAAACAAAGTAGTCTGGATACAATTTCCGCGATGGCCTAATCAAAAACAAGTCGCTCAAACGGCGGCCTTCATCATTGTAGTCGATAAGGGCCTCAAATATCAAGCTCATCTGATTCTGCAATTTCTCTCTTTCTTCAGGCGTAAGGTAGTCGATGGCGGGCGTGCTTCGATTGTTGATGGCTCTGGTTTTTGGCTTCACGGCTCGTGTTTTCTTACCTTTGGACCCAGGCGTGACAGACTTAGCCCGCTTCGACATGGGTTCATCATCAAGAAACCCTAAAGAATTTTCTCTTTTCATTCCCTCTGATTTTTTAGGGCGCCCTTTCTTCTTTGACGACGAGCCATCTTCTCCATCAGATCGGAAACCATCGATGCGTTTGAGCCATTCATCCTCGGTCAAGTTGTCATCATAGACTGCCGTTTTTCTCTCCCTATTGCCTCTGCCATATTCCTCAATCATCTGCTCCTCACTTTTGTACATAGTGTTCACATCCTTCTTGTAAAAGTCCGGAAGCTCCAGCTCGGAGTATAGGCGGGTCGTGTAGTCAAGATCCTCATTGGCCTTAGATCTTTCAATATCCAACTCACGGAACACCTCCATTTCATGCGAAGACCTTGCGATAATCTGATTCAACTCATCATCGTCCATATCTTGATCATCGTCTTGTGACCGGTGTCTCCGGTCCTCTTCTTTCTCTAACAAAGCTCTTAACAAAGCTTCTTGCTCTTCAGAAGTTGATTTGTTATCGAACTTACCAGCCTGTATAACTTTGCCATCGATTTCCAATTTTGCCACGGCCCTTTCAAGAATCATCTCTTCGATGGAGTCTTCAGTGATCAATCTTAAAATTTTGACTTCATTCTTCTGACCAATTCTGTGAGCACGATCTTGGGCCTGCAAATCTTGATGGGGATTCCAATCCGAATCGAAAATAATGACAGTATCAGCGGATTGCAAATTAAGACCAAGACCACCAGCTCTTGTAGATAGCAAAAAACAAAAGTAATCAGAATCTGGCTTATTGAACTCTCCCAACAATGCGGTTCTATCATCCGACTTTGTACCTCCGTCAAGTCTCATGTATTTCATTGCACGCAAGCGCAAAAAATCTTCCATGATATCCATTATCTGTGTCATTTGGAAGAAAATCAAAACCCTGTGGCCAGTTTTCTGAAACTTGGGCAAAATGCGATCTAATAATTCGAACTTTCCGGCAGTTCTCCAGATGTTGTCGTTGGTTTCCAGGGCCGGATTAATGATGTTTTCAACTTCTTCGTAAACGAAAGGGTGGTTGCAGATCTTTCTTAGCTGCATGAGTTGGTTGTTTGCATTCTTGATGGTATTTGGCCTTTTGCCGTTTTTGGACTCTCCAGAAAAAAGAACATTATACTTCAACATCATGCGATAAAGAGTTGACTGCAACGCAGACATTTTGCACTTGATGACTTTCTCCACTTTGTTTGGCAAATCCTTCTCAACATCTTTCTTCAAGCGTCTCAAGAGGAAAGGACGAAGAACCTTGTGCAATCTTCTGATAACCAAAAGAGTTTCTTCTTCACTTAACTCAATTTTATCTTGACCTCCAGTATTTGCAAATGGAGTATTAAACCATTCATCAAACGATTTGACCGAGTTGAAAATTTTCGGTAAAACGAAGTTAAGTAATGCCCACAACTCTGGAAGTTTGTTTTGCAAAGGAGTGCCGGTCAAAATCAATCTGTAGTCACTGTGATAGAAGTTTGTCAAAGTTTCCGACAATTTCGAGCTGGCATTTTTCATTCTGTGACCTTCGTCAATGATCATGTGAACCCACTTGATTTTGGCTAGAAGAGCTTTATCCTTGATGATGTACTCGAAGGTTGTGAGCAAAACTTGGAAATTGCCCAGCCGAACATCGCCTTGCATGACTTTTCTTTGGGCAGGAGTTCCCTTGTAGGTAATCTTTTTCAAAGAAGGTGCCCATTTGTCAAATTCAAGGTTCCAGTTGGTTAAGGTCGAAAGTGGAACAATTACCAAATATGGGCCTGCAATATTTTTGATCTCAGTGAGATATGTTAGCAAAGCGATTGTTTGGATCGTTTTTCCCAAACCCATCTCGTCTGCAAGAATACCATTCAAATGGTTATTATACAAGGAGACCATCCATTGCAACCCTTTGAGCTGATATTCTTTCAACTTGCCGCCAATGAGGGAGACGGGCTGAACGGTAATGTCCTCTTTGATGCGATGCGCGACTTGATAGTAATCGAGCTTTTCCTTCTTTCCCTCAACCTCATCAGATTGATCTGGTTGAGCCTCTGACTCGGTCTCCTTCAGAGCATCTTTTTGCTGGGTCAAGACAGCTTGTGCTAAACTATCCAAGAATTGGTTCGTCTTGCTTAACAAATGCAGAAGCCTGTCGTCTTTAGTGTGATCAAGCAATTTCAAATATGCTTCCTCGTCATTCAGCTTCAAAGCTTGCAAACGCTGCTTTGCCATCTTGTCAAGTTTCTTTTGCTCTTCCTTGGCAGTATGAGAGTGGAAACCATATACCCTCATTGACATGCGTTCCAATCTTTCTTTCTTGGCATCAAGTCTCTCTCTCTTAGTCGTACTGAAAGAAAGTATCTTCGAGACATTTTCTTGATGGCGTTTGTTCTGAGCCTTCACAAGAGAATATAGTTGTTGCTTGTAGAGTTCTTCAGTAGTGACAACATTATTCAAAGAAAGGTCAGGGAACTTTGCTAGAAAATTCGGATGAGAGTTTGGAAGTAAAGACTTGCTGAACCAGACGTGAGATAAAAGCTTTCCTCTCAATGCCTTCTGTGCTGGGAGTAGCTCCAAAGAATCGAGCTCAATCTGGGAAGCCTCGTTGGATTGGCCATTACCTATGGACTTCAACTCCTTTTCGAGGTGACTGATTCGATCATGAATCTGCAAACTGATCCAACTTTCGCGAGTGCTCATGATTTCATCCACATCAATAAAGTAAGGAAGTACCGAAGGTATGGACACTTTGCTTTGAGGCGAATACAAGAAGTTGTAGGGAACTTCTGTTTTCGGTAAGAGTTTTTGAGGCTCAGGCAACTCATATACATCGACTTGAGCATATGGCTTGTTGACTGGCACGATCAATTGTTCTGATAAATCCTCCTTACTGTTGAGTTCACTAAAAAGGGTAGGGACAGCCGATGGCCTGACCACTGGTTTCTCGAAAGAAGGATCAGCCTGTTTAGGCAATTTCGGCGTAGTGGAGGTCGATGTCTGTGACTTGCCCCGTTTTCCAGCAGATTTCTTGGACTGATCCTGCAGACCGCTAGGAAATTGCTGGCCACCACCACTCAAGCTAATGTTTGCAGGTTGAGGTGCATCACCCAAGTTTATGTTTGCACCAGGGGCGGCTAAAGGCATCGACTGCGGAGTCCCAGATTGAGACGCTTGCTTCTGTTGGGATTGAGCGGAGTAAATCCGGGAAGAGTTGGTTTGCGGTATGGACTCGGGTTCGTGGGCACCCGGGTTTGATGGCGCACTTGCAATTGCATTCTGGGAACCTTGACCACTTTGATTGTTTCCGAAAGCCAATCTCTCGTTGGTAGCGACATCAATGATGTCCTGAGGAATTGGGGGAAACCCACCCTGATTTCTAAAGAGAAATTTAGCGGCCTGGTTCTGCAGCTTAAGAAGCTGAATCTGCTGAGGAGTGAATGGGTTCTCTGAAGCGAAGAAGCCCAAAGAGCCATTCTGTAGCATTCCTCCCATTGCTCCATTGCTCGTGTTACCTTGAGGAAGATCGGGTGGCTGAGACGGAGCTTGGGAGCTCATCTGGGAGATTGCCTGAGGAGATTGCTGGTTAACACCCATCTGCGCCGCATGTGGGCCAACAGTGGCGTTCATGAGGACAGGAGTCCCAAGGTGGCTATTTGAATTGCTGGGGGCACCAATGACATTATTTGCATCTTGTGGCATGGGGTTAACAACCATACCCCCCAAGTTGTTTATCATCAGCATGCCTGCGTTGTTCCCCATCTGCATGTATGGCTGTTTCTGGCGTGAGTGCTGAAAAGACTGATTCTGCTTTTGTTGCAATTGGTTGTGAAATTGAGGCGAAACAAGGGGTTGCTGTTGCTGTTGCTTAAGCGCCTGTTGTTGGGAAGGGAACTGCTGAGGAGCCTGTAGCGGGGTCAGACTCAACTTGTGTTGTTGTTGTGGCTGCAGCGGCTGCTGTCGTTGTGGCGGCCTCTGCATATGTTGCTGGAGGCTAGGATTGTTCTCTTGTTGTTGCTGCTGTAGTGGCTGCTGGTGCATCTGTTGTTGTCTTTGGAGCGCCTGTGCTTGGATATAGCGAATGACCTTGGTCAACTGAATGAATTCGGGCACATTCACAGCCTCATCACCAAATTGGCTTTTGAGCTGTTGCCATCTTTGAAGATAGCGCTGAATGTCCTCCCTGGTCGGTTGTCGATTCATGGCGGACTCCAGTTTTGTAGGGACGTAGTTTTATTTATCTGAGTTACTTTTTACTCCGATCGCGCGGTCGTGCGGTGCTCGCGCCAGCAAATGGTTGCAACCTCGCGTTAACTACGTGGCGAGCGTGCCATTAGTGCAGATAGTTGATGAAATTGGCATCGTTAGAAGGTTTGTTCATGGCTCGGGTGCAATCCAGTGCATTTGGTACGGGCTTCTGCACAGTTGACAGGAGTTCTCCTGTAGAGTCAAATGGCTTGGCTCATACCAGATAATGTCTCAGTACTGGGCACCCCGAGAATATCAATTGAACGTTTCTCGGACACTTCACCGGCTTCCTCTAGAAAGTGGGCAGTTGGAATTCTGAGACTATTCTGTCTTTCTCTCGAGAAGTTTCTCTTGAGAGTCTGGAAAGCCGAGCTAGGGAGGTGAGTTGGAGACCAGCTGAAGGAGACTTCTGATCGGGTTCTCAGTACCGATCATTGTTCAAAACAGACTGCCTCATTTGTTTCTCTTGGACGTTTTCCGGGTGAACAAATTTGATTTTATGAGACCTGAGCTTGATGTTCTTGGAGCATAGCTGATCATGCCAAAATCCTCGTGGATCACGCCATTTTCTTTCTTTGGACCGTCCAGTTTGCGTTCTTGCTTTTGTTTTGATTTCTTGGGAGGCGTCTTTTTTCTCGAAGAACCCCCATACAGCGCTTCCTTCAGGCTGAGGTCCAAGTACTCATAGGTGGTAGTGTCGACGACATTATGCAAGGGCGATGAGACGGTGTCGTACACGTCTTTAGCAGAAAAAAAGTCTGCTCCCGGAGCCTTGACCTCGGAGCTGCCCAAGTCCCTGCCGTGATATAATAGAAGTTCGGCCTCATTAATGTTCAATGAGTCCATACCAAAACTGTCGGCCCAAATTCTCAGCGTCGAGTCCTCGGTAACAAGGATCCAATGGTGCAGGGAAGCGCTGTGGCTTTTCTGGGCGCCGATGTCTCTGGTATACACACATGAACGGATGAGGAAAGTAACGGGCTTGGGAATGGTGGCCTCGGCATCCAACTCCTCCAACTCCTGAAGTGACCCGCTCGGCCCGCTTAGCCAGTTCTTATAGGCCGGAAACTCCCTGTTCAAAGGTCTCCTCCATTGGTATCTGGTGCATGTGCTCCAAGCGGGGTAATCGTGGCCTCTCTCTTCTAACAGGACACTGAACAGAAACTCGCCCCTGGGCTTCTTCAGTCTTCTCCTGTTTCTCCGCCTCTTGTTGCCCTTTCTCCGGCTTCCAGAAAGCTCGGACTCTGCTCCGTTATCGTTTCCATTGGCTTGCTCGACCTTGCCTTCTCCATTCTTTACATGTCCAGCTTCAGAACCAATCTCAAGATCTTCGAGCGCCAGTTCCCACAGGCTCCCCGCCCCCCTCTCCACTATCTCATCGATGAAAGCTAGTGCATCCTTGGCTCTGCTGGAGGCAATGGTAGGAAGCCGCTTCTGCTGCATGAGATCATGCAATGTGCTCATGGGAATGTAGATGTTCAAGTGGATTTTCTCGTCTTTGTCCGCCACGAGTGATTGGAAGTAATCCTTGTCAAACCATCTTCTGATGTTGCCGAAGCCCAACGTCAACGCTGAATGGTCCAAAATAAAGCTGACTTCGCGAGTGCTTGGAGCGTTTTCTGTGAAGACTCCGCCGTCGAAATCATCTTCAGCAACTGGCAGCTTGTTGGCGTGCTCGTCCATGAGTGTAGACGCCGAGTGCCGCGATGAAGTGTGTCTTTTACCTGCGTGCGGCTCGACTCTTGTCTGCTTGGAGTGCTGGAATACAATACCAGATTAGGGTTACCACGAAGCTACATGCGCTAGTCGGCTGACTGGGCCAAGAGAAGGGCTCGTCTGGATGGACTGAACCGATTTCGCCCTTCTTCGCAGTCTACTCTTAGACAAGCCAAGCGGCCCTGTGCATCTATGCCGGCGGTGGAAACTCGTATCGAAGAGACCAGTACTCGGAGGCCACTCGGTTCATCTACATTAGTTGGGTACAGGAGATGGGCTAGGATGTTAGTTTATGTTGAGTGATACACGCACACTATCAGATCGAAATTCAATTCATCGAGCCGTGAAGCCCTAACATTAGAGATGCCAGAAAAAACATATAATAAAAAATTCATCAGGTGAGTTGAGCTGAAAACATACATTGAGTTTGTCCAAGAAAGATTTGACTAAGCAAAGTGAGAAGCTAGTGGCTAGAAAATTTTTCCTCGCTTTTTATCCCAGAAAGTGAGGCACGGGTGCGCGAGAAACAAAAACGCTAGGGCTTTTCAGAACAGAATTGTGAAGCCAGTTCCAATACTGCCTTCCTCGGCGTCGCTGGTGTGAAGTGCCTTGCCGAAGCTGAGGCCGACCTTTTGAGCAATGTCCCGGAGCACCTCCTTATCGTTGGGACTGAGGGCTTGGATCTCTTGCTCCAATTTTTTTACCAACTGGTAATTTTCCTCCAAATCCGTATTGTAGATCTTCTGTTTGGTGATAAGCGCGGCCCGAAACTCCCGGAACTTGGCCTCCTGCGCCTTGATGGACTCGTCCATGTGGCTGCGCGCCTCCTGCTCGAGCTTCTCATCCTCGCCAGAGTACCTTTCGATCTGGACGATGTCGTCGAGTACCAAGTTCTTCTTGTACTGCAAGTAAGAGGCCATTCCATCTTCTTCGTTGTGGGAGATGGCCATCCCCCCCTCTTTGTTGTTGCTTGTCACCAAGAGCAGTTTCAAGAAGGTTCGGCGGTATTGGTTGTAGTGTGACTCCATTGCGCTCTTCAAGTCAAGCAAGTGCTCGGTCATAAGAAGCTCTCGGATGTGCACAAAGTCACAGTGCTCTGGGTTCTCGATCTCGACCATGCCCCAACCGTACTTTCTAGCCCGGACCAAATGGCCATCGGGGTTTTTGTAAAGCACGTTGGAGCCGATGATGGCGTAGGGCGAGTGCATCTTGATTTTCTCCATGGCGAAGCTGTCGGCAAGGTGCTTGCAAACCTCGATGCCGTTCTGTTTCAAGGTAGCATTGATGATGTTCTTGAAGTTTTGCAACTCATCACGGTTCAACGTGTCACTTCTTGCAACCACTGGGATGAGGCTGACTCGCTTGGAAATCTCCTTCATGGCCTCAATGTCGAGCGAGCTCAATTCCGTGTTGGTCGGGGAAATGAAGTAGATGCAAACATGCACCCGGTCGTCACGAATGTGTTCCCTGACCGGCTGCTCTTCTTGGACAAGATACGACCGGTAGTTGTGCTCAATATACTTGACAATGGGAAGCCAGGTGTATTGGTTGTCGATGTTGGCCCCAAAGTCAGGCATGTCCACCACATTCAAGTTCATGTTGATCTGATCCTCTTGCAAGAAGAACAGCCGGCACCTGACCTGCATGGGGTCACACGGGGTCTTTTCTCCCTCCAACTCCTCGCCGATAAGAGAGTTGAGAAACGTGGTTTTGCCCGTTCCTCTGCAGCCGGCGAGAATCATGGTGAATTGCACGCCCTTTCGCTTACAGCCAAGTTCCTTCTGAATAGGGAGTTGCGATAGCCCTACCTTACTCATCATGTTTCTCAGCTGGGGAATCTTGTCAACAACCACTTTTCTTTTGTGGGAGGGCTTCGGGGTTGAAATGGACGGAACTGCTGGTTCAGTATCTCTGATGTACTTCGTCCCATTGGGAGAAGGAGCCGAAGAGACGGGCCTGGGTGGCAGTTGCGGAGTGGGTTCTGACGGAGGCATGTTGGCGACTTCGAGTATCTTGTTCAAGTGAAGGAGCAAAAATGTGGCTAAATAAAGGATTTGCCAAAGTTATATAAGCACAGTTTTTTACACAAACGAGTGCTTGCGAGGCTGCAAACGCAACGCAAATAGCGTTTTCGCGGCTCACCTCCACCTCAGATTTCTCAGCACACTAGCACCTATTCGTGCGTTGAGGACAACCGCGTACAAGTGTCAAGCCTGCATGCTCCACAAATGTGCTCAATTAGCAAATGCCCAGCGGTTTCCAGCCCATTCACCGTGGGCTTCTTCCGAAAGCCGTATCTGGTTATAGCTTCCTTCCAGTTGAAAGAAGAGTGGCACCAGTGCCCGGTTTGCAGCTTAGCACATCGTCCGAAAGATGGCTCATTACTTTCTCCGTTGGAACTCCCGGTGATTACTATCACATCGCCTTCGAACGGCAATGAATCACCGACGAGTGCAATGGCTACGGAACAACGAAAAGCTATAGAGAACTGTGGCTTCGATTCCTCATGCCACTTTCCTCCAAGTGAATGGATGGAAAAGAACGGTGCACTGTGCAGGTGTGGAGACTGCATTGGGTGCGGCGCGTATTCTTTCTCGGCTGCCCTGACTCCCACCTTCGCAAGAAGCAATGTCACATTCCGCACGCCTGTCCTGATTGCCGTTTCTGGACAGATTCTGGTATCCTGCAGCCGCTGCGGCGTCAGTGCATGCGCGAGCTGCCGTTTTTCCAACGCGAAGCCGCTGTCTTACGGAACTTTTGTCTCTGGTGCATGGCGCTTATCCCACTTCCTATTTCGGGTTGCGTGTAAACAATGCATTTGGGCTTGAATTGACTCTATTTTACTTGTCCGAGTGTCAGACACACCACCTGTGAAATTCTCCCTCCTGCTGTTTCTGGATTGTGGCTAGCCATTTATATTAGAGTCTGCTTCCTACTTAGCCAGCGAGTCTCGTCTCCATACTGCGGAGCCGAACATCATCACCACTGAACTTCGCCTTCTTTTGATATCTTGCTCTGGGGCCACTTCAATAACTCTGGCTACAACTTCCAATGTCCAACATTCGCATGGGCCGTGATCCCCGCCCGTTGCCAACTTCCTTCCAAGACCTCCGAGCCTCCAGATCCCAGTCTCCCGAAAAACGGGTGGCGCCTCCAATCCTGGGATCTCGTTCCAGATCCTTGTCTCCGGTTAAAAAGAGCCCCACCAGCATTGGCTTGGCCGCTCACATATCCAATGGGGCGAGCCCGCATATGGATGATCCCACTACAACTATGAGCAGAAGTCAGCTCATGCTCTTGTCGCAAACTCCGCTTTCTGACACGCTTCATTTCTCCCGAAACGACTATGCCATCCCGATCCCTTTCAAATTGCAGATGCCTCCTAAACTTGTCTCTGGTGCCGGAGGCTCGTCGTCCATCGAGCTCCAGCATATGAAGCCAAGGCATCTAATATTCAACGGTACTTCATACGAGCCCTTGGGTGATGCATCCTCTGCACATGGCCTGAAGCCTCCCTCACCTGTGAAGCCTCCTTCTACGGTCGCCAACAGAAAGAAAGTTGCTCGCTTCGTTCAGAACACCAGCGCAATTCCCCATGATCAACTCAGCTTGATCGAGGAGAAATCCAACAATGGCGGCTCGCGAGCAGTCAGCTCGAAGGTCAAGAGGCTTCCTTCTTTGCCTAGGGACGAAAGAGAAGAAGAATCACCTGTGAACAATACAAGTCCCAACTTCGTTGGCACTGAGCACCAAGACGACTGGAAGCCCAGTGAGCTTACACTCAATGTTCCACAGGGGAGACCTCTGCACCCAGTTTCCAACACCAATTGGAACAACAGAAATATGTTGGATGATCCGCAAGTTGCAATTGCTAATCAGTCGTTGGAGGCTCAAAGAGTTGTGGCTGCTCCAACTTTGGAGAACAAGAGCTTTCCTTCATCCACGACTTATCATCACAATATGTACATGGCGCCATCCGAGCTCAGAATTGGAAAAAGAACGTTTTCAGACGAGTCTTGTGTATCATCAGTCAGCTCTTTCAGTTCCGTGGGAGACATTCTCAACTTCAATCATGCTTACATGCTGAGTCCTAACGACAGGGGAGAGGTTCGTGTTACTAGTGACGTGATGGATTATCTCAAAACAGGGAAAATCAGTCGCAACACTTCATTAAGGGCACAAGGTGCGCTTAGGCCGAGAGTCCTGTTCGACGGTCAAGGTGGTTTTTCAGAATCGCCTGTTTCGAAGAAACGCCAGCCGTCATCTGAGCGCCAAAAGCAGGAACAAAGGCCAGAGGTTTGCAAGTCTCGAACTGAGCAGTTCATGCAGAGCATTAAACAGTCCCCTCAAAGAATGGCATCGCAAACTTTTCAACAACAAAGCCTTGAAGACACCTTGCCCGCTCAACAGCCAGTCAAAAGTCACTCACTAACGGATGAAGGGCCCGTTGAACCACTTGTTCTACAGAACAAAAACACAGCACGCGTGAACAGCGATGCCTGTGGCGTGCCTTTCGTTTCTGACAGCCAAGGCTCTGCCGTCGAGTATAATAGTGGCGCTGGAGCCGGCTTCAACTTTCCAAACAATGCAACCAACGCTACCAATGGCAACAAAGCCAGGAGAAAAGCTCTCAACCAAAAAACTCACAAAAAGAGTAAATCTTTCCCAAATCATTTCTGCAATGGCCAAATTGAGATTCCAGAGTTACTTGATAGCCAGCCCATAGTGCCTTCCAAGGAAGTTGGTGGAATGGAGCCTTTAGGTGTTCCATCTGCAGCTGCAGTCAGTCATCTTAAAAGTCTCTACGGGGAATCCTCCTTTGATTCCGATAGCGAGGGCTCCTTCAACTCGCAATTCCATGCTTTGCAGGCCAAGCGGGCAACCAATTCCCAAGTGATGCCAGCCAGAAAATCTCAGAATGCCATTTCAGCGCTAAGGCATTCACTGAAAAACTCTCATTTGAGACATCGGTCGATGTGTAATATAGACTTCGACAATAATGACTTATGGGCGGCACAATCTCCAAAACCTCGCCCAACGTCTATGAATTTTGCTGCTAATGAAACCGTCGACATGACTACCAAGTTCGATTCTTTGAAATTGCTGCATAGTGCTCTAGAGCAAAAAGGGCCAGCTCAGTCGTCTTTTAAAACTCCAATCAAAATCAATAGCTCCAAAGTGGTCTTGTCGCCTACCGAAATTACTCAGAACCTGGAGACCAAGGAGCCAGAAGAGCATCTCAACATTGATGTCGTGGAGGCGCCTAAAAGAGTGAGCTATCCCGTTGACTTCAAAGACCAGGGCTCAAAGCCAGACGTTACTACCCCGGGTAGTAGGAGGACTTCGTATTATCACGACTTCAGCCCAGAAAAGCTCCAACATCGTGAATACACTTCACCATCCAAGTCAGATATTGCTTCCAGTTACAAGTCCAGTCGGACGGGCCAGTACACCGAAAGCACTGCCCCAACCGATAATAACAGCGTGGTTATTGACCTCACCAAAGAGAGCTATGACATTTGCATGATTAACAGAAACGACTCTACAACCTCCTACAAATCGGTGATAGAGAAAACCAGAGACGGCAGAAAAGTCGAGGTTGTTCTCGTGGACGAAGATGAAGAAGCAATGAACCGATCCATGGATAGAGACGATCTTCTGAGTATTTACTCTCACTACATCAGCGGCTGGGATAACTCTCAAAAGAGTCTCAGAAAAACGGATGGCTATGCTGTTCCGACGTCACTTTGCAAAAAGTACCTGGCATCTACAAGCGTCCAGCAGGCCGCCAGACTACACACTCTAGATGAGGGGCCAAACTTCGGCACTGGAGTATTGCTGCAAGCCAATTTGAGTCAAGCCGCCAGAAAAGCCAGCAGTGGCTCTGTGCGATCTGATGATAGTCAGGGTCTGGCCAATAGCTGGATGCCATCCGAATCTAATTTCCAGATCAAAACCAAAGAGAGCTTTACTCAGCAAATCAACAAACCTTTGGAAGGTTTTTTGATGAAAAAGAAGGATGACCCACGTGAGCCGCCTTTCAACCTCAACAAAGCTTCCTTTCAAAAGCCTCTGATGTCAGTTGGTGGAAGACAATCCAATCACTTTGACTACAACGAGAACGGCTACTACGACTTCAACTCTTTTATGCTTCAGACTAAGAATTAGGGCTCTCAATATAGTGATTAGTTAATTACAACTCTCCTGTTTCAAGTTATATGCGGTGTGTGGGCTTCATCTATTGGCTCCAAGCTGCTCATTTTCTGGGGAGATACGCTGGAATCACCACTTGTGTTTGAATAGTTGTGTAGTGGCTTTTCCGGCCGACCCACGGTTTTCGAGTTTTCCTCTGATTCATGTGTTTCTTCATCATCAATCGAGTGAAGCGAAGATGTTGAACGGATCGAGCTGATTCTGGAGGGGCTTCTGCTCGCTTTGAGGCTGTCGACCGCATCATGGCTTGTCTTGTAGAATGTGACGGTCTTATGAGACAAATGGAGCTTGTTGTTCTGTATGTTGTAATCTTGTGCCACCTTCTGAGGTTTGTTTTTGAAAGAACTGGATCTTAAGAAAGCACGCGAATCGCCGTGCTCATAAACTGGAGTTTCAGAGAAGTCATAGTCTTCGGGAATCAGGTTGATTTCGTCAAGAATGTCTTGGCTCAATTGCAACAATTGCCCCTCGTGTGACAACTCCTCACATGTGCTGAATGAACTAGGCTCGTGGCGCTCGGAGTTTCCCTCGCCACTGAGCCAAGAGTAGCGTTTGCTGGATTGTGGGTTCGGCGTCTTATGAAATTCCAGGATTTTGATTTCCGGCTCTTCCTGTTTGAACTGCTCTTCTGACTTTGCTTGGCTTTCTAGGGAATTGAGTGCACTCATCATGTCTGCAATCGACTTTCTCACATCTTTCTTTGTCACTTTTAGAGCATCCTCGTTAGACTCTTTCTCTAGATCATTGTCGAGTCGCGAAAGCGTGTTCATCATATCGATCAACGATCTTCTGATCTCTTTCTTTCTTGAGGGGTCTTCCTGCAGTTTGAAAGGCTTCCTAGCAGGAAGTGGTTCTCCAACCTCTTCATCCAGTTTTCCCACATCAATACGGGCCGCGTTAGTATCCGAGCTGCTTGTGATGGCAGCATTGAGGCTTTGTGCTGAAAGGCAGGGGAGATCATTGTCATTGGCTTGGCCATCAATCTTCAAAAGAGTCTCCATCATGTTGAGTATAGACAAGCGGTTGCTGGGTTTATCGACACCGTCACGAGCCTCTGTAGACTCGCCAAAGTCAATACCGAGCCCCATGTTTGATTCTTGGGTGCCTCTCTCGCTTTCTGGGCTGCTGGTTGCTCTATTATTCTTTCTGTTGAAGCCTCCAGAATAGCATGATGATGATTCGGACTCAGATTGGTGCGAGGACACATTCTTCAGGATCGAAGTTTGTTCTATAGGCGTCACCGGCAACAGCTCCGAGGGCAGCTTTTCTCGATCTAGGTAGGAATCAAGGAAGTCATCGTCATAGCCAGGCGACTTGGCCGCGGTTTCGAAGAATTCCACGCTGCTTTTAGCTTCCTCGCCCGCAAGAACAGGAATAGCAGCTGTGCCAGCAAAAAGGGGAGTCTTGGGTGATTGAGAATGGGACACTGGCGCAGTGAGCGCCTCTCTCACCGAGAGGGTATCCCGGGGAAATGTCTCGTCGTCATCAGATTGTGAGTCTGAGAGTGCCTCCATCTCAAAGTCACGCGACATTGAGTCTGCCTCTTCTGAGAGAAAATCACCGTACCGGTTAGAAACTTCTGGGTTTTCCTCGTCAAAATCCTCGCCGTACGCGTCATCATCGCTCATTCCATTGTTTTCGAAGTCATAGTCCGTCATAACATCTTCTTCAAAGCCCATGTCATCCATGTTAAGGTAGCTCGTTGAAACAGCAGAGTTCGGTGCAGTTTCGGATTTCGTTTTGTAGTATTTGACAGAAGTGTTCCTGCCACCCCTGATGCCCTTCTCGAAGGAAAACTGCGAGGAGCAGTCTGAATGATCCTGATCCTCATTAGGACTGGAACCTATGCTTAGATGATCCCTACTTTCTGGAGTTGTCATGGCTGCCCCAGCAGATTGAGGTGTAAACACTTGCTTGAGCCTTGTCGCAGGCGGATCCTGGATAACTAGTTTGGCCTGCAAGGTTTCTTGGCGTAGCGGTGCCTGTTGTAGGACTGGTTTAGAAGAAAGCTTCGTGTCTTCCAGGGAGGCGGTCGCCAGGGATGAAGAATCCGCCGAGAGCGGGGATCCCACATCCGTGCAGCCGTTGAGGTCGGAGAGGTTAGAGAAGGATTGATGGTCCCGCTTAAACTCCTTCCTCCCCTTTGGGGGCTCGAAATCACCATTCAAAATATTGTTCAACGTGTCCCCCGCCGCCAGCGGAGTATTTTGCCTGTGGTGTCCGAACATCTTCTTGATTGGGGTGAGAAGCTTCTTGGGCGAACTAACCGAGCTCTGCTGACCCGGTAGCACATTCTGAGGCGGGGTCACCTGCAATGGATTCGGCTGTGGTGTGGAAAGTGGTGGTTTCGTGGAAGATGGCTCCTTGTCAGGCCGAGACTGTGGTTTACGGGGAACCAAGTCGCCCGGCGGGCTCAAGTCGTGAATGGAGGAGTCGCTTTTCCTGCGTGACTTGAGAATAGAACGCATAGAATCAGTTGGGGGCACTGCAGATAAGTCCTGGTTCGGGGTGTGCAGTTCACGGAACAGAGGCTCAAGGCGGCTTGAAGGCAAAGACAGGTGCCTCACAGGGAGAGCGGAGTATGTGGTGTGTTGCTTATGTGATGATGAAGCGCGAAACAACTGATAACATTCGCTCTCAGGAGACTGTACGGATGTTCTGCAGCCAGGCGAAGACGCTTTGGGAGGCAGTGGCAGCTTGGGGAAGCTAGTCTAGTGGCGGGGAAAAGGGCGCGTCTGTTGGGTGAGGAGTTGGGAGTGTGCATTAGGGTGGTGCGCGGAGAGGTTGATGCGCACTTACTCCAACAAGAAGTTTCCGCAACGTAGCGACTTGGGACTCTTAGAAATTACACTTGGACAGCCGCCAAGGCTGGGGCTTGCGCTCGTTGGCTTGGCATCGCCGTCGCTATGGACCACGGGTGCCTCTCGCGTAGGTCTCACCACTGCATGCGCACGTGACTTTGAGACACTGCAGTCAATGGTCGACCGCCATGCTAAAAAGACCGGCCCTCGAAAGGGCGGCCCGGGAGCGCCTTCCGTGTGGTGTACGGGCGTCTAGTGGTCCAGGGCTGGAACCCTCGCGCGCTTCACGTGATCCGCGCTCTCGCTGCAGCCGCTAGCCTGCACAAGCCGGCGCGAAAAAACTTCCCTCACTACTCAAAAAATTTTCGACTTCTTCATCTAGTGCTCAACGTCAATACAACGAATTCATCATGTTGATTCCAAAAGAAGACAGAAAAAAGATTCACCAATACCTTTTCCAAGGTATGTACATTGAAAAGATAATATAGTATTGCACCCAAGTCTGCTGCTGAACAATGCATTGCCTCCAAACTCAAACGCATCAAGCCTTCGTCCAGGACCAATCGAAGTGAAAACGCAGGCCTGTTCAGGTTTATCCCAACTCCGTTATTTAATATTCCTATATCCAATTGTCCACTCTACGCGGCAGACTGGAGTCAGTCACTTTGAATGTATACTAACAACCAGAGGGTGTCGTTGTCGCTAAGAAGGACTTTGACCAACCAACCCACGAGGAGATCGAGACCAGAAACTTGTACGTCATCAAGGCCTTGCAATCCTTGACCTCCAAGGGTTACGTCAACACCCAGTTCTCGTGGCAATACTACTACTACACCTTGACCGACGAGGGTGTGGACTACCTTAGACAAGAGTTGAACATCCCAGAGGGAATCTTGCCAATGACCAGATTGAAGGGTGCCCCAGCTGAGAGAAGAACCGCTTCCAGAGGTCCTCAAAGAAAGTTCGGTGGTGAGTCTTCTTACAGAAGAAGAGCCAGAGATTAAGCTAGTCCGCTCTTACATGATAGTTTAATTTTGAGTGTATAACTTTTCCTCTTGAATAAAGAATATTGAAATGTGAAGCGTAGCTTCCGTGCAGTTCAAGTGAGGTGATTTGTGCTTGGCACGCTCGCTTGCAAAGTCGTGTCCGGGACAAGCGCGTCGCATGGCAACCAAGTCTTGCCTAATTAGGAACTTCCGGCTACCCCACGCCGCCTCATTTTAGCCATGTGCACAGGCATTCGTTTGAAACGAGGGTGAAACAAGTCTGTAACAGTGTAAACAAGTGTAAACACTCCTGAAACGATTCTGAAACGAACGTAGGTGGGGCTGGCCCGAAGCAGCCTCAATGGCCTCAATTTTGCCTCCGCCATGCTACCATTAATCAACTCAACCTTCTTTCCCATAACTCTAAGCACAGCTTTTCTACCCCTCAACCTCCACTCTCGTCAAGCAGGCTCTCGGCGTCGCCATCCATTCGCTGGGCGCTTAATGGAAGACGTCAAACTAAGCTTAAGGCGCCAAGTGGGGGAAATGCCAGTATATCCGAAAATCCGTGCCCCTTCTGTCACAGTGCTGGCGTGGCCAGAATGTCCTGCTTGAGCTCCAGTTCCTTCCCAGTGAAGTAGATTTTGCAAGCGGACCCACAGGCGTCCTGCACGCGCGCCGCGTTGTGGAGCCGCTCTCACAGTAGTACTCGACATTTTCGAACACCCACTCCTAAACCAGGCCCACCATAAATCATGCGGTCCGATGAATTACCCATCTATCCTACTCCGCAGCAGGCGACGTACGCCATGCCGTCGCAGTCTGCCCAGCCTACCCAAAGAAGACCTCACAAGCCGCCCCATACCTCCGCCTCAGCGCCCCCTCTGCAAAACGCCTACTCCCAGCCGCTGAACTCATACAACTACAACATGCCTCCTCAAAACCACTATTCACAGAGCCACCATGTGCCTTCCGCTCCCTCCCATCAACAGCCGCCGCCTCAGCAATACTATCAAGCTCCCCCGCACCACCAAGCGCCACCGCAACAACACCACCAAGTGCCAACCCAACAACACCATCAAGTGCCAACCCAACAACACCACCAAGCGCCAACCCAACAACACCACCAAGCGCCCCGTGTGTCGTCGCTGGGCCTGAATTATCTGAACAGCTACCAGGGTCCACCTCACGGTCAGCAGTACCAACAGCCTCCCCCTTCGGCCAGCCAGCAGCTGTTTTACCAGGGCTCACCGCAGTACCAGGGCTCGGCCCCCCAGTATAGCTCAGCGCCACCGAACACTGGTGCTCAAAACCCCCGCTACGAGTCTTCTCCCCAACTTCATTCGCTGTCTAACCCAGGTCTTCTGCACTCAAGTGTTCCTTCGTCCGCTCCGGCTGGCCAAGTCCGCCACAACCCCGCTAAAAAGCCTCCCGCAAACAACATGTCGAAGGAATCTTTGGCGGAACAGACCAAGTTGGCCAATAAGCAGAGACTCGAAGCTGAGCTCAGGGCCACCTTCGAGCGTGTCGATAAGGATCGATCAGGTCGCATCTCTGCTCCAGAGCTATCGGCAGCCCTAATAAACTTCGACAACACTGGATTTCAAAACTCCACGGTGCGTCTAATGATCAAGTTATTCACCAGCAACAACTCGAGCTCCTCCGCTGGCTTGAACTTCGAGCAGTTCGTATCGCTATGGAAATACCTCACCGCCTACAAAAAACTCTTCGTCGCTGCCGACGTGAACAAGTCTGGAGACATTTCGTTTGGTGAATTCCAGCGCATCATCGAGCAAATCGGGTACAAGCTAAACGTGGACTTGGTTCTCTTTTTGTTTCTGAAGTTTTCCAACAAGGAGTCTTTGGACAACGGATCCTTGGCCGTGGGGAAACTCAAGTTTGACTCCTTCATAGAGCTCTTGGTCTACCTACGGAAACTCACTGACATTTTTAAGCAATACGACAAGGAGTTGACGGGCGTGGCCACCATCGACTATCTGGACTTCTTGTTTGAGATCAGCAACTTGACGTGAAGACCCGGTGTTGGCTAATTTATTTTCCTTTTCAACACTGTTCAATTATCATCCTCGCGTTTTGCAGTCACTGTAGCTATGAGTATGACTCGGGTGCGCGCTATTTAATTCAGCGCCAAAATCTTCCACCCACTACAAGATGTTCAGCAGATTGCAGCCCGCCAGGCTAAGGCCGCTCTTGCAGGCTTCTCCGAGAACCGGGGTTTTCGGTCGCCGCCTGAATTCAAGCGTCCAGGAAAAATACCCCGAGCTTTCCAAAGCGGACTTCACATCCGAGGGCGATATCAACTACTTGAAATTGATTCTTACCTCAAGGGTGTATGACGTCGTGGACGAGTCTGGGTCTCCCTTGACACACGCTGTCAATTTATCGCATAAGTGCAATGCCAAGGTGTACCTAAAAAGAGAAGATCTCTTGCCTGTGTTTTCCTTCAAGTTGCGTGGCGCCTACAACATGATCGCCAAGTTGCACTCAAAGACCCCCTTGAACGGTGTGATTGCATGTTCTGCAGGAAATCACGCCCAGGGCGTGGCTTACTCTGCAGCCAAGTTGAAGATTCCCTCCACCATTGTTATGCCAACTGCTACTCCTTCCATCAAATACAACAATGTTAGTAGAATGGGCTCGCAGGTTGTGTTGTACGGAGAGGACTTTGACGCCTCCAAGCAAGAGTGTGCACGGTTGGGAAGCTTGAACAGCTTAACGGACATTCCGCCATTTGACCACCCATACGTGGTTGCTGGTCAGGGAACCTTGGCCTTGGAGCTTACCAGACAAATCATCTTGGAAGAATTGGATGCGGTATTTCTCCCTGTCGGTGGTGGAGGCTTGATTGCTGGAGTATGTGCCTACTTGAAGCAGGTGGCACCGCATGTGAAGATTATCGGGGTGGAAACGTTTGATGCCGATGCGTTGTACCAATCTTTGAGAGAGAAGGAAAGAGTAACTCTTGACCGTGTGGGTGTCTTTGCCGACGGAACTGCAGTCAAGCTCGTGGGATCTGAGCCCTGGAGGCTTTGTCAAAACTACGTGGACCAGGTTGTCAGAGTCAATACTGACGAGGTTTGTGCGGCCATCAAGGACATTTTCGAAGACACTCGCCTGATCGTGGAGCCCTCCGGCGCACTCGGTGTTGCTGGAATGAAAAGATACATCCAGGAAACTGAAATAGATCACCGCAACAAGACCTACATTCCTGTTTTGTCCGGCGCCAACATGAACTTCGATAGATTGAGGTTTGTTAGTGAGAGAGCCGTTCTCGGTGAGGGCAAGGAGGTTTCCTTTGTTGTGACCATCCCCGAAAAGCCCGGCGAGTTTGCAAAATTGCAAAAAATCATTCATCCACGTGCTATCACTGAGTTTTCTTACAGATACACAGACTCCGAGAGCGCCAACATTTACGTCTCCTTTAATGTTCTCAACAAGAACAAGGAAGTCCCAGCCATAATAGAGACCATGCGCAACGAAGACCACGGCTACGAGGTGGTTGACATTTCTGAGAACGAGCTTGCCAAAACCCACGGCCGTTACTTGGTGGGCGGTAAGTGTAGCAAGACTCACATCACCAACAGGGAAAAACTCTTCCAATTTGAATTCCCTGAAAGACCCGGTGCCTTGACAAGGTTTCTTCAGGAACTCAAAAGTGACTGGGACATAACCTTGTTCAACTACAGGAACCACGGCAACGACGTCGGAAAGGTTTTGTGTGGCTTTGTTATCCCCGAAAAGTCTACCGAAGCGGAGTTTTATGCCTTCTTGGACAAGTTGGGCTACAAGTATGTGGATGAGACCGGAAACATTGTCTACGAGAAGCTTTTGAAGTAGGCGAGTTGGAATTATTTAGATCTTTCATACATTACACCCATCGCGGACAATCTGCCTCTGTGGATCCCTATTTACATGACAATTTCGTCCTCCACACACTAGTCAGCACGGCGCAAGAACGCCTGGTACGCCTCGTTGTTGATGTTCACTCTTCCAGATGCCTTCATCTGCTTTTTGCCCTCCTTTTGCCTCTCTAAAAGCTTCTTTCTTCTGGAAATGTCCGCAGCATGAAGTCTCTGGGTCACATCCTTTCTTTTGGCCTTGATTGTTTCCCTTGCAACGACCTTGTTGTTGACTCTAGCTTGAATGGCCACCTCAAAGAGCTGAGATTTCAAGTACTCCTTGAACTTGGTCACATATTCCCTTCCACGGGTCAAAACCTGCGACCGGTGCATCACCTGCGACAAAGCATCCTGAGCCTCTCCGCTGACACAGAGCTCCAACTTGACGATGTCTGATTTTTTGTAGCCCGAGTCTTCGTAATCTAACGAAGCATAACCCTTGGTGGCGCCCTTCAACTTTCCAAAAAAGTCCTCCACAAGCTGAGCCATCGGAAGCTCATACCGGAGAAGAACTTGTCCCGTAGTAAGATATTCGATTTCCTGTTGGACGCCTCTATTGCTGTCACAAAGAGACATGACATTACCCACGTACTCATCGGGTATGGTCATGATCGCATTCACATACGGCTCCATGAACATCTCGATGTTATGGGCTCGAAGATCTGCTCCGGGGAAATCGTCCGGATTCGTGATGATCTTTTCTGTGCCGTCTTTGTGCACGATTTTGTAAGGCACAGTGGGAGCAGTCAAGATGATCTTGGCGCCGTACTCGTTCTCCAACCGCTCCTTGAACACAGATGCATGCAAAGAGCCCAAGAAGCCCAATCTCCACCCGAGACCCAACGCATTGGAGGTCTCTTTCTCCAAAGTGACTGAGCGGTCGTTCAAAACCAAATGTTCCATGTGGTCATTCATCACCTTGAACTCCACTCCGTCTGCAGGGAAAGCCCCCACAAACACCATGGGCTTGGGTTCTTCGAACCCGGGGAGTGCCTCAAGGCCCTCGTGTAGGCCGTGCTGGAAGAAAGTGTCACCAATCATAGCCTCGCGAGGGTTCTTCATTCCTGGAATGATATACCCCACTTGGCCTGCTCTGACAACGCTCATGGGCGTCTTGTCGGGGTACATGACACCCACCTCTTTGACGTCGTACTTCTTTCCCGAGTGTGCAGAGAGCAACCTCATGCCTTTCCTGATTTTGCCATCCACCACAAACACCAACATGACGACTCCCACGTAGGGATCATGCCACGAATCCACCAACAACGTTCTCAAGGGTTTGGACGCATCCCCCGTTGGCGCGGGAATGTCCTTTATGATCTTGGGAATAATGGTATCCACGTTGAGACCAGTTTTGGCACTGACGGGTAAGCAGTCTTCTCGATCTAGCTCAAATGTGGACTCCACCTGGTCCATGGCGCGTGGGATGTCTGCTGCATCAAGGTCTATTTTGTTGATGATGGGAAGTAACTTGAGCCCCATGCTGTAAGCTAGGTAGAAGTTGGCCACCGTTTGTGCCTGAACCCCTTGCGAGGCATCCACAAGTAGCAATGCCCCACCACAAGAAGCGTATGACCTCGACACCTCTGCACGAAAATCAACGTGGCCCGGAGTATCGACCAAATGCAAAAGGTAGTCTTCCTTGGTTTCTGGGTCCTGGTAGAACATGCTGCAGGTTTGAGCCTTGACGGTGATGCCTCTTTCTCTTTCCACGTCGAGCTTGTCCAAAACCTGCTTGTTGGCATCTCCTGCCTGGATGACGCCTGTGAGCTCTAGCAAGCGGTCTGATAGGGTTGACTTTCCATGGTCCACGTGGGCCACTATGCTGAAATTGCGGTAGTTTTCAAGCGGGATCTTGGCTATGCGTTCCTCGATAGCTTTGATATGCGACTCCTTATCTAGGCTGATCTTCTTGTCTTGTAGAGCCACGGTTTTGGCGAGTTTCTGGGTGTTGGTGGCAAATGGTCTGCTGGTTGAAAGGATCCTTATACTGCTGGAGATGGGTGCCCGACGTAGCAACTTCTGGGAGCATTGGAGCATCATAGGGATGAGTCTGGTAGGTGAGAATTTTCTAAGTCGCGCGTGATTTGCACCCAGCTCGAGCTGCAAGTGCTGGACGTTCTTTCTGATATAGTGATTGATTACAACGTAAGAATTGGCAGAAAGCCTATTTGTTTTCCTCTCCAAAGCTCTTGACAAAGTCCACCAACAAGTTGGTGCTGTTCTCAGAAACTGCATTGTAAAGAGAAGCTCTGATACCGCCAACCGATCTGTGGCCTTTCAAGCCATTGAGCTTGTGTTTGGCTGCTTCCTCAAGGAACTTTGCTTCCAAGTCACTTGACGCCAACGTGAAAACAACATTCATCTTCGACCGGCTACCCTTTTTGACAGGAAGCGTGTACACGCTGGGGTAGGTCTCCAACGCGCCATACAAGGAGGAGGCCTTTCCCTCATTTGTCTTTTGGATGTGCTCGATTCCACCAGCAGCCAACAACTTCTCGGTGACCAACTTCAAGATGTGGCACGTGAAGATAGGAATGGTGTTGTAGGCGGAGTTGTTAGCGATCACAAGGGGGAAGCTGAAAGCGATGGGAGCCAAAGGTATGTCCAACGCCTTCAACTGTTCATCCGACGGCTGCTCGATCAAGGACTTCTTGATGATGTAGATGGTCAATCCAGCCAAGCCGACGTTCTTCTGGGCTCCAGCCATAATGAGTCCGTACTTGCTGATATCGATCTTCTTAGACAAGATATTCGACGACATGTCCGCCACCAACTCAACGCCCGCCGGCAAGTATTCGGGGCCCGGGGTGTCGGTGAATTCATTTCCGTGGACGGTTTCGTTGTCGCAAACATACAAATAGGCGGTGTTCTCTTTGTCAATAGGCTTCCATTCAGAGTAAGGAGGCACGTGGTCGAATTTGGTGGACTTGGTGTTGACAACAACATCCGTGTCGAATCCCAATCTAGCAGCCTCTTCCGCAGTCTTCTTGGACCAGGCGCCAGTTACCGCATAGGCACCCTTGCCCTTTTTGCCGGTTCTCTTGGCGTAGTTGGCCATCAAGTTGTAGGCAATTGTAGAGAAGCCAGTGGTGCCACCCCCCTGCATGAAGAAAACCTCGTAGTCGTCAGGAATGTTCAAGAGCTTGGAGAAGTTGGCCTTGGTGTCGTCGATGATCTGAGTGGCGGTCTTGGAACGGTGAGAAATCTCACCCACGCCCAAATTGTCACCTTGGTAAGTGACTAAGTCATAAGCAGCCTGCTTCAAGACATCTGATGGCAACAAGGCCGGGCCGGCGCCGAAATAGTGCGGTTCTTCACGGTCCAAAGTGTTCATGTTGGAGTAGTTGTGCGAGGATTAATTGCGGATTCATAGACTGCGAATGAGTCAGTTTGACGAGTCACTTCGCGTCCAATCCCATCCCCATCTCTAATCTAGCTCCGCCTCTTGCCTGAGTGCATTGATGTAGTACAACACCTCGACGTCCTCGGCATCGTCTAGCAAGCAGTTGATCACACACGCATGGTTGTCAGACATGAGGAGAATGATGGTCTTGCAAGTGCTGATGATCTTGGCAGACATTCTCCAGTCCTTGAGTTTGACTGTGACCGACGTCTCTTCGCTGCTGTCAGCGGCAGCATCCTGGCACCCTTGGAAAGCTGCCACTCGTAGGCTGTCTGAATCCAGGTCTGCTGGGGGCTTCTGGATGTCAAGCCGCTCGTTCCATGAGAGGGTGGTGACGTGACTCTCGGCCTCTCGTACAATGAACTTGAGCTCGCCACCGTTTCTTCGACTCGCCTGTATCGTGAGCTTATCTTGGGCCGCAGTGTTCCTGAACTTCTCGAGTCGCTTGTAGGTAGCAGCGAATTCTTTGGGGATCTTAACCATCAAGTCCACATGCGGCATCTCCGGCTCGTGGAGCATGGTGTTTCGGCCCTTAAGGATTTTGACGGGGATTCGGAAGGTATGATTGAGAGTGCTGGCGTTTTCGGTCACGTCGGAGTAATATAGAGCCAAGCTGGCAGCTTTGGAGCCTGCTCCCTCTTTCCGCTGGAGCCGAATGCTGAACTCTGTGCTGCTGGCCTTTTCGAAGTTCCGGAGCGTTTGGAGAAAGAGGTCGATGTTGATTTCAAGCAGGATCTCGTCGTTTTTGAGACTCTGGATTTCGATCTCCGTGAAAACGCTGGCCATGGGAACCTTGCACCACACTTGGGGCTCTTGCGACACCGAGTTTCGATCCACCAGAATGAGGACGAGCTGCTCGGGGCTGAACTTGAGGTTCACGAATTTGCGTAAGCTGCTGAATTGGGAAAAGCATCTTTTGAGGAGCTCCGTGCTCTGCGTTCGGAGCTTGAGCTTCATGCTGTGATGACTGCGCGTCTGCCGCGTCTATGCCTACTCCCAGGGAACACGAATCAGACACAGGTCTCTTGGTGGTTCCTGACTATCTACATTTCAAGATTTGCCCAATATAACTATTCTACTCGATCATTCTGCGCCCCAGCGGTAGAATTCTGCTTTCTAGCTCCTGGCCTGTCTCCTCCACCTAACTTCAAAGTTGAACCAGATAGACACGCACGGACGGCTCAAGTCGGCTCATATCTTCAAAACTATCACCACCGAATCTCCCCGCAAAAAGAGCTTGGCGATGAATCTTTCCTTAGACGTAGACTTGATGACTGCACCCTTACTGTTTCTCGTGGTCTCCGTCCAAAGCTCCTTGACATCTTCCAATATCAAGTTGCAGTGTCTGTCGAATGCCTTGACTTTCGCAAGGAGCTTGTGGTTGTTTCTGCAATAAATCATGACGGCTGTGCCGTTTGTAACAGAGTCTTGAATGAGGGACATGGGGCCATGCTTGAACTCAAACTCCTCGAGTTGCTGGAGCTCGGCCTCGTTGAGCTCGGATCTTTGGCGGTCTATTAGCTCTCTGGTGGTTAGTAATGTTTTGCTGGACTAGTTTAAGTACGTACGCCATGTGTGTTGTATGAGCAGCACTCACTGTGATGCTACTCAGCACTGCGCAATCTGGGTATCGCACTACTCTTGCAGCCTAAAGGTGTTCCAGTTTAGACAGCCTTGTTATTGAAATTAGAATGTTTCTCGGAATGCATCGGTTCCCATTCTTCTCTGGCATATATGTACATCTAATCTTCGTATTTTCCTGATCTATGTGCTTCCTGATCTGTGTGCTTCCTGATCTGTGTGCTTCCTCTGTGCTTCCTTCTGTATGCTTCCTGGTCCTTGAATCATTTGTCACTCACACCTTCTCCCGAATAGACAATGGTGCTGCTAACTTGCACCCTCTTTTTATAATATTCTCCACTCTATCCTTCAACACACGCGACGCACAAACCACCTCAAGTGTGAGAAGGTTGACCTCTGCTTCCATTTTCCCCATTTTAAGGTGTGCTTTTTCGCCTTCGGCAGTGATGCTATCGCCAAATTGCGCCTTGAGCAAAGTGATGATTCGGTTAATCCGTGACTGGGCGTCACTCCTCTGGTGCATGACCTTCTCTTCTGACTCTGATGCAACTGAGTCCGTTGGTTCCTCCTTTACAGGCCCATGTGAGTGGCTTTTGGACGTGAGTTTCACCGATGCTGGAGATGAATCAACGGAATACAAAATGGCAACAACGCTGTCTGCCAACGAGTCCGACATAGCGTCGCTATTGATCCATTCCACCAGAACAGGGTACCCGTCACCAACCTGACTTCTGTCCACGGAAACGTAGATCATGTCCATGATGAGACACTCCCAGCTGTCCTCGTGATCTTGGATGATATTGATGAAGCCAAACATCTGCTCAAGATGCCACTGTATCAATGAGACTGTGGCCTGGACTTTGAGCTTGATATTCGACTTGACAACCGAAGTAGTCAATTGGGTGAACTCATGAAGATCCTCAAGCTGTAGTATGTTGAGGTCAAAGTCTTTGGATATGAGGACACCAGACAATGTCACACCAGTGCCGATGAGTGTATTCTCCTCCTCTTCTTCCTTCTTTATGTCCTTCTTTTGTCCAACCTGCACTTGTTCATTCTTGACCTCAAGTGTGTTCTCGTCATTTTTGTCTTTCGAATTCTCCTCTTCTTTTGCTGCGTTCTCTGTTGGCGTGTCTTTCTTCTCTTTCACTTCCGTTTTCTCCTCTTCTGCTTCCGCCTTCTCTGGTACCATATCTTTCGTCTCTTCTTTTGCATCTGCAATCTCATCTTTGACAACATCCATTTCACCGGGCTCCTCTTTTACCACGGGATCTTCGATCTCTGTAATCTTTTGGCTGAGATTGTTAGATTCAATGAACTTTTTGAGACGTTGACTTTCAGTTGCAGCCAATACTCCCACCACTTTCGCAATCTTTGCTCCATGGATTCCGATAAGCAAGTCTTCGCAATTTCTAGGATTAAAAACACGGACTTCTTCATCTGTTCCCTTTCTAGACGAGTATCTACTCAAAAGTGCAGACTTGAGTCTACCCATGGGGTTGCTGTCACCATGAACCAAAATGATTTTTTTGGGAGCTACCTCTTCAATGAAACCGGCGTTTTGTTGAAAATCAACGTGTGCAGCAAAGGAGATTTCGTCAACTGAGATCCGGCGAGGTATGCTGACATCTGAGTTTGTGATGGAGGGAATAGCATGTGGTTCTGCGAGGATTTCCTTTGCCATGGTTCCCTCGACTGCATAACCGGTCAAAATAAGTGCATTTTTAGGGTCTGGTGCCCACCTTTCAAGCAATTGTCTCGAGACACCACTTTGAAGCATACCCGGTGATGCCACAACAACACAAGGACCCATATCCTGAATCTTGTCTATGCTCCTAATGGATTTGATGAATTTAAGTTGGAATGGATTGGACTTTTCGGATGACAGAGCATTCAAACGGATTTTCTCGTTCATGATGCTGGTGTAAGTCTGATAGACGGCCATACACTTTCGGGCAAGATTGGACGCATAATAGATGTTGATATTCTGAATATCCTCATTCATAGACCAGTACTCCTCCAAGATCAAAAGAAGCTCCTGTGCTCTTCCAAGAGCAAACACAGGCATCAAAACACGGCCATCCTTCAAAAGAGTGGTATGGATCTTTTTCATCATTCTGGTCTCCTTCTCCAACCTGGGCTCGTGTGTGGCAGTACCAAAAGTGGACTCGGTAATCAAGATATCTGGCCGGGTGGGTGGCACCTCTGCGACCTTCAAATGGCGATCCTCTTCTCTGGAGTAGTCGCCAGTGAACAACACCTTCAAGCCGCCAATCTCCAAGAAATACATACAAGCACCCAAAACATGCCCAGCATGATATGCAGTGAATCTGATACCCTCGATTTCGATAGTAGAGTGGTAATCAATGGTTTCAATCTTCTCAAAAGAACTCATCAAGTCCTCGTCTGTATAAAGATTGGCCGAGCCACCACCGTTTTGGTTTGAGCTATCCATCTGACGGGCCTCATCTCCTCCTCCTGCTATGGAAGTGACACGAACGAAGTCTGATAGTAACCATCTGTAAATGGCCTTAGTGGCATGAGTCATGAACACACGGCCTTTGAAGTTTGTCTGTTGCATGACATATGGTAATGACGCCGCATGGTCCAAGTGGAAGTGACTGATCAAGAGAATGTCGACTTTGGATAAGTCGTATTCATCGAAAAACGGCAACGAGTTCATTCCACTGAGTCCCGGATGGACTCCTGAATCCAACATGATCACTTTGTTTTTGTACTCGACAATATGACATGATCTGCCAACCTCATTGCATCCTCCAAGACCAAAAAACCGAAAGTTGTCGGAGTCCTCAGACACTGAATTGTCGATTACCATGGGTGAAGATGAAATTGTTGTGGTGCCGCGCTGAGTACGAAGGAAAATTCGGGTGCGAAAGTCTCAGGCACTGAGTCGGCTGCAACGCACTCCTACTACTCCCTAAAATCACCAAGACTGAGAAACGATGACATTGCTTGTTTTAGACTTGTTTTAAAGTGAGTGTCAAAGCATACTCGATTATGGCTCCACTGCTGACTATATAATCCCGTCACTACGATGCATTATGGATTAGTCCAATTAAAGGAAGTGTTGATTGAAGCCGAAAGCAATACAATAAATACAAGCCAAGAAATGCCAAGAATCCCAAGCTATAACAAACCGTTCTAAGCAGCCTCAGATCCACCATAGCCTGTCTCGTTTTGCTTCTTCCGGACTTCAAGAACATCCAACACAGACTCGGCGGCCTTGACCCCCGAAAGCGCCATGGCTCCGAAGGTGGGCCCCATGCGGTTGGATCCATCCACCTCTGCAAGTTCCATTCCAGCAACAACCAACCCTGGCACAACTTCCCTTGTGCCTTTGACGATGGCGTCCTCAGCCTTGTTCATGTCCAAGCCTCTCATCCCGCCTAGGGCAAATGCACCGGACTCATTTTTCATACCCAAGGTCTGAATTCTTTTGGCACAGAATGCGCCAAAAGGACCATCATGGCCAGTGGTTGAGAGAACCACGTTGGCGTTGATGGTGTTTGGATCCATGCACGATTGAGTGTCATGGTTCAAAGCAACCAAGGTCCAATTGGTGACCACACCGGCAATGCGCAACTCTCCCGTTGCCTCATCCCGGCGCGTGATCAAGTCCTCCACTGCAGTGGCATTGAAGAGCTTGACGTTCTCGAACTGCAATACCCGGGACATTAAGGTGGACATGAACAAGGCGGCGTGCTTGACCACCACGTAATCGCCCTCGTCTTCATAACTAACCTCAATCTCGTCTAAGAACAAGTGGGCAGGCTTTCTCAATACCATGGCAGAAAACAATTGGCCACCCAACCAGCAACCACCTCCTGGCGATACAGAAGCCTCGATTATGGCAATCTTAAGGTCTGGCCTGTTTTTTGCCAAGATGTACGCAGCAGACAATCCAGCACTGCCTGCACCCACAATCACCACATCAGACTCGGCATACTTGTCCAAATCAGCAAAGTACCTTCTGGTCATGGCTCTGGAGACAGTGGACTCTCTAATTGGAGCAAAGTGAAACAGCTCCCAGTCGTTGAATTTTGGCTTTTGGTTAGAGGCATCCAACACGAAGTTGGGAGCCATGTTTTGGGGAGCTTGCGAGGTTAAAACCATAGTGGGAGGTGCCATATTGGAGTGTTTGAGAAAATGACCACAATCAATTGGAATATGCTATTAAACGGCTCCTTATATAATCGGCTGAAGGAGACTGGAATCTTCACATGTTTTTTTTGTTGGGTTTCTAATTGCCGCAGCCTATAGCTGTTTAACTGCATGCTCCATTCGCAGCTACTCCGCGCATCGCCTAGAGCTACAAAATAAGAGATAAGCCTCAGGCGCCGAATCACAGTCACCAGAACTACCGCCACCAAAGCATGCATCCTTGATTGCCAGGTGAGTTTAGTATCCAACATCCTTTATTGCTGGTAACCTTTGGGTACAAACTGCACAGACGCACATAATGCAGAAATGGTGCCCCTCATTTAAAAAGCGCAGCCGACAGACCTTTTAGCGCATGGGCCCAGAACACATCTTGCAATTGAAATGTTTTAAGCCCTGCTTTTCTCGTTGAAACTTTTAAAGTATCTCTTGCGGAAGCTTGTCACGCTGTCGTCAAGAAGACCATTGGTCGTGACTCCCTGGTAGTCCGAGCCTCTCTTCTTATACACTACTAGGCGGCGAGACCACTTATTGAACTCTTGCTCTAGAGTGTAAAGCAACTCCAAGTTTTTGTGCTGTGGAATGTGATGCTCAACAAATTCGTCGTTTGCTGTGGGCATCCAGAATGCCAAGCGGCCTCCAATGGGCAATCTCTGGGCGGAAAACTCTAGCAAGTCCTGAAGCAAGTTGGCTAGCTCGTACGGCTTCTTTGGAGCAATGAAATCCTTGCGGCGGTGGCCCAATTCGCCCTCGACCACGTGGGTTTCCCTGCCTGCAGCTTTGTCGGGGTTCTTAGCTCCACACACTTTGAGGCCCTCTCTGACTCCATAAGGTGGGTCACACACAATGGTGTCAATCACGAGGTCGTCTCTGAATGCGTTGTTTGTGAAGTCCATCACGAAGGTATCCATGAATTGCGATGACGTGCCGTACTGCTTGAAGTTCTCTTGCAAGTTGCACTTGGGGCCCTTTCCTCGTATGGAACGAGGATCAATGTCTGTGCCCATAGGGTATGCTCCGAAAGATGCGCCTGCCACAAGAAACGATCCAGTACCTGTGAACGGATCATAGATGATCTCACCTGGCTTCACTTGCGCGATGTTGCAACTGATCAACGAAAGCTCGGACTCGAAAGATGTTGTGCCAATATATTTTCTCTTTTTCAAATCATACTTTTCAACAGCACCGGCACTTCTGGCGCTAAGCTGAACTTCTCGACCAAACCATAGGTATCTGGGCTTGTCTGCCTTTTCCTGACCACTTACAAAGTACTCCTCTATAATGGCGAACGTGACGTCAGGGTTCTTCATTTTGATCTTGCCCTCGAATCCCAAGTACTGAAAAGACTCTATGGTCTGCACCTTCTCCTGTGCTGTTTTCGTTCCCATGAAAGTCACAAAGTCGAACTTAAAGGAATCGTGCCTGTATGTGTCGAAGTGTTGGGAAGAGGTGTTCTGCACATCCTCGTGCAATGCTGAAAGATCTTCGCCTTCTCCCCAGAGCTCGTAGATTCCCTTGGCCAAAATGGACCTCTGTAGGAGGCGTTTGGCCTCCTCATCGCTGTTCAACTTCACAACTAAAAACGGGCAGTCTTCCTTGTGATGACTCAAATCTACCTCGACTTCGAAGAGATTGGCAAGTGACTCCATTTCAGGCACTCTGAATGATGGGAACAGATTGGCGAAAGCAATGACGTATTTCTTCATGTCTGTGGGTATCTTTTGAGTTGAGAGTTGGATGCGAAACTTGAGATGCCTTCCTCCAGGGTACTGTATCTAGCACCATCATCACGTACCTCAAGTTTTCCTAGGAACGCCGAAATCACAGTAGAGCTAGAACTCAACCTTTGAAGCTTCATCTGGTTCCCGTCAATGAAGCTTTTTTCGGCTGCTGTTTCCATCCGGAAAGTAGTCTAGTAGCCTAAATGAGACATAAGTCTCTCAGTGTTTTACATGATTTTACATCAATTAGAGCAAAATTCCTGGAAATCTATTGTCATTTAAGACTACAGAGATTTATATGAATACTCACAATTTCAGTAATCTACTGGGTGTAAGCTGAGCAGCAGAAGATACTCTTGGGCTTCACTTGGATTAATTCAAAAACTGCCAGAAAGGCGTTGGTGGTTATTCCCTCGTGCCATGAGTGTAATCCTGGATTTTCGGAAGTCTAATAAGCGATTTCGATTTTTTAGATGTCTTTGAAGCTTTTTCTCTATGACCGTGGAGCAGTTAAAAATTACTTTTGATGCGCATCTGCTAGAATGAAGGATAACAGAAAAATGACAGCTACAAAGAACCATTAATCTCGTGACTAACAAGCTGATCTTATTCTCGATTAGTTTTGGCTTGGTAAAACCAGTTTAAAAGGCTAAACTGACTTTTCCTAAATCTACGGACTTCCCTCAATCGACTTCATTTTGTTATTACTGGAGATCGCACCACTCGAAGCCCTTCTCACGACTGCATATAAACACAGGCGTGAACATCCAAGTTTTTCAAATGTGGTTTTTTATTTGGGCATTCTATCAGAATATTTTGTGGATAGAAAGGTACAGAAGAGAAGTGTTCCCAAATTGTTGCAATTCAATACGTGAGGGTTGTGTCTTTTGTGCAGTACTTCGCTTGGGTCGCGAGGTCCTTTTCAGTACTGCATACAAACAGTAATATGAACCAAGCTCAAATTGCAACTTTAAAGCCAGCAACTGATACGCTATTTAGGGAGATTGTTAAGAAGTGTGATTCGGATTATGTGCACTATTTTTTGCTAATCGGGATACTCCTAGGAACTGGCCTTTGAGAAGGGGTTCCGTATCTCTTTATATAATTGGGAAATCTCTAGTGTAGCATCCTGTACGGACGGCGTGCGGGATTTCCTTCCCGATAGGGACGGAGTCTCGTGGATCGGGTTTCCGTATCGGGGCCTCGTGTCCGAGAGTCCTTATCGGAGTCTCGTGGGTCGGGCTTCCCTATCGGGACTCGTATCTGAGAGTCCGTGTCGGGCAGGTGACCGGTGGTCACGGCACCTTCACGTAGTGTATTCGTAAAGCTTTCTGTAGATGTGTTGATTTGGGAGCCGGAGTGGGTCCGTTTCCTAGCAACTTTCAACAGAGGTCCCTTGGCCCAGTTGGTTAAGGCGTGGTGCTAATAACGCCAAGATCAGCAGTTCGATCCTGCTAGGGACCATTTGTCTGGGCGTGTGGCGCAGTTGGTAGCGCGTTCCCTTAGCATGGGAAAGGTCTCCGGTTCGAATCCGGACTCGTCCATTTTTATTTCTCCGAGGTGCATCTTTGAGGGCAGCACGACACATTTTTTTTAGTGCGCCTCATCACCCAATTTTAGTCATTCACGTAAAACATCCCAGTGATCACTCATAGCTGCCTTTTGACTTGTCACGGAAGCTTTTTGAAGTGAACTGAAGCTGAACGTAACTATCTTACAGATACAACAAGATGTCGTCTTTTGATGATGATGAGGCTCTTTTCGAAGACATCTATGATGAAGAACCCAAGACAGAGCAGAAAGAGAAGGTAACCGAGTCCAAAGCTCCAGCTGCTGCCACAGAGACACCTGCTGCCGAGACAAGTGGTCTGTCGCAAACCGTTCCAACAACAGAAGATACAAACGGTCATATTAATGCCAACAATGGTGGCAACTTCCAGGATGCTGAACCAGCTCAATACCAACAAGCCGTTCCACAACAAGCTTACCACAGTGGACCTCCACCAGACAAAGACGCTGGAAAAATGTTCATTGGAGGTCTTAACTGGGACACTACAGAGCAGGGCTTGTTCGATTACTTCTCCAAATACGGAGAGATTGCCGAATACACCATTATGAAAGACCAAACCACCGGTAGATCAAGAGGTTTTGGGTTCTTGACTTTTAGAGACCCACGTGCAGTTGACGAAGTGATCAAAAAAGACCACATCCTTGACGGTAAGTTGATCGACCCAAAGCGTGCTATCGCTAGAGAAGAGCAGGATAAGATAGGAAAGATATTTGTGGGCGGTATCGACCCGTTAGTTAATGAAAAGAACTTTTTCGACTTCTTCTCGCAGTTTGGCCGTATAATGGATGCGCAGCTCATGATTGACAAGGACTCTGGCAGATCAAGAGGTTTCGGATTCATTACTTTTGACTCGCCCGAAGCTGTAGACAGAGCGTGTGTGAACAAATACCTCACTCTCAAGGGCAAGGCTATGGAGGTGAAACGGGCCGAGCCAAGAGGACTGCACCACCAAAGTCAAAACCAAAACAGGGAGATCCAAAACCAGCAACAGAACGGGCCCTATGGCCAGTCCTTCACCGGCGCCACGCCTGAGATGATGCAGGAGTACTGGCAGAGAATGCAATTCTACATGGCTCAGCAGCAGCAAGCAGCAGGTGACTGGGACCCATCAGAGCAGCCCCAACAGCAGCCTCTTAACCCCCAGCAGCAAGCACCAGCTGGGGAGAACAATGCCACGCCAGCAGGCCCAATTCCTACTGGGCCTGGAAATGCTCCAAGTGCACCCATCGCTCAACTCCCCCGTGGCCCCAGTGGTTCGGCTCGCCAAAGTGGCCCTCTTGGACCTAGCGGTCCACCAAGAGGACCCAAAGGCTCCAGAGGATCCAGATCCAGAGGACCCAGAGGACCCAGAGGCGACCTGCAGAAAGATAGGCCTGCAGATGCTCTTTCCTCCAGGCTCGATTTGCCGAAGGGCCCCAGGGGCCCTGGAGGAGTTCTGCCACCGAGCGGACCTAGTGGAGGTAATGGAAACGCCGGATCCAAAGGAAGCAGAAGCGGAAGAAGCAGAGGCTCTAGAGGAAAGGGAGGCTACAGAAAGGAGGAATATCACCCATACGAGGGTAAGGGAGGCAGAAGAAACTAGATGCGTGTGATTTTTGTCAGTCTAGGTAGTTAGCCAGAGTTGCGCATTTAACAAAAGATGTATCCAGATCCGTTGTAGTATCCAGATCCGTTGTAGTATCCAGATCCGTTGTAGTAGCTAGATCCGTTGTAGCTAGGCTGAAGTGACACGATTCCGAGTGAATCATCAGCCCAATACAGGCTAGTACACCGATCACGCGTACGGAGAACATACCATCCATTGCATTGTTGAATTGTGAATATATAGCGACAAGACTACCTTTTGCCCCCCTTACCCTTCTTGGGAGCACGCCCGTTCTTGGCCTTTTTCTTTTCTTGCAATTGTCTGGCCTTGCGGATTTCGGCTGACGACTTGAGCTCCAGCTTTTGGCCTGGCCGGTGGAATCCCTTGACTTGCTTTCCTGACTCCACGGCCTTCTCGACCTTCTTCTTCTGCACGTGGTAGTTGTCTCTGAATTTATCGGGCGCCTTCGGAGCATCGTTCTTCTTATGCTTGAACTTCTTCTCGTGACGGGGAATCTCCTGGTTTTCAGACATGGCGGCGCCGAAGGAATTGATGTTTCTTTGCTTCTTCCAGTCGTCAAACTTGCCCGACTTGAATGTGGCGGGGATCCGGCGCCCGCTCTCTCCGATAATGTACTTCTTGCCCTCCACAGAGTACTGGTTGACGTACTTGCCCTTTTTGCTGTCCCATTGCATTGTCTGTCTGTTCTTGTTGAGCTTCTCATCGTCTCCCAAGTCAAACGATGCTTTGGCTGCGTCGTTGGCAAACGAAGTGGGGCCAGAAGAATACTGCTGGTCTTGCACGTCCCGTGCAGGAGCATGGTGGGTCATGTAGAATTCCGGGTCTCTGAACGATTTCTTTTGCTTGGTCTTGTTTTTCTTCAGCAACACCTGGTCCCCGTCCTCGAAAGCCTGGGCGAGCTCGTCGTCGTCAGCATCGATGCTCTTGACGCTGTATCCAACTTCTCCTGCTTCACCTTTGAGAATCTCGTCCTGCACGGTGTGGTTCAAGCCAGCCAATCTCTCCTGTTCTAGCAAGTTCTTCTTCTCGGTGGCCCTTTTTTGAATAGGCGCGAGCTGACGTCTTCTTCTGTGCATGAAATTGACCATGGAGTCCTCTTCTTTCTCCTTTCCTTTCTTGGAAAACTCAAACACAGTTTCCTTGACCCTTCTATCTGCCAACTTGGCCAAGAACTTCTCCTTCTCTTTTTCCAAGTTGGGGCCAAAAAGCAAGTGCTGCTCGTCCCAGTTGCCGGTTTGCAACAATTCTTTGCTTCTCTTGACTGACTCGACAGAGGCAGCTTGTCTGGTTCTGTAGTACAACTTCTCTCCCTTGAGGGCAACATCTCGGATCACCTTCAAGTCGTAGTGGGCACGAATCAATCCTTCGTACATGTCCTGGACGTTTTCCAACTGCTGTCTTGGGAACGACCCCAATACCATTCGATCGGTGTAGGACACACGGGGCTCCTTGTACTCGTCGCCCTTGGACTCTTTGAGCAACTCACACTTCTTCTCGTGCATGGCGGTAAGAAGAATCTTGCGCCCCAAAAACAACTCGATGTCAAGAAGATAGGGAACTTCGCTCTCGCTGACAATGGAGTAGGCCCAACCGGTGCTACCAGCTCTGGCGGTTCTTCCCACACGGTGGATAAAGATCTTGGAGGATGCAGGTAACGTGTAGTTGATCACATTGGCCAACACAGGAATATCAATACCACGGGCAGCCACATCGGTGACCACCAATAAATGCGTGAGCCCCAAGCGGAAGCGGTATAGTTGTGCGCGTCTCGCGGCTTGGTCCAACGAGCCATAGATGTACGACACAAGATAGCCTGCTTGTCGCAAGAGACCGGTGACAAACTCCACGTGATGCTTCGTTGGGACGAAGACGATGGTAGAGTGCGGAGAAGGCATAACATTGGCCGGCGGCTGTCTCTCGTGTCTTTTTCTCTTGCGGTCACCGTGGCCCTGGTTCTCTTCATCGTCCACGTCATCTTCCCTGCTCTCTTTCTTGATGCGGGCAAGCTCGGATTCCGTAGGCATGGGTATTTTGATCACATCCTGGATTGTGGACAAGAGTGCCGCCTCCCTCTCGTTGTTCTTGACACAGAAAAAGGCCATCTGCAAAAGATCGGAGATCTTGGACTCCGCGTCGAGTCTCACGAGAACCGGGTTCGTCAAGCCGGCTTTGGCAAAGTCGACAAGAGATCTCGGAAGCGTTGCCGAAAACAAAAGAGATTGCCTGCTTGGGGGGAGCGCAGCCAAGAGCTCGTTTAACTGCTCGGCGAAACCCATCTCGAACAACCGGTCGGCCTCATCAAAGACAATGTATTGCACGGTGCTCAAGTCTAAACTCATTTCGACCTTCAAGTGCAAGAATCTTCCCGGCGTGGCCACAATGATATCGGGGTTCGTCATCATCGATGAGAACTGATCCTCCATGGAATCTCCACCAATCAACACGATGCTCCGCAAGTCGGTGCCTCTGCTGAACTCCTTGACCTGCTTGAAAGTTTGCAATGCCAATTCTCTGGATGGCGAGAGAATCACTGCTCTGGCGCCGACCTTGGCGCTGTGTGACTTCAACTTCTCAATCACTGGCAACGTGAAGGCGGCGGTTTTTCCCGATCCGGTTCTGGCCATCCCGACAACATCCCTGTTTTCCATGACTAAAGGAATGGTTTTTCTCTGGATGGGCGTGGGTTGCCTGAACCCCTTCTTGTAGATGTTTGCCAAGATGAACTTGGAGAGCCCGAACGACGCAAACGACCCGGTCTTTGCTTTCTTGACATCGGGGTTGTTGGTGGCGAAATAAGACGCGATGTCATTGGCATCCTTCTCGTTTTCCCGCTCGTCATCTGAGAGTTCGAGGGACGGGAATCCCAGCGACCTAGGGGCGTTGGCTCCCTTGGGCTTTTTGGCAACACGCTCACTTTCCTCATCACTGTCTATTATATCTCTAAGCTCGGAGTTCTCTCCAAAGTCCGAGCCTGCATCGGAGTAGTCCGATTCCTCGTCTGCCCTCAACGCCAAAGAAGGGGCGATGTCGTAGTCTTCGTTGTCTGACATTGGTGAGCTATTGAGATGTAGGCCTTTCGCAGAGCATCGCGTGAAAAATTGGGCGACTGCATACAGCGCACCTGTGTTTAGATACATTACTGACCATGCTAACAAAAACGACCTACTTGGCATAGGCGGGAACATTTCATTTAGTGCTGGCTGCTATGCCCGGCCAGGCGCATCCGCCGCTGGGTGTGCTGTTCTGGTCAGTCCCACTGTGGTGTCGAATCCACTTGGGTAGTGTCGAATCCACTTGGGTAGTGTCGAATCCACTTGGGTAGTCGAAATTGTGATTCGAGTCTGATGCTTGCAATTTGAGCTGTGCAACGGAGAGTTCTGTGCTTTGTCATCTCAAGGTTCTTGACCTCTTCTCTTGTGCATGGCTTGCACGTGGTTGCCGAGCTAGACAGCAATCTGGCAAGCAGCTCAGGCTAAAAGGGTTTCAAACTCATCCATATTTTCCAACTCGTCCTGCTGAGTCACCTTTTTGATCACCTCCCGCTTGGAAGACTCCAAGATGTGTCCATCTAGGATCAATTCATCTAGTATATGGTACGCCTTCGAGAATCCAAAGATGATGTCTAGTTCACAGACATTTCCGTATAATTTGTCCATCAGCTCCACGTATCTATGGATGATTTCAAGTGCCAACAAGCCATTGTCCAGAGAGTCGATTGCCATCACAAAGAACAACGACGCGTATCTTCTGTAGATGATTTTCATATCCTTATATTCTAGAATGTTGCACATTTTGGCTCTTCTAGACAAGATGATGGTGGTCAATTCCCGTGTGATTTTGGCTTTTTCCTTTTGGGCGTTGGCCTGGTACCACTTGGACAACCGCACCTTGCCTTGTCTGGATAGCAAAAGTGTGAAATGGATGGCCATTCTAAGGTTTATGTGTTGGTCGTGAATAAGCCGGCTTATTGCTCTGGTCTGAAATAGGTGTAATCTGAGGGAAGGCCGGTTGTTTGGTGTACTTGTCTTGACGAGTGAGACTGCTTGGTGCACCTGCCTGGCGCACCTGCAGGAACATACCCACGAGCAGGAATTCCTGAATAGGCTTCTAGGATTCTGATCATTTGTTCATTAGAAAAGTACGCGATTATTAGCAATTGGTTTCTCCACTGTTGCGCAATGGGAGGGTCGAGCCTCATGGCACGTCCAGTTACTCGAGCTTACTCTCGGTATCTTTCAAGTGTTGCATCTGCTCCGAGATTTCCTTGCAAAGCTCCTGTCTGGAGATATCCTTGAAATGGTCGATGTCCAATTTGTCCACGCAGAGCAAAGTGTTCATCATATCCCAAAGATCAGATTCCAAGTCGGTTCCCGTGCGCCAACGCATACTCCACCCGTAGAGCCTATGTCTGCCGTCATCATCAACAGTTTCTCCTGCCAATTTAAGGGCCCACGGATCCAATTTAGGGTAGTTGGCATGGAGAAAGAGCATTTTCGGCTCGCCAATATTCGTGATTTCCTGATCAAGTTCGTCTCCGCTGAATTTCTTCTCGGCCTCCTTCTTCCGCACCCGGAGCTCATGGTCAAGCACGGGGTCGTACTGTCCCATTCCGTGGCCTTTGAAGGTATCTTTCTTGACATTTCCGAATGCAGACAAGAACTTTCCAACTTGGTAGAAGGGCTTTTTAAGCACCGTAGTGGCGGCGAGAAATGTCTCCTTATCACCCTCGCCCTGGGCGCCTTGCGAGAACATTGGATAGTAAAACTTAGGCCCATAAGTGTTGTAGTAGAGGGCCAATAAAAGAGCTCGGAGATGAGTCTTCTTCGAGATCATGAGCTGTCCCGATTCAGACGAGGGATCGGGAATGGCTCCCACACGCTCATGATATGGCACCTCGGAGAAGAAGTCAAGATTCTTTGGCACAGACATACTCTTGTAAACACCCCATTTCTCAACGTATCTGTCAGTGACTTCAGTCGCACTAATTTTTACCCCTGCAATGGCATAAAAGCTGGGGGACGTGGAGCGTCTCCAATAGTCCGGCCAGACTACCAAACCAGACGTGGTGAAAGGCTCCGATTTGAGGAGGTGATCTGGCGCGTAAGCGGCCACATTGTCACTGTCCATCAAAAGCACATTTTCAAAAGATGAAAGCAAGATGGCCAAAGATTTGTACTGATAGCCCTTGAACGACAAATGAGCCGCAAACTCTTCGTCATCCCCGTATAAGTTCGTTGGAAGGTGAATGCACCTAGTGTTTAGTTCAGGGAAGATCTTGGAGCAAATATTGATCTCGTACTCCTCGGGAGTGGGAATGAGGACTTCAATGGGTAAAGTGCATCCTTTGTTCCGGAGGTTTTTGATCGAGAGAAGCGTCAACCAATTGAACTTACCGCCACCCACAAATACAATACCATCACCCCGATAAAGGCCATCAGGGGCATTTTCGGGGAGGTTCTCGAGGATTTGAGTGTGCGAGAGCGTTAGAGCCTCGATCTCTGTGTCGTTAACCTGAAGAAACGACTGTAGGTACTTTTCAGTATGAACCGGGTGTTCATAAACATCGTCGAATCTTTCGGCGTTGATCTTGCCGTCAGCGTACCTGTCCAAGATCAGAGAAAGAGCAGGTTTTGCGGCCACCAAGCTCCGCAAAATGTTCTTGTAGAACTTGTGGCCCAGTCTTAGGCGGGCCAAAGCCTCGCCGGTGTAGTCGGAGTAGATCAAGTCATGTTTTTCCTGACTTAGACCCAGCGGCAACTTACCGGGCCGCTTCTTCTTGGGCTTTTCCACAACAGGGACCGGAGCCACCTTGGGCTTTTTGTCGCCAGGAGCATCCACGGGGAGAATGTTAAAAGTTTGCTCTTCGGGCTCTGGCGCCCCCTGCGCTGTCAGCGGATCGAACGGCTTCTCGGTAGGGTCGTTGAAAGGCCAGTTGCAAATGAAACCTGGCAAGAAACCACAGTTTTCGGGAACATTGACCGACGGAAGGGCGTCGTAGGAAGGTTCGTGCCATATAAGCAAAAGTCCCAAAAACAGGAGAATGGTCGCCACAGCCAAAACGAGGGACCGGTGGCGCCGACGCTGGATGCGGGAAAACACAAGCATGTTTTTGAGCACGCCCATGGTGGATTTGCAGGAGAAGCGGGAGTACTAAGGAATTAATAATCGCTTGCCTCATCTTCACGACCTGCATGCGCATCTGTCTCCTCCGCGTCAGGCATTATTTTGTATGCTACGCGCGCTGCAACAAAGACATTAGAGTTTCTCCATTGGCAACGTGTCTTTATATAAGGGGGGTTCGAGACTTACCTAATTCGGATGGCGCCAGGCTCAGGAGTATACCGCTTGAGCATTGTGCCCAGCTCAGCGGTGTCTGTGTCGAGCTTACAATTCGGGCGCACGAGCTTTGAGAGATGGACGCCGCTTCACCAGCGGCAAAGGAGACCGTTATACGTGAGAGCTGATATTGGCGGCCGGCAGGTGGAGACCGAAACTAGCATCCGAGGAGGATGACTTGGTCCGGTATAGGGAACAGTCTAGCGTCAAACGGCGAACGGCCCACTGACCCAAAACAACAAGGTTTCACACCATACGGTGTCATTGCACTTGGACAAAGTTGGCAAAGTTGCAAAGTTGCAAAGTTGGCAAAGTGGGAAGGATCATTTCCGGATTTTGTCTTTTCAGCAAGTGAGGCCAGTGATTAGTCCTGTTCCACACAACATCCCTAAACCCACCGCGAGAACGAACTGCTTCAGGGGGCCAAACCACCTGTGACACCGACGACGTGGTAATCGGAAGCATGTGGTGATACGCGTTCAACCCCACTTTCCACGTTCCTCGCACGTGCCACAGGGTGCAAATTGCACGGAAGTCCACGCGCAATTATTAAGGACTATGTTCAAAGCAGCGAGGACCACGTCAGCCGCCATCAGTAGAAGTCTAAGATGCAAGGAAAGCGGCAAACCAGGAAACCGAAACAGAACAAACAGAACAGAAACAACCCCCAAAGAAACTAAAGAACTGGAAACAGAATCAGAACAGAACAATCCCCAAAGAAACTAAAGAACTGGAACACCAAATCAAACACCGCCAGATAATTGTCGCCAGGTCAGATTAGTGGCCCCTGTAGAACCACGATGTGTGTGCATAGTTTGGAGGCGTTCTTGGCTGTGAGGTGTCAGAAACTCACATCAAATAGCCTTCTTTGTAGTCCCGCAGAAGACGGCGCCAAGTGGGAAAACCACGGTGGACGAGTCCCCTCATTCTTTCATAGTGCATGTGGCCTTCGGTAAGATTCTGCATTGATGCTGGGAACAATCGAATTTGCGAACCGTACAATGCAGGGAAAAAACACCTCGAAATCTCACGCCTAGGTGTACATTTACTTCTTCGTGCCAGACAATACATTACATACAGAAGGCCTTTCCAAGATCCATATTCAGCATACGTCGTTTCTGTTTTACAGCCATCAATCCTGCATTATAATCGAGGCTCAAGTGTTTGCCACTGCGTTCTATCCATCCTCATTAGACTCAGCCATCTCGTCCGTTTGATCACAAACACCCATTGTGAAACCAAGCGTAACCCGATTACTTCATCTTTCGAATTACCTCATACATTACTTATGGTGCCTCGTGTTTGGGATTCTATCTTACACAATGGACAGTGATCAGAACAACCCCCCTTTGCAACTTCTCGATGACGAGACGCCCGTGGTGACGGGAAGAAAAGCCGCCCATTCCCTTAGGTTGTTCCGGGGCGACGGAAACAAGCTAGAGAACCTAATCGACATTGACACTCATGACTCCGAGGATGTGAAATCTACAAGCTCGGACTTGACCCCAAACGAGCTCATGGTGGCTGATTTTCCCGACAAGTTCGACGCCACCAAAAAGCGCCGCTCTGTCATAGAGCCTGTTTCTTCAGCAACCTACTTTCCCCATACCCCTGCAGACTCGTTCTCCAACACTATGTTCCACCCAGACCCTAATGTTCCCGAGTCCAAACCCGAGACCGAGAATCTACAGCACCTCATGGCCGATTTGGAGTTCGACAGGGGATGCTACGGCGAGCTTACCAAGATCAAGAAGCACTCTCGCGACGAAAGGGATGCCAAGCTCCAGCTTCCGCTCCCCAGTGAGGAGTGTTATAAGTCCGAGGTTGCATCGCCGGTCCGTGAGCGCCCTTCAAATGATAAGTTGCCTCTCATTGACGACTCTTTCCCATTGTCAGTAGAACTACGGCCTTTCAAAGATAACGTTGGTGGACACACTGCAATTTTTAGATTCAGCAAGAAAGCTGTCTGCAAGGCCCTCATGAACAGAGAGAACTTATGGTATGAAGGTGTTGAAAAAAAGCATTTGGACGTCTACAATTTCATGCCCAAGTACATCGGTGTTTTGAATGTTCGCTACTCAAGCACCGTCCAAGAGCCTGCTTCGAGCCCGAAGCTTGAACCCGCGGGGTCGGAACATCCTAGTCAGGAAGATACCTCGCACAATAACGACTTCGCCACAACACAGTCTCTGCAAGGCCTAGAGGAAGCCTTCATCAAGCTGGGGCAAAGCTTTCTGCAAACTCCACCAGCTCAAATGCCCACCCGTTTGAAGCACAGCTCATCATTTGACCACAAGAAGGTGTCGTCATACCGCTCTTCTGCAGGAGAGGATCCCCCAGAAGTGTCTCTAGACGATAACCGCCACATGATTCCTGACTTGTTGTGGAAGAAATACCCCGGAAGCGCTCCCTCGTCATCGCCTCTCCTAGATGAGAACTCTCACTCATCAGATCTGGCTCCATTGATTGCTTCGAAAGGGTCCCAGCAGAGCATTGGCTCAACTTCGGTGAACAGAGATCTCCAGGCCCAAGTCATCCAGGAAGTGTTCGTGCCCAAGGCCCGCAAATCAGAGGAGTTGTTCCATATGGATGATGATCATCACCATTCAACAGATTATCACGACCCAAACCATGAAGAACATACGCCAGAGATTGTCTTGCGAAAACACACTCGGTTTGAACGTTTTATATTGCTTGAGGACTTAACTGCTGATAAGCAGAAGGTGTGCGCTTTGGACTTGAAGATGGGTACCCGCCAATATGGCGTTGACGCTACTGATAAGAAGCAACAGTCTCAGCGAAAGAAATGTGCAGCGACCACGTCACGGGAACTTGGAGTTAGGGTGTGCGGCCTTCAAGTGTGGAACAAAGCCAAGAAGAAGTACTTCATGAAAGATAAGTACTTCGGACGCAGTCTTAAGGCTGGAACCTCATTCGCCAAAATATTGGCCAAGTTTCTTTACGACGGTATCTCGACAAAGTCGATTTTGACCAAGATTCCGCATTTAATAGAACAGCTCGAGGATCTCCACAAGTCGTTCGAAAGCTTGGACGGGTACAGGATGTACGGGTCATCTGTTTTGTTGATGTACGATGGCTCTGCTCCGATACAAGAGGCGGCCATCAAAGTGCATATCATCGATTTTGCCCAAAGTATCCTTGGTGACGACATTGCAAACAACAGGTATAACAAGCCTCCCAAATACCCAGACTCCCCAGACAAGGGTTACCTTCGAGGACTTGAGTCTCTCATCAGATACTTTCGCAAAATTTTCAAAGTTCTTACTGGAGACGAGTTCGAGAGCGTTGTGACTGAGAACAGTGCTGAATACTTCAAATCGAACGCAGATAGATTTGATCAGCCATGCTACTGGATTAGCAGTTACTTGGACGACGACGAAGCTACAAGCACTCCTGATGTCAATGATCCATTCAACGTCAACTACGGCATCCCCGAAGATGAAACTTGCATATCCGATTAGCAAAATATTTTCATTCGTGTAACCCTCGTAACTGCTTCAGGACGTAGACAGACCTTCCGACTACAGAACGTTACAGTATTGGTTGTTTATTGAGTGAATAGTATGCAACCCAAAAGAAAGCACATTATTTGAAATAACCGAGATACTCACAGCATGTCACAAGTCTTTTGAGGTTCATTAGGGGAGAAAAGCTTACTCGGCCTGTCTCTTGGCGATCTTCTTGGCGTGAGTGGTCAAAGTACCAAAGACCTTCTTGTCTCTGTTCTTCTTTTGCTTTCTTTGTTGTCTGGATGGCTTGTCAACCTTCTCAGCCAAACCGTATCTGACCAATCTGTAAGCTGGCTCGAATCTCTTGGCGTCAGCGACAGAAGAGTAGATCAATCCGAAACCGGTAGACTTTCCACCACCGAATTGGGTTCTGAAACCGAAAACGGAGACGGCGTCCTTGTCAGCCTTGTAAACCTCGGCCAATCTTTCTCTCAACTCATCCTTGGAGACGTTTGGTCTGTTTGGGTGCAAGACGTCGATGACGAATTGTCTTCTAGCCAACAATGGGTTAGAGATAACCTTTCTAGTTCTGATAGTAACGGAGTCACTCTATTGGTTAGTACACGGTCCTTAATCTTGCCTCATCAATGATACAGCCACAACACCGCATGGCATTAGACTAGCCTTGTGAAACTCCTATACAATGTAGTTGTTGGACAGGAGGACGGACTCATTGGGTATGGGATCGCCGTGTCACATGGAGTAGCGAGTATCATTCAAGGATGCTTTGAGAATGATGGCGATAAAATGTCACATACCATCTTGTTAATATTTGTGAAAGTTGGGACAGTGGAGCGAAGAAAAATTTGTCAAAAGTTTTTTTGTCGTTTGGTGAGACTGAGCGACTGCCTGTGCAGGAGGAACCGCGCACAGTAGGAAGAGCAGTCACTGCGCGCACGTGACCACCATGCGCACAACCTTGGGCGATGAGGCTTGTGAAAGCAGGGTAGTCGCCACCGCAGGGTTCTGGTGGCACACAAGGAAGGCACCTGGAGCGGCTGTTACTGCCTCAAGGGGGACCAGTCGTGCGGGAACCAATAAACGGCTGCAACGCCTATGTGCAGGAAAACCATTAGTGTGTAGCCTGCAAGAGCAGAGGTATGTGTACAAAATACTTGGGGATGGGTTACACAGCTTATACGGCGTTTTAGCGTAAATTCATGTTGTTGTTTAGTGGAGAGCAAGTCTGACGGCCTTCACTTGAGTGTAGTTGTCCAACACCTCGGCACCCATCTCTCTGCCCATACCAGAAGCACCGAAGCCTCCGAACGGAACCATTTGGTGGAAGTCATTGTAGGTGTTAACCCACACAGTTCCGGCCTTGATTCTTCTAGCAACATCGATACAGGTGTTCACGTTGGTGGATTGGATACCAGCAGCCAATCCGTACTCGGAAGCATTTGCCAACTCAACGACCTCGTCCACAGTCTTGAACTTGTGGACAGTAATGACAGGACCAAAGATCTCCTCTTGAACAATCTTCATGTTCTCCGTGACATCGCCGAAGATGGTAGGCTTGATAAAGAAACCCTTGCCCTCAGCTCTTTCACCACCAGCCAACAAAGTGGCACCCTCAGACTTACCGCTCTCGATGTAGCTCAAAATTTTGTCCAATTGGTTCTGAGAGTTTTGGGCACCTTGCAACACATCCTCGTCAAATGGGTTTCCGACCTTGACGGCCTCTGCAGCAGACACGAACTTCTTGACAAACTCGTCGTAAATCTCTTCTTGGATGTAAAGACGAGAACCAGCGCAGCAGACTTCACCAGAGTTGTAAAAGATACCGGTGATCACGTTCTGGACAGCAACATCCAAGTTGGCGTCGTTGAAGATAATGTGTGGAGACTTTCCGCCCAACTCCAAGGTGACCTTTTTCAAGGTGGAAGCACACTTGGCCATAATCGCCTTACCGGTAGCAGTAGAACCAGTGAAGGCCACCTTTCTGATGACAGGGTGGTCGGTGATAGCATTTCCAGTGGTCTTTCCAAATCCATTGACAACGTTCAAGACTCCAGGAGGAAGCACATTTTGTTCTTGCAACAAGGAGCAGAGGTACAACGCAGACAATGGAGTGGTTTCGGAGGTTTTCAAGACGATAGTGTTGTTGGTAGCAAGAGCAGGGGCCACCTTCCAGGTGAACATCAACAATGGAAAGTTCCATGGGATAATTTGTCCACAGACACCCAAGGGCTCTTTTCTGGTGAAGTTGAAATGCGAGGATCCGGTTTCAATGACAGAGCCATTGATTTTGTCGGCCCAGCCGGCAGTGGATCTGAAGCAGCCCGTGGCCAAAGCGATATCACCGCGAGCGTTGGAGACAGACTTACCGTTATCCAAGGCTTCAATGAATGCAAAGGTCTCTGCGTTCTCCTCGAGAATGTCAGCAATCTTGTTCAAAGCGGTGGCTCTGACAGATGGGTCAGCATTCGACCAGCCACCATCGAAAGCAGCCTTGGCAGCCTGGACAGCAGCATCAACATCCTCCTCCAAAGCCTCGTAGACGTCGGTGATCTCCTCTTCAGTAGAGGGAGAAATCACCTTGAATGTCTTGCCCTGTTTTGGCTGCACAAACTCGTTGTTGATGAACAAACCCGTTGGTTGTTGGTACTTTGTTCCATTTGGCAACGTCACGGGGACGGACAATGGCAAGGACGAGTACTTTCTGATTAAGGTTGGAAGGGACTTTCCCACGGTAGACTTAATCATCTTGGTTGGAAAATGAAAGGAATTAATTCGGCGGGCCTGGCATATTTATACTCTCATGTAGGGATGCAGATGCACTACCGTTCCCCCTCAACGTGTCCGCACTCCGACGTTTTAGGGCTCAATGTGGTTATGACCGAGTGCTTCCTGGATATAACCGTAAACGCGAGCAATGCCGCGGGTTTAAGCAACAAAGTGCCCAGTACCAGAAGACATTGTGACCCCGCTGCCGAATACGGGTAGATGAAAGATGGCGTGTGCGTTCCACGCTCATTGCAATACGAAGGGCATCATTCGAATGCAGTTTCCTGGCCAATTCGGTCAATTCAATTCGACGGATAAGCCCGCGCTGACATTGCGCTTATCGCCGCATGCATTACTAATCAAAAGCAACCAAAATGGAAAATTACGAGCCCGTCAAAGTCCACCAAGAACTGCACGCCCCAAGGGGGCGGGGTCAAGCCAGGGCCCCGTTTCGAAATGGGAATCTCCACGGTTTCTGCGTTGTATTGCATGGGACTCCGTACCCCGCAAAACGGCCTTTCGGAGCTAGCGCGGCACATCGCGTTCCTGCAGTGTCGCTCCGCCAGCTTTTGGATTGGGCCAATTTTTGGTTCGGCGCCGGTCCCCAGTCTGGCATATAACCGAGCTTAATGCCGGTGGAAGCTGAGCGTTGGACTGATTTGGGCGGCGGTTATTTCCTGTTTGGGATGCCTCAGGGTCCATCTACACAGACGCCAAGACGTCAAAGTACACTGCACGCTTCGGCAAAGCTGGGTTGCACAGCCGCCCGCGACCAAGAGCAAAGGGTCGACCAAGAACAAAGGGTCGACCAAGAGCAGAGGGTCTTAACTGGTTGCATCGGAGGTACGGGTGCGTGGCTCGCTTTTCCGCGCAAATGTGCGTGGCGTCACCCCAGTGACAACATGTCCCAGGGCGTCTTGTGGACCAGAGGCCCGGTATGTGGAGTGGACAATTGTCGGTCCCGAGTTTGGCGGCTGAATGCAGGCCTCAAGTACTGTCAGTACGGTCACATGATGGAGGGTAACATCGAGTTTGACGATGAAGATGGCGACGCCTTCACACAGACCAAGCGGTTGAATATACAGGTCAATGAAGACGGCTACGCCACCAACTCCACGCCAAGCACAGGCCTCACGAAAGCGGACAAGAGACTCTACGGCGAAGACGGCCGTGCTTATCACTGGGTGTGTCTTCAGAACGCGCTCCAGAATCTCATGTCGCGTACTCTCGATCATCTCTATGCTTACCTCCAGCCCGAGGCGCTACAGTTGTTCAAGAGCAGAGTGTCACGTGCTACAAAGCTACTATGGATGCGGTGTGTAAGGGTGTCACAGGGGCACAAGAGCCCCGTGGTGTTGGATCTCTTGGCCATGGTCTACTTAGCACTACGGCAGGTCAACCAGTACCCGGTGTACTTGGACGACTACTTGGCGATGATGAGAAACAACAAGATACCGCTTCTTCATGGATTCTCGCTCATCTCTCCCGAAATGCTCGAAAAATGCCCGCTCAAAACCATCGCCTGTCTCCTGGTGAAGGCCATCCCGATGGAGGATCGCTTTATCCGATTGATCCAACGGTGGACATTCAAACTCAAACTACGCGTTGGCGAAGCGATACCCATGCACGACTTCTATCCATTGGCATTCAAAACCTTCAGGGGTCTAAAACTCCCGCATGCTCCGTCTTTGCTCGCCCAGTACCACGAGTTGTGCGCCGATACCACCGGTGGGTTTTTGGTGCTCCAGAACACCACAGTCTCCCCAGAGCTCCGTTGCATAGCATTGATGTTTTATGTGTTGCGGCTCCACTTCCGACACTCGCCCCAAGTTGTGGACCCGCAGCCTTGGAAGTCGTGGCTTTCTGCACAGCGGCCGCTGGAATTCCCTTTCAACAGTGAAAGTTATCAAAGCATGGATATGAACGCGTTGCTTGGTCTATCCGATAAAGATGTGTCCAGGTATAGCGATTGGGTTTTTGATGCTCTCGTGCCCGAGAAGCTCAAAGGTGGAGACGGCAGCCTCGACGTCATGGAGAAAAAGATCCATCTGATATTCAAGTATTCACGTGACAACGAGCCACCCCGGGAGGAGCTGCAGACTACCGAATTTGCTTGTGTTAACAACACTTTGACCTGGGACGAGAAGCTGCAGATAGAACATGTGCTCATGTCTTATTTCGTGTCTCGGTTCGGAGTGCGAGCCCAAACACTCTCCATGATGGCCTCCAGAATCCAGCGCGACTTGTACTGCCGAATGAAGAAACGGAGCATGTTGAAATCTTTATCTTTGCCGGGGCCCAGGCTCAAGAGAACTACCCAAAAGCACCCGAAACTCGCGGGGCAGTGACCATGGGCGGCGCGTCCTGCACACAGCGCCGCGATGTGTATGTAAATAAATGCAAACGAACAGCAGCCACATGGAACGTAACGTCGCCGATGAGTCGGCGCCAGACCCGAAAAACACCAGCTTGTTTGAATCCACAGAAGAGCCCATCTTCAGCAATTTGTTGGTCTCCAGTAACCTGACTGGCGGAGAAGAGAATGCCACGAAGGATGCCCCGGATCCGGACAGCGATACAACCACCAGGCAAATCGTTGATCTGACAGTGCAAAAAAATGAAGTTACACAATTAGACGGCAAAAATCAACCTCTACAAGATTCCGAAAACGACTCCACATCAGGCTGGCCTGATCTGGACAGCCGAGCGCAAATGAGCCTAGCCATTTCAAGGGAGCAGACACCCGATCCTGACAGCGACGGGGTGTCCATGTATACAGATCTGGCTCCGGGTTCGCCTGGCTCCGACGTTGACTACAAGCCTAAAACGTCCGGTCCATCGCTAGCTACCGAGCGTGCAGTTAAAAGACCAAAACTAGATGCACCCGAAAAGGGTGTTCCCACCCCAGGGTTGAACGATTCAGCGACAGCAAGCAAGTCCATGCTAGCCGAAATGGTGTCGAAGACATCGTATACAAAGAGAGTCTCAGGAAAATCAATCGAAAAGCTATGGGCCAATTTAGACAAGGATGCCCTTCAGTCGTTGGTGATGTTGTTCGAGATGTCCATGGGAAAGACCATAGAGCGCTTCGAAGGAGGCGAGCACAACGATGCAAAAATAGCTGAGTGCCAGCGTATTCTTACGGAAAACTGGATGAGTGAACGGCTCCCAAAGTCCTTCGTGGCGCGGCTCAGTATGACTAAGCTCCCTCCGGTCAAATCGTTGCTTCTGCGAGTGAAAGGCATCAGCAATGAAAATTTCGACCCCCTCAACATTGACCAGGTCAGCCAGCGAAAAGCCGTGTTCGAGTCGGTGCTCCTGGCAGAAATGAAGCAGCTTTCGAGTTTGGAAGCGTACCTCAGGTCGCAAGAGGAGCTGTTCAATCTGGATTCCGAATATTTGAGAGATTTCAAAAAAACAGTGGCTGCCCAAGAAATCCAGGCTCGCCAGGAGAGGGAGCGGTGTGAGCGCCAGCTCAACTTGCATTCCTCTCTGGCGGATTTTCCAGACATCAAGCTACGCACGCCAGTCACGGGTGCATTCGAATCCAGCTTTGATCCCAACACCGATCCAGAAGTGAGAAGCCTCCTCGGCGAGATAAAGGACAAGATTGTGGATCAGAAACTTCCCACTCATGGGCTCCTCCGGCTCTGCGATAACTTGGACGTGATCCAAAGTCAATTGTACGCTAAAGATGCGGAGAAAAGGACTGGGTCCAGCAGCAGGCCAGCATAGACAACGCTGGCTCAGTCTATGTGCACCCAGAAGACGGTGACGAAGTAAATGTCCTTGGTGGAAACCTTGAACGTAAAATACCCGTCACGTGATTCATCCCACACGGTGCTGATGGATGAGTTGACGCCAAAGTCGGACTTGCCCGTCTGATCCACCGCCACCTTGGTCACCGAGACCAAGAACTTGTGCTGGGCGCTTTTCACGCTCAATTTGTGCGCCAATACATTGCTGACGATTTTGAGATCGTGCAATGTGTCGATATGGTCAGTTATAAGTTCAATGAGGTATTCTTTGGTGGCAGGCGCCTCTTTTGGCAGTGAAGTTGCAGTCAATTCAACAGACATGTTGTCAGTGGGGAGTTTAAAGTAGCCGCGCCAATCGCTGTTCGCACCCAACAAACCACGTGAGGCCTACCACGTTTTAATAATCCAAGCCGTGGACGAAGTGTTGCATACTTGCCCTTGCGCTAAAGCACACTTCCGCCTCAAGGCTCCCTTCACCACCACCTGCATAGAAGTATGTTCGTGTAACGAGCGTACTGCAGAACAGAGCCACATAACGGCTGCGGGTTTTTCAATACGCGCACCAGGGGCTTACCTTAGGTACTCCTTAAGCAGCATCGGTCGTTACTTGTCATGAACTTCTTCAGAAAAAAAGCCCCGGAGCCCGTTTCCGATCACGACAATTCGTCTCAGTCAACCAAGGACACATCGGTGTCGTTGCTGTCGTCCAAGAAGGGTTTGATCAAGTGTCACACGCCGTTCGAGAACCCAATCCATCCAACCAAGCCAGCCGAGATTAACCTCTCGGAAAACGAGCAGAAGTGCTACGACGAAGTTCTCGCCCACTTTGAGAAACTTGTGCTCGAAGACATTCCCGTCAGCGATAGCGAAGGTGCCGCTAAGCACCCAGTCATTGACGAGGAGAAGGCGTGGTTGACCAAGGAGTGCTTCTTGCGGTATTTGAGAGCCACCAAGTGGAAAGTGCCTGCCACGATCAAGAGAATCGAAGATACCCTCGTTTGGAGACGGACCTTTGGCGTGACCAACTTGGGGGCCCACACCAAACCCGACAAGCTTCTTACGGCGGAGATGGTGGAGGCAGAAAACTTGACGGGCAAAAACCTCATACTCGGCTACGACATCGACAACAGACCGTGCATGTATCTCCGGAACGGCTACCAAAACACCTCTGCATCGATCAAGCAAGTTCAACATTTGGTGTTCATGTTGGAACGAGTCATCCAGTTCATGCCTGCCGGACAAGACACCTTGGCCTTACTTATAGACTTCAAGGCTGCCCCTCCCCACTTGCAACTTTCTTCCAAGTTTCCATCACTCAGCATCTCCAAACAAGTGTTGCACATCTTACAGAACCACTATCCTGAGAGGTTGGGTAGAGGTTTGTTCACCAATATTCCCTGGATAGGGTACACCTTTTTCAAACTCGTGGGTCCATTCATTGATCCATACACGAGACTGAAGACCATCTACGACCAGCCGTTCGAAAACTTTGTTCCTAAAGAGCAGTTGGACAAGGAGTTCAATGGAATGTTGGACTTTGAGTATATCCACGAAGTTTACTGGTCCAAGATGAACGAGATTGCCGACAGAAAGAGCAAAGTGATGAGAGAAAACTACCAAAAGTTGGGTGGAGGCATTGGACTCAGTGAGTTCGACCTAAAAGAAGGCGTCACCACTGACAAGGTCTCTGCGGAGGATGGAGAAGCCCCCCCAGCAGCGGAGCACGAAGTTTAGCTACGGAGCCACACAGACTGATTTCCAATGGTGAAGCAGAAATCCATTCAAACTCAATACACAGTGCATTTGCAAACTATTTGAAACTGGCATTCCCTGCAATTAATGAGTATTCGATCTTGAACGCTGACGCATCTCGCGGTGAAAATGAGCGCGGCCAGTCCTTCGGCCAACACCATGTACTCGTTAACTTTCATCTCACACGGAGCCGAATTCCAAAGGGAAGATGTGCAGTCAATGGAGAGTCTAGTGCTGGAATTGGCAGTGTCCGTTTCTGCCAAAAGGGAATTGTCCAAAAACAGAGTCTTTGACTATGAAGTGCAATCATCTAACCCAGATCTAATAAAGACCCTTCTTGTGAAAAAAAGAGACCAGGCGTTGCCTTTTGACATCTTCTTTCAAAAAGCCTCCGAACGAAAAAACAAGAAATTGTTCATTTTCGACATGGACTCCACCCTCATCTACCAAGAGGTCATTGAGTTGATCGCTGCGTACGCTGATATTGAGGACAAGGTGGCTGAAATCACGGAGAGAGCCATGAACGGAGAATTGGACTTCAACGACTCTTTGAGGGAGAGAGTGGCTCTTCTCAAGGGCATCGATTCGTCCACTCTTTGGGAAGAATTAAAGGGCAAGATCACCATCACCAAAGGAGCCAGAACCCTTTGTAAGGCATTGGCCAAGATGGGCGCTGTGATGGGTGTGTGCTCTGGTGGCTTTATTCCATTGGCTACGTATGTGAAGGAGCAGTTGGGCTTGCACTATGCCTACGCCAACACTTTGGGTGTGGATGACACCATGAAGCTCGACGGCACCACCGTAGGATACACTGTCAACGGAGAGAAAAAAGCACAACTTCTTCTAGAAATTGCGGCTAATCACGGCTTGGACCCAGCCAACGCTGTGGCCGTTGGAGACGGTGCCAATGATTTGCCAATGATGGCAGTTGCAGGCTGGGGTGTGGCATGGAACGCCAAACCCAAAGTCCAGAAAGAGGCCCCTTGCTGCTTGAACTCGGAGTCTTTGCGAGACATTCTCTATATCATGGGCCTTGACGACCAGGAAATCGAGCTGTTGGCTTCGTAATCCATATCAATGTTCCACAAGAGTGCCTCTCACCACGCCCATGACACCGTTCATCAAGAGGATGTCTTGGTTTTTCTTCAACATGTCACGGGTGATGGTGCCCTCTTTGATCAAATTCTTCTTGAGTAGAAAATGCCTCGTAACACCACACAAGCACCCCGACGTGAGCTTGGGCGTGATCCAGTCCCCGGATGCTTTTCTGATGGCGATGTTGGTGATAGAGCCCTCCATGACCTCCCCGGTCGTGTTCATTAAAATCACCTCTTCTTTTGCTGATAGGCCTGGCAAGCACCGGGCCCGGGACTCGCTGTACACCACTCGGTTGGTGGTCTTAAACGAGGTATAAGGCGAGGCGAGAACTGGAACTTTGTCGAGGTACACTTTGTACCGGTCATCGTCTGGAAACAGCTCCTCAAGCCCGTCGAGGAGGTTGATTCGGCCACCGGTCTGGTAGAGTTCCACCCGTGCATCCCCATCTATGCCGATAAGTAAACGCACTTTGAGTGGGGTGTGAAGAGATACCCCGGACTCTTCCAAAGAAGAAACCAACTTGTGGAAGATCTGATCCTCCTCAACAACAAGCTCTTGATGTGCATTGAAGTGGGGGGAGCCGGGCGAGTTTCGGAAGAAATTCAAAGCGAATTTAATCCGTTCGATGTGTTCAGGGAGAAGAAAGAACAGGCTCTTCTGCACATCGACGAAGGTCTCCGGAACCTTCTCTGTGAGATAAGGATCGTATCTGATGGTGGCCAAGATCTCGAGGTCTTCTGGGATTTCGAACTGGGTCGCCCGGTACAAGTCTTCAATTGTTTCAAGCATTCTGCCCTGCGCTTGGTGGTAGGATGCACATCATACGATAACGAGCGAGCACGCGCTCCGGCACCCGCGACTTACGAACCCCGCTCTATAACCTTTGATCTATATATAACACTAGTAGGGTCTGAAGCGCTTTTTCTCCTTCATCAACTTGACTCTCTCCTGATCCTGCTTGAACTTGGCCAACAAGTCGTTCATCTCAGCCTTTTTCTTCTCTCTCAACTGGAACCGATAGAAGTCCTCCTTCTCCTTTCTCTTGGCCTTCTTTCTTGCTTTGTCTGCCTCTAACTGCTGTAAATGCTTCTGTTGTGCCTCGAAATCGCCCTTTGTCTTAGACCTGGACCCCACCACCAAAGTAAACCCATCCTCGTCCACAAGCTCTCTCTGCTGGTTCAATTCTTGCTTGGCGTCTTCTTCTGCCTGGTTGAAGAGCTCAAGCGACTTTGAAACAAGAAGGCTTAATTCGTTCGAATCGTAAACCTTGCTCCTGACTCGGCTTGTGATGTATTCGGTACCCAAGGTCGGGATGGGCCAGTTGGAGACCCTGCCGTCTGCAGAACTCTTCTTTAATGAGTTGAAAGCTAGCGCAAAAGACGCCTTGTCTATGAAAGTCACAAGACTGCAGTTTTTGGGTAAGCTCTGGGCAACTTCGCTGGCTCCATCCTGAGCTTCGTATTTCAAGTCACTGGTCAACTGTGTGAGGTTCAAGTAAAAGTCCTCCTCGCTATCGTTCAAGGCACTAGGGGTGAACGACTCCATTGTGGCGCCAATGGCAACCTGCTGGAAGAACTTCTTTACGCTCTTGGCGTCGCTTTCGATGGGAATATTGAACATAAAAAGCAGCCGCCCGTTGGGATCGGACGCACTTTTGGAGCCCTTCGTCTCATGCTTCCGGAAATAAATATAGTGGCTTCCGCTGCTTTCCGGTAGCTTCACCTTGAGGATCTGAAACCCCTTGATTTCACTTTGCAGGGGCATGGCAAGATGTGGTCTATTGTTAGTGGTGCAGCTTTTCTCTCATTTTTTCCTGATGAGCCGCGCACCGGTTGTCCTACATACTTGCGCGACTCCATGTTTATGATCCGAACTACATGTCCCAACTGGCGGTGGCGGCCCCCAAAGGCCGGAAAAAAGATTCCATCGAGCAATTCATAGAAATGCCCCAGGTCTTTCTTGAAAACAGTCTCTCCAAATTGCGCTACATGATCCTCATCGAGGGCCTCTCTATTCCTGAGGGCTACGAGCAGTGTCCATACCGATCGTATGTGTGGTCTATTCTATGCAAGGTCCCCGTGTACCCGAGCCACAAGTATGCCAAACTCGTGCTGAGCGTTGAAAGAAAGCTATCTCCCGAACTCTACCAGAAGATCAAGAATGACACCTTCCGAACGTTGATGAACGACCGAACGTTCCACTCCAAGGTTTCGGAGGAGACTTTGATGCGGATCCTCTCCGTGCTTGCCATATCGATTCCCGGGAACAACGTTGGCTATGTCCAAGGTATGAATGTGCTCTTGGCCCCCATTGCATTCACCTTCTATAAAAGCGAACCCCAAGCCTTCGCAGTGCTCCACAGTTTGATCACGCAGCAAATCCCCCTATATGTCACCCCTAACTTGGATGGCGTGCATACTGGGTTGAGCCTCGTCGATATTGTGCTCAAAATCATTGATCCTGTTCTCAGTGACTTTCTAGATTCCAAGTTTCTCAAGGCTGAAATCTATGCATTTCCCTCCGTGCTAACGCTTTGTGCCTGCACTCCGCCGTTGAAATCTTTGATCAAACTATGGGATTTTCTCTTTGCGTATGGAACCCATATGAACATTCTTTTTATTGTTGCTCAGCTTATAATCAACCGCTCGGTGTTGTTGAAGTCTGCGCAGCCAATGAAAGAATTGAGAAGCTTTCCCAATTTGGACGAGAATAACATCATCAAATTGAGTCTCAGTTTTATTCCTGCCCTCCCGAAATCTCTTTTTGACTTGCTTATAAGACATGGCTTCGACCCGAAAGTTCCTGGCGAATTGAAGGTGCTCACGAAGGAACTCAATCTTTAGAACAAGCCGTTCAAGTAGTCGCCATGATCATAGAAAGCACACAAGACGGTGCGGTCATTATAAGAGCGTCCTGCTAATCCCATCAATGCACGAAGTGCTAACTTTTCATCCTCAAATTCAACGTAGACTTTACCCATACCCTTTGTGGCCAGCTGGTGGATGCCTGGCACGCTTTCCTGGGTGATTTTAGGAATTTTGACCGACACGACTTTTCCAAAAGTAGAACATTCTTGATAAATGTCTTGTTCGATGAATTTGTAGGCTTCAGTATCAGCCAATTCCGCAAGTGTGACTATATTGATGAGTTGTATGACTCGCAGCTTAGGATGGTAGGGTACATATTCATTTCTTACCAAAGCTTTGAGCGTTTTCATGTCAATAGGGCAGTCTTGCATGCTTGTTTTGATTGTGTTATCTTGTGAAACGCCCAAGCAAGAAAACTCGGCAAACAACACCATCGGCAAGCTTTTCACCTGCTCCAAGAGATTCATCGTATGTTTTAACGCTGCTTTAGTGTTATTGAATTCTTTGTTGTCGATGAAGAACTCAATGAAAGCAACACCAATAGGTTCTTTCGTACCCACCTCCCTTATGTTTTGGAAGGCCCTCAATGGAGCAATTCCATTCAAAGCATCAAGAAGTCTAGGCTCCTCGCAATCTTTTTCGAGAATAAGGGTGATTTTTCGAGGATTGTCGATGACTTCATCTTTCACCTCCTCTGACGGCGCATACGGTGGCAGACATTGTACAATGTACTCGCCGGGTCTGGAGATTTTCAAGCGTAGTTCGCCAGAGACGTTCAAGTCCTCCTTATTGCCAGCAGAGCTTTCAGGGTCAATCTGCTGGACGTTCCTCAACTCGCTCAAGGATATCTTCCTGTGGTTCAAAGAAAGGGCCAACGTGGCACAAACGTTTGTCTTGAACTCGATGATCAACTTTTTGTCGTCCTTTGTCTTTCGGCTCTTCTCAATGTTGTTGACCAAGTGCGTGCCTTTGAGGTCTGCTGCCCGGAGATAATTGTTGAAGTACTCAACAAGCTTGAGGTAGTCGACCTTCAGAAAGTCAACGTTTTCGACCACGATGATGCATGAATTCTTGGCATCCAACGGATCAATCTTGGATTTGGCTACAAGCACACCAACCTCTGCAGAGGAGCCATCCTCAAGCAAACCCTCGAGTTTGGTGACGTCCACGGGCCTGGGGGCTCCGGGAAGAGGGAAAAGTCCGGAGAGTTTTGCCCTCTGTGAAGTGACGTTCTCGAATCCTTTCGGAATCACTCCCCATTGGGTTTCTGCAACGTGGTAGTTTTCGATGGTTGGGTACTTGAGCAACGAAATCAAACGGCGCTCATACACTTCGAAGATTTCCTTGTTAGATAAGTCTGCGTCTGGGTCCGCATCTTCTTGGGCACTCTTCCCAGCTCTGTGGTCCTCTCTGGTTGGTCTAGATGCTCTTGAGCCGCGTCCTCTTGAGTCGCCTCGAGATGACTGTCTGCCATCAAATCTCTGGTTTCCATCAAATCTCTGGTTTCCATCAAATCTCTGGTTTCCATCGTAGCCTCTGTGTTTTTGTCTGTAGCCCCTGTCTCTGTCGTTTCTATCGTAAGGTCTATAATCGCCATTTCCTCTGTATTCTCTTCGATTGTCTGGCCCCCGAGTGTCTCTCTCCCTTCTGACGGGGATTCTGTTGTCGAGCTCGTTTCTTCGGCTTGATTCACTGTGTTTGGGATCCATGTACTTTTTGTATGGATCGTCTGAATTCATTGTGTGCTGATGACTTGATTACCGTGAGATTTTCAAGCGACTCCGCGCAGCTACACTTCATCACGGCCGTGCAGGACTACTTTCGATACTTACTACTTACTGACAAAACAGATGACTTGAAGAAATCCCCTTCGTGGCTCCTCACAACTCGTCATGCGTAGTATCCTCTGCCGTGTCTCCGGGTTTTGCGTCCATGGGCTCCTCCTCAACAACAGTCGAGTTTTTGTCATCACCCAAGTCTTGGCTTTGGTCCCCGGATTCTTCAGTCTTGTTCAGAGCTGCCATCTGCTTCTCCTGTTTCAACTTAGCTTTGAATTCCTTTGCTGCCTTTCTTTCCCTCAACTTCTCTAATCTTGTGAGCAAGAAATCAACTCTTTGCTCATGCAACTTTTGGAGTGTCATAATGTCATCCATCATCAACAACAAAACAGACGTCACGCCCTCCTTCTTCTCAAAGCGCTCTTGTTTGGTGAGCTTGTCGAACTTTTTTGTTGGGAGGCTTGTGACCTCAGAAAGAGCCTTCAATGCTTCTTTGAAGACAGAGAAGTGTTTATCCAAGTTGAGCTCATCTGCTCTTCTGCCTCCGTAAAGTTTGCTCATGATTTTCTCATTTTCGGCATCGAAGTCATACAACTCTTCCTCATACTTGTCTCTGATTTTCTTGATCTGGGATCCATACTCCAAGAGGTAGTCCTGAACCTGCTGAGCCACTTCATTACCTTCTTTCAACAGGTTCTGAAGACCCTCAAGAGATAAGTCTGTGTCTGACATTCTCACCCTTGCATCCATCTTCGATCTAGCCTCGTTAATCAAAGCCAACTTTTCTTTAACCTCCTCCTTGCTGGCAAGATCAGACTCATATTCAAGCCATTCGACGATTTCATCAGCCAAATTCTTGGTAGCATCAACTGCATCTGCTCCGAGCTCTTCCGTTAAGGTCTCGTAGTGATCATCAACGTAAGATTTTAAGCTGTAACATGAGCTCTCAACCAAGTTCTTAATCATTTGCAAATCAATCTTTTGTTGTTCTTTAGCGCTCAACTCGGTCAAGAAGTCGAATTTCTCTTTCTTCTCTGCAATGGTGTAAGGGCGCAATCTTTGGTAAGTGACTGGTGGAATTCCAATCTTGGCTCTGTTTTGTTGGTACCTCTTCTTTTTAGAAGAAGTAGAGTTGGCTGTAGGTGAAGCTTCCTCGTCCTCCAAGTCATTTCTGTTGCAAATAGTAGTGAGTTTGCTCAAAGAAAAAAGTTTGCTTTCGTCAACAGTGAACTCTCCAAGCAACTCCAAGGCATCAGGGTTGCACTTGAGTTCTTCCGATTTTCTGATGACGTTCTGAACGTAATACGTTCCAAATTTCTTGCCGTTCTCATACAAGTCGAAAAATACCTTATCTTCTTTGACATTCCCAAAAGAAATGCTGGTGGTGTTTTGCGACACGGATCCCCTCTCGAAAACAGGCGAGATTTCTCCGGCATGACCCACGGCAAAGTCGCTCAAAATTCTGTCATGAAGCTTCACATCCAGCCCAGTGCCTGTGATCATTTTCAATTGGTATGCTCTCATTGTAGTTCCCAATGCACAAGCTTCGTCGGTATTCAAAGTCTTTGCAATTTTCTCTTCGCCATCCAAAAGAGCAACCAATTCTTTTTGAATAAAGGGAGTTCTGGTGGAACCACCATTCAAAATAACAGATTGAATATCCGAAATGGTTTTTGGACCAGTGATAGAATTCTCGAGAGCATCGATGATGGGTTGTGAAACGCGCTCCAGAAGGTCCGAGGTAGCTTCCTCGAACTCCTTTCTGGTGACAGCAGTCTTGAAATCTTTATCGTCATAAAAGCTCTCAAGAGAAACTCTGTAGTCTGTGTTCGCAGACAAAATGGTCTTTGCCTTTTCTGCAGCTTCGGACAATCTTGCGGCCAACTTTGGAGGCAATTCAAAAGAGGAATCCAACTTGAACTGCTCCAAGAACTTCTGAAAGAGTATGTTGTACACATAATTGGTCAATAACTCGCCACCAAGCAGCTTGTCGTAGCCCACAGACTCGACGTCGACGATAATAGTCTTGTTCGTGTGAGCAACATAGGAAAATAAAGTTGCCGTGGTTGAGCCGGAACCCACGTCATAGATGATCTCATAAACCTTCTCGCCATTGTAGTTCTCTGGAAGAAACGTCTTTCCCGAGATGTACCCCAAAGCGGCAGCAGAGCCTTCGTCGACCAAACCCAAAATTGACGAGAAGTTTGCCAATTGCAAGGCATCCAAGTAGGCCAATCTCGTGATCTGGTCGGCGAATGGAGAAACGGAAATCGCCACATCCTCAGCAATCGTTCTAGCTTGTGCATGGGCCATTAAAGCCTTGAGAGCACGCTGCTTCAAGTTACCCAAGGACATAGCCATAAGCTCCTCCACGGAAAATGTGTGTGAGTGCGTGGCAGGGCCCATGTTAAAGGAAACAGAGTCGCCTTTGACTTCATTCTCGACAATGTCAACCCCATGATGGTGCTTCAAGTACTCCACGACTTGAATGTCGTCAATAGAGTTTCCCAAGAGATTCTTCAAGTTGGCCGCACAAGAGTCTGGGAATCTGGTACATAGAGAGCCGATTTGAGAGCCGTAGATCCGCTCAATGTCCTCCAAGTGACCGTCCTTGACGGTGGGCTTCAAGTAGATGGTGGAAGAGTCTTTTCTTTTGCCCTCGTCCGTGAAGATAATCTCAAAGGGGAACCCCGGAGCCACCATCATGGCTTTGGTGTATTGGTGGCCCAAGTCAATGCCCACTATGGCGGCGGATGCCAACGCAACAGAGCTCAAAATGGAGAAGAGCTTCATTTTGGTGCTGATCTCACGCTAAGACGGTGTGGTGTAGAATGTTCCAATTGCGGAGTAGCGTGCAACTTTCGCATGGGCGCTGTGTGCAGGTTTGCTTCTAAGGACACCTGGCCCGAGCAAGCCCCCGTCCCCATAGACGCCACTTTGCTCTCGCGTGAAGCTTTCGAGGTGCTTGTGAGGACTGTCGGACACCGGGTGGTGTGTGGTGCTGAGCTTGTGTGAGGCTCTCGTTCTACGTGACCTCAAGAATGGCCATACCGTGCAGGTGCTGCGGCACGGTAATTTGTAACGGCGCCAGGAATTTGGCAGTGTACTTTCTGTGTGGCCCCTGAAGCAGCGCCGGAAAAGGCATTTGCTGTGCACCCGAAATGCCGAGTGGGTCGCACTACCGCGGAAATGCCGTGGAACTGCCGCTGGCAAAAATGCACCATCGCCGGCGAAATATCCGGGTTCGAGTGTTTTGCTACCTGCCTGCTGGGATAGCTGCAGCTACGCTTGATTCCGGCGCGCCGGCTCTCCCAGGGTGGCGGACGGCGGAAGAACGGGAAAAATTTTGGTGCGTCATAGGCCATCTCTTACTGCGTTTGTATACAGGCACACGAGCGTACTGCCTATACTCTTGCTTGGCCAGTACCAAAAGAACCACGTCCACTCTCCCAGAAACGAAAATGGATTCCACAGAAGTCGAGGCATCTAAGATGTACATCAACTACAACAACATTCACCAGTTGTGCCAGGAGACTTCGGACAAAATCAAGGCCTTCAAGCCAGATTTGATCATCGCCATCGGCGGAGGCGGCTTCATCCCTGCCCGGATGTTGAGAACGTTTTTGAAGGAGCCAGGACAGCCAAACATCAGAATCATGGCCATCATTCTCTCCCTTTACGAGGACATCGGAACCGTGGGCACCCAAGCTGAGGCGGTGGGAACGCAGGTGGTCAGAACCCAGTGGATTGACTACGCCCAATCCCACATCGACTTAGTAGACAAGAACATTTTGATCATCGATGAGGTGGATGACACTAGAACTACTTTGCACTATGCAGTGTCGGAGTTGAAGAAGGACGTTGCTGAGCAGGCTGCTGCCAAGGGTGCGGACCCTAACAACACCAAGTTTGGTATTTTCGTTCTCCATGACAAGAAGAAGCCAAAGAAAGCCGAGTTGCCTGACGACATCATGAAGTCGGGCAACTACTTTGCGGCTAGAACTGTGCCAGACTGCTGGATCGCTTACCCATGGGAGTCAACTGACATTGTGTACCACACCAAGAGAGCCATGGAGCAAGGCAACGACGTGTTCCTCCCCTCTACCACTGAGCAGTAAGATCTTTATAATCCTTAGATATGTATGAGTCTACCTAGTCGTCAATCTCAATGTAGTCGGGGCTCCTGGAGTGGTTCTTCAACGGGTCATGTGTGTTTTTGTTGGTGCTTCTCTTCCTGCTTTGCCTTAGGGTTTTTCCTTCTCCCTGGTACCCACCAGTTGCTTGCGTTGTCTCTTGCACCTCGGGCTTGGGCAAAACCACGGGCCACCCCAAAAAGATCTGGTTGCTGGACAAGTTGAACTCGACTGGTGCCGCTTCGGGGTCCAAGTCATCTATGGTCACTCGGGCCCTGGCTTCCTCCTCCACCCTTTTCCCTGACACCTTCTGGCCAGCACCCCTGTACACTTGCTTGCTGTTTCCTTCGGATACGATATCGGCATACCCCATTGAGTGGGCCATGGTTCCTGCGCCCGCACTTCTATTCACCTTTGAAGGGTCGATTGGGTTCAGCGAGGGCTGGGAGGCCTTGGGCTTATACTCGGGCTCCACGTAGCCGACAGGAGGCGCAAAGTCGGTTTCCAAGTCTGTCTCTATAACACAGATGCTCCTATTGGCGTTCTCCGGCTTGACCTCGAGAACCTTTATGCCGTAACGGGTATCATTGTAATCGATCTGGATGATATCGTCCACAGTCAAGGTGGAGAATTTTCTGAAGGCGTTCTCAAGCACGGCCTTGGGGTCTGAAATCTCCAAAAAATCCACCGACTGAGGCTCGATTTTCACAAATTGGCCGTTGGGCAAATCACAATTCTTGATGCTTACCAATGAGCCCGGCTTCAATTTCAAGGTTTCCATGGTCCATTCAGGAAGATAAGCTCTTCCTTCCTCGGCGATGAATTCTAGCACTCCGCTATGAGACCTGAGGTTCTCTGCCTCATTGACGATCTCAAACAACATAGGATATCTGATATGAAGCATAGTGAGTTTGTTCAAAGCAGACGACGGTAAGAAAATCTTGCCTCCAAAGTTAGCATCGTCTTTTCTGATATTGTCGGGCATCATGGTCACTGGATAACATCGAAAGTACTCCTCGAACTTATTATTGACTGGTGCAAAAGAGGCGCCACCGAAGAAATTGGATCCGAAACCAGTGAACATGGTGAGGGGCTGATGGGCTTAGTCAAAAAGTTGGCTATTTGCAAAGATTCAGTGTTTTGTGGCGGGATTGTTTTGAACGCTAAGGAGAAGTATTATATAAAGCTGATCGATTTGCGAATGGTGGCCAAATTCCACCCTCCGCTCGCACTGCGACTCCAAGCGTGCGAGGCTAAGCCTGACGCTTGTGCTTTTCGATAACATTCAAAATCCTCATTGCAACCTCTTGTTGACTGCTATCAAGGTTTCCGAAAACGGCTTGATATCTGGATGCGTCATGTTGCTGCAAGTAGGTGGTCTTTTCCCCAAACACTGAGTAGATGTTGACTGGGTCAAGAGGAGTGATCTTCATAGCCTCGAGCTCTGCTTCGTCGGCCTCAAAGTCGTCGTCGTAGTAGTCCTCATCCTCTGCTTCGTTTTCGTAGTCTTTGCTTGACTTGAGACCGCTTTCTTTATCGAGGAGGTCTTGTCTGGCTTTGATGGCCGTAGGCATAGTGTCCAAGTTCGAGATGAGCAAGTCAACTGTTTCTCCGATAAGGTCTTCCACTGGTAAAAGGTTCAATTGAGCGTCGATTAGGATTGACAAAGCAGCCAAGATTTGCAATTTGCATCCGTACACACTTTGGAAGTCATCACTATACTTGATCCAAAGCTTGAAAAAGGTGCTGGTGAACTGGTTGTCGTTCAAAAATTGTAATGTGATGGAAGGTTCCACATGAAGCGAGGCGAAAAAAATCTTCAAAACGGAGAGATGGTGCAACATGAAACCATCAAATGCATCTTCGGACTCCAACCTCGTGAAGATCTTGAAAATCTCCGGTAAGAATTGCGGCATAAATGGCACGAATTTTTTGCCCAAACTCAATACAGCAAACTCCAAAACCTCAAAAGAGTAGTGGGCAAACACTGGGTCGACAGAGTCGGATTGCAAGACCTGGAAGCAAACCTTGAACAAACTTTGAACATTTGGATCCTCGATTGTGACTTCACTGCTTGGGAACGCAACTCTGACCACTCCTTCGAAGAATGGCTGGAATGTGTCGAAAAAGTCATCGGCATACATGTCGAAGGTTTCTATGCACACCCGGTAAACCTGCCATAATGGTTGCGACATCTTGTTTGTAGTGTCGAGAATACTTTCAACCATCTCCAAGGCCTCGGTCAAGAACATTGACATGCTGTTCTCCAAAATAAAAATGACTGTATCTTTGATGACCATAATCAAGCTGTTTGAGACTTCTGGAGAAGCACTCATCGAAACGACCAAGGAAGTCAATGTGTTCAAAATTCCAGCGGCCTGATACTCTTTGTCGACATCGGTCGACAATCCTTTAGCCGTTTGTTCCAATATTTCGTAAGCCAAGACGTTGAATTGCTCCACCAAACGGTAGGATAACTCGGTCGCATAAGGCTCTAGATTTGCTGCAAATTTCTCAACAAACACTTCCATAACCGAGGTCAAAATATCACTTTCGAAATTTTTGGAAAGATCAAGCAAGGTGCCCATGAGTTGCGGTGCTTGTTGAGCCATTTTGTCTGCAACATACTCCTCGTCCACAAGCGTACGCAAAGCGTCAATGGCAGTCAATTGAATGGGAAACTGGTCTTGTTGTTGGAAACAGAAAACCACCCCATGGAAAATGTCGTGCAACACATTTTGATCAACAAATTTGTGGATGAAGATTGCGATGGTGTCACAGGCTCTGGCAGTAAGCCAGGGAGTCTTTGAGATTGTCTCTTGTGATAATTCGGGATAAACAACCGAGTGTAAAAGCTGATCAATGAGGCCTTTCACAGGGTTATTTTTTCTCTCCAAGTTGTATGAAATCGTGCCCAAGATCCGGAGTGCACCTTCAGTCTGCATGGCAAACTCGAGATTTTGCCTGTCTGAGTTTCTTTTGTGGAAGATTTCATTCACAGCGTTGAACAACAAAGTGCCACACGAGGAGAACTTAGCCGATGCTAATCTATAGGTAAAGTTGATTGCAGCAGTGTCGGCAGTTCTGTTCTCCCTGCCGCTGTCGAAAAACCTTCTGATGTATTCTTCGGATTCATCCTCGTACATCTCGATAGTCTCTTGAGAGGCGCTCAAAACGGGCAAGAGAACATGCTTGGTAATGGCCTCCAATTGACTTTCCAACAAGGGAAATGCAGGAGTTTCCACAACTTGCTCCAAAAACGAGATTAAATGGTAGAGAGAAGGCTGCGATAACCAGATTTTCTTCGTTGTCCACAGCTCGATGATCGACCAGTACACGTTCAAGATCTCTGGCACGAAATTGCTCAAAAATGAGCTGACAAAATCCGACTTTTTGTCTTTTGTATTGATACCTCCGCCATGGCGCAAGAAGAATCTGTGCATGTTGCCAAAGCACCATTTGACTGCCTTCACTCTGGGGTTGATGGCCCTAGACCCGTTTGAATCAGCCGTAATCACAGACTCGGGTAATGGCTTGTTTATGAGAGCAAGATGAATCTGGCACCATGTACCCAAATTCTTCTGGTCTTGGAGATAAGGGGGGAGATTGGCAAAGGTGGCGTATCTGAAAATCTTGAGAATCAAGTATAACATCTCGTCGGAAGTGTCAGATGGGTTCTCCATCAAGTTGCTGGCGAGCAGCTCCAACTGGGGGAACATCTGCTCGGTGATTTCGTCGAGCACAATATTCTTATTGTTTGGCGCATCCATTCCTGCGTATCTGTAAGCCTTGGTGTATTGGAACAAGCAGAGCAACCCAGTGTAGACGTGGTCAAGGTTGGACAGGTCATTGATCAAGCTAGCAGTGGTGACCGCCAACTCCTCCCATTTTTCCAAGTCCAAAATAAAAGAGATGGCCGTGGACAACTGCACCCTTAACTGGGCATTCTTGTAGGTGTGGCTCAAAACTTCCACCAACCGTCTCTTGATGGACGATTTTTCCTCTTCCAGAATGTGTCTTGCGGTTTTGTTCTTGAGTTCGTCCACCACCCAGAAGTTGTTCACTCTGTTTTTGAAGAAGATAGCAGCAGACGTCTGCACCCCGAAATTGACGCTGGAATCTGTCATGAGATCGAGAAGGTACGCCGTGAAGCCTGGCATTTCCTCGTAAAACTTCAACTGGTCTTCGCTTTGCTTACGGACCTGGAAGTTGGCATCGATGGTGCCTGCCAAGGCTTTGAGCAAAGTTTCTTTGTCCATGGTCACAGTCCTTTCCGCTTTGGTTTCTAACTACGCTCACGAGCAAAAAAAGGTTCGTGCGTGCGCGCACCGCTTTCACTCCACACTGCCGGTACACCGTGAGGGGGCCGGTTCGCTGAGCGTTGGCGCCGGCAGCCTGCAGCCGCCGGCAGCCTGCGGCCGAACGGCTGGCAGGCACCAGCCGGCGACGGGGTGGGCGGGGCGGCAAGTGTTTATATGCAGGAACACCCCCAAAAGGCCCGGCGGCGGGGCGGCGGCGGGGCGGCGGCGTCCCCCACGGGGAGCGGCACGGGCGGCGCGTTTGGCGGTGTTTCCGATTTTTGGCTGCCGTTTCAAAGTTCCCCAGGAGCGACTTTGCACAGAAACGAGCTCAAACCATGACAACACCTGAACTGCCAGAAAAAGACCCGAACTTTCAGAACAAAAAATAAAAGCCAGGCCACCAAAATCCAAATACAGGAACAAATACCGCCAGCCTCCCCTACAAGCTCTCCCGATCGTGTCACGAGCAGCCGCCAGTAGGGGAAGTAATGGGAGGTACGGGTGTGGCCCGCGGCGCTCGCCAAGTCTCAACGCTAAGCAACGTTATCCTCGAGACATGTTTGGTTTGGGAAAGCTTTTCTATGTCATAGTCCTCAGCATCAACGGAATAGCAGTTCTAAGCGAGGACCGGTTCCTCAACCGTATTGGCTGGGGCAGCACGCCTAGCGCTCCACAGAACCAGTTCCAGGCGCAATACGGAGCCGCCAGCAGCGACGAGTCCATAAAGGCGAGATTGGTGACGCTCATCAGCGCCATCCGGACTTTGTTACGTTTCCCCTTGATTTTCGTCAACATCCTCCTCATACTATACGAGTTGATTCTCGGGTGAACCATCCCACGCCAAGCGCCACACCACGGGATTACAACAGCATCACTAAGTTCTTATGGCTATAATACACACTGTCTACATCACAACTCCTGTTTTATCTCAGACGAGGGAGAGCCCGTGCTCTGTAACCTGGCACGCGACTTCTTGAAGAGCTCCTCCTGCTGTCTCAATAGCTCCTCCTCACTCAAGCCCGAGTTGAGAAACTTGTTGTTTTTCCTCTCCTTGCCCTTCAACAACTCCTTGTGCTCGTCGAGAACACGGTTTATTATGTCCAAGTAGTTGTGGAACCCCAACTCCTCCAACGCCTTGATCACGTGGTCCGACGCTATGGTTTTCTTGGCCTCTTTTTCGGCGATATCGTTCAGCTGCGTGGAGAGAATCATGATGAACTCGATGCTGCACTCGGTGATGGCCTCCCTGGCCTCCTTGGAGATGGCAATGTCCTTGGGCAACACCTCGCCGATGATTTTCTGCACTGTGGCCTTGGGCAACGACAAGTCTTCCCCCGAAGGGTTGGGGGGTGCAAAGTCCGACATGGTGAGAGTAGTTTGAAACTGGGTGCTTTGTTTCAGTGCCTGGCTTGGCGGCGTGGGTGTGGTGTAGGGATCTTTGCTTGTTTAGGGGTGTTGCAATGTATTCCGCGTGTGCTGTGTGCGGGCGAGCAAGTGCTCTTTATATAGAAATCTTGGACATCTCTTCTCGCGTCACGGTTTTCTCGGTGCACTTCTGGCCTGATATGGACCATTAGCGGGGGATTTTCGCTGCACTTTGTACCTCATTTGTGCTGTTTGTGCCCTTCCCTCCATACAGGGGCCGGGACATGTTCTCCACCTCGACCACTTTTGGCAAGCTGGGCTCTCTTGCGAAATAAGTTTGGCATGCGCGCCATCGCTGGTATGTACAATAATCGCTTCATAGCCCAGTATTATTCAGTAATATTCAGTACCATTCAGTAATATTCAGTACCATTCAGTATTATTCAGAATCATTCAGTAATATTCAGTACCATTCAGTATTATTCAGAATCATTCAGTACCATTCAGTATACATTGCCTCAGTACCATTCAGTACCATTCAGTATACATTGCCCAGTAGTGTCGTACCTCGTCATCTCTGGTGCTTCTCGCGTCACATTTGCCGTAACTATGCGATTTTGGTGATCAACTTGCCTCTTGGCTTCTCCTCGGTGAAGAGCTTGAACCACGTGGATGGAACCTTGGAAAGGGGGCTTTCGTCCTGGCTCAAATCCACAACGGACGCCCCGTCGGCAGACAAGGCTCCGCTCTGTACGGCACCCACAATGTTCTTCACCGCGTCGCCAAATTCGGCAACAAAGTCAAAGACAATGAAACCCTGCACCGTGATGCGGTTGGTGATGATCTCGGCCCATCTGTTGACGGCCATCTTGGAGGAGTCGTTGTAGCCGGAGATGGCACCACAGGCAATAACACGCCCGTTTCTCTTCACGTGAGCCAATGCAAAGTCCAAGATCTCTCCTCCAACGTTGTCAAAGTAAACGTCCACATATTCTTCGCCAATGGCCTCGTGCAACTGCTTCTTGTAGTCAGCGTCTCTGTAGTTGACGCAGTGGTCAGCACCCAAGGATTTGACCCACTCAACCTTTTCTGGCGAGCCAGCAATACCAACGACCTTGGAAGCCTTGAAAAAGTGCTTGGCAAGCTGCACGGCCATGGAGCCCGTGGCCCCCGAAGCAGCCGAGATCAAAACCGTCTGGCCTTCCTTCAATTGGCCCACGTTTTTCAACCCAAAGTACGCAGTCAACCCAGTAAGCCCAATGGTGGACAAGTACATCTCGTAGGGCACCGACTTGTCGACCTTGGTGTTGATGGTGGCCTCGTTGACAACCAACTCCTGCGACCATCCAAAGAGGCCGGTGACAACGTCGCCCTTGGCGTATTTGGAGGACTTGGACTCAACAACCTCGGCCAAGCCCAAGGATCTCACCACATCGCCCTTGACAACTGGCGGCACGTATGCTCGGGAGGGATCCTGGTTGGCAGCAATCCATCCTCTTTGCGTTGGATCGTTGGAGAGATACAAAAGCTTGATTCTGACCTCTGACTCCTTGAGCTCGGCAAGCTGCACGTCTTGGAGCTTGAAGGTGGAGTCGGCTTGGTTCCATTCCAAGTTGACGCTTTTGACTGGGGCGTTTTCAAGAACAATTTGAGACACCATTGGTAAGTTAGCTGGGAACTGGCTGCAACTGGTCTTATATAAGCTGGACGGAGAATTGAATCCGCTGCCGCATGCAGACATCGCGCGCGCACTTGCGCATGGCTGAGTAATGTGCTTCGGAGAGCTTCCATGGAGTGGCCGGTGCATTTCATGGCATTCATTCCAGATCAGTTTTTGCAGATCAGTTTTTGCAGATCAGTCTTTGCCACTTGCAGTTAAGTCGTTGCCACTTGCAGTTAAGTCCCTCCGTAAACAATGGGTAGTTGGCGCACGTGAGCTGTTCGCAGCCGTACATCAATGGTGGGTGAGGAAGGCGACCATTTGGTCCACGAACTTATCGGGCATTTCGCTCACTATCCAGTGTCCACAGTCAAAATCAACAGCCTGAACGTGGGGAAAGTATGCGGGAAAATCCGTGGCCAAATGCTTCTCCAGAACAAACGGCGACCTCACACCTCTCATCACCAAAACAGGGCCTGAGTATTTTGAGCGGCCAGTCTCAGGCCACTGCCCCATTTTCGAAATCACATCCTCTTTCAAGAAATTGAGCACCGGAATCCGCATTCGGCACGCGGCGTTTTTGGTGTGCTTCAAATTGGATGCTAGAAAGAGCCGGACCAGTGGATCCGGCTCAAATTCCCCCAACACAGAGTCCACAGCTTTCTGAAGTTGGAACTTGTCCCGATACGGTTTTTCCAACGTGGTCTCCACTGCATACATGCCCAAGAGGTCCCGGAAGAACTGTCCGCCCAAAGGCTCGTGACAGGGGGCGTTGTCAATAACGATGAGCCGTTCAACGAGGTCTGGCCTCTTCAACGCCACAAGCATCGCCACCTTGGCTCCCATCAGGTGCCCTGCAAGAAAGACTTTCTTGCCTAAACCGGCAATGTATTCGATAGTGTCGGCGGCCATGGAGCTGTAGTCATGGGGCATCACGTGTGGCGACGTGCCGTGGTTTCTCATGTCTAAGCCAATGGTCTGGATACCGGAAATGGACGAGATTTTTCTGGCGGTGGACAGGTAATTCAGTTTCGAGCCAAAAAGGCCATGGATCATTAGCAACGGCGGCTTGGTTTCATCGAGGCGAGTTTTTGCGCTGAGATCTTTGGATGCTAAAGTAGTGACGTCTTTGGTGGGAAGCGCCGGGGGTGTTTCTTGTTTGAAGCGCCGGGTCAATTCTCGGATGCCTGGAGACGCATGTGTTGACAATTGGCGGAGGAGTTGGATCATGGTTGAGACCTCGCGCACTGCATCTGAGCAGGAATTCGGTGTCACAAATTACAGGAATAGACTAAGCATCATTAGTTACCAGGTTTTGGTTAGAGTTTCACAAATCATACCAGACTTTGCCAGAGTTTGTCCAAACAATCAGAGCAGAGTCACCAGCCAACACTACTCAGAGCTTCGTTCATTCACTGTATCTACTAGCCGTCAAGAAGATCATCCAAGTACATACTTGGAATGGTCTTTCTCTTTCCACCGTCGGCACGGGCCTGCGGCGAAGTAGAGCCCTTTTTGTTCACAGTATAGTCGCTGTTGGCCAACTGGTCATCAATGTACAAGCTGGGCGTCACCTGGGAGTGTCTGTTAGATGCAAGAGGCGAAACGTTCACCTCCGACCCGCTTTGGCCCACGAACCCTAAATTGCTGGTGGAGCCACTGACACCATGTGCGCCCGGCCGAGCTAACGTCATTTCCTTGGTGGGAGAAACAAACATCGTGGTGGCGTCGTGCTTGGAAACTGGCGCCACATCCGAGTAACTAGTGGACGACACGTCGGGGTTTCCGGCAAACATGGAGCTTCTGCTGCTCAAAAGCGGCAACCTGGCCACGGTCCCGGCCCCGGCCCCGGCCCCATGGTACTCGGTGTTGTTGAAAATCGAGTTGTCACTTCCTTCTTTGCCGTATGCGCTGGTGTTGTTTTGCGCGTATTGGTTGTGGGCTAGCTTCTCAAAGTCGACTGCCTTCTTGGCTGTGGAAGACGCCGTCATCGACTTGAACAAATGGAAGGCCACGAACCCGAGGAGAATGAATCCAACCACACATCCCACGGCAATGAACACTGTACCCAGGGGCCTGGTGCTGCTGGAGATGTAGGGGTTTTGTACGCCCGAGGGAACTCCCACGGAGGGCGTGGTGTAATCCAAAGAAGACGTGGTTGCGAGCTTTGGCATTCCCGTGGTTGCTGAAGTAGTCACCAGCGGCATGCCGGCCCGTAGGTCAAAGTCAAGGAGGTTCAAGTCGGTAGTCACAGAATGGAAGTTTTCAGACATGGCTGCGTTGAGGAAGAGCGGGAAAAAGTGTTTGTTGCAGGGCCTTTTGCTGGAATGTTTTAACGGGTGTTTCTAAAAAGAGCTTGCGGGTGCTGTATAAGTTTCAGGGGTGGATGAGTAGAAGGTAATGTTTGAGCGCAAGTTTTTTCCGTGCGTATCAATGTTATTGTGTTACTTAATTTAGATTGATCTCAGAAAAAGGTACGCTGCGTGCAGAACACTCTTCGGTACACCTGCCGGCCCAGAAAGCAACTGTTCTGCCGAAACAGAGCAGCCAGCTCAGAAGCGGAAAGTGGTTTCTGAACGCATCCGGCAAAAAGCTCCGCGACGGGGAATTGAACCCCGGTCTACCACGCGACAAGCGGTAATTCTAGCCACTAAACTATCACGGATTTTGATGTTGTAATTGGATTGTGGCAGCACCCACGCACCGTGAGATGGCAAAGTGTCCAGGGGCCAAGAGCCTCGTCCGGGGACGTGTTCCAGCCACGAAAACACTGCCCCGAGTGCGCCTCCCGAGGCAGCCCACGTCATGCGTGCAGGATAGAAGCGCTTAAGCCCTCAGTGGAGAGGACGCCTGCACACAGCGTCTCATCGCTATCCCTACCTGCTCACATACAACAAGACTTACAGTCTACTTCTTTTCCACACATGCCCAGCGTACGACCGAAAAGGTACATATGTGCAGAACCAGGGTGTGGCAAGGCATACAACCGGCCAGTGCTTCTACGACAGCACGAGAGAACCCACAACAACGAACGCCCCTTCCACTGCACAGCCAAAGGCTGCAACAAATCCTTCTTCCGCAAATCACACCTCGACGTGCACGAGCTTTTCCACAAGAAAGACAGCGAAAAACCCCACATATGTCCCATCTGCGGCAAAGGCACCATTTCGCCGCATCTCCTTAGAAGACACGAGCTCACACACACAAAAAAATACAAGTGTACCTATGATGGCTGCACAGAGGCATACTACCGCTTCCAATCGCTCAAGCATCACGTGGATACCGTGCACAAACAGGTTTTGTTGTGTAAGACGTGCAATAGGCGCTACCAGCTGCCGGCTTTATTGCACAACCACAAGCTAAAGGCACATGGGGAAGCCACATCGTTTCAATGCGAAGAGACCGGGTGTTTTACGGTGTTTACGGACGAACGGCTGTTGAAAAAACATATAAAGGAAGACCACCCCGTTTTCAAGTGCCCTCAGTGTGATGTTTCCGTGAGCGGGTCGAATGCGTTGGAGGTGCACATGCGTACGCATCAAGAACTGGTGACAGTGGATTTATGGACGTGCAAGACGTGCAAAGAAACGAGTCATTTTGTCCGAAAAGCAGAGCTTATAAAGCACTACCACGACATCCATCATGGAGACTTGCCTGAAGACGTAATAGGCGGACACAATGAATTGGAGTTGCTCAAATTCTTAGAGCAGACTAAGAGCACTTCTTTGCAGTCAATGAATCGATACAAGCACAAGTTCAGGTTGGCTTCGGAATCAAGCGGCTCGGAGGAGCAGCCGAATGGCATCGAGACAGAAGTGCCTCAGAAGTCGATCATCGACTTGGTGCTGGAAAACTCCCAGAAAATGTATGTTTGTCCGAAAAAGCACTGTGGGCGCAAGTTCACCCGTTTGCATGCATACCAGAAGCATTTGAAAGGCCACGAAGTGCATTTGGAGCAGATAGAAGAGTTTCTTCGCAGAATTGAGATGGAGGAGCACGAGGAACACCTGCCCAATGGGCCCCACTCAGATGAAGAAGTTGTACTGGACCATTTTACAGATTTGGACAGCGACTTTGAATGATCCGGAGCATTTTCAACAAGATCAAACTAAGACCGGAGGAATAACGTGATAGCATCGGATACAACAGATCAACAAGTCATAAACAAAACACTAAGAAAAAAAGTTGACAGGTTACAGGTTGCAAGACAAGTTACAAGAAGTTACAAGAAGTTACAAGAAGTTACAAGAAGTTACAAGAAGTTACAAGAAGTTACAAGAAGTTACAAGAAGTTACAAGAAGTCACAAGACAAGTCGACAAATAACGTCACCCAGAACTCCCGCTATCTGTAGCAGCCCACCCGGGAGCTTGCACGATTCATAGTACTCCATCTACATTCTCAGGCCTGCACTGTGCATCCACGATATCAGGCTTATGATACTATTCATCGTTTGTAATGTGGCTATCGCTTATGCCGCTTGTCTTGCTCGCGATCTGAACTCTCGTATCTCCGTTTTCTGTCAGATACATCTCTCTTGGGAGGCGGCAAAGGCACATCTCTCTTGGGAGGCGGAAATGTCCCGGTTTTTCCCGGCGGTGGCATTGGTGGCGGAGGCAAAGGGTCATCGTTGTGCCCAGAAGCTGCCTTCTCGCCATATGACTTGCCGTTTCTGTAGCGTCCGTCTCCACGACCATAGCGGTCGTCTCTAGGCGCCAGCTGTGGCGGCAAAGGCTGCCTAGTCCGGGCCAGAGGGCCTGCTGGCGCCGAAAACCTGTTAATGGCCGGCTTCGGCGCAGGCCGCTGCTCTCGGGGGCCCAGAGGTCTCTCTTGGAGGGCGCCTTCTCCCAGTAAATATGCCTTTTCCCGGCCGCTCGTACCGCTTTTAGGCGCTGGTGCCCTTTGAGGTGGCAACGGAGCCCTTGCACGTGGAGCGGTTGCCGCACGAGGTCCCGCTGGTGCTTTTGTTGCCGGTGTTTTTGTTGCCGGTGTTTTTGTTGCCGGTGTTTTTGTTGCCGGTGCTTTTGTTGCCGGTGCTTGACTGGCAGGGCCCGAGGGTGGTTTGATGTCGGTGCGGGGAGAAGATCCCTTAGCTTCTTGGTTTCTTGCTTTAGCTTCTTGGTTTCTTGCTTGCTCTCTTTTTGCCTCCTCCAACTTGGCTTTCAAGAGCAGAGAGCCCTGCGGCGGCGTTGCCACTTTGTCATTCTTTTGCTTGTCCATCCTGTGCTCCACCTTCCTTGTCTTGTGCTGGAACAAGTCGTCGCTTGCGTCTGTTGTCAGTGCCGCCGAGGGGGCACTTATGTGGGAGTCCTCAGCTTTTTTGGCCCCGTTGGACGCGTAGTTTTGGTACCGGTCTTTGGAAACGGCATCCCCCCGACCAGCTGTTGACGACCTGGTGCCTCCTCTATCTGCGGCACGGGTGTTGGAGCTGTCCTCGTACTTGATGGCATTGGCTGTCGCTAGACGCTGCTGCTTGGCTCTTTCCTCTTCTTGGTGCTTCCTCTTCTCCTCCTCCCGCTTTTTGTTTTCTTCTTCTTGAAGTTTTAGCTTCTTTTCTTGGAGTTCCTTGAGCTTCTGAGCCTCGGCAGCACGGATCCTCTCACGCTTGCTCATGTGCTCGGCTTTGATGGACTCCTCCAATTCCACAAAGTCCCACAAATGTGCCCACTGCGCTTTTCTGGACTTGACGTGGCCTATCATAGCACTGGACGATAGTTTGAGATCGTCTCTGCTCTCTTTGCTGGCAATAGAGTCCATCAACTCGATAAACTCCTCACAATGGTCCTCGACAATCGGATAAACTCCCATCAAATTCTTCAAGAAGGTGATGGCGTTCATTCTCGACATGTACGTGGTCACCGATAAGGCACGCTTGACGTCCTCGAGAATCAAATTGTGATAATCGAAAACCACTGCACGGAAGTCGTTGAATTTGAGTTTTTGGCCCTCCCCGTCAAAGAGCAGCGACTTCTCGAATGCTTCACGATGAGACCAACCACTGAGTTTTTTGAGAATGGCTGATACAAAAAGCCCCAAGTTTTCCGCCTCCGTTGCTGTGCAGGTAAATAACGTAGCGAACAAGATCTTGTTCTTGAAAAAGTGATTCAAGCACAGAATCACCGAGAAGCCTTTGGTCTGAATCTCGTGCAACTTGAATATGGCCGTGGCGCTGTAAATTGCATCAAACGAGGAGTGAATTGAGCGTGGCAAAACACAGCTCTCGAGGAAGCTCGCTATGCTGTTGCTGTTTTCCAGAATGTCTGCGCTGAACCAATTGGAGCTGCTTTCATTGAGGACTTCGATCTTTTGCTGATTGAACGTCTTGTGGTGCTCTTTTTGCTGCGGAATGGTTTCTATGAGCTTTTCGTTCTCTTCAATTGCCCTTTTCAAGGCGTCGAGCGTCTCTGCACTGGTTCCTTTATCTCTTCTTGCAAACGAGATTTCTTCTTTGAGGCTCAGCACTTTCGACACCACCTTTGCAAGCTCTGATTCGTATAGCTCATCGGAGTAATTGATGTCATAGAGACTCATGCTCCAGAATAGCAAAAACAACTCGACATTGAGGTACTCGAAGACGGAACTGCGTACGGAGTCCTTGATGGAGCTAGCAAGCTCGTGCAAGCTTTCTGTCAGCAAGAACCTTCTCCAGATCTCGAAAGCCCAAGGCACTGGAACATTGAAGTCCTTGATGAGCTCGTGAAGTGGTAGCAAAGACGAGGGTGCTTCCCCCAGATAGAAAGACACCAATGTGCACAAGAGATGTGTCACAGTATCAATCTCATCTTTTTTGCTAGCCAAGACCTTCAAGTGGGAGAACTCGGACCCAACAACAGTTTCGGCGTTGAGCTTGCAAAGCAAAACAAAAAACTCATTGATCATGCCCTCTTTTAACAAAACTTTGCAAATGGCCGTACCGGACTGGGAGTTTTCATATCGACAGTCCCGGATTGTCTCGTACACAATCTTTTCGAGACACGGCTCCGAGTTAATCATGCTGATTTGGAGATGGGTGAGATTGGTGATAGCTTGAAGGCCTCCCATCGAGCTGAGCAACTCTTTCATGACAATCAAGTCACTGGTACCGCAATGAAAGGACCGTAGCAAGTATTCCGACAATGTGACCAAGTCAAAGGCCTCCGGGTACTCCTGGCAAATCTTTCCAATGAAAGAGGAAAGCGATTGTATCCACTGACGGTCGTTTAAACCATTCTGTTGAACGCCCGATCTTCCACTGGCCGTGAGTCTCATCAAGATCGCCAAAACCAAGTTGTCCCACCCGTAAGCATTGAAGTAGCCGGCAGTTTTGACCACTAGAGCATTTAAGTTATCGTAACTCTCGATTTGTTGCAAGATCGTAAGAAAACAAGGCAACGGATTGGAGATGCTGATTTTAGCCAAGCGGATCATCATGGGTTCGACGTTTTCCTTCAGAAGTCGCTTCAAAACGTCTTTGGTGGCCTTCTCGGCTTTTCCGTAAGCCAACTTGACATGCGGGTTCGATTTGGCGAGCACTTGGTGTAATTCTCCGTATAGATTGAATCTGTCATGGGAAGAAAAGAATCTCAAGACTCCATAAGCCTTATCCACAGCAATGGCGTTTTCCTCAATGGAACTGATGGAAGGGAGAATGTAGTTTCTGAAGTAGTTGAACCAGCTCTCCTTCTGCTCCAGTGTGCACTTGTGCAAGTCTGACATGATTATATCGCAAATCTTGATGAAATTGGGCGAGTTGCTCGCGAGAAATGGCCCGAAGAACTTGATGAAGTCTCCCGAGAGTGTGTGGAGGTCTTGAGGCGCATTCAATCTCGGGAGATGTACGGTCCATTTCCCGTAGAAGTAGACGTAGTTTTGATTGCCTCTTGATTTGGAACGTGGGTAGACCGAGTAAACATCAGCAGCCAAGGGTGTTTCGTACTTGACTTGATTCAACGGACGTGCAACAGCAACAGACTTTTCTTTTTGAAATTCGGCCACCACACTGGGTTCGAGCACAGCAATGGAGCTGTGAAGCGGGTCAATCATGACGCTGAGCATGCGGTGCATCAAAAAAGGCACTTCCTTATCCACGTGGGCCAAAAATGGGTATTCTGAAAGAATGTAGATGCAAGGCCAGTATAAGCCAACTGCGAGGAGGCTCTTGAGCAATTGGTATTTGGCGTTCCGCTTGAGCAAAGCCTCAAGAGATGCAGGCTCCTCGAGCTTTTCCTTTTTGTCGTCGTCTCCATTTTCGTCAGAAAGTGGAGCAGCCAAAGATAGAGCACTGGCACTGGCACGGAACACTTGGGAATCGAGCTCAGCCTTGTAAAGATTCTGGAGCAGAGCCATCTCGTCGTCGGTATCAGGCAACTGAGAGTACACGGAGCCAAACGACACGAACCCCTCCTTGATCAAAATGCACACCAACGTCTTGAACAATTCCGAATGGTCGTTCTCTTTGGCCTGTTTAACGAGCCGCAACGCTATCAGCGCAGATGCTGCGGAACAGCCTCCCACAGCCAAGCGGTGGAGACCCGAAACGGAGTCACCTTCAGTACGTGGCCACCAAAGCGACTTTCTGAGAAAGCTCACAAGAAAGTCAACGTTGCCCACCACGTATATAGACGACATGTCTAGTATGATATCAAGCACCCTATTGGGGTCGAGTAGGTAATGACCAATCAACAGCAGAACCACATCCAACGCATAATCCACGAGCGAAAGGTTGTTTTCGCCGGTGAAGAGAGCGTGAAACTCGCTTATGAGAACGGAGTAGCCTTCAAACTCTTCGTGCAACAAGTTGAACTTGTTCTGGGTGAAGTATTGATCCCGCTTCCGCGTATTCATCTGGCGGTTGAATGCATCAGTGGGCAACACTGCCAATTCTGAGAGCTTGGACGAGTCAATGCACAGCGCCAACGTGGAGGGAGTGATGATTCTGTGGGTGACGTAGATATCGTTGAAGAGATGCTTCAAAGTGGAGTCTAGAGGAAACACATCGAAAACATGGCAGAAAACGCTTGCTTTTTCTTCGTCGGTGATGGCAATCTGCAAGAACTGCGTCACTTTGTCGATGGGAAGCAGCTCTGCTTGCACACGCATCAAGATCTCGGTGAAAACCACACTTGTAGCGTCGGATTCGTGTTGCTGGATGGTTTGTAATAATTCCTGGGTTCCCGAGCCGCCGAAGTCGCCGAGAACATCCTGCGTGACGTGCACATAGAGCTCACTCATGTTCCGCTCCGGAAAGATGTGTAGTTTTGGGGCACGGTTGAGGTGAGTATTTTCATGTTGCGCGCGATATTTCGAGATGCCAGCCGGAGCCGCGGGAAAGAAGCCGCGGTGCGGGAGTGCTGTAGTCACGGCAAAGGCTGATTGCCCGGGGTGTTGCATAAGAATGGGAGATAGTGCTGAAATATATAGCATAGAGCACATAGAAGTAGGACCTTCAAGCTTCGTTCCTCATGGCCCAATGGTCAAGGCGTCTGGCTACGAAAGTAACCACTTCTGTTGGAACCAGAAGATTCCAGGTTCGACTCCTGGTGGGGAAGCTTATTTTTTCTTTTTGGTACGCAGCTTGCTCGGTGCTGCAACATCCCCACTCCCCGCCACGGCCCCTCCACGCTAGCCGGAGCAGGGCCGGGTGCTCATAACCATAGATTGGGGAAGGGGCAGGATACTGCTTATGTGAAGGAACAGCGTCTGCAACAAAAGGTACAGTGACGCCATTTGCTACAGTGACGCCATTTGCTACAGTGACGCCATTTGCTTTAGAGCGCCGAGTCAAATGGCTTTATATGCGCAATCCGAATTGGGGTTTTGAGCTTCCATTTCAGCCTCGCGATTCTGCAGGCGCGTTAGATTGCTGGGCGGACTAATCGCATTAGGACAAACAGCAGCCAAAATAGGTAATCAGCCTAAGCATGCTTGGATAGGCACAGCCCGCATTGCGTAGAAACTCTTACCCAAAGCGGCGCCTGCTTCCAAAGTCTCGGCCACTCTCGGAATTTCCTAATATGCCATCAAAGAAGTCGAGACGCACGCAGCATTCCATGTATGCACTCGGCTTCCAAAGACTCTACAGCCAAAAGCGGCAATACAGACGCCGGTGGAAGCCCGTGAAGTCACGACAGAAAAGAGGCGTCTATATGCCGGCGCCGGCCCGAAGCAGCGGAAGCACGATGCATGGAGTGTGCATAGGGCAGAGCCAAAAACTGAATACAGGTGCGCAAGCACTCTCGCTCAGTGGGTGCGGCGTCCATTTCTCCCAGTACCACCGCTTCTTTTTCGACTCTCCGCCTTCAATTCCTCGTCAATTCCTCAATTGACCACTTCGGTTTCAGACTCGTTTCAAATCCACTTCAGCTCCCATCTGTGCAGGTTCCTGACGACCCCGTTCTATTGCTGCTAAGTCATGACCAGAACTGTTCTTCTTCCCTTGACCACGGACGGGCTGCCAGTACCAAACAAAGCGGTGCAAAACGGCGTGTTGATCTTGCCTGCCGTGCCTAGTACCTCCAAGAAAGGCGAGGCTTTGTTTGACTTGGTTTTCCGTCTTGACGCCGCCAATCCTGTCGCCAACAAGGGCGTGCTCTGCGTTAATGTGCCCCCAGATGCTTCGCTGGAGTTTGACCGAAACAGATACTCCCGCATCGAAATCGAGTCTTCGTTTCACAAAGATATTTCCATCCATGTCCCCATTTTCCATCCGGGCCCGTACTCGTACTACTTGGAGTACGAGGCCAGCCAGGAGAAGACCGAGACTGACAGATTCTACTTCAATGTTCCTCCGCAGCTATCCATCGCAAACAAGCACGTTCCTTTCAACTCGATCAATATCCAGACCGTGGTGTCCAAATGGGCAGGGCCGCTTGACGACTGGGACTCCTTGTTTGGGTACATTTCCAAGAAGGGTTACAACATGGTCCATTTCACCCCCTTGCAGCAGAGAGGGGCTTCCAACTCGCCTTACTCGATCTATGACCAGCTCAGATTCGACCCCGCTCTCTTTCCATCCAATGAGCATGCCTCTGACTTCATCAGCCACACCTTGAGCAAAAATGGCCTATTGTCCTTGACTGACGTGGTGTGGAACCACACGGCCGATAACTCGGCTTGGATCCGTGACCATCCTGATATTGGATACAATGCTGAAACCGCTCCTCATTTGATTGCTGCAATTGAATTGGACAAAGCCTTGCTGGATTTCTCCGACAACCTCGAGAAACTCGGTTTGCCTACTGACATTTCTTCCGAGCACGACTTGTCTGTGATTATGAATGGCGTGCAGAAAAATGTCATTGACAAGATGGCCTTGTGGCAATTCTATGTCTTGGACAAGGCTCTGATTCTCTCGAAGTTGGAGGGCCTGAGGGCTAGCATTGAGCCTGCAGAGATTCCGCTGAATGTTGACATTTCAAACTTGAAATCCCTCTCGAAATACGTGTTTGATACGGCCAAGTCTGGAGACGGGTTCGGAGAACGGTTTGCAAAGTCTTTACACCTCGACAAGTTCTACGCCATTTTGCTCTCCATTACAGGCTCTGAGGATTCTCTGATCATACAAGAAAAAGCAAGTGCTATTATCGATGAAATCAACGCCGATTTCTACGCTGAGTACGACGATGATGTCAAATCCATCAAAAATCAAGTTGCTGACAGAGCCCGCTTCATGAGACTTGCTGATAATGGCCCTAAATTGGGCCCGATCACCACTGAAAATAGATTCACCGAGGCCTACTTCACTCGATTCTCCAACGATAAAAAGGACTGGGCATTGGCTAATAATGGCTGGATCTGGGGCGGTAATCCCCTCGTTGATTTTGCCTCTGACCAATCCAAAGCTTACTTGAGAAGAGAGGTTATAGTCTGGGGTGACTGTGTCAAATTGAGATTTGGCTCCGGCCCCGAAGACTCGCCATATCTCTGGGAGAGAATGATCAAGTACACTCAAGACTGCGCCAAGATCTTCGATGGCTTCCGCCTTGACAACTGCCACTCAACACCTCTTCATGTTGGCGAGGCCTTGTTGGACGCTGCACGTGCGGTGAACCCCAACTTATACGTCGTTGCCGAGTTATTCTCGGGATCCGAAGAGATGGACAAGATTTTCGTGGAGCGGTTGGGTATCAACTCCTTGATTCGTGAAGCCATGCAAGCATGGAGTGTTGACGAGTTGTCTAGGCTCGTTCACAAGCATGGCGGCCGCCCTATTGGCTCCTTTTCCTGGCTTCCTTTGGACCAACTTGCCTATCCTGCCGACAAAGAACCCGACTCTGGAAAGTACTCCGACAACAGCTCTGAGTTGGAGATTCCAAAAGTCTTGTCCTTTCAAGCGCCTCATGCTTTGTTTATGGATTGCACTCACGATAATCAGATGCCTGCACAAAACAGAACCGTCGAGGATACTTTGCCAACGGCCGCCTTGGTGTCGTTCTGCTCCTCAGCTGTTGGCACCGTTTTTGGTTTTGATGAAACATACCCAGAACTTCTTGATGTTGTGGGAGAGACCAGGCAATACAAATTCGACGAGAAACTGGGAATTGCTCTTGCAAAGCAGAAATTGAATTCTGTCAGAGCTTCCTTGGCTGCTGAAAGTGAAGACCCCGTACATGATCAAGAGATGTACATTCATCACGAAGGCCAATACATTACCATTCAAAGGTACAACACCTTGACTGGAGAGGGGTGGTTTTTGATTGCCAGATCCCATTTCGAGCAAAGTCCACCCGAGCAAATACTTAGTCCATGCGAATTAAAGGGAACCCAAGTGAAAGCCGAGTTTGCTTACACAATTGAAAAGACAGGGGACTACTCTCGTGACTCCAAATATTTGACGGGAATCCCTACAAAAGTCGTCCAGATTGAGAGCCCAAACATCGAAACAAATGGCAGCGACTCCTATATCAAGGTCGACGGGTCATTTGGGCCAGGCTCGATTGCTGTATTCTCCACCAAAATTCCCACAGCTGACGCTTCTTTGGATGAATTCGTTAAGCAAGGCGCCATTGAAGCCTCGTCTGATTTGAACTTATACGATTTGAATGCCTTATTGTATCGCTGCGAGCAAGAGGAAAGAGATGCCAGTGGTGGGGCCGACGGCGTGTACAATATTCCCGGGTACGGGCTGTTGGTGTATGCAGGATTGGAGGGTTGGATCAGTGTTCTTAAGAAAGTCATCTGGGAGAACGATTTGGGCCACCCTCTTTGCGACCATCTCAGAGACGGTTTGTGGGCAGCCGACAGTATCACCAACAGACTCGACAAATACTTGGCAAACTCGCAAGGATTGACCAAGTTCCAAAAATGGTTGAGATCAAGAACCGAGGCTATCAAAAAGGTGCCCAACTTTCTCCAGCCTCACTACTTTGCCTTAGTGGTCGGGATTGCTTATGAAGCAGCACGATTCCGTGCATTGAGGTTGATGGACGACCACATCAAGGGATCCACTAACTTTGTCCAGAATTTGGCCTTGACCTCGGTGCAGATGTGTGGCTTTATGAACAACACATCCCTCCTCCCTAACGAGAATGTTCCTTGTTTGGCTGCAGGCCTTCCTCACTTCAGCAATGACTATATGAGATGCTGGGGCAGAGATGTGTTTATATCATTCCGTGGACTTTTGATTGTGCCTGGGAGGTTCGATGATGCAAAGTTGCATATCTTGGCATTTGCCAAAACTCTCAAGCACGGGTTGATTCCGAACTTGTTGGATGCCGGAAGAAACCCACGTTACAACGCAAGAGACGCCGCATGGTTCTTTGCGCAAGCAGTACAGGAGTATGTCACACATGCTCCTGATGGCGAGAAGATTCTTGATGAAAAAGTGTCTAGAAGGTTTCCCTTGGATGACACTTGGGTCGCCTGGGAGGATGAGCGTGCTTTCAGCTACGAGACATCCATCAGAGATGTGTTGTACGAAATTTTGCAGCGCCACGCTAAGGGTATCAAGTATCGGGAGGCCAACGCAGGCCCTAACCTTGATTCCCAGATGAGCGATGAAGGGTTCAATGTCGAGGTCTTCATTGACTGGCAAACCGGTTTGGTCCACGGAGGCTCCCAGTACAACTGCGGCACGTGGATGGACAAGATGGGAGAAAGCGAAAAAGCAGGATCCAAAGGAGTTCCTGGAACACCAAGAGATGGAGCAGCAGTGGAGCTACAGGGTCTCTTGAAGAGCACGTTGCGGTTTGTTAATGGGCTTCACGAAAAGGGCCTCTTCCAATACACCGAGGTGGAGAAGCCAGACGGATCGTCCATCACGCTCAAAGAGTGGGAGCAGTTGGTCCAGGACAATTTCGAACGATGCTTTTATGTCCCAGAAAATGCTTCTCAAGACGGAGAATTTGAAGTCAACTCGGCCATCGTCAACAGAAGAGGCATCTATAAAGACCTCTACCGCAGCGGCAAGGAATACGAGGACTACCAATTGAGACCCAACTTTCCCATTTCGATGTGTGTTGCCCCCGAGCTTTTCACGCCGGAAAGGGCACGCACTGCCATCAACGTTGCCGATGACGTCATCAGAGGTCCTCTTGGTATGAGAACGTTGGACCCCTCGGACTATAACTACAGACCCGACTACCACAATGGAGCGGATACCGAGGACTTTGCCACGTCGAAGGGAAGAAACTATCACCAGGGCCCAGAATGGGTGTGGTGTTTCGGGTACTTCATCAGGGCGTTCAAGACGTTCAACGCCGACGGCAAGCAGTCCGACAACATCTTGCAAGAGATCAACCTCCGTCTCAAAGACCACATGCAGTGGATCAAGTCGAGCCCGTGGGCCGGGTTGACCGAGCTCACGAACAAAGACGGAGCGCTTTGTGGAGACTCGAGTCCAACCCAGGCTTGGAGCACATCCTGCTTGCTCGATTTGTACTACGATCTCTGGACGGAGCAACGTAAATAGTAATACAATACTGCTCAAAGCCCGGACTGCACACAGCGACAGTGGTATGGCCGGCGCGGCGGGAGGTGTGGGGTATGTCCGTGGATAACACCGGTTGCGATACCTAATTCGGGCACATGAAAAACCGCGAAAGCGGGACTGCGAACGCGAGCCTGTGTATTTAAGGACCCAGCCGCCACCAAGAAACAGCAGAAAGGATAAGCGAAACCGGCTACTTTTTGGTCCCCCACGTTCAATTGCCGCCGTTCATTTTCCGCCGTTCAATTGCTTTCATCTATTCAGTCCCCCCAGTTGTTTGAAAGCGTGCCATGTTGAGAGCCTTCCCAAGATCCTTACGTTCCGTGGCCCGCCACAATGCTCGGTTTGTGAGCACCGTGACGCTCACGTCCTCCATCGAGTCATATCCCAAAGACCACTTGAAACCGGGCACAGAACCCTACATCACTCCTTCGTTGTACAAAAACGAGTTGATCAAATCAGAGTCAGAAGTGTGGTACGATATCCACGACCCAGCCACCAACGAGGTGATCTCGCGTGTTCCTCAGTCGACGCCCGAGGAGTTGGAAAATGCCGTGGCTTCTGCAGAGGAGGCGTTCCATGTCTGGAAGAACTACTCCATCATCAAGAGACAGGGTATTGCATTCAAGTTTGTGGAGTTGTTGAAGAAAAACCACGACAGAATCGCCGGCATGATTGTGTTGGAGCAGGGAAAGACTTTCGCGGACGCCAAGGGAGACGTGTTGCGTGGGCTTCAGGTGGCCGAGGCTGCGTGCAACGCACCCAACGACCTCATGGCTTCGTCCTTGGAGGTTGCATCAGACATGGAGACGAAAATGGTGCGTGAGCCATTGGGGGTTGTGGGGTCCATCTGCCCCTTCAACTTCCCCGCCATGGTTCCTTTGTGGAGTTTGCCTCTTGTGTTGGTCACGGGAAACACGCTTGTGCTCAAGCCGTCCGAGAGAGTGCCGGGCGCAGCCATGATCATTGCCGAGTTGGCAGCCGAAGCCGGCGTTCCTGCCGGCGTGTTGAACATTGTGCACGGAAAGCATGACACCGTCAACAAGATTATCGAAGACCCTCGCATCAAGGCCATCACTTTTGTGGGCGGAGACAAGGCCGGAAAGTACATCTACGACAAGGGCACGTCTTTGGGCAAGAGGGTGCAAGCCAACTTGGGGGCTAAAAACCACTTGATTGTGTTGCCTGACGCAGACAAAAACCACTTTATCAATGCGCTCAACGGCGCTGCGTTCGGAGCTGCAGGACAGCGGTGCATGGCCATTTCGGTGCTTGTGACAGTTGGAGAGAAGACCAAGTCGTGGATCAAGGAGATTGCCAGCGATGCTTCGCAGTTGAAGGTTGGGTCTGGGTTTGATCCTGCCTCGGATGTGGGACCGCTCATCAACCCAGAAGCTTTGACCAAGGCCCGAGAGATTATTACCGATTCGGAGAAGGCGGGCGCCACGGTTTTGCTTGACGGAAGAGACTTCAAGTCTGGAGATAGCCGCTTGGCCAAGGGTAACTTCCTAGGCCCTACGATATTGACTGACGTCAAGCCAGGTATGAGAGCATACGATGAGGAGATTTTTGCGCCAGTCTTGGCAGTTGTTAATGTCGACACTTTTGACGAGGCCATTGAGTTGGTCAACTCCAACAGGTACGGCAACGGTGTTTCTTTGTTTACACAATCCGGAGCTGCAGCGCAGAAGTTCACCAAGAACATTGCCTGCGGCCAGGTGGGAGTGAATGTGCCTATTCCCGTGCCATTGCCCATGTTTTCTTTTACTGGTAACAAGGGCTCGTTCCTTGGAGACTTGAACTTCTACGGCAAAGCGGGCGTGACGTTCTTGACGCAGCCCAAAACCATCACGTCTTACTGGAGAACGAGCAATGTTGAGGAGGTGTTGAAGCCATCCACGTCCATGCCCATTCAGAATTGAGTAACCATGACGAAACGGATAGCCATGGCACGGATAAAGATGACACGGATGACCATGACACGGATAACCATGACACGGATGACCATGACACGGATGACCATGACACGGATGACCATGACGAAACGGATAAATCATGATTACGAAACCATTGAGGATAACCATGATACGAAACCGCAATGGAATGATGTCAGTGATAAACACGACTTTCGGTTTGCTCTTGACAGCGTCGACTCAGCAGGGCGTCCCTAGCACAGATACGCGTGTGAGCAGGAAAGTAAGCATGGCGGAATGGTTGTATGGCGGATAGTTGTATGGCGGATAGTTGTATGGCGTATAGTTGTATGGCGTATAGTTGTATGGCGGATAGTTGTATGTTAAGCTGAGCAGTGAAGCAAAAATCAGTAACTGAGTACGAAGCGCAGTATAGCGGATAGGGCCTATCTGAGCTGGTGGTGCGAATGGTGTAGTGCGTTTATGACACCAGCCAGATGGCCTGTCATTAGAAGCAACATGAGCGCACCACATATTTCTGGCTAAATGCCTGTACGCGGGGATAGGACCAACGCATGGTTCATCTATTGGATGCAGGATGCGCGCATGCAAAGGACATGCAGGTCCGCGGGGTGCTAGCGAGGCTCGAGCCAATGGTCACGTGAGACTTGCCAACAGCAAAAGTCCCTAGGATCAGACGCCCATCGCAGATTCAGATCAGATTCAGTCCAGTCATGCACTTGCATCGCAGCCATCCGAAACTGAAAGTACGGACAGCAAGCAATCGGGCAGAGGCGCTTGGACACGGCAAACGAGCGGATCAGGGCCGGATCAGGGCCGGATCAGGGCCGGATCGGGGCCGGATCAGCTCTCGACGGAGCCATACAATGGATTCCCAAAACGGCAATTTTAGCCGTCCTTTGACGTTCCATTCTCACTGCTGAACCAACGAGGCTGCCGTGCCGCGGATCTGCGGATGCGTGGAGCGAATGTGCACTATGTGCAGGACGCACTTGGTGCCCCGAAGCTCCGCTCCAGAAGCAGCCAGGCACGGAGGACTGGCTGAGGAGTCGCCGAGCCGAGCTGGCAAGGCGGGTAAATTGCCGGAATGGTGTTCAGCAGGAGCAGCATCCAGAGCAATCATGAAGCAACCCTGCGCCCTAAGGCGTCACATGACCGCTAGAAGACCTGTACTCAGCACGGATCGGACGTCAATCCAGCCCAATAGCCAATTAGCCCGATCCAGCCTAATTAGCCCGATCCAGCCTAATCCGGCCCGATCCAGCCCAATTGGGCCAGCTCCGAGACCGGCTCCAACTCGTCTCCCTTCCATGTTCCACCCGGCTTCTCCCGTCTTCTCGGGCTTGCTCCGTACCGATTCGCAGTGCGCGTTTTTGTTGCTGAATCCTGCGAATTTCGCGCGGTTCCTGCTTCTCGGCTCACTGTCCCGGCTTCACCCGCCGGTGTTAGCCTCAGTGCGATCGCAGAAATGAAACATTCGGCGAGCCTGTCCATTAGCGGCTCGTGCGTTGGTAATTTGTCTGCGCTTTCCTGACATCCTTTCTCACCGCTTTTTTCTGACCCCCCCTTGCATTTGCCCTTATTTATTCATATCACACTTTTAGCATCGCTGCTTGGCTCCGGTCTTCTTTCTTTTTTGTCCACTTCCCTGGAGCAGTCGTTACTTCGAACTGCTTGTTCCGACTACCGCAACGGCCTCCCCGAATACATCTTCGTTGAGCCTAATATGCAAAGCAATGGCGTACCCAGAAGATCCCTCCCCCATCTTGACCATCACCACGTCTAAAAACTGGGTGCTACCCCCAAGACCCAAAAACTCCCGAAAAAGCAGGGCCAGTGGCGAAAAGAAAAAGCTGAAGCCGCTGAAAAACGAGCAACCCAAACCCCCGGGCCCCCTCAATTTGCATCTGGCAAACCAGCCGCTCAAAGTCCCCACGGCTCCGCCCCCCCTGGGCGCCAAGCGATCCGTCCTCCAAAAACAGCCCGCTGTCTCTCCCAGCACCACCCCTGCATTCGAAAAACCCCATCCCGTTTCACCTTCTCGCCTCGGCTCTGTCCACGACCTCAAGGCCCTCATTCACGAGACTGACCGCGAAAACTACAACCTCAAGACAAAACTCCTACTGTTGATTCACGACTACCGATGCCTCAAGTCTCAGGTGGACTCGGCTTCCTCCCTGCACACAGGCTTGTATGATAGCGCCACCACGGCCAGAAAACGTGTCTTCAATGAAATGGGCGACGGCGTCATGAGCGATCTTATCTCGGATCTAAACCACCTTTCCCACGCAAGCACATTGTCGCCGCTCGAACAGGAAACCGATCCTGAGCAGTCCGAGGCCGAGCTCTTCAACTTCGTCAACCTCGACCTCAACAACCTGCATTGTCTCAAGAAAAACATGCTTCTGGAAGCAGACTCCTCCTTGCGCAAGCCCTCCCGGGCTGGCAAAGACATTATCGACCAATTCGTCTCCACCGAGCCCATCAGCCTGCTCGGGCTTCGCGGCTCGGTGGCAGCAGAAAAGGCTTTGGACGACATCGACGAGGAGATCGATGATGATTTCATATTCTTGTCTCGCCTGACTTCGCCGCTCGTGTCTGAGGCAGACGAGAACCTGCTCATGACCTCGCTTACAAGGTCAACCACGGTTTCCACCAACAACAGTTGTTTGGAGAAGAAAAATGTTAACAAATTCTTTGAGCTTCCTGTGTTCTCCGAGGATGACGACGGTTTCCTGTTTGAACATGCCCAACAAAAAGAGAAAATGATGTCTGTGATCGAGGAGGACCACTACAATCAGGTGGCGGACTTTCTTGAGGAAAAGCTCATGAGCAACGATGTTAAGTATTATGTGAATAGTCTATAAGGGAGAAGACGCCGCGCTGGCCTGGTTTCTTCACTACTCGGATACCCAGATACAATATGCACTCAAGACCGTGTACAACATTCGAGGCTCGACACGCTCATCATTCAGTTGGCATCAGCCGCTGTATAGCCTCTGTATATGAGCCACCATTCTAGCAGCGGCCGATGTCACCCTTAGGGCCACTGTGCCACTTTGGCCGGTGGTTGGCGTCCTGCACACAGCAGCGCAACTTTACCCGAATGGACCGCGCAAGCTTACCGTATGCATCATGCCCGCGAAATCGACACCTCACACTATATATTTAGGGGCTCCGCATCTACACCGCAATGGAAGCAGTCCGTGACCAGATCATTTCCGCTATCGAATTTCCTATCGACTACCAAGGCCAAAAAGCAGTGCACCGCCAGCAAACACTCTTCCTATACGTGTCCGTTGTTGCCAGTGTTTTCGTGGGCTTCGTTACTCAAAACTTGTTATATCTCCTCGGCACCCTCGGCGTGTCCATTCTTGTCATCTCCTTTTTGACCCTACCAGCGTGGAGTTGTTACAAACAAGATAAACTTACGTGGCTCAAAGTGAAATATGACTTATAAAGACTCAAACGACTTGTTCTTGGGTTTCGATTTGTCTACGCAACAGCTTAAAATCATCGTAATTGATGAAAAGTTGAAGGCGAAGGACACATACTCTGTGGAGTTCGACGCGCAGTTTAAGGAGAAGTACAAGATTCACAAAGGTGTTGTGACTCATGAAGATTCGGGCGAGATCTTGTCGCCTGTCCACATGTGGCTTGAAGCCATGGACTACGTGTTTTCTTCGATGAAAGATGATGGGTTTCCCTTTTCCAAAGTCAAGGGCTTGTGTGGTTCTGGCATGCAGCATGGTTCTGTGTTTTGGTCCAAATCTGCCGATTCCGCCTTGGAGGACTTGAACCAATCTTCCTCGTTGGTGGAGGGGCTCAAGAATGCCTTTGCGTCGGAAACTTCCCCCAATTGGCAAGATCACTCCACCGGCCAAGAAATCAAAGACTTCGAGCTGGTTACCGATGGTCCCGACAAGCTTGCTGAGATCACGGGCTCAAGAGCCCATTACCGGTTCACTGGTCTTCAGATTCGTAAGATGGCAGTCAGAACCGCGCCTGACGTTTACAAAGCCACCCTAAGAATATCTTTGGTTTCCAGTTTCGTGGCTTCAGTACTCTTGGGCAAGATTACCACTATCGAAGAGGCCGATGCTTGCGGAATGAACTTGTACAGCATCAAGGACTCTGATTACGATGACGAGCTACTTTCGGTGGCGGCAGGGGTGCATCCCAAGTTGGACGGCAAGTCTCAAAAGGAAACAGATGCTGGTGTCAAGGATTTGAAGGAAAAGTTGGGCGCAATCAACCCTGTGTCGCACGAAGGGTTGGGAGAGATTTCCCCATACTTTGTGGAGAAGTACGGCTTTTCGAAGGATGCCCGTGTGTACCCCTTTACTGGCGACAACCTTGCCACAGTGATTTCCCTTCCTTTGCAAAAAAATGACGTGTTGGTGTCTTTGGGAACATCCACCACGGTTCTTTTGGTGACTGAAACCTTCAGCCCTTCTTCTCAGTACCATGTCTTCAAGCATCCCACAATTGACAAGGCCTACATGGGGATGCTTTGCTACAGCAACGGAGCCTTGGCCAGAGAAAAAGTTCGAGACAAGGTCAACAAGAAGTACGGAGAAAGAGACAATTCGTGGGACAAGTTTGACGAAATCTTGGATAAGTCAGACAAATTTGATAATAAGCTCGGAATTTATTTCGATACCGGTGAAATCATCCCGAACGCGCCCCCTCAGTTCAAGAGAATGAAATTGACCTCCAAAGGAAACGTCGAGTCGGTGGATGAGTGGGACGCAGAGGAGGACGTGAGCTCCATTGTCGAATCACAAACCATTAGTTGCAGATTGAGAGCAGGGCCAATGCTTCGTGGTTCTGAGCAGTCCAGCAATTCGAAAGACGACTCGAAGGGCGATAAAGAGCTCAAGGACTTGTACGAGGACCTTCATGCCAGATTTGGAGATATCGAGACAGATGGCAAGAAGCAGACTTATGAATCTTTAACCTCCAGACCCCGCAAGATCTTTTTTGTTGGAGGAGCCTCAAGAAACAAAAGCATCATCCACAAGATGGGCTCCATTATGGGAGCCACCGAGGGAAACTACCAGGTAGAGATTCCAAATGCCTGTGCCTTGGGCGGGGCCTTCAAGGCCAGCTGGAGCTTTCAGTGCGAGAAGACAAAGAATGCCATCAACTTCAACGATTATCTCAATGACAACTTTGATTTCGACGACGTTGATAAGCTTGACGTGGAGGACAGATGGGCCAATTATTTCCCAGCATTGGGACTCTTGGCCGAGTTGGAGGCGAACTTGGAGCAATAAGATCCAGCCACCAATCGAACCAAAAGCGAATTGGAGCAATAAGATCCAGCCACCAATCGAACCAAACCCAATATGAACAACTAGCGCAGGTTAACGTGTAGACCACCAGCCAGATCACGTGCGCGCCTAAATCATCGCACCAGTTCGACACCACCACACCAATGCTTCCCTTTACACAGGCACTCAGGGGCATGCTTCAGTGCAGGCGGCCCATTAGCCGCGGAACGATGTCGCTGCAATTGAGGCTTTACAGCCAAAAATCGGGCGAGCTGGACTTGGCGGAGCTACGCTCTACAATCGTGTCTAGCGCCTCCACCCAGGCCATCAACGAAGCTTTGGAAAAAGGACTAGAGCACGATTTTTCGCTCTACTACAGCGTTCCAAATGCAGCTAGCCATGTGTGGACCCCCGGCGCCTTGAAGGCTCTCATTGATAACAATCCTGGAAGAGCGTTTTCTCTGATGAGCCTATTGGAGAAGCACGGCAAGCACATTCTCGAGAAAAGAGAAGTGCAGAAAGAAGAAGGCGTGATTCTATCGGTGGTGAAGAAATTGCTCCAAGGCGAGAAGTCTGAGTTACGAGAGTTGGAGGCTCATGAAGAGTTCAAGCCTCTGCTTCCAAGCATCAAACAGGCCGTGGCGTTGGTCAATCTTTGTCTGACCGAGGCCGTTTTTCTGTATTTGGAGATGTTGTTTCCGCGGCTAGTGGAAGAAAATGAGTTGGCCATGTTGTCTAGCTTCAAAGTGGACATTGGTCCCTGGATCCAGGCAAAGCTCGATGACACGAAGGATAGCAAGATCTACTTCGAGCTCGCAAGGATTCTTTTTGGCATCGACCCCAAACTCTTGAGTAAGGAAGGCTTGGCCAAGACTCTTGAAATCAGCGGGGCCAGAGATGATACCAGGTATTTTGTGGACGATTTGCTCCAGTACATCGAAGCCAACAATCTCGATTTGGATAAAAAGGACGCCAGCTCGCTTCTTTTGAGAATACAGCTCGTGCACTCCTACTTGATTGACAAGGATGACGTGAACAGCGGGTTGGCGAAGTTTCACCATTACCAAACGTTTGAGAAATTCGGGCTTGAGTTTGTCCGGGCCAAATTGGTGCAGGGCTTCTGCTACCAAGCCGTGCTCAAGAATGACACCACTCTGCTCAAAATTGCAGAGACTTTCGTGGACCATGACAACCTCACCGTGGCCACGTTGAGTCAATTGATACTCGCACACAGTCGATTTTCCAGCGAAAAGAGCCTTGAAATCTACAACGAGTATATCAATGTGGTTTCGAAAGACGTGAATGAGCAGACTGGCCGCTCGCCAACGGGGTCGTTGACGGAGGCATTGATGGTTGCAAACCTCTATGATAATGACCGAGAATTTGCGCAACTTCTCTACGAAAAGGCCGTGGCCAGCGGAATGGTGAAGGACGAAAACGAGATTGCTGTGATGAAGCGCGTCTTGAAGATCTACGGCGACCTGTTTGTGGAGAACTCCTGGGAACTGGCCAAACCTATTTTCGAGAGATACGTTCTCCAGTGTATCAGAAAATGAGTCACGGGCAAATTGCGCTCCGGCGCCTGTGTGCAGGCCAGCCATCCCTCCGGGTGCCAGCCCACGGGGGCGGCGGCGGGTGCTTGTGGCAGCTAGCTGCGGGCGGCGGCTCTCGACTGCCGCCGACTCTGTGTCTGCATACTGGAGCTCTGGAGTGCTGATTCTGCCGGTGGAGTTCGGGTCACGTGCTTATCTCGCTGCATGAGCGCACGTTGAGTCACCCGCAGAATGCCACTAGCCGCACCGGCCTGCAGGACGCAGCGGGACCACTATAAAACAGTCCGCCTGTGCAGTTTTCTCACGCCACTACTACAGACCAAATGACCACGTTGCATCTCAGAGCAGAAACGAAGCCCTTGGAGGCCAGAGCCGCTTTAACGCCTTCCACCACCAAGCAATTGTTGGACGCCGGCTACAAGGTGTACGTTGAAGACAGCGAACAATCCATCTTCAAGGCCCAGGAGTACGCGGACATTGGCGCCGAAATTGTGCCTGCTGGATCCTGGAAAAACGCTCCCTCTGACAGACTTATCATTGGATTGAAGGAGCTTCCCGAGGACGAGACGTTTCCCTTGGTCCACGAACACATCCAGTTTGCCCACTGTTACAAGGACCAGGCGGGCTGGAAAGACGTGTTGGGCCGGTTTCCTGCAGGCAAGGGAACCTTGTACGATTTGGAGTTTTTGGAGAACGACCAGGGCAGAAGAGTGGCAGCCTTTGGTTTCTACGCTGGTTTTGCTGGCGCAGCAATTGGTGTCTTGGACTGGGCATTCAAGCAGTTGCACGGCGACCTGGAGAACTTGCCTGCTGTACAGCCATATCCAAACGAGGACGAGTTGGTGAGCCATGTCAAGAAGGAGTTGGCTGCTGCCTTGGAGAAGGCCGGAGGCCAGTACCCCAAGTGCTTGGTGATTGGCGCTTTGGGCAGGTGCGGCTCGGGTGCGCTCGATCTCTTCAAGAAGGTCGGCATTCCAGAAGAAAACCTTTTGAAGTGGGACATGAAGGAGACTGCCAAGGGCGGGCCTTTTGAGGAGATTGTGCAGTCGGACATCTTCATCAACTGCATCTACTTGTCGTCTCCAATCCCTCCGTTCATTGACTTTCCATCCTTGAACAAGGACGACAGAAAATTGAGATCCATTGTCGATGTTTCCGCCGACACCACCAACCCACACAACCCCATTCCAGTCTACAAGATCGCCACGGTGTTCAACGACCCCACGGTGCCAGTTGAAACTTCCAAGGGCCCCAAATTGTCAGTTTGCTCGATCGACCACTTGCCGTCATTGTTGCCAAGAGAAGCTTCCGAGTTCTTTTCCAAGGACTTGATGCCGCACTTGCTACAATTGAACAACAGACAAACAGACCCCGTGTGGCTGAGAGCAAAGAGCTTGTTCGATCGCCACGTGGCCCGCTTGTAAGCCTACAGACAGTAATCTAGATATACATTCCACCGTTTTACTCCAAGGTCACCGTCACTGCGTTTTTCTTCTTCTTCTTGTTCCTGCCCAACATGGCCTTTTGAATCTGAGCGCCGTCCATATCAGTCTCATACTCGGTATCGCTGGGCATCTCCGCTGGCTCGTGTTTTCTCTTCAAGGCCTCGGCACTTTCGATCATTTCTCCACAAGCTGTAACGCAGTTAAGTCTCTCGCCCGTATCGTACACTGCAACCTGGTCTCTGATCTCCTCAGAAACATCCCACACCACAATCTTGCCGTCCGACGAGACTGACACAAGATAGGGCACGTTGTGGGTGTCTTGCGGCGTGCAAATGAAGGTGAGCCCCTTGATTCGGTTGGAGTGGCCCTGTAATGTGAAAGCCGGAACCGGGGCGGATTCCTCGTCCACGGCCTCTGTGTAGTCCCCAATGGCATGGAACTCAATGGAGCCATTGCCCAACCCCACAGCGAAATAGGACTTTTCTTGGATGGTGACGATTTCAAGACACATGAGTGTGGACTTGAACGGCAACTTTCTGACCAAGGAGGCCTCTTCACCGAGCTCGTACACAAACAATTGGTTGAGCAACGCCACAAGAAAGTGCATCCCGTCAGGCGACCATCTGACGATCTCGCCCGACTGGCCCAAGTGGTCCTTACCCTTGATTTTCAACGCCGCCGCCTTTTTGGCCGTCAACATGTTCCACAAGCGGATGGTTTTGTCGGAGCCCACGGAAATGGCAAGTCTTCCGCTGGGGTGGATGTCCAAGTCGTTGACCCGGCCCTGGTGGCCCTTCAAGGTGCCGAAAACCTCCCAGTCTTTTGCTCTCCACACAATGATCTTGCCGTCCTCGGAGCCCGAGAGAAGCCACTTGCCATTTTTCTCTGTTCCGTTGTCGTTGGTCTCGTGGGAAAACTTCAACGTGGTGACCGTCCCTTGGTGGCTCAATAAAGTTCCCAACTCCTTTCTTTTCTTCAAGTCATAGATACGGATGTGCTCGTCGTTGGACCCGGTGACCAAGTATCTCTTGGCGACATCGATGGATTTGATGGAGCGGGTGTGGGCTTGGAAGTGGAAGATGGGCTGGAACACGGGCTCGCTATTCTTCTTGAGGATGAGCGAGAGACAGAGCAAGTTGTGCTCGTACGAGCCGGCCAAGATCCGAAACTGCGTGCTTTGGGGTGTTTTAGACATGGTGTGGATGTGAATTTGGGGTGCGCTGCTTTTTGATGCTCATCTCGCTCGTCCTGCAGGAAAGCCCCACTTCTGGCTGCTTGAAACGGCTGTTCGGGCTCTAGCGGCGCGTGGTGCAGCGGAGGGGACGAGGGGGCTGTTCGTTTTGTTTTCTTGGGGCCTAGGCTTTTTTGGGATTTTTAATTGCCGATTTCAGATTTTGGTGTTTAGGAGAGACGTGTCGCTGCGGTGAGTAACTGCAGACCACAACCCGATGGCTCGGCAAACGTTTTCGCCAATACGGCAATTTGTCCGAGTCGCTATGAAGCAAAATCCCATAAGGCAAGTGCTTTTGCCAAAGAAAAAACTGGTCGAATCAATTTTGCTGGTATGCGGATATTCAATTAATGCGGTTCGTCGGGTTCCAGCACGAAATAATGACAACGGACAATTCGATACAAAAAAGCGGTGATCGAAATGGTCGATCACTGGACCCAAGAGAATAGAAAGAATGTGCAGGAGATGACGGCCATGGCTGTAGACCAGCTGTACCCCACTGTGCTATTAATCTCCAGTAGATTCCCATCTGTATTAGGTGAACTATTTACCGCATTGGGCAGCTGGTCACTGTATTGGGCAGCTAAGCACTGACAGCTGGTCACCGCATCAGGACAACTAGTCACCGCATCAGGACAGCTAAGCACTGTATTGGGCAGCTAAGCACTGTATTGGGACAACTAAGTACTGTATTGGGCAGCTGGTCACCGCATCGGGACAACTAGTCACCGCATCAGGACAACTAGTCACCGCATCGGGACAACTAGTCACCGCATCAGGCTATCCGTATCTCTAACACTGACAACCTCCATGAAGTCAGCCTCCCCATTGGCCCGATATCTAACATGCATCGAAAGTCGCTCGCACGCGTGCTGTATGTAAACAGTCGCATTCACATCAGCACCAGATCACCTCTGGAACTACATCCAAAAACAACTACACAACAGCAGCATGGTACAGAATCACAATACCCCCCTGCCGCACAATTCCACACTATTCATATCGCCCCAAATCCGCAACCGCAGGCAGGACGTATTCATCACCCCCCCAAATCCCCACGGCGGCAACTTGTTCAGCACGCCCAACTCTCTGCTGTCGCTGTTCTACAACTTCGAAAATGCTAATGTGGACTTCAACGAAAAGCCTGCAAACTCCCAGCCAGCAGCATCAAATGAGGAGCCGTTGTCCAGAGCAGAAAAGCTTCGGCTTTGGAGACACGATGCCTTGATGCAGCACCACTACGATACCGCCGAGTACATTGGCGACAAGATCTTGACTTTGACGGACGACGCCAACGACGCGTTTTGGCTTGCCCAGGTGCACTTCAACAGGGGAAACTATTTGCGGGCTCACAAGCTTTTATGCAGCAAGTCCGAATACGAGCTGTCGCTCAGCTGCCGTTACTTGTCAGCATACTCCTTGATCAAGCTCGAACGATGGGACGACGCTCTTGATGTGCTCGGTGAAATCAACCCCTTCAAGGATGCAAACTACAGAGTACGCAGTACTGACGGAGGGACACGGCTCGAGGCGTCCATGTGCTATCTCCGAGGCATGGTGTTTGCCAACCAGAACAACTACGAAAAAGCAAAAGACGCCTACAAGGAAGCGGTGATGGTCGACGTCAAGTGTTTTGAAGCGTTCAGCGAGTTGATAAGTAACGACCTTCTATCCCCGAGGGAGCAGTGGGAGTTCATCAACCAGCTCAACTACGCAGATGCCGACGACAACGACGAGCTCATCAAGCTACTATACACGTTGAAGTTGAGCAAGTACATGAATCTCTCGAAATTCGAGGAGGCCGAGGGCATTCTCAAGGACGAGTACCGACTCGGCGACAATGCAGACCTACTATCCAGCAGAGCAGACTACTTGTACGTCCGTTGCAACTACGACGAGTGTCTTAAAGTGTGCGAAAAAGCACTAGAGAAGGACCCGGACAACTTCAGCATTCTTCCCAACTATTTGAGCTGTCTCTATGAGTTGGGAGGTCGAAACAAGCTATTTCTCAAGGCTCACCAACTTGCAGACCACCATCCAGGAAACCCCACTACGTGGCTGGCCATCGGCATTTACTACTTATCCATTGATAGGATCATTGAGGCCAGAAAGTTCTTCAGCAAAGCCACAATGCTAAACCCGAATAGTGGCCAAGGTTGGGTAGGTTTTGCCCACACGTTTGCGTTGGAAGGAGAACACGAACAGGCAATAAGCGCTTATGCCTTTGCAGCAAGATTGTTTCCGGGAACGCACTTGCCTAATTTGTACCTTGGCATGCAGCATTTGCAGATGAACAACGTGAATCTTGCAGAGGAGTATCTTTTGGCGTCATACCAGATATGCAACACCGATCCGCTTCTCTTGAACGAGATGGGGGTGATTTACTATCATCGCAACTCCTTGAAGAGGGCAGAGTCTTATTTCCAGGAGGCCTTGGGTGCTGCACGATACCTCAATTCAGATTCCAAGACATGGATCTCCATTCACTCGAACTTAGGGCACGTGTTCCGGAAAGCAGATCTCCCATATAAAGCTTTGGACTGTTTTCAGCAAGCTTTGAAACTCAGCCCTCATAATGATAGCAATATTTTGTCGTCGATGGGCTTGGTGTACATGAAGTTGAACAATGAGCACAAGGCCATACAGGTGCTCCACGATGCTTTGGCTCTATCGCCGTCCGATCCCGTGGCCCAAGATCTTCTCAAGCGGGCTCTCCAGGCCAACAAGAACTCGCCCTTGTTCATGAGCGAAATGAACTCCCGGCTCTCGGAGCTCCAGAGTGATATTTTGAAGCATAAAGTTTCGGAGCCCGAGAGTCTCCGCACATCGGCCCAGTTTTCCAACAAGTTCACTACACCATTGTCCAGGCGCACACGCAATGTTGGAGATTTGCAGCGAAAAAGCGACCACGACGACGTCGACGCCATGGCCAGACAGCTCAAGCAGGGAGAGGTTTCCAGCGAAGAAGAGGTGATGGATATAGAAAGCGACTGATTCAAGAAGCTCCCGGTTCTCTGCGGGCGGTCACAGCTTCGTGCTAGATCCAACGGCTGAGCAGTTTGAAAACTATGACGTCATCGCGTATAGAGTGCTTATGACGCACACTCAGACACGTGCATCCCGGGTCGGTCGAGTGCAGGAGCAGAAACAAAGCACATTTGGCCAAGTCTTTGTTCCGAGAATTCCCGTTCAACATGCCCTAACTCGGACCACATTTATTTATTACCGGGCGCGCATACCAGCACGTCCTCCAGTCGTGCGTTCCTGATCGCGGAATCTCCTATCGCTACCACTACTTTTAGCTACGCTAGTCCCAGGACCCAGAGCTGCAACAGGGGTTATTCGATCACAAGGCTGGTTTCTCCCTTTTCCATCAGAAGGCCGCCTACACCACAACTTGCACAGCAAAGCCATTGGCGCCGGCAAATCGTGATCCACCACACTGCTTCACGAAGATGATCACCAGTTCTGTTGCCAAGAAACGAGAAACCAAGTTTCTTTCTGTGTCCTTCAACCAAGACCAGGGATGTTTTGCAATTGGCCATGAACACGGCTTCCTTGTCTACAACACCAACCCCATAGACCTCCGCGTGAACCGGCAATTCAGGGCAACCCGGGACTCCGAAGCCGGGTCAGGGATAGGGGTGGTGTCCATGCTCCATCGAACAAATTACTTGGCTCTCGTGGGCGGGGGCGTCAAACCCAAATTCCCCATCACTCGGCTCTTGATCTGGGATGACTTGAAGCGCAAACCAGGATTAACCATGGACTTCATGAGCAGGGTGGTCAATGTTCTCTTGTCACGGGTTAACATAATCATCGTGCTACATAACCAGGTTCAGATCTACGACTTCTCTGCCAGCCCCCAGAAGATCGCTTCCTACGAAACGATAGAAAACAGGGACGGCGTGGCCGATTTGTCTGTACATTCCGCGGTGCAGCCTCCGGCCGACTTTACCAGTCCATTGGGGGGCAGTTCCATTTCCAAAGATCACACAAAAGGTCAGATTCTAGCATTCCCTGGCCGCGCCACCGGCCAGATTCAATTGGTGGATGTGTCACCCGAGGGCCAGGAGAAGAACGACATCAAAATTATCAAGGCTCACAAGTCCAGCATCCGGCAAATAGCATTGAATCGAACGGGAACCATGATTGCTTCCGCAAGTGATACTGGCACCATTATCCGTGTTCATTCCACACAGACAACAGCGTTGGTCCACGAATTCCGCCGTGGCTTCGACCGTGCCATCATCACGGCAATGAAATTCTCTAGTGACAGCAGCAAGTTGGCCGTGATGTCGGACAAAAGCACGTTGCATGTGTTCAATTTGAGCAATCTGATACAAAACTCCCAAGACGATCGCTTTGAATCCCGGGTGGCCAGAAAGCAGACTCCTGTCAACAAGCATCATGTCCTAGGCAGGTTCCTGCATTCTCTTCCGCTATTGAGCTATTTTCAATCTACTTGGTCATATTGTTCTGTGAATACAAGCAAGTATCACTCGGACTTTGAAGCCGGCGACTCCACCGATGTCGCTATCCTAGGGTGGTCCGGAAACGACACAATAATCTTGGTGTGGAAAGTCAAACAGATTTGGGAGAGATACGTTATAGTTGAAGACACATCGGATGGCCCAGCAACGAAGTTATCTCCGTTGACGTCTTCAACTTCAACGCCCGAGGCTAAAGCTCCAACCTACTCAATAGTCAGAAACAGCTGGAAGAACATAGATTGGAATAACGACTAGCTGGATCCATAGCGACTAGTCAAGGGCCTCGCAAAGAATAGGCTCGTAAAGAGACTTTTCTTTTCTGGCCATGACCTTCTCCCATCTCCGGCCATGGTAATTTCTGACGAATCTTCTTGCGTGTTTCTGGTCTTTGAAGTTGAGGAGAGCCGTGGAAACCTGCGTCACAGGGTCTGAATACAAATTGTGGATAGAAGCTCTGGGGTTTGCTGGCGTGGCGAACTCGTAGTCCCATAGTAGATTATGAAGGGCAGGGCCTGTTATGCCGAAGGGAAGGTTTCTGACGACGACCAGGCTGGAGCGATGGGCCACATACGAAAATTGGGCCAAGGTGTCGTAGAGAGGATCCTCGTCTAGCCCCTGGAACTCTGTGTGATCATGTTCAAGGTCTTTGAGTTGACGTAGGATGTTCAAATGCAGCGGCGAAGAAGCAAACACGTCTTCAAGTGGGGTTTTTTGGAAGTTTTGGATGAGCAGTTTGTTTTCGACCCCTGCGTCCACACGTGTAGGATGGGTCAAGAACGGCGAGGCCATCTGCTTGAGGTGGCTTGGCGATGGCTCTACAAACAGTAGGTCCATTTCCATGCCATTGAGAACCTTGCGCCGGGTTTCCATCAAATAGACAGACGCCTGGTTGAAGTTTGGGAAAACCAAGTAGAACGAGCCCGTGAACATCAACGAAAAGGGGTTTCTGCCTTTGACGAAATGGAAGTCGATGCCTTTGTCCAAAGGCGGCCTCAAGAGGTAGCGACGATCTCTCACCACAGGGAAGATGTTGAAGAGGTCCGCCTTGGAAACGTATGCGTTTTTGCAGCTCAACCGTAGCATGTTGGTTAGCGGGCCGGCCGTTTCCGCCCTGATATCCTCGACGGCGGCGTGTAGAGGCTTCTGATGCCACTGGAACTGCATCAAGTCATCTAGCACCGATTTGGAATTCTCGGCATCTTCCACCTCGTACAAGACCCTTTTGACAATGTGGGCCTTGGGCCTGATTTCCGGGATGCTTTTCTTGTATAGTAGATTGAGTAGGCGGTCGTGGTTGGGACGGGTCATGTTGGCATTAACTTCGCGCCGAACAGGCCATGCAAGAGATTGATACTGCTGCACACGTGACGTGTGCCAAAACCCACCCCGATCAAACACTGGCGCCCTCGGCCGTGCTGCGCTTTCGCCGTTCATTTTCCCGTCATCACAAAGTCGTTGCCTAGACTATGGCCGCGTTCGCGTGTCGGCGAAGTTTCCGCTTCCGAGCCGGGTGCTCTGCTGTAGCACTTTAGCCTCTATTCGTGTTAGGCCCGCCCACGCCGGATATCTAGCGGCCCGTGTACTGCACACCGGGCCAGACTGCAGGCGGCCGTAATTTGTGTTCCTGCACACAGGCACACATTGATTGTATGCTACCACTCGCCACGACGCAAGCGCCGCCCTCGCTTTTGTTCGGCACCAAAAACTCAGCACACCCGCCTTCCAGTCTTCTTGCGTCCAGCACACGGCACAATCGCTCTGCCCACTAGAGTATTTATTGCCGCGGCTCCCGTCGGTATCCGTCTCTGTTCCGACCACAACAACACCCCCTGGCCAACCGCGTTCCCAAACTCATCTTGTACATAATAGAAGATTGACGATGTCTTCCAAGTTTGGCAGTATACTCAACGCCAGCGACCAGAGTGACCGAAACTTCTCTTTTGGAGACAGCGGGGAATTTGAGGGGAGCATCTTCGACTTCAAGTCCAGCTTGCCCAATGTTTCATATGCCGCGAGCACGGGCGGGCCCCACACCTTGACCCCCCAGCATCCACAGCCACAGCAGTATCCATTGGGAACCACCTCCATCAGTGGCGGTATTGCCAGCAGACACCCACCGCAAGAAAGCTTTCTACACAAGTTTGCCGCGGTTGCCGATGCAACCAGGGAAATAGAGATTGCCAGTTCTTTGGGTGCTGTTTCTTTAGAGGGTAACGATACTCTCAGAAGAACAAGTTTTGGAAGCGAGGCGGCGTCGGTCAAGCCTTTCAACATCTCGCCCCATGGCTCGATGAACGAGAACTTGAACATATCTTCTAGGGCTTCGAGGCACCAGTCCATCAGCGAGAAGATCGACAACTACAACAGCAACTCGCCAATCCAGGCTAGCGCGTCGCTTGCCCCGAATCCGGAGAATGTGTCCTCGTCAACTGCTCTCAATGATGGCTCGCAGACGAACAATCCTGGATTCTGGAACCCGGCTACGGCCACCTCCTTCACGCCTTACCAGAGCTTCAATTACTTCCTTGATGGAGGCTTTGCTCCTCCTCAACCAGCGTCAAACATACCTCTGAATAGCTATCCGAGAGGCGTCCCTTTCTATCCCCCCATCAGCCCACCTCCTTTCATTATGGGCAGTCCTCCATTCATGGATAGCGGCATGTATGGAATGCACTATTCGATGACACCAAATGCACAAGATGCAGATTCAGCCGACGCCAGCGAGGACAGAATTGGCTCAGTGCCTGAAAAGGACACAAAACTGCCCAAAAAAACTGGAGCATTGCCTGGGGTTGGGTTGATGAACCGCCAACAGAATCCTGCTGGCTTTATGTTCCAACCGTTTGTACCGTTCTCGATGTATGCAGCTCAAGCACCGGATGCCATCGCCGCAGAAGCATCACCTAATGCCCGACCAAGCGAAAAACAGGAAACCGACCCGGGACTTCCTGCCTCTGCTCAGCCACACTCGAATCAAAATTCTCGTGCCGGCGCTTCAAATACAGGCGCAGCCCACGGCAAGAAGCCTAAAAACGGAAAAGGTGCAGGTGCAGGTAAAGCCAGTCACCATATTTATCGGTCGCCACTTTTGGAGGAGGTGCGTTCTAATGCGAAAGGCAAAGATTACACTTTGAAGGATATCTACGGCCATATTGTTGAGTTCACCAAGGATCAACATGGCTCAAGATTCATCCAGCAAAAATTGCCCAGTGCATCCGAAGCGGAAAAAGAGGTTGTTTTCAACGAGCTTCGCGGTATTGCACTCGAGTTGATGACGGATGTCTTTGGTAACTACGTCATCCAGAAATACTACGAGTACGGCTCCGAGACTCAAAAACAAGTGCTTTTGGAGAGCATGTCTGGAGAAGTGTATGATCTTTCTATGCAGATGTACGGATGCAGAGTGGTGCAGAGAGCGCTAGAGTACATGCCTTTAGAAGGCCAGCGCAGCATTGTTGAGGAGTTGAGAAGCCATATTCTCGCTTGTGCAAAGGATCAGAATGGAAACCATGTGGTGCAAAAATCGATTGAGAAGATTCCTATCGAGTATATTGGGTTCATTCTTGACAGCTTGAGAAGTCACATTTATCATTTGTCAACTCATCCATATGGGTGTAGGGTGATACAGCGGCTTTTGGAGCACTCCAATCCCGCTGACCAGCAATTTATCTTGGCGGACTTGAAGCGCTTCATTTTCTATCTTATCCAAGACCAATATGGAAATTATGTGATCCAACACATTTTGGAGCACGGTGATAGTGCTGACCAAGAAGAAATCTTGAAAATTGCGCTTGGGTCGATAGTGAACTTTTCAAAGCACAAGTTTGCCTCGAACGTGATTGAAAAGTGCATCAAGCATGGAACTTTGGATCAGAGACGCAGGATCCACGCGGAGGTGATGTTGGGTAACGAGGATCTTCACAAGGAGTATGTCGATGATGATACTCCTTTAGCATTCATGATGAAAGATCAATACGCTAATTACGTGATCCAAAAGTTGGTTGAGGGATTTGGGGCCCGAAGCCCCGAGAAGAAAATGTTAGTGGTCAAGTTGAGACAATATTTGAAGCAGCTTTCCATGAAGAATAATTACGGAAAGCACTTGGCCTCTGTGGAGAAGATGATAGCTGTTGCAGAAACAGCACTCGTGGAAGAGAATTCGTGAGGATCTTGTATTTAATGTATAACTTTGAAAACCTTGTGCTATTTTACATGAGTTCCACGAGATGGAAATGCTTGAATATCTCGTTCATACCCTTCCAGCCCGCAGACTGCATCGTTTGTTGGTACACGAGTCTCAAACGAGGAGAGTCAAGCGCAAACGACCTCTTCTCTTGACAGACAATAAAGTCGTAAATGGCGATGGATTTCAAGAAGTCCGCCTCAGACCACGCTAGAAGACTTTCTTTGTGGGAGACACACACCAACTCCTGGGCGCTTCTCGAGATTCTTGAAGATAGAGCGCCATCCGGCTTGCTACCGGGAACATCCTCTGAGTCTGATGCAACTGGAGAAGAACCCATTGACGAAGCTTGCGTCAGCAGGTATTTCCGAATACCCTTGGAAACCTGGTTCAAAGAAAGCAACGAGGAAAAGCTCTCGACATTGCGAGAAGGTGCAGCAGTCGATTGAATGGGTAGCTCCATTCTTGAGAAATTCTCGTTGAGGTGGCTTAAATCGGAACCAATGGAACCTCCGGGATGCTTCATGGAAAACGTCTTTTTGCGTTTGTCTTGATCAGTTTCAATCATTTCAGCGAGCGCGAGCGCAACGGAATCAGCCAAAGCCAAAGATAAAGTGGCGGAGATGGTAGGCGCAGGAATGCCGTGAACCGAGGATTCCTTCAAATGTTCAGGTAGCTCCGCATACAACACACTTTTCACTTGTGGGTGCTGAGACAAGGCCGAGTCTCTAGCGCACGTGAGGAGAATGATGGGTATGGACAGGGAAATGTGCGGGAGCAACAGGATTAGCTCAGGGGTGTTTCCACTTGAGGTGAAGAAAACCAAGCAATCGTTCTCTCGGAGTGTTCCAAGGTCACCGTGCAAAGCCTCGGAGGGGTGCAACTCATCAGTGTTGATGGACAAGGACTTGAGAGTGGCCACTATCTTTGTGGCAATCTTGTAAGACTTTCCAATGCCACAGCATACAATTTTACCGCCCTTCGACGTAGTGTCGTACATGATGCAGATGCTGGACAACAAATCTAGCTGGGACGCCGAGTCGGACACATATTGTGAGGAGAGATTCTGGAGAGCCTCCGACTCTCTGGCCAACGTGGAGTTAACAGATAGAAGCGCCAGAGTGGTGATCTTTTGCCAGGTCGACATTGTGTTGGAAAGGGGTCAGGTTCCTTGGGTTCAATATAAGACTTTGTGTTGGAAAGGGGTCGGGTTCCTCGGGAGATTCAGTATAAGACCGTCAGGAGGGCTCTCGGAACAGTGCGTTTTGCAGAATCAATATTGCTCGAAAAGGGATAACCTCAAGAAACAGGATCACTTCGGTTTGGCTCTGGAGGAAAAAGTGTTGTAGAAAGAGCACGCCAAATGGATCGCCACAGCATACCGTGCGCATTTCTTTTTCGCTCGAGATGAAATTGCGATTAGGGGCTGCAGGCGGCTGTGTGCAGGTGCGCCACCATGATTTTGCAGACGGGCGGCGCGGAAAACGGGAATTACTCCAGTCCAGCGCGGCAAGCACGGAGGCGGCTGGAGGGCGCACCGGAGAAGAGTGCATTGCGCCTGCATGTACCCTTTGTTGCAAGAACTGCAAGCAATCGGCTGGGCACCTGCAGGTGCCGGCATTCTGCTGGGGGAACGGCCGGGGTATTCGTGCAGGATGACGAGGTGTGCTGTGCGTCCTTGATCTGTTGCACTGTAGCCGTGTGCTGCAATTGGTCTGCCACTATGGCGCTCGCATGTGCAGTTTCGCAATCGCCTTGGTGTCATGCGAATGCCTGGAACCTGTCCTGTTGTTCAGCGGGAAGGTTTGGGCAGATGCTTCCACCGACACCAACAATCACGTGACCCCACTCTCCCAGTCGTGCTTGTGGCTCCGGGCCGGCACTAGGTGTAGGAAACGAACTCCAACTGTGTGTACAAGTCATCGTCTTCAACGTTGGGCCCTCCGGTTTTCAGGTCGCTGTCTTTTGTGCTGGCCTGTAATTGCTCCAAAAACGACTGGGTGGCCATTGTTCTCGACAGACTCTCCGGATTGGTTTCTTTTTTGGCCGTTTCTTGAGTGATCTGCTTGTGACTTTCAATGGTTTTCTCCCGTAATCTTTTGATGTGGGCCACTCTCATCTGCCAATTGGTGACGAACGTGCCGTTCTCCAGATTGTGCCAGATGTCCGAAAACCGGTTTGCTATGATCACGAGGTTGCGAACTAAATCGGGTAGCTGTTCAAGAGATATGATCTTGAAATGGGACGTCGAAAAGATCCCGGGCACCCCGCTTCGCCGGTATGTTTTGACTTTGTAGAATTGGTGTTTCTGGCTGCAGTTTCCCATTTTTAGGGTGTGGGGGGACACCACAATGGCCAAGAAATTGAACTGCGATCGGATCACATTGAAATTGAACGGAAGTCCCGACTCGTCAAAAAAGACATTGACATAGTTGTTTCCAATGTGTCTCTTCTTGCCCGAGAAATACTTGTCGTTCGTCAGGTTAGGCATCAATGTGGTGGTGTGGTAGATAATCTGCGTCAATTCGTCTCCCCAGAAGTAAGCGTACTCGCCGTCGGTTCCATTTTCTCGGTCTAGCCCTCCCACGTAAGCTGCACCCGTGTCTCTGAGCCTGATCAACTGCCCAATTCCATCAAGGAAGGTGTGGTAATCGGGCGAACCCACGGTATTTGCCAAGATCTTTGCCTCGTCCTTTTGTCCTGGCGCAATGTAGATGATTCCCGTCTTTTGATGTACCACAACCGGGATTCTATCGAAGGAATTGATGGCCCGCTCTGTGAATGCGTCGTCCAAGAGAGTGACTGGCTTGGAGATCTTCCCTTGATCCAAAGGCTTGAACAACTGAAGTAGTAGGTGGCTGCTCAATACCAACGGCTTTCTGGGTCTGCCCTCTGCCTCAGCGGACCGCAACGTTGTGGAGTCGAAACTGACACTCAAAGAAAGAAAACTCGTAGGTCGCCTCAAGATGATATTGGAGTCCCCATTATATATGTCGGTCAGAATCTCCACAATGGAGTTTCCCACAAGCCACCTGTTCCTGGACCTGTTTGGACGATCCAAAGGTTTGGTTTCCATTTTGAGCGGAATGTCACTGTAAGCAAATCGAGACACCAAATCCAAATACGCAATGGTCATGTCGTCGATATTGCTCATGTCCGTGGCTCCACTGCATGCAATGATGTTTCGGACAATGAACGAGCTGATTTCCGACCGATCGCTGAGATCCACCTTGATGAACCATCTCGCAATAACTGCATACGACACGGTCAATAAGTATTGGTTTAGGATGGGCGTGGCCTCTGATCTGGTAGAAGGGTTTTTATCCACTTCAGCATCGAGACCGTGTGCCTGCACCTTCAATTCGGGACTCTTTTCCACCTCCTTTGCACCTTTTCCTTTGCTGAAGTCGGAGCGGTTTCTCTGGATCAGATACGAAGCATGCTCGATGTAACGAAAGGTGATGGCAAATACTCGTTTGTATTCGTCGATGGTGAAGTTGGAGGTCATGCTCGGAACATGCCCCAAGGCCATCAAGAACTCCAACGTGGGTAGTCGGGCATAAACATCGGTGACCCCTGCTTGGAACTTTGTGAGGATAGGAATGAGATATTTCTTCAACGATTCGGGTATTTCATAGCAGCATATCGTGAGCATGTGGATACATGGTATCGCCGTCTTCTGCCACGACTCCAAGCCAACCAAAAGAGCATTCACAATGCTATCCTCCTGAGCCTTGGTGAAATGAACGTGGTATCCAATCAAAGCAGACAAATTACGAACATAAACTGCTTGTAAGTCTGATTTGTTGATGCTGGTGTGCTGGATAGGAAATTTAAGCATTGGCGGAAGATTGAGGGAGAGCTGGTCACAAATGATCTGCTGTATTCTCAGAATGCGGTCTCTAGAGTTCCAGAATAAACTCATGTTGGAGAGTTGGGAGCAGAAGTGGGCCCACATGTAGGAATAGAGCTCCCAATGGAAATACTCCTCCAATACCTTGATCACCACGTCCAACCACAAATCTATATCCAACTCGAAGTCTCCTTTTGCAGAATTAAATGCGCTAGTTGCTTGTGGTATGCGAAGACTTCTGGATGGTTTGTTGAAGTGGGTTGTGGGAAGATATTCGGGATTTTCAGGGTAGCTCCACCCACCACGGTTGTGTTCGGGGGAATAGTCATCTTCCCGTTTGTTTCTTTGCAATGCAGTTGCTAGGCCCTCCATATCAGCTGGTTCAGCGAAGTAGATTTGCCCCGAATCGGTGGATCTGATTCGAATCAAGCCTCGGAAAATGACAAGAGCAGCACCGTGCTCTCCCACTGTTAGTGTGAACTTTGCCATCTCGACTAGAAATTTGTAGAGTTCAGCAGATGAGTTTGAATTGGTGCACGAGAATATGACCAAGGCTTTGCATAGTGTTTTTGAAAGTTCCTTCAAAACGCTTCCTCGACTTTGATCACTTTTGAAAGGCGTGTCTCTCGAGCTAGTAGTGCCGTTCATTTGAGACGGCAAAGATGTTGCCAAGGAATTGGGGGCATTCATGGCCCGTTTGCTTTCCATGCCAGCGGAAGAAGCAAAGCCAGCATTGAAGACAGAGAGCGTTGATTTGAGGACGCTGAACGATGAGCCTTGGAGCAAGTCAAATAAAAAGGTCTGGTAAATGTAACGAACGATAGATTCATCCTCCTCGGCCCAGGAGGCTTTTAGCACTTGGAGAATGCAGTCAATGGGGACTTCTTCGCTTCCCGAGAATATAAAAGAAGCCTCGAAGCTGTCTTTGATAAGCCGGAGAGCACTGATTCTGATTCTGGGAGATAACTTGGAGCCCGCCTTCGGGAAGAAAAAGGCATTCAAGATTTCGAAGCAGTTTTCGTGAGCCTTGGACGAGATGGTGGTGCACAAGCGTTCGTTTTTGTAGTGGTCAAGAATGCTCATGATAACGGGCTCTTCAAGCTGATGGGGATGGCGGAGAAAAAGCTCAATGAGACGGTCTTCGGGGGCCGCTAGCTCATGAGAAGTAAAACGCTCGTGTAAAGACGAACATATTGCAGTCCAGTAGCTCTTGTCCTGGTCCGTTTCAAGCCTGAGTTTGGAGAGGAGACTGAATATCGAGTTGGACGGCGAGTACCAAACATCAAACGGAAATAGCTCCAGAAACTTCTTTGAGGCATCCGTGGCGGATTCGAACCCCGAGAACAAGTGCTCAAAGATCCGAAGCACTCCGCTATTAATGAGAATGATTTCGAGAGCGAGGCAGTCCATGAGCCCCCGGTACAACTTCTCATGGGAGAAGTTGACATTGTCCAGGAAATCCACGCCGGAGCCGAGCAAGCAGCGCTCGAGCATGGTCAAAGAACCCAAAGCAATTAGCAACACGCGGAAGCCGGGCTCCTGTTTTAGGTCCATGTAGTCGATTTGCTTTCCCTTGAGCACCTGGAGCTTGGGGTCTTGAAGAACCGACACTAGGCCGTCTATGGCATTGAACGGCGACGCAATGTAAAGCCTTGACATGGCTTGCCATGCACGGTCGTAGAGGTCAGGCGACACAGACGCAAACCAGCAGAAAATCTGGATAGTCGGCACATGTGAGCAGCGGGGAACGAAGCCAAACACCGAGATGGTCTCCACGAGGTCTGCAACCGAGTCCAACACCGCCTTGTTCTCGGTAGAAAAAGCAACTGTGTACATTCCGTCAAGAACCAACGACACAAACTGCTCCTCCAACAACGAGAAGCTGTACTTGAAGCATTTCGCCAAGTAACGGCACACGCTGTTGAACATTTCGACGTAATGCGGCGGCTCAAGGAACGACGTGCCTGAGTCTGCCTTGAAGCAGCGGCCGAGCCGCTTGATGACGAGCGACAAGAACTCAAACCAGTTGCGCTCCTGGTTATAAATGCATAGATCAAGAATGTCCCGTCCGTCGTGAGACAACATCACAAGCGCTTCGAGAAAGTGGGCGAATTGCGGGTCCATTTTGGCTTCGCTCATGCTGCAAAACTGTACAATGTCTCGGTAGTACATGAGCCTGCTGCTGACGTTATCTTCATCACGCTGAATGCATTGTGCCATGACCTGGAGGGCCACGGTTCGAACTTGAGCTGGATGTCTGCTGTCACACAAGTCTCTGACCAAGTACCACACTTCTGGAACAGACGAGATGGTAAAGTTCTCCAAACACCGGCAGACCTCGGAGGCGGCAGCCACACGCGTGGAAAGGTTGCCGCTTTGAAGCTGTTGTAGGAGCTTCTGCATATCGGAACCGCCTCCGACGACTTTGGCATTGACGGCAACGGGCATTTTGCCGGACGCGGGTTTGAGCGACTGGGTGAGGGTCTTGAGGACACCTCCAAATGCCGACCCTCGTTTTCCGCTTGCTGCTGACATGGGGGGAGTTGGAGAGGGTGGTGAGGGTGGTGTGTGCAGGTTGGTGCGGCTCGCTACGGCAGGATGGGTTGCATGCTGGACTGTCTTGATGTATTAGCACCACTGGCGGTAAAACCTATAGTACCACGGTTTGCGGGACAAAAGTTCCCTTTCCTGGCGGAGCTGCTCCCTGAGCAAGTCGAGGTCTGCCTCTCTTCTCCCCGTGTCGATGTCGATCTTACTGGCGGGAATCTGGAAGATCCAATTTCTTTTCCAGATCTTGTGGCCGAAGTAAAAGAGAACCAAGATGACTCCTCCTAGATACGACAAGAAGAAGTTGTAGGCGCTGGATGCTTCTCCAATCGGGAAAAGTGCAAGCCAGAACTGCGCCACCAACACCAAGCAGAAAATCACCCCGCCAAAGTAGGAGCCGCCCACTCCAGTCTGAGCCACGAACGTGAGTTCATCGGTGCCTCTGCCTTGAACCTTGAGGGCCCGCCTGAATCGGATATGTGCCCAGTTGATCGAAATCCACAGAGCAATGGAACTCAATGCGGAGACACTCATGAGCCAGTCAAACACATCGGACTCTTTTCCGCTGGCGGCAATGAATGCCAATAGAGCAAAAACGTTCGAAATGCAAATTGCCACGAGCGGCCGTCCTTCTCTGTCCACATAGGCACAGATCTTTGGGGCCATGCCCTGTTCGGCCAACGAGGTTAGTGTTCTGGAAGATGCGTAAACAGACGTGGAGGCAACGGAAATAATCGAGATCAAGATAACTGCATTCATCACGTGGGGCAACCCCTTGATTCCACCTTGCTCGATGGCAATGACAAAAGGAGAGACAGTCACATCAACAGAGGATGATGCTCCCAATAATCTTGGCGAGTTGTAAGGAACCAAGAAACATATCAAGGTCAACGATACCAAGTAGAACATAAGGATTCTCCAAAACACCTGTTTGATGGCTTTTGGCAACGCATGTCTAGGGTTCTCCGACTCGGCTGCCGCAAGGCCAACCATCTCCACTCCGGCATACGCGAAAGCAGCAGTAACAAAGACAGAAACCACTCCCTTGAAGCCGTTGGCAAAAGCTCCTGGATTATGCCAGAACTCGGTGCCATGGCTATGACCCGATGGTCCGCCTCCAGCAGCCAAAACAAGAGAGACAATGATAAAGCCGACGACGGCAATGACTTTGATGGCAGAGAACACGAACTCTGTTTCGCCGTATGCTTTCACACCAAACATGTTAATGGAACACACAAGCACGTAGAAAATTAGTACCCAAACGTCAGCGTTGATAGTAGAGTTCCAGTACTGCATTGTGATGGAACTACTCACGAGCTCCAACGGAAGCAACACCAAGAACTGGATGAAGTAGTTCCATGCCACCGCAAATGCAAGGGATGGGTCGATGAATCTCCCCGCGTAAAGATTGAACCCACCACTGACTGGGAACGTGACGGAAAGCTCACCTAGACTTTGCATAGTGGTGAAAATGGCAAGACCCGTCACTGTCCACGTGATAAGGATACCTCCAGGTCCACCAGTTTTAAGAGCAGATCCAGAACCCACAAAGAGAGCACTGCCGATAGACGAGCCAATGGCAATCATGGAGATATTTCTGGACTTCAATTTTCTTTTCAAAGGCGATTTAGACGTGAGTAAGTTCGCTTTTTCTATCTCATTCATGTCTGTGTATGATGCCTCATCTTCTTCAACGTTCACTCTCTTGAAGGAGTCCTTGAAATTCTGCCATCTCAGGAACTCCGATGTCAGACATTCATGAGTCACCTCAGGTATTGTTTCGGAGAACTTATCTATTTCGGACATTATAGATAACGTTAACCTTTCTTGCTTTGCTTTGCAATGTCGTGTCTGGGGTCAAGTTTGTAGTTCTTAACAAAAATCTTGCGCGCTTATGACGCATAAACTGAAACGAAGATTTCTTTTTTTTTCTCGTCTCTCACCCCATGACAGTTAATTCCGCTGTTCTGTAGTCCAATAAGTTATGGCCCGTATTCTATCAAAAAGACGTGCAGTCTTTTTCCTTGGGCGCCGGGGATTTTGTCAAGTTTAAGGGTTCCACGCCCAAAGCATTGCCGAAGTGCGTCAAATCACGTGCAGATAAGTCACATGAGCGACAAGAGCTAGCCATAGATCAAGTCCACGACATAGCAGAACCAGCCACCCCAGGTGATTTTCTGCATGAGCTTTTGCAACCAGTATGGCTTGATTTTCGCGAAGAGAGTGCCACAGTTGTAGCCCTCGGACTCAACACCCATTCCCCATTTGATGTTGGTTCTAACGTTGCATCCGTTCCAGAAATTCCACCACTTGTGACGCTCGCATGGAATGATTCGCAACAAGTTTTTCTTGAGTGGACCACGCGGCCCATCGATGTACTTGTACCCACCAATTAAAGAGTGTTTCTGGCGAGGGTCTGAGCTCTTCAATTGGCGGTCTCCCCAGTGGCCCGAGAAGGCAAGCCAATTGCCGTATTCAGACTCTCTGCCCACATGCTGTGGGTTGGCATTGGTGTGTGAAGCATGAGCGTTTTTCCCGTCGTAGGTGTACGCCAAGTAATTCATGGTGGGGTTCCACAATGGTCCACGATCGGTGAAATCAGCCAAGATTTCGTATGGCAAGTCGTGCGGGTGGGTTCCAACGGAAACGTAGTTTGCATGTGTGCCTCTTGCCGAAAAGATGATGGGATGGTTGGTGTCTAGCTCATACTTCTCGAGATTGTTGTAGTAATAGGCACCACCGCCCCCGTGGGCAGACATCCAGACAATAATAGGCTCGCCATTATAGAACCGAACAAGCGAATGCTCCCAGTCGCCCACGTGGTTGCCGTATGGCCCCGAACCCATCACAAACGGACCCAAGTTGAAGGAGTAGAAGTAAAACCAGAACGCGTCCACCCAGCCGTTTCCCTTATCCACCACTATCAATGTGGCGGGAGCATCTTTGATCTCGCCGTTGCGCAAGGAGGGCTTGTTTTTGATTCCAGTGATCCAGTCGGGGTCCAGGTCGAAATCTTCGTTTGCAGTCATGTAGATACTGGATTTTCTGGGCAAGTCACCGAGCATGGTGATGTTGAGCCGGCCGTCTTCTGTGCCCTCGATGGTGGTACCGTTCTTGTATGTGATTCTGAAATGCTCCACAAACTTCTTGATGTCATAGGGAAAGTATCTCTCTTCGGAGTAGAGGTGGACAATCGGGGCAAAGTCGATGACATAGGACGGAACCTCGCCCGTCTTCAAAGTCCTCTCGTGCTGGCGGGGTTTCTGGAGGATGGGCTTATATTTCTTGGGATTGAGAGGGGATTTGAGCACGTTTTCGACCTCGACATAGTCGTGGTTGAGCGCCTCGGCAATGTAGCTGTTGCCCAAAAGGTAGGGGGTAGCCGAAACACACGTTAGAAGCAATAGTAGCCACGCGTGGAACATGGATTGACGTTTGCGCTGGCTATGGGCTAGGTTTCTTGGTGCTGATAAGGGGTGAAGTGCGACCGCTGGTCCGGCCCGTGACGCGCAGCACGTGACTACTGTCACGCGACCTAAGCTACACTGCTAGTTGATGGCTACACTGTGGTTGGCTAAGCGGACTGTGTTGGCTAAGCTGACTGAGTTGGCTAAGCTGACTGAGTTGGCTAAGCTGACTGAGTTGGCTAAGCTGACTGTGCTAACGGGTCAGAACACAAAAACCTGGTCGCCCAATTTGCTGACCGCCTTGGCCTTAGGGTACCCCAAGCCCTGTGCAGCTTTCTTAATGGCAGACACCATGGGAGGAGGGCCGCATATCAACAAGCTCGTGTCCTCGTGGTGCTTTGGCAAGTGCTTCTCCATGATCTCAGGAGTAATGAAGCCCACCGAGCCCTTCCAGTTCTCGGGAGGGTTGTTCAACACGTAGTGGATGAACAACTGGTCGGGGTGCTTGGCCTCCAACTCCTCAAGCTCGGCTCTCAACAAAATGTCGTTATCGGAGACATTGGCATATAACAAGTGGACCTGGGTTTTGTCTTTGGGGTCGTCCAAAATAGCAGTGAGTACCTGGTACATTGGGGCAATGCCCGTGCCGCCGGCAACCATGCCCAACTTCTTGTGCATGTTGGGCTTGTACTCGAAGAAACCCTTGGGGCCTCTGACGTCGATGGACTCGCCCAACTTTTTGGACTCCACATACTTGGAGATGTTTCCGTTGTCGTAGGTCTTGATCAACAAGTCAAAGGAGCCCAATTGGTCGTCGTTGGAAATAGGCGTGTAGGAGCGCACAACCTCCTTCCCATCAATGATGGCGGAGATGGCAATGTGCTGGCCGATTGGCAAGCCCAAGCGATCGGTGGACTTGGGCAAGCCGAACTTGTACACACAGGAGTTATGGGAGACTCTTTGCTTCTCGATCAAGGGAAACTTTCTGAATTCGGTGGGAGACAACACTGCCTTGGGAGTCTTGTTTTTCTGGACAAAGTATAAGGCCACAAAGGAGCCGATGATGGCCACGACCGTGGCAAGCACCACAAGGGGGTTCGACTGTTCCGCCATGATGTTTGGTCTTTTGCCGGCGAGAAAAAAAGATCAGATGGTGTGGAGAATTTATACCAGGAGCGAGGAAATCATGTGCGAGGTCGCACCAAACTGGGCAAAGTGTGCCGGCGTTTGTTGAGCGCGCGTGCACGCCCGGCACCTGTTAGCCACTTCTGGGTGCGAAGAGCGAGCGCGCTGCTGATACCGCCATATCCTGCACACTACTCCTTGAGTTCTCCCCCATCTTCGGCAATTCCCGTATTCACCCCGTCTGCTCCTCGACGCTTCTGACGTTCCACTGCCCGCTGATATCCCACCGCGAGCCCTTCGCATTGAAGCTCACGTACTTCACAAACTTAAGCACGCTTGGGTCCCGCAACATGAGATTGAGACTGTTCCACTTACACTGGCTCGTGAACAAAACAGAATCGTCCGCTGGATCGTTGGCCCGGTAGATTGCAGGGTCGTCGTCTTCAAAATCCTCGTTGCCCGAACCTTCGTCCATGGTCATACATAGCTCGTAGCCTCCATACTCGCCCGACTCCCAGTTGGCCTCGACGGCCGCCGTGGGCGTCAAGCCAAGTGTTCCCTCCAACAAAAGGTTGAGTTCTCCGGCCCGGGCCAAGTTCCTTTCCGTGGTGGTGGCTAGAATGAAATCCTGCCCAGGGCGGAATCTCCGCGCCAAAAGCTGGTCGCTTGTCGGCACCAATTCGGTCACGAGGGCCAACCATTTGCGGTATGCAATGGACTTCAAGAACGAGCAGAGCTCAAGGAGCTTCTTGTCGGCCGCCGCCGGGGCTAGTCTGCGTGAGAGCTCGAAGTTGGGGAGCTCCTGCGCCGATGTGTGGGTGATGCGGCTGACCGAGGCCTGGTCCAAGGAAAACTCGGCTTTCCCATCCACATACATGTATCGCTGCTTATGGGGCGGCACGGCGCATTTCCAGGGAAACGAGATCTCGTCGGCGCATGCCGGCGCCTTCTGGTCGAGCTCTCCATCACGGAGTATCTTCTTCAAGCCGTCGGCATAGTCTTTCCTGAGAAAGTCATTGATCTCAACAACAGAGTCCTCGAGAAACATTGTTCGGAGCTGCTTCACACTCTGCTCCGCGAGGTACGCCGGGTTCAAGTACTCTCCTAGATACGCAAGATCCTCGGGCGTGAGCCACGGCTCGTCCTGCTTCATCATACCCTCGTACACCGACCTCTCCTCTTTTGGGTAGTCGACCCGGATCGGCTTCGGAAAGTCAAACTCCTGCAACTCCTTGGTCTGAAGCTGTCTCAACGTGCTGCGGCTCTCGGTCTCCTCCTGCTCTCCGGGCACGAACCCTGGCTCGCCAGGCTGCGGAATGTGGAACCAGCCCTGGATGGAAAGACGCTGCTTATCCACACGAACTTCCTCCACGTCGTGGAACGAGAGACCCGGCTGCACGGTGAAGAATGCGATCTGGTTGAACTGTGGCGTCAACTTCGTCTCGTAGTCTGTTTTGGGCACGTTGGGCACCACGGCAGGAAACAACCGCAACGCTCCGCCGTACTGGGGCTTCCACTCCGTGTCTGGACTGGGCATGTAGAGGATGAAACTCACTCTGCGCGAGCCAATCACATCGTCGTGCGTCAACAAGTGACATCCCTTGGTGTAGGCGTTGATGGACATGTCTGTTTTTGTGCCGCTGAGCTTGCCACAGCCAGTGACTTTGGAGATGAAGTCCCGGAATTGCTCCGAGTATATGGCGGCACGGAGCTTGTAAAGGGAGGGCAATCGCGAGAGGTCGTCCCAGTTGAGCCCGGACAAGTTGGCCAAATCCCCGGACTGGTACACCTTGTAGATATCGGTTTCTTTTTTGGTGAAGGCGATTTCGTTGAGTACCTCTGTGCGGACGTTTCTCAACAACGTGTCGTCTATGAGTTCGGTGACGGTTCCCCATTTATAGGGGGAGCTGGACGAGATGTCATTTTGCAACAGGTCCTGGAACGAGGGCTGGAAGATCTTGTTGTTGAGGAAGGATTCGATTTCGAGCTTTGAGAACTCCGCCTTCAAGCTCTTGCTGTGTTCCTTGTCATCGGTTGTTTGTGCCTGTCTCTTCATAGTAGGTGGTTTGATGAGCCGCGAAAATCACTCCTCGGTGGCTGGAGGCTTAAGTGCAGTCGCAATCAGTTTTGTCGCCACGCTACCGCCAGCGGGCGCTGCTGTCGAGCCGCCGTGGCGCTGTCGGACTGCTGTCGGACTGCTGTCGGACTGCTGTCACGTGTTCCATCACGTGACTCCAGCTAATCACGTGCTCCCAGCACGTGACATCAAATCACCTCACGTGCCGACCGATTATGCGCGATGCTCGCCGGTACAGGACCGGCTGAGTCACCCAAAAACTCCGCGACTCCTTCCGTGATTCCCATACACCATGTCCAGTCCTCTGCCAGATCTCCCGAGCTCATACAACTCAGTGCTCGACCTCAAGAACCTCCGCCCCGCCGGCTGGATCATCCAGAAGTTCGGCGGCACGTCTGTCGGCAAATTCCCAGAGAACATCGTCGACAACATCGTCAAGGAGTTCAGCAAGCATAACTCCGTGGCAGTCGTGTGCCTGGCAAGACTGTCCAACACCAAGAGCGAAGGAACCACGTCCCGCTTGCTCCGAGCCGCCGACTTGGCCGCAGAAAACGGCGACTTTTCTGCTTTGCTTCTGGTGATCGAGGATGACCACACTCAAAACGCCAAAGCCAAGATCCTGGACCCTCGCCTCCAGACCAAGTTGATTGAGCAGACCTCCTCGGAGATCCTGCGTGCCCATGAGCTTTTGCACGCGTCCAAGATCATTGGCGAAATCAGCCCCCGCACCTTGGACAGCGTCATGTCCATCGGCGAAAAGCTCTCGTGTTTGTTTATGGCTGCGTTGATGAACGACCGTGGCTTGAAAGCCGAGTACGTGGATCTCAGTGGCATCATTCCATTGGACTACGATTTCTCCCGTGGCTTTGACGAGAGCTTCTACCGGTTCTTGGGAGCTCGCCTTGGCGAAAAGGTTCGTGCAGTCGAGGCTGGAGCCATTCCTGTTCTTACCGGGTACTTTGGCGTTGTCCAGGGTGGCCTTCTCAATGGAGTTGGCCGGGGCTACACCGACTTGTGTGCCGCTTTGGTCGCCGTCGGGGTCCAGGCCGAAGAGTTGCAGATCTGGAAGGAAGTGGATGGAATCTTCACTGCAGATCCACGCAAAGTGCCCACGGCCCGTCTCTTGGATAGCGTCACCCCCGACGAGGCCGCCGAGTTGACGTACTATGGATCTGAGGTCATCCACCCCTTCACCATGGAACAAGTCATCAAGGCCAAGATCCCCATCCGCATCAAGAACGTGGAAAACCCCAGGGGAAACGGAACCGTCATCTACCCGGACAACATCGGCAGAAGAGGCGAAGCGACGCCGCCCCATCCGCCTGCTGCATACGAGACCTTGTCGTCCAACTATATCCAAACCCACAAGAGGCGGGCAGCCACGGCCATCACCGCCAAACAAGACATGGTGGTGATCAATGTGCACTCCAACAAAAAGACGTTATCCCATGGTTTTTTGGCCAACTTGTTCACCACGTTGGACAAGTACAAGTTGGTGGTGGACTTGATCAGTACCTCCGAGGTGCACGTTTCCATGGCCATGCAAATCCAGGCCGAGCAAGAAAAGAGCTTGAAGTATGCGCTTAAGGAGTTGAGGAATATGGGAACTGTGGACGTGACCAGAGACATGACCATTGTTTCCTTGGTGGGCAAGCAAATGGTCAACCTTATAGGTATTGCAGGCAACATGTTCAAGATCTTGGCCGATGAGAAGATCAACATCGAGATGATCAGCCAGGGCGCCAACGAGATCAACATTTCGGCTGTCATCAACGCCAAAGACACCATCCGTGCATTGAAAGCCATCCACTCGGGCTTGCTAGAAAACAATTATGGCTACAAGAGCGAACAATCTGCAACAGATTCCCGCTTAGAGGCGTTGAGGTTGCAATAAATTATTCACTTTAATATCAGACACACCGGCGTCGTCTCTGCAAACCTGTTGTACACCAAAGTAAAGCATTCTGCATCGACGCTCATCAGATGTCAAAGTCGTTCGGCTCCGACGCGCGAGAGGCTGTCTTGTTTCCCAGCGTCTTGTTCTCGTCGATGATGGTTTCGAGGTCACCAACCATGCCACCCAACAACTCGCTGGCTAGCTTGTGGTAGGCCAATTGAGCCTTGATCAACTCCAACAATTCCTCCAAAGGCTTGGCCTGCTGCAACACGTTTTGCATCACCGAGAGCGCATCTTCAACGGTGTTGGCAAACTCATCCTCTGCATTCTCCATGGTCACTCTCAACTGAGGCTCTTTGGAGGGGTTGGAGCAGTGCGCCAAAGCTTGTCTTGCGACGTCGTAGTCGATTCTCTTCTCCTCCACCTTCTTCTGGATGCTCGAGCTTTGTGCGAGAAGAGATCTCAATGTGGTGGACAACGGCGTGTTGAACTTGGTCTTGATCAACTGATCCTGGCCCAATCTGGCATTGGCCACCTTGTTCAAGTTGGACGAGTATAAGTCCAAAGCTTTGACCAATGGGTCCTTGGAGTTGTCGTTGGAGAAGGTCAATATGGACCCATCGGTGGCCCTTGCAAGCGCATGATACATGGTCTTGGGGGGCTTGAACTCGCCCCCTGGACTTGACACAAACGCAGCCTGCGCCTCTGCCGGAGTGGTGGCCTTCGACAAGTTGCTGAATCTGTCGGAAATGTTCTTGCCGAACTCATTGAAGGACTCCTGTAAATTGAGAGGGTAGTCGTAGGACTCGTTTTCGTAGTTTTGAGTCACTTTCAAAATGTTCTTGTAGAGCTTCTCGACGTTGTTGCATTTCTCTGCCAATTCAGAGTATTCGGAGGGCAATTGGCTGATCTCCTCCAAGTTGACTTTTCCGATTCTCTCCTGGACCAAACGGCTGGTTCTCTGGGCAAAGGGCAAGACCTCATTGTTGAATTCGGTGCTGACTCTGTCACCTAGCGACTTCAAGTTTGTGGTGAGGCTGGCGAAATTGAAGGACATGGAGGTGGTGGTTGTTGCGTGGTTTCGATTTCCCCCTGAAGTAGCCGCGCACGTGACCGGCGCGAAAGCCTACGGACCGTCGAATTCAGTATACTAGCTAGAAACACAGAGCGGAACTCGATCCAGATCAGAATTCCAAACCTGCTTCAAAAAAGTCGTGCACTGCGCCGGCGAATCTCTCGGCACCTTCTGCCAACTGCGCCACGGTGCTTGCTGGAGCATATGTCAAGCGGAAAAAATTGCCTCTTTCCAAGCTAAAATGCTTATCGACAGCCATGTTGTAGCCTGTAACCACCCCCACGCCATACGCACGGAACTTCCACTCGAGTAGCTCGACTTTTTTGATGGCATCAGTTCCTTGGGGGAAGTTGATGATCACGCTGACAAACATGCCAGCTCTGGGGTCTATGACGTCGAATTGGCCCGCTTTGAACGCATTCAGCTCAAACAACGTCTGGAGTAACGTGTCCCTGCGGTCGCTGTACACCTTGCGGAGCTTGAGAATCCACTCCAACCAGCCATCCACGCCCTTGAACTTTTGCTGAATGATGTTATTCAACAAAATCTGGCTGGCGCCGGATGGCGACCTCGTGACCACGCTGGCGTATTTTTCCACCGCTGCAATCACATCCTTATGGCCCACCATGAAGCCCAATCTCAATCCCGGGGCGAAGAGTTTGGAGAAAGTCTCCACGCGGAGAACGCGGCCATCTGTATCCAAAGTGATGTATGACGGGATGAGATGGTTGCTCAAATACTCCTCCAAAGTCAACGACAGCCAGTCACGAGACTCTGCGGTGTTGTAAGGCTCAAGTGTCAAATAGCCGTAGGGATCATCTTCGATGATGGCAAAATCATGAGCCCGAGCCAAATTGTACATCTGTTGGCGGAATTCCACGCTCTGTGTGAGCCCGGTTGGGTTCTGGCCCGACGCAATGGTGTAGAGCGCCTTCGGCTTTTTTCCCTTGAGCTCGGGACGCAATTCGTCCCAATTCTCCAACAAATGTTTCAAGTAGTCGTAATCGATTCCATTGCTGCGGGACTGGTCCAGGCCAAAGTCCAATTTGATGGGAACGGGAATAGCCCCCACGTTCTGCACACACTGCAATATGGGGGTGAACGTGAACTCCTCCAACAACAACACATCTCCGCCATCCAAAAAGACATCAATGGCCTTGTTCAACCCGTCGCCTGCACCGGTTGAGAGAATTGTGTTCCAGTTGCCGTACGCAGGGCGATTTGTTCTCTCGACAACATCCTTGGTAAACTGGAGCAACGGCGTTATGCCCGTGACCAAGGAGTACTGGAAGCCAGTAGCCAAGTCAATGAGCAGGCCGTCGCTCGAGTGCTTCTCGATGACCACGTCATTTTTGCCGCCGCCAGTCGCCGTATACTCCTCGGTTTCCTCAAAGGGGTGATCCTTGACGTCGACCTGGATGGAGTTTATGGGGAAGAAGCCCGCGTTTGGAGTCCCATAGTCCAAGCGGAGCGGCGCCGGGTGCGGTCTGAAGTTTGCAGGCGCATTTTTGAGGCTGTCAAGCGTGAAGTGTGTTTGGGAGCGGGCCTTTGCTCTGGCGGAGATCAAGTGGGACATGGAAATGGAGCCCACGTCTGGCTGCCCTCTCTTATACCGATAAGTGAGGCTCGTGCGCGTCATTCTGCAGGACCATGGGTGGATCCACAGTTATCAGGCCCGTGGCGTTTCCCGCAATATCGAGTCATTCCAAGCAGTCGGTCCGGCACGCGGGTCCTCACACCATCATGTCGTCGCCGCCGTCCAAAAACCCGTCCTCCAAGTAGCTGAGCGACGTGCATGCCTTGTACTCATCGATGGTGGACAAGACGGTCTCCTTGCATTCGTTGAACGAGTCCAACACCCGGGCCCGCTCGGCCTTGTCGTTTGTTTCCGTGTAGAAATTGATGTAGGCCGCTCTCCGGGCAAGGAGATCGTACTGGCGCACGATCTTGGAAAACAACTGCGTGATGGAAGTGTTGTTGGAGATCTGGTACCCACTGAGATCGCCCTTCCGCGTGGCTGAATGCGGCAGCTGGCGCCCGTTGACGAAGTTGATGGAAGCAGACGTCCACGGAACAAACAGCACGCGCAGCTGCGCCCGCACAGCGGCTTTCCGCAACTCCTGCTGGTCAATGGTGTCGCCCACAATGTAGTCGAGCATGGAAATGTACTGGGGCGGCTCGCCCACGTGGTTCATCTTGTACTTGTCGTTGAGAAGCTCAATGACAATCTCGCCCTCCCTCAAGCTGGTGTGCTTGCCTTTGGGCGTGGTGTCGGGGATGCTGGAGAACGGAGCGATGGCGGACGAAAGAAACTTGAGGTCCGGCGTGGGAACCAACGTGGCGATGATGCTTTCGTAGGAGCTGTGCATGTAGCTCGGAAACCGGAGCGGGTTGGACACGCCGCTGGCAATGTAGGCGATCAACTTGTTCTCGTTCTGGAAGGCGCCGCTTGCTGTGTTGCTGTGGGTGGGCGACAACAACAACGACTCCACGGAGTTCAACGAGTCGTTGTCAAAAACAAACGTGGCGTCGCTGAAGTCGATGAGCCGCTTCAACGTCAACACCGTGTTGTAAGGCTGCACCACCACATCCGACGTCTTGTCGTTGGAGGGGAAGATCAGGAACGTGGTGAGCAACTTCTTGCTGCCGTACCTGTCACTTAGCAACTCGAGCAAATAGCTGCCCAACCCGGACCCCGTTCCGCCGGCAACACTGTGGAATAGCTGGAAGGCGCTGAAGTTGTCACACTTGTCCAATTCCCGGTCGATCAACGTCAATAGGTCTTCCTCGTGCTGTGAGGCGTACAGATGGCCGTGTTGCCAGTTGTTGGCGGCGCCGGTGCCGTTATCGCTCAAATGGATGTTTCTGTGGTTGACCATGGGCAATTGTGTGAGACACTTGCCAATGACCGACGGCTCTAGGTCGATCAAGATGGAACGCGGCGTGTACTTGTTCTGCTCGCTGTAGGTGAAGAAGACGCTGGTTTTTTCTGGAGTTTCTGGGGCGCTTGGATTCGGGCTTTCGCTGGCCTGGCTGCTATCGGGGCGCCATTTCGGTGAGGGAGTCCCGTCTGCTTGGATGCCATGTTCTTTTGCCAACTGGTCCCAGTACTGGAGTGCTACCTGGTTGCCACACTGGCCTGCTTGTAAGGATACGATTTCCCTGGCGAGTTAGTAAGCTGTTTGGATCTGTATTGGGGTTGTTTATGCATACCCAGGCATCGGTGGTGTTGTTTTTGCTGCGAGCGCGTGCGAGATACGCGACCAGGGATCCATTAGTAGGCGCGGATAGCGCCAAAAAAAGTGGACGAGAACGGATTCGAACCATTGACCTTCTCCTTGCAAGGGAGACGCGCTACCAACTGCGCCACACGCCCATTTTCCAGAGTCCCTGTTTCGGGTTTGAGGTGTCCGCTAGAAATACCAACACAGGGTTCGATGGCGTTTGCCGGAATCACGCGCAGTGTACGTTTTCCTATATATCCAGGCACCATTGATACTTCCGCTCCATCACGAGCCCTTGCTTCTACATCATCTCAACTTTTTATATATGCACTAAGTAAGGCTCCTACGAGCCCTCGCTTCTACATCATCTCGACTTTTTATATATGCAACTAAGTAAGGCTCCTTCATTTAGGAGGGCGAAAATTATAAAGCGGCTTCTCACAGAGATCCCGCGTGGTATATACTGAGCATGTCAGCTCCTTGTTCCCTAGCAATGCATGCCCATGGTTTCTTTTCCTAGCTCTCCGCTAGCTCTGTTTCCTAGCTTAGTAGTTGTAGGATCTTCTCTTTCTTCTCTTCTTGCAGCTGGTGCCGGAAGGAACAGCAGTTCCGGTGGCCGTGAAGCTTGGAAGCGTGGTAGAAGTAGTGGTCTGAGTAGTAAGACCAGTTGGAGTACCAGAGATGGTGGAACCACCACAGTTGTTGAATGCTGCAGCCAAGGCATTGAAGATCACCGTCTTCAACGTCTCCACGTTGAAGAACTCCTTGAACAAGGTGGTGACCAAGCCCGAGTCGATGATGGCGGAGATCAAACTGCCGAAGTCGATGAGATGGTCTTCAAACAACTGCTTAAGCAAAGAGGCACCGTACAGCAAGAACTGTGGGTCAACAATCAATGCTCTGACCACGGAAGAAGCCAAGCCGGAGTTGGCCAACGACTCCAACAAGTTGTCAACAACTTCATCGGCGTCGTATCTCTTGGAAGGAGTAGGAACAAAGACGTCGTCCTCCTCCAAGAATCTCTTGACGCTGACCGCCTCTCCATCGAGCTTGGCCTCGATCTTGTCAACCAAGTTGCCAATTTCTGTCAAGGCCAACTTGAAAATGTCCTGGTAAAGAGAACAGTCGTTGATCAAGTCCTTGATGACCTTGGTGGCCAAGCCGGAGTCGTTCAAAGCAGTGAGCAACGTCTTCAAGGAAATGAGACCACTCTTGATGATGGCTTCTGCGGCCTTGGTGACAATTGGTTGCAAGGTCTTGTTGGTGACCAAGCCCTGGATGATCTTGGGAGCAAGGTCTGTGGAGTTGATGGCGGCCAAGATCTGCGTGACAATGGCGTATTCTCTGGCCTGGAGCTCGACGGGGTCGCTGATCACGGCTCTCTTGACGGTGTGGGAGTCCAAGGCGAGAATCAAGTCGTTGACCTCGTCCACCTGTCTCTTGCGGAGAGAGGTTTCTGTGACGGCGACGTTGGCTGGAGCAGCCTGGACGTTTGTGAGCAAAGCCAAAGCGAAGGTGGCGGTGATTGTGGAGGACTTCATGATGAGCGGGTGAGGATGCAAATGTGGATGGGATGGAAAGAAGGGCCGGGGGCGGCGATATATAAAGCATTGGGGCGTGGAGGGCTACTGCTTGATTGGGAACTTTTTCTATTTCTGTTTTGGGGAATGGGAGGAGGGTGCGTGGATTTTGGCCTGGTGGATGGGGTACGAGCGTGGCGATTACCGCAAGGGGTTATAAACCTGGAGTGCGCAGCGAGCCAAATTGCCGTTTTCGGTAATTCAAGTGGCTGCGCGCGCCGCGGACTGCACACAATCACAGGCTTCCCAAGCCCATTTCCCGTTTGGGAAACCGCCTGGCCTGATTTCTTGACCGACGTTTCTGTGTGCCTGCGTCTTTTTGCTGACTGCGTGTTTCTGTGTGCCTGCATATGTTGCTGACTGCGTGTTTCTGTGTGCCTGCATCTGTTTGCTGACTGCGTGTTTCTGTGCGCCTGCATATGTTGCTGACTGCGTGTTTCTGGGGTGCTTTGGTGCAGGTTTCCGTTTTGGGCTTATTTGCTAAGCCTCGGACCTACCGACCTGCCCGGCGTTGACGATGTGGCTATTTTTACTCGAGTCTCAGAAAGAACGTTTACTCAAATCTAAGTGCAAAATTTTGTGGCTGTGTTTTTGGCTGTAAATGAATGTTTGACTGGGTCTATTTGCTGTATTTTGGTGTGCGCAAGAAAATTTGCGTTTGCGAAGGACCTGGAGTGCGTATCCACCTACACCCCAGAACAGCCTCGCCTCATGAAGGCACGTGGTAGGCACGTGTTGTAGTATAGGTCACGTGTTGTCGTATAAGTCACGTGGTCAAAGTCACGTGTTATTGTACAGGTCACGTGCTTTAATACAGGTCACGTGCCGTCGTATAAGTCACGTGACGCGTTACGCCCCGGTGGTCCGGCACGTGAACCAAGCCGGTGGCCGCAAAGACAGCGATGCGTCAAGCCGTCATCTCTGCGCGTCTCGTATAGCTCCAGTATTTTGGGGCAGCGCGTATGAACATCCAAGGCTCCGAAAAAATATTCGTGATACAAAAAAGACAAGCCCTTCCTTCTTGACAACATTTTTGTATGTGAGCAGCATTTCCAGCCAGTCTCTCAGACGCTCATCGGACAGGCATTCTCCTCCAAGCCCCAATACTAATTTTTCTAGCATGCTTTCCAAAGTCACGAATGGTGCTACGTCCTTAGCCAGACTAGCGGCGCTTAAGCCAATTCACTTCTCCATAGTCACATGTTTGCTAGCATCCATTGCATACTTGGCAGTGATGGATGAGTACATGCCAGAGGCCTTCGAGAAGCAAGACCAAATCTACTTCTATCATCCTGCGGGCCGCTCCAATTACAACAGCTGGACACCAGTTGAAGACCCTTCCGCTTACACCGACGCCACCCAGATTTCCATTGTTCCTTTGAATTTCAGACGCATGCAATCCGTTCCTGCGCCTGCTCTTGAACTGAGTGTCCAGGGCGTCAACAACGAGCGTCTCTTGATTGTGCCTTCGGAGGACCTTGAATCGTCCATGCTCGAGGTCAAGAAGATCTCCCACGAGGGAATCACTTGGAGAGCTAGAAGCAACTACAGATTACGCCGTGTGTTTGGCTACGCTAAACAGGCGCTTCTCAAGATCCAGTCCATGGTACAGGGCGCCGAACCCTTCGACGTGACCATCATCACTGTGGCTTACACCGCCATGATGTACACCATTCTCCGGGTCTTTGTGGACATCAAGTGCAGTGGCTCTAACTTCTGGCTTGGCTTTTCCACTCTTTTGTCGTCTGCGTTTGCGTTCCTTTTTGCCATTGCCTTCACTTCCAAACTCACCAAGTATGGCGCTTCGTTGATCTCCATGATTGAGGGGATTCCATTCTTGACTGCCATCATCGGCTTCAAACACAAGGTGTCCATTGCCCAGACCGTGATGAAGTCTTCCCACAGTCAACTGGATGTAAAGTCCATTGTGTCCAAATCTGTCGCAAGCCACAACTTGAGTATGCTTAGAGACTACCTCGTGGTCATCGGCATTCTTTTCGTTACTGCATTGTGCTCCAATGAGATGGAGGGTCTCAGAAACTTCTGCTTCTTGAGCTGTTGCATTTTGGCTTTCGACCTTTTGCTTGTCTACACTTTCTACTCTGCTATTTTGGCCCTCAAGGTCGAAATCAGCAGAGCCAGAAGGGCTAGCGAGTTGCAGTTGGCTTTAGAGGAGGAGGGCATTTCTTCTCTCGTTGCATCCACGGTTGCAAACCGCAAGTCTGAGCTCGACAATGGTGCCCACATCGAAAAGAGCTCAATTGCCTTGCCCTTCAGAGTGGCAATGATCTTGGCTTTTTTTGCCCTTCATGGTTATTGGTTGGGATCGGCGTGGTTTTACGGCGACTCCGATGTGGAATCAAGCCTTCTTCCTGACGCTCAAGTCTTGTCTCAAACAGCCTCCAAGTACATCAAAATCGGGCCGCGTGGAACTTTGGTTACCCTTCTTGCTCCTCGAACTTATGTGCCATTGAACGCATTTGTTTATGCTGAAGACGTGGTTGTGTCCTTTTTCGAGAAAATCTCTAGCGCCATCAGAGATAGTTTCATCTCCAAGTTTTTGTTGTTCGGATTCGCTCTCTCCATTTCCACCAACGCTTACTTCTTGAATGCCAACAGATTGCAGCGCCAAGCCACCAGAAAGTTGATTGCCGAGCAAATCTCTTCACCCAAAGCTGCTCCTGTCTCTCAAAGCCAAAAGAAGAAGTCGCAAGCCAAGAAAGTTGAAGATGTGCAGAACATTAAAGACCTTAGCAGCGAGTCTTCTTCGGAAGATTCCAGCGATGGTACTCTCACCTTCAGCGCTTCGAAGAAGATTCAACCACTCGAGATTTGCGCCCAGAAGCTTCAAGATGGTCAGCTCAAGAGCTTGAATGACGATGAAGTGTCTTCTTTAGTCGTGGCCGGAAAATTGCCGTTGTACGCCTTGGAGAAACAATTAGCAGACAACAGGAGAGCTGTGGTGGTGCGCCGGAAGGCCATCGCTAAACTCGCCAATGCACCAATTATCGACTCTGGAAGCTTACCATTTGCTCACTATGACTACGACCGTGTTTTTGGAGCTTGTTGTGAGAATGTCATTGGTTTCATGCCCTTGCCCGTCGGAGTTGCTGGACCCATGTACATCGACGGCAAGCCGTACCACATTCCAATGGCCACAACCGAAGGGTGCTTGGTTGCGTCCGCCATGCGTGGATGCAAAGCCGTGAACGCCGGGGGTGGAGTCACCACCATTATCACCCAAGATGGTATGACAAGAGGCCCATGTGTGCAGTTCCCCAACTTGGCCAGAGCAGGAGCATGTAAGCTTTGGTTGGATTCCGAGGAGGGCCAAAAAATCATCAAGAAAGCATTTAATTCTACCTCCAGATTTGCTCGGTTGCAGCACATCAAAACCGCCATTGCCGGCACCTTGCTTTTCATCAGATTCAAGACCACTACCGGTGATGCTATGGGAATGAACATGATTTCGAAGGGAGTCGAACACTCGTTGAACTACATGGCAGAACACTGTGGATGGGAAGACATGGTGACTGTCGCAGTGTCAGGTAACTACTGCACAGACAAGAAACCAGCGGCCATCAACTGGATCGAAGGAAGAGGCAAGTCAGTTGTTGCCGAGGCCACGATTCCACGTGACGTCGTGACCAAGGTGTTGAAGTCGGACGTCGACGCGTTGGTCAAGTTGAACGTCAGCAAGAACTTGGTCGGGTCTGCGTTGGCAGGCTCGGTGGGAGGCTTCAATGCGCATGCCGCCAACATGGTGACAGCCATTTACTTGGCCTGCGGACAAGACCCTGCACAAAACGTGGAATCCTCCAACTGTATGACTCTTATGGATAAGACGCCCGACGGCGACTTGCAGATCTCCGTGTCCATGCCATCCATCGAGGTTGGAACCATTGGAGGAGGAACCATTTTAGAGCCCCAAGGCGCCATGTTGGAATTGTTGGGAGTGCGTGGTCCGCATGCTACAAACCCAGGCGACAATGCTCGCCGGCTCGCCTGTATCATTGCGTCAGCAGTTTTGGCGGCCGAGCTTTCGTTATGTTCAGCCTTGGCTGCGGGCCACTTGGTGCTGTCTCATATGCAGCACAACCGTAAGGCACCCACGCCTGCCGTTGACGAAAAACCCAGAGATGTGGAGAGACTTGCAGATGGGTCAGTGAGCTGCATCAAGTCTTAGAGCGGAAACCATGCATTAATTCATCAGATCACGTCTAGGCCTTAATCGTCTAAGCCTTAGGTCCTTCATAGTAGCCCATTGCGAAATGTCACCTGAGCCGCGCGCCTGGTTATCGCTCCTCCCAACCACCGTTCCTAAACATGGCGGACTCAAACCCTTCCCAGATCCCCGGCACGCCGATCCCCGAAAACACGCCACATGCAGTCTCCGTGACCTTGCCCACGTGGCGGGCCACCGTGGCCTACGAGGAGGGCGAAAGCTGGGTGGCGGACAAAATGACCTCCGGCTACCCCCGCTTCTTCATCCATGGCCTAGTGCAGAAGTTGGCGGCAAAAATCGAAGACAAGTACACCAGGGCCGGAGAAAAGTGCATGGTCTTTGCTTCCTACAAAGTCGCCAAGCTCTGCCGGGAGTTCATCAAGGCCAGGAGTGACAAGCCAGCCGCCGCTCGCCGGGTCTTGCAGTTGACAGTGTCGAGTCCCAGCACCGGGATCGAAAAGTCGTCGGCTACAGAGTGCACCATTGCGTGTGTTTTCATGCCGCCACACGAGTTCCCTTTGGCGAAGCAGTTCTGGCAACACTCCGGCGAGGGCATATCGTCCCGCGCAGCGGAGTACGCCTTGAAGGAGCTTTTCTCCAGCGACAAGAGCTCCGGGAGACATCTCAGCAGGGCGAGACAGGAGCTTCAAGCGCAGAGCATCAGAAAGAAGTCTCCGTCCATCGCAGCGTCCATGCGCAAAGAGCTGTCGTCTCAGAGCGAGGCGACGGACCGTGAGTTCAACACATTCATCGAGGAGAAGTTTGGGCGAGTTCTCGACCTCCAGTTTTCTGCGCAGGCCAAAACTGCGTTGAAGAGAAGAATCAGCGGTGCGGCTGAGCAGGCCAGCGGGGCGGTGGTGGCGGATGAGGAGGTACGGAGGGGAGAGAACATCCCGGAGGACGACGTGTACTTGTTTCCGACGGGAATGTCGGCCATTTTCAACTCGCACCAGGCGCTACTCTCCGTTGCCGAGAAGCCCAAGAAGTCTGTGTGTTTTGGCTTTCCTTACGTTGACACTTTGAACATTTTGAAGAAGTTCGGTGCGGGCTGCATTTTCTATGGTCACGGAGACGAGGCGTCTCTAGACGAATTTGAAAGGGCCTTGGAGGCGGGGCTGGAGACGAACGGGTTCTTCTGCGAGTGCCCCTCCAACCCATTGTTGACCACGCCCAACTTGAAGAGAATCCGGGCTTTGGCCGACAAATATGGGTTCCCCGTGGTGGTCGACGAGACCGTCGGAAATTTTTTGAATGTGTCAGTCTTCCAGTACGCGGACATTGTGGTTTCGTCGTTGACTAAAATCTTCTCTGGAGACTCGAACGTCATGGGCGGGTCTTTGATCTTGAACGCCTCTGCGCCCTTTTACCGGAAGCTCAAGGCGTATTTTGCGGAAAACTACGAGGACAATTATTGGGCAGAGGATGCTCTTTATATGGAGAGAAACTCCCGAGACTTCAAGGAGCGCTCGCACAAGGTGAACATCACGTCTCTGGAAGTTGTGAAGTTGCTAGAAGGCAGCCCGCTCATCTCCAAGGTCTTCTACCCCTCGCTTTCGGCGTCCAGGAAGTTCTACGACGAGCTCAAGACGGCGGACGGAGGATACGGCGGCTTGATCTCGTTCTTGTTCCACAACCCCAAGCACGCATCCATCTGCTTCGACAAGTTCAATTTGCACAAGGGCCCGTCGTTGGGCACCAATTTTACCTTGGCCTGCCCGTACACCATCTTGGCGCACTACCAGGAAATCAAGGAGGTGGCACAATGGGGCGTCGACGAGAACTTGATCAGGATCAGTATTGGTCTTGAGGATAAGGACGTCTTGCTTGGGAAGATCAAGGAAGGCTTGGACGCTTGCGAGGGAGTTGCCTAGGCAGGTCTGAAGTCTGAAGTCTGAAGCTCTGAACCGCCTTTCGGAACCTTTGCCCTCCAAAGCCTAGCCCTACAAATAACTACCTCGGATATTTCCTATGCACACATGGCTGCGGAGGCTCGCCCGTGACCGGCCCATGTGTCACCGTTCCCACATACCAGTATTTCCGGTGGTTCGCAAAGTAGCCCTGCCAGGACTTTATGTCTTCCTCTGCTTCCGCGGGATCTAGACCCCGGAGGTCGTGCGTGAACTGGTCCGGATGCTGGAAGCATCCAGTGACAAAGGCCCGTGCAGCATCTCGCCCCGAGAAGAAACTGTACGAGCCTTTGGGCCCGTAGATTTCTCGAGAACGCGTCACGTCAAAAACGCTTCCATTGATGCCAATGTAGATGGGAAGACTGGCATCTGAGCCATCGAACTGGCCCAACTCCGTAGGCGTCAAACTGACCCGAGCTCCGCTTACACGGTGCTTCAAGTACCTGGGGTCGAGCCATCTCCCATCATAGCCCCAGGTTTTGGAGGACGTGAACCACCAGGATAGGCAGGTGTTTAGAAGGAACAAGCCGACGAGAAGACGGAGCCCATCAAGGAGGGAAAAGCGTGTTCTTTCGTGGCACGGCATGGAAGTAGTATCACGTGCGCAGTGGCGATCGCGAAGATGCCACGCGGTGTGCGTGAATCATAATAGTGTCACAAAACGTTGTAGAGGAAATTCTCGGTTTGCGAGGGGTTTTCGGCCGCAAAATGAAGCGTGTCGGAGTCTGCGGTCAAGAGATTGGACCAGAACTCGTCGTCGAGCTCTAGAAGCGAGTCTTTGTCGCCCATTCCTGCATCGGCCATGATCTGGCTGGCCGAGGGTCTCCGGCTGAAGCCGGTCTCCTGGTTCTGGTGTGGCCGTAGATTGGAGGGAGCCGGTGCTGCGGCAGGAGGGAGTGGCTGGAACTGGCTGAGACCGTCGACGCCGCCAGCGGATCCATGCCGAGGGTCTGGCTGTGTGTTGAGCAAATTACCAAACGAGGATTTTTGTTGGCCATTCGTGGCTTGGCCATATGGCGTTGGGAGGGCTTCAGCGCTTCCAGCGTGCGGTTCCACTTTCATTTCTGGTAGTTTGCTCAGATCGCTGGACTTTTCATGGGCGCTGGCTGCATAGGAAAGAAGCTCTAGATGCAAGGGCTGGGGCCGGACGGATGTGAGTGGCTCACGGGAAAACTTCATGAGCGAGTCCGTTAGGCTGTCATATTCTCGGGCCTCGTTTTTGGTCATGGCTCCGACGCTCAGCGGGGCGCCATTGGAGGTCTGCTTGATCAACTCGCTCACCTGGGTGACGTATGTCTGGATAAATAAACGGAGCACGAGCCACATCTTCTTCACGAGAAAATTCACGGGGTACATCTGGCTCACAGACTGGATCTTCAAGTTTAGCTGCAGCACCTGTGCAATCACATGCTTGGGAACCAAGTCCTTTTCGATGGTGGACGGTAGCGAGAGGATGAAGTATCGGAGCCGCATCAAAATGCCCGCCGTGTACACTATTCTGGCAAAGTGGAATAGCGGAAGCGCAGCCACCTCTTCCAGAGAGAGCTTGTTGAACTCTAGGATGGAGTCTAGACAAGACGTGGTACAGCGGGATATGGCGTTGAGCGCCTTGAACGGAAAGTCTTGCGAGCGGTGGTGGCCGTTGGAATTGAGCTGCAACTCCTCAAGCGATGGCTGGTTGAGATAGGCCTCCACCGAATGAAAGTACGCCAAAAGAAGATGGTCGTCGTCCTTCAAGTGGTCTCTGGTGATGGAGAGTCTGGTGGTGAGCTCGGCAAATGTGTAGTTGGACATGCGCAGCTTGGACTTGGCGCCTTCGGGCGAATGCACTATTTGGTTGATTCGCTCGAGCTCGTGGTTTAGTCTGGAGAAGAGCGCCAAACTGCGGTAGTTGTCGTTGCCGCTTTCCTCGAGGATGGTGCAGCATTCCTCCACATACGGCGTCCACTTGACGAAGATAGCCCTTCTCAAAATGAGGCAGAAGCTCACGGTGCAGAAGTATAGCGTCATCACCATGACCCTGTACTCCATTTCCTGGTACTTCTCGTGGGCCTTCTCGATGGTTTTTCGCTCGTCCGAGTACTGGAACGACACACGAGAAACGATGCCAAGATCGTGGAGGAGCGTGACCGCCACACTGTTGAGAATGTGGTATCTGCGCATCTTGAAGAGCTCCGGGGTGTTGTACCACACAGACAAAAGAGTGAGGCACTTGACGAGCTCGACGGATTTCGTGCCGCTGACCATGATCTCCGAGATGACGGTGGAAATGGCGTGCTTCTCAAGAGTGAGGCAAAGCTTGTAGTTCTTGTCCTCCTTCAAGACGGTGGACGTCACGGCCATGATGGCGTTGAGGAGAAACGGCTGGCCGCCGATGAGGTCGTCCACAGTGACCTCCGCCGGGACCTCCACAAACGAATGGGACGGGTAGATGGTGGTGCGGTACGTGCAGAGCCGCACGTGGGCGTCTTCTTTGGTGATGATGCCAAGCGAGACAACATCGATGCGGTCGTGCTCATGAAGCATTTGATGCCGCATGTCGGTGTAGGCTTTGATATCCTCGGAAATGTCTTTGAGCGAAACCGAGCCTGCATTAAGGATGTGCAACTCGTTCTCCAAGTCGCCTTTCGTCATGAAGGGAGGCGACGACGAATCCAGCGCTGCATGCGTAGGGGTGAATGGCGAGTTGTTGGACGGGTAGTCTTCGGCTGTTGAAGCATGGTTCTGGTGGGCAGCATGGAGCTGTTCTTGGAGCAGGGCAATCTGCTCCTTGAGCTCCGCCACGGACTCCTGGCCCCTCTTCAACTTCTTGCGTTTTTTGCGGGTGTCCATGTGGTCGATTTCACACACCTTGTTGGAATTGATACACCTGACACACGCGGACGACGGGTCGGATTCGTTGACGGGGATGCACCGCACCTTCAACGTGTGGCATTGCTTGCAAGCCTTGGATCTGCGGGGCTTCAGCGATTTGCCGGACTCGGGCGACGCCGAGCCGGGAACCTTTGCTTCATCCGGGCCTGGGAAAGGAGGCATCTCTGGTAGCCACTAACAGGGATGTTGCTGAAGATGAGATTTGTGCGGCTCGGCAATTATTCGCATCTGCGGGTGCAGACACGGCTAACAATGGCGCCTGAGACTGGCCGTCAAAAGCACTGCGCGTCAGGGGCTTTGGGTGTTTGAGGGGTTTTTGGGTGCTCGCATGTTTCAGGGTTGCCGGGTGTTTCAGAGGTGGTTCAGGGTGGTTCAAGGGGCCGTCTGCAGTCAGTACACAGGCCCGGTTGGATGCAGGATTTCCTTCTTCTGTTGATCGCTACGATGCTGACAGGGGACTTGCTGCCGGCGATGCTAAGCTTGTGAACACGGCGGCACTCAAGTGGGCCGTGCCCTTGATAGTGTGGAATCCTGCACACAGCCCAGATGTGCCTTGGTTGGCCGGCCGGTACCGCCGTCCGGGTCACGTGTCCGTCACGTGCCCGTCACGTGACGTGATCTGTTCCGGCACATTGGGCACCACAGCGGCCCCATCGCAACATCAAGATGAAAAGATGAAAATATGGAAACCCGCAGACTAGCAGAAGCAAATCAAGCAAAGTAGCATGTAAGCGGCAAGGCAGTTCATTAGCGACACGTGCGGCTCGTCACGTGTCCCAACAGGCACAGTGCGAGTTTCTCTGTGACTTCAGATTCTCCCTCCAGTGGTTCTATGAATACATTTTCCCCCAGCAAAAACAGCTTTGTTCCTTCCATTCGCTCGTCCAAAAACCCGTCTTTACCGCTATATAAAGACAAGCCCAACGCCACCACTTCTGCGTTCGTTCCCGCCAAAGGCAAAGCAGCCAAGAAAAAGATGTTTATCAAAGCCGCCATTTCGTCCGTGATCATCTACCTTTTGTACACGTTTCTGGACACTTTCTCCCACAATCTTCCTAGTTTCCGCTCCAACAAATCCTTCTCCTGGGCAACCGCCCAACAGGAGGTGAAGGACGTGTTCTTGCAGTCTTGGCACGCCTACGAGGAAGATGCCTGGGGAAAAGACGTCTACCACCCCATTACAGGGAAGGGTGAGAATATGGGGCCCAAGCCGTTGGGCTGGATGATTGTTGATTCCTTGGACACCCTCTTGATCATGGACTGCAAGGAAGAGTTTGCCAGAGCAAAGAACTGGGTCAGAAACGATCTCAACTACAAGTTCGACTACAGTGTCAATGTTTTTGAAACCACCATCAGGATGATGGGCGGCTTATTGTCTGCTTTCCATTTGTCTGGTGACGATGTCTTCTTGGACAAGGCGGCCGACTTGGCCAATTCCTTGAAGGGGGGCTTTGATAGTCCCTCGGGGGTGCCGTATTCTTCCGTCAACTTGATGTCTGGCGAGGGCATCAAAAACCACGTTGACAATGGTGCGTCCTCCACCGCCGAAGTGGCGACTTTGCAATTGGAATTCCGGTACTTGGCCAAGTTGACTGGCGAAGAGTTGTACTGGAACCTCGCCGAGAAGATCATGAGTGTTTTGGATGCCAACAAGCCCGAAGACGGTCTTGTACCTATTTTTGTGAAGCCCGATACCGGGAAGTATCAAGGCCGTATGATACGTTTGGGCTCTAGAGGCGACTCCTACTACGAGTATCTTCTTAAGCAGTTTTTGCAAACCAAAAACGAAGAGCCCATTTACTGGCAAATGTACAAGGAATCTGTCGAGGGAGTCAAAAAACACTTGGTTTCCAAGTCCGAGCCTAACAAGCTCACGTTCATTGGAGAGCTCGAGCGTGGCGTGGGTGGGCCTTTGTCCCCCAAAATGGACCACTTGGTTTGTTTCTATGGTGGGTTGCTTGCTATTGGGGCCACAAATGGATTGACTTTGAAGAAGGCAAAAAAGCTGCCCTTCTGGGACGCGGAGAAAGAGTCCGACTTCAGGTTGGGAGAGGAGTTGACTCATACATGCTACAGAATGTACTCCGAGGTCGCGACCGGTTTGTCGCCCGAAATCGTTGTGTTCAATAGGGATGCCGAAAAGTCGAGAGATTTCCACATCAAGCCTCTTGACAAACACAACTTGCAACGGCCAGAAACCGTCGAGTCCATTTATTACTTGTACAAGCTTACTGGGGATGAAAAGTACAGGAAATGGGGATATGAGATCTTCCAGAGCTTCGTCAAGCACACAAAGTTTGTGAATACCGAGGGAAGAGTCACGTACGCTTCGTTGAGAGATGTCACTTCCACGAGTTCCGAACCCATCAACAATATGGAGTCGTTCTGGCTAGCCGAAACACTCAAGTATCTCTACTTGCTTTTCGACGACGAGGACAAAATCCCTCTCCAAGACTACGTGTTCAACACCGAAGCCCACCCCTTCCCCAGGTTCGACATGGACCCATTGTTCAAGACTGGATGGAGCAGAGATGCAGACGACGCGAGAAACGCCGTGAAGTTTTCTCCTTCTGTGGGACTGCTGCACGCACCGGGGGCCGTCGAGGACGAAAGGCTAGAGCCAGTCAAGATCGACAAAAAGAAGCCACCGAAGGCGGCGCCAGTTGCGAAGAAGTTGGACGAGGAGCTACAGGAGGAGATCAAGAAAGATCCCTCGATCAAGGACGCGGAAAAGGAGCAAGAAGCATTGGTCGAGCAGGCGCTACAGGAGATCAATGCCGCTGGGTGAAGGGCCGGCAAGGCCAGCCAGTCCCCAAACAGGACCGCCGGCGGGTGAGACCAGTGGCATGTGCAGGAGGACGGAATCGCGGCTATATGCAAGATTTGCGACATGACGTAAGCAACCGGCGTAGAAAAAATAAAGGACCACTGGTGTGCATTGTTGTCACAACCGCCTGAATATGTCGGCTAAAGTACGTCTTGCGTCAGCACGCCCCCAACGTACTAACCCCAGAAAACAACGCCCTTGGATTTGGAGCACAATCTCTTCGAGCGCTCTTTCGGCTCACGGGACCTATTAGATGCCCACCAGCCCGAATACAACATATCCGCCTCCACCCACGACAGAGACTCTGCAGCCGGCTCAAAAGACTCGCCCCATCTGTTGGCGCATTCGTCCGCGTCCGCTTCCTCGGCCGGCATCGAGATCAAGCCGAAAACTTACCTCGGAGTCGAGCAGCCCCACAACGCCGCCGAAACACCACAAAACGAGACTGCCGCCGCCTCCTCCAGGTCCAGTGACAGCAACAAACACAACCTCAAGTTACAAAACTTCCAGAGCGTGAAGCAGGACCGGTTGCCGGGGCTCACGCCGCCGTTATTCACGCCCGGCGGCCCCCGTCTTCCGCCCATCAACCTGCCAGGCCTCCCAATCGGGAGCCCCGGAACCCCCGGCTCCAACATGTGGAGCAGCTTGCTCAACGTCACCAACGGAAGCACCAATGCCCACGAACAGGGCGGGCCTACCACGCACAACCAATACCAGACCATGGTGCGCAAGATCTCGGGCCTCAACCCCAACGAGTCCAATCTCCGATCAGGGCTCACCCCCGGCGGCGTCAACCATGGTGGCTTCAACTTCATGCTCTCCAACATGCCGGACGGCTTGGCCAATGGCCAGATGACGCCCGGCTTGCAGACGCTTCTAGGCCTTGCGGGCACGTCCAGCTCCAATATCAACGAGGCGCAGCTTCAAGGCGCAGCGGGCGCCGGTCCACCCGCGGTCAGCTACGCGGGGCCGCAGGTCGGGGTTTACGGGCCTGGTGGTCCTGTGCAGAATGGCATGGGGGCCATGGCAGGGCCCAAGAGCGAGGCCGCGGCGCCCAAGCCGGAGCCCAAGCTGAATTTGGACAGCGACCCGGCGAGAAGGCCGAAAGAGAAGCCCAAGAGTGCAGCCAAGCGGGCCGGCAGCGGCGGCTCGGAAAGACCCAAGAAAGCCGCCAAGGCCGGCGCGGTGAAAGGCTCGGTTTCCGTGAAGGAGGAGCCGCCAGAACAAGAGGGGCCAGACAGCCCGGCCAATGAAGAAGAGAAACGAAAGCAGTTTTTGGAGCGCAACCGCTTGGCCGCGTCCAAGTGCCGGCAGAGGAAGAAGCAGCTCTTCTCCAAAATGGAGAGCGAGTTGTCGTACTACTCCAAAGGGTTCCGGGACGTTTCGGCTCAGGTGGCGCAGCTCCGTGAGCAGCTCGTGACTTTGCGTGGCATCTTGCTCAGCCACAAAGATTGCCCTGGGTTGGCCAACGCAGCCGGCGGCTACCAGCAGTTCCAGAGCATCCTTGCCAAAACCGACTACATGGCGCAGGTGAGCACCGGCTCCGACTCGAACTACACGTCCATGCCGAGCACCGTGCCCACCACACTCAACGCCCCGATTCTCCCTCCAAAGCCCATGGACACCCAGCCCCGCGGCGACATGTTCCTTGCCAACGAGATACCGCCGCCCAGCCGAGAACACCATGCCATGGCGCCGATGGCCCGCCCGATAAACGACGCAGCCAATGGCCCGAACGTGCTTCCTGCAGGCATGGACGAGCGGGTTCCATATGACCCTGGAATGCCCGTGCCGCGGCCGGAGGCGGCTGACACGCCGGATGTGTTTGAGGGTATGGCGCCGATGCCCAAGGACAACCTACGATCCATCAACAGCGCTTCAAATCTCCAAAACGCCAAGATGAAACAATCCGCTTCCAGCCACGGGCTACGCCCCATTTCCAGCATGGCAGACATGCAGCTTCAAAACCACAACCCTGCGTTTTCAAAGCAGTTCCAGCTCTAGGCTATGGACGGGCTGGGGGTGCTGGTTTCTGGAGAAGCCGCGGCGTATGTAGGAATGCCTTGCTTGATACCCGCCGTACCCGCCGTACCCGCCGTACCCGCCGTACCCGCCGTACCCGCCGTACCCGCCGTACCCGCCGTACCCGCCGTACCCGCCGTACCCGCCGTACCCGCCGTACCCGCCGTACCCGCCGTACCCGCCGTACCCGCCGTACCCGCCGTACCCGCCGTACCCGCCGTACCCGCCGTACCCGCCGTACCCGCCGTACCCGCCGTACCCGCCGTACCCGCCGTACCCGCCGTACCCGCCGTGCCCGCCGTACTCGCCGGCAGCCAAAAGGCGCTCCTGCACACAGTCGCATACCAAACCGCCCCAACACAATGGACGAAGACGGCTTCGTGGCAAACTGGCTTCCGCGGCTACCATGCCCCGTATTGATGGAGATCTTCTCGCACGTGACGCCCGCTTTGATCTACGAGGGCCTACTTCCCGTCCCCCAACTCCGTCCCACCATCGTCAGCCAGTTCTACGCCCGGGAACTCCACCTCATCCTCTCTCCGTCGCCGAGGCCCCATGCATGCACGCACGACCCTCTCAGGTCGGCGCTCATCGACGTGGTCAGTTTTGGCGAGATCGAGGAGTTTCTAACGGAAAACGAAGACATCGTGCCGCAGAAGGTCAAGGTGATCACCAACCTGGATTTCCGGTCGATGGAGATCTTGCTCACGCAGTTTCGCCAGCACTTTCTCCGCGTGCCCCGCTTGGAGTTGGACATTGGCAAGTACACCCCCGAGGACCACGAGTTGCAGTTTCTTCTTGGCTTTCCCAACCTCTCCAAGTTGCAGGTGGCCGAGGTCAAGGTGCAGTCGCAGAAGGTGTTGTCCGAGTCGCTCGAGCGGAACACCTGCCTCAAGGAGTTGGTCTTCTTGGGCCATCGCATCTCCGACTGGTCGAAGATCGGCTTGCCTGCAGGCCTCGAGCAGTTGGACATCTCGTGGTTTCCCGGCACGGACGTCACCACCATCCGAGTGCCGGAGAAGCTTGAGAACCTCTACTGGAACGGCGTGGGGTTGACCAGCGGGCTCCTCGGCCACTTGACCTTCACCAGGAACTTGAGGACCTTGATGCTCACATACAACCAGTTGGACACAGTCAACGTCAGCCAGCTTCCACGGACGCTAGAGACCATCGACCTCTCGTGCAACCGCATCAGCGAGTTCACGTTCGATGCACAGCAGGCCCGCTGGCCGCCCAACCTCAAGTCGCTTCTCCTCCATGAAAACTGGATCGATGACTGCACAATGAAGCAGCTTTCCCAGATTGCATGGCCCTGTGGCTTGCGGGACTTGCGCTTGGACCGCAACCACTTCACGTCGTTGGAGCACTTCCGGCCGCTTCCCAGCAGCATCAAGTACCTCAACCTATCCGAGAGCAAGTTGCGGACTTTGGAGGTGTCCCACAACGACGACTCGTATCCGTACTTTGTGTTTCCTGGGTCGTTGGAGCGCCTAGACATGCTGAACTGCAGGCAGCTCCAGCTCCAACCTCACGGCCCCCGGGGGCTCGAGCTCCGGGTGCAGTTTCCCTCGACCTTGGAGTGGTTGAACTTGTCGGGCAGCCGCTTGAAGAACCTTGCATGCTTTGTGTTCCCTCGGTCGCTCAGATCGCTATCATTGGCGGAGAACTACATTGCGGATCTCGTTGGCTACAACCTCACCATCGACTCAGTGGAGGTGGTGAGCTGGCGGCATCTCACCAATTTGAGCGAGCTAGAGCTCTTCTTCAACCACATCTCAACGCTCGAGCAGTGGGTGCCCCCGCCGCAGATGCGGCGGCTCAATCTCGGCGAAAACCAGCTTGAAGTGGTGACGGCCCGAAACACCCCGTTGTTCAGCTCGGCCTACAAGGAAACAACCAGGAACATCCAGCACCTCAGTCTCGAGAGCAACGCCATCAAGACCATCGACAAAGACGTCTGTTTGCCCAGCAACCTCAGCAGCCTCAACTTGAGCAGCAACCGCCTAAGCGAATTTGTCTTCACCGAGGCCATTGCTTCGCACCGGCGTTTGAGTGACTTGGACCTCGGCCACAACGCCATAGAGAGATTGCAGGTGCAGAAAAAGGGCAAGAGCAGCTTGAAAAAACTCAACTTGTCGCACAACGTGGGCGCAAACTTCAAGATGTCGGCGCCGGAGTTGTACGGCGCTTTTCAGGACTTGGGCCTCACGGTGGTCAAGAGAAAGCACAAGGTAGAGAGTGAGCACCATTTCAGGTGAGCCCGGCGCGGCCGATTCCACCGCAGCCGCATCATGCGCGTCCACGTCGAAAAGAGCCGGGCCACACCGTTCCTGGGGTAGCACAGGTAGCAAGCGCCAGTTTCGTTTGATGGCACCGTAGAGTCTTCCGCATTGGTGTGCCCCTTTTTCCGCAGCCGCTGCGTTGGCAGGCGCAGGAACAAAACGAGCTGCGCATGTGAGCATCGCCAAAACAAAAGTCTACACCCCTCACACGTGCCATGAAAAATGGGCCTCAATCACGATGTTGATCTTCCGCCGCTTCCGGAGTCCCGTCCCAAACACAGCAATGTGATCCACCGAGACCAGCTTTCCCGGAAAAAGCTCCAGGGTCTTTTGCATTTGATCACGGGCGAGTTGAAGGCCCGTGGCTCCAAAACGCCCCACATCATGCTCCCGTTCCGGTCCCGTGTGGATGACCAGAAACTCGCCCTTTTTCTCTCGCGGGTGTTTCCCCAGGGCGTCATGATCAACACCAACCAAGAGGTTGCGGTGAAGACGCTTTTACGCGAGTTTGACGAGTTCACGCTCGTTTGCGGGCTCAAGTACTTGTGGTGCCGCTTGCCCAACGACGAGATCATTGGCTGGAACGTCTACCTTGAGTTCCGGCGCAAGGAGAAGGAGGCGGGCTACCCCAAAGACGCGTTTCTCACAATCATGCCGAAATGCCTTTCGTCGTCGGCGCATGCCTCGATTGTCTACGACTTTTTGGATCTTTTGATCAGCATTGCGTCCAACTCCCACTACAACCACTTGAGCGGGCGCAAGATCTCGAAGATGGCGTCGCTATGGGCGTTTCGCTCGGCGCCTGTGTCCGACTCGGCGTTCTACGATGCCACGTTGGTGAAGGAGGTGAGTTTTCTCGAGGGCTTGGCGCTGTGGAAGCAGACATGCCACGGCTTGTTCCACTTGCTCTTGGCGTTTCTCCGGGCGATGCTTCCCGATACCGGCGCCGAGACCTTGAACCTCCCCAAGACTCTCCAGTCGCTTTTGATCACCAACTCGTACCCGCCTCCCGAGGACGCCGGCTCCATGAAGTCCGTCATCACCATTCCCTGTGTGCACGTGCGCTCCACCCACCGGAGCACTGCCCCGTTTGATCTCATCGGCAAGGTGCGGCGGAATCTTTCGTTCGAGAAGAAGGACTCGTTCCTCTCCATCGAGAACTACACCATTCTCCGCAACATTTTCCAGAAGGAAACCACCGACGACATCGTGTCCACGTTGACTGAGGAGTCCCGGCGGATTCTCACCAGATTGACTGCCCCGGCCGCTCCGAATGACTTTAGCATCTACCCGGGCTGGACGCAGAGCCCGCCGGAGAAGCCGGAAGACCCCAACATCCCACAATATTCCGACATTTCGATCTCCAATGTCACGCTACAGGACTACTTCATCTGGACCTGGCTCTCGTCTTTAGGCTCGGACCAGTCGCTGGCCATGAAAGCTGCATTTGGCCGCTCCATTGTGGTGGAGGCCGGCTTGAGAGGCTTCCAGAAGTGGATGGTGCTTACCGAGACCACTTACCTGCCGGAAGAATACATGGACATATTCAAACGAGGCCTGGAAACGAAGCACGGCTCGCCCCGAATCCCGGAGTCCCGCATTAAAGCTGACCTCCCACCAGCGCCTCCTGCGAATAAGCCAAGACAACCTGAGCCTATTCGGGCAGCTGCCCAGCCTGCAAGCGCCCCGCCGCCGCCGCCAAAGTCTCCGGAACAACCGGGCCGGCTGCCGCAGACCAAAGCTATTTTGCCCAAGTTGGATTTTGGCGACGACGAATTTTCTCTCGAGTCCCCGAGATCGTTTGTCTCGTCTCCAGTTTTTGAGCCGAGAGGCTACACGTCTATGGCGTATGAGCAGGAATCCAGGCTTGTGCAGAACTTCCAAGATCAGGCTCACATCAAACCACCTCTGAACAGCCGAAGACCGCGTCCACCTCCGCTTTCCCACGACACCAAGCGTTCTCCACGTGACAGAGACCTTGGGCCAAACAGACAAGAACGGCCGCATGACAACAACCAGCCGCCTTTCGACATTCCCGAATTCCAGCAATACAGCCATTCCCAGCAAGGCGACTCCGCATACTCCGAGCCTTTTGATAACTACAAAACGCCATACGAAGAAAAGTCGGCCGTTTCATCGGAGCCATTTGATAACTACGTCGTTCCAGGCGAGCCGGAGCCCGAGAAACCCAAGCACTTAGCCCCGACGAATGTGCATCAAAAGTACTATCAAATCACCTCCAATGAAGGCGCCAGATCTCGTGCGCCGGAGCTAAGGGACGAGGCTTTTTCCACGCAGATAGCTCCAAGCGATCCCAAATCGTCCGTGCAGCAGAGCGCCACGTCGAACCTCTCCAGTCCCGAACGGCCTCTATTCCATGACCAGAGCCACCCGAGAAACCAGGTGTACCCCGACCAGCAGGCGTCTTTGGTGCACTCCTATGGCCATCTGCACGGCCCCGAAGCGCCTTTGGGCGCTGGAGCAGAGCGCAGAAATCTCCAACAAGAGATGAAGCAGTATCACGTGGAACAAGTGAAAATGCCCCATGGAAGCGGCAGTCAGCACGCGGATTATAGACAAAACACGGCGCCGCAAGGTTATGATGCGCCGGCATCGGGATACCTCAACGATCGGGATTACGAGGGCCGCCAAGATGGTTTCAGCCAGGAAGAAGATTATAGAATGCAACACGCAAGGCATGAGCAGGAGCAGGAGGAGTTGAAAAAGAAACAGAAGGAGGAGAGAAGGAGGAAGAAGAAGAAGAAGAGAGACTCCAAGCAGAAAGAGTTGCAGGAAATGATGGAGCAATTTCCAAATGCCCCGCCCCCTTCTCTCCCACCACTGTTGCAGGACTCCAACCGCTCCAACGAGCAATTAAGGCCTCGAAACGCCAAGGAGATCTACACAGAGCAGGATGCACACCACCAGGCATCAGGCGCTTATGGGGACCAAGACACCGTGGCACAAGCGGAGAACTTGAACAACGGCTTCAACCAGACATATAATGGTGGGCCGGCACAGATTGTGCAGGACGCAAGACCCCCCAAGCAAAAAAGACCCTCTCAAAAGGACCAAGACAGTTTCGCCCCGGATCCGCATAGTGGGGAAGCCTCGGTGCCGAACAATGAACGTCACGAAGAGCCATTCCACGATGCCTATCACTTCCACGGTGATATGGTAGCGGAAAACCCCTCCTCAAAGCTCATGGTGCCACAACAGAGCCCATATCTGCATAGCTCGCAGTCAGCGTCTCCGTTCTCAGCGTCGGGCACGGCATCGCCTATCTCCAAATCGCCTCCAGGAAGAGCGGCCAAGTTCGGAAATCATCACCAAACAGGCCATTACGATAGGGCGCCTCCCATAGCTGGTCTGGTGGGCCAGCAGGGGTATAAGAATACCGAATACCAAAGTTCAGTGGGTCATCAGGCTCATTTGCCAACCCAAGCAGATTACGGCTTTTCCATGGATCAACATCCAAGTGTTCCGCCACAACCAGGTACCCATTACCAAGGACCCGAAAGCAGCCAGGCTCGAACACACGAACACCAGTCTCCACAAAGCGGTCAAGTGCAACACCATCAACAAAATACCGGTCATTTCCAAGCCCACCCCCAAGCTCAATCCTACCATGCACCTCAACATGCTTATGGAAGTTATCAACAACTGCAACACCACCGCCAACAGGTGCTGGATCATCTGGCTGCACCAATGCCCTCGGGGCCTGTGATGCCCCCGGGACCTGCAATTCCCCATTCGGGCACTTCGATACCCCCGGGACCTGTGATGCCCCCGGGAACTTCGATACCCCCGGGACCTGTGATGCCCCCGGGAACTTCGATACCCCCGGGACCTGTGATGCCCCCGGGAACTTCGATACCCCCGGGAACCGCAATCCACCCGGAACCGGCGCCCGCAGGTCATCCCATGTACCCAAGCCAGCCAATGCCCCAATATTACCCTGCCCCCCATCCGCAGATGCAGGGTCACCAGCTACCTCCCCAGCAATACTATGCACCCCCACCACAAGGTTATGGGTACCCCCCACCAGGTGGATATGCACCCCAGGGCTACTTCCCCCCACAACCCCAGAGACAGCCGATTCAGGCAAGACCCAAGCCAACTACAAGCGATCTTGCCGTGATGAACATGCCTGCTGCTAACAGGATCAACAAGAATGCTAAGAATAAAGCGGGTCTTCGTGCGGCATTGAATCAAGGCGGCTTTGGTATATAAATAGACGCTTTCGTGATCAGTATAGATACTACTACGGTTAACTAGCTCTTGTACCAGCTGTACCAGCCAGCTCTTGTACCAGCTCGTCATCAATTATTCATTCTTGAATCAACCTCAAACTAATTCCTGCATTCTCTAGTACTCCGACAACCTCAATTTCCTCTCAATGTCACGCACAGAGAAACTGCTGTCGTTTCTGTGCAAAAATGGCGGTTCTGGAGTCTGACCCCGTGACTTCATGTCGTCGTCCCCCATATCAAAGTACCCGTATCCTCCCAACAAGGTGCTGAGAGACGCGTTCTTGGGAACCGGGGCAACTTTGCTCGCCAAAGTCCTCAACACATCCTTGCCCGAGTCCTTTTCAATCTTCGTGTCGATGGGCGCAACGACATCGGCATTGTCACCATTCTCCTTGAACATGCGGTATATTTCCACCAAATACGACTCTAGAGTCACCAAGAATCTGTTGGTTTGTCTGTGCTTGGATGATGCACAGATTGAAATAGAGTCATCTTTGATGATATAGCCGATTCCAAAGCCGTCGGCACTAACGGGCCCAAACCCAAAAAGTCTCAAGGATGGGTTTCCACAATTGGACGTGGAGAGGATGGTGCAGTTGAGCTTATCCCAGCCATTATCAGCAAAGATTTCAGGGAAGTTTTGCACGTCAAATTTAGTCGACTCGCCATCCACTCCCGCAACCGTCTTATCCAGCGAATTGCTATCAAGCTCTCTGTTGGCCGTCTCGGCGGTTCCTTTTGTGCCGTCAGACTCGAATTCAGCCACGTATCGCTTCCAGATGCAGAACAACGCAAACAAGTGTCTGTCAACCCCGAGGCCAGCCGAAGACTTCTTGGTCTGTGCTGAGTGCTTGTTGCAAGCTTCCGAGAGAAACCTGAGCTTGTCTGCATCCTTCATGTCGGGATCAAAAAACTTCCGGACAAACATGTTTGATTCCTGGCTGACGGTTCGAATGGCCTCGGTTCTTCCATGGAAAAAACTCTTCGTCATGGCAGGCTCGTAGGTGCACTCCACCTTTCCGTACAAGGCGTAGTATGTAGCCTGAAAAGCCATTTGGACGAAAGCGTCAGGACTGTACTTCATCTTTTTGATGGTTGAAGAGCCATACTGCTTGAACTCGAGGTGCTTGAATTCGTTCTGGTTGATCAAATCCGACAAACGGGTCTCGCCAAAACGTAAAGCAAGCGACAAGTTGGAGGTGAGATCCCACTCCAATTTTCTCGGGATGGTCACGAGCTCGCCGTTTTCTGATACACTGCCGTTCTTCTGTGCACCCCAGAGAGATGGCGTGTTGGAGTTGATGGACTGGGCAAAAGATAAAATGGAGTCGGTGTAAATGTCGCTGACAAATCGCAACACCGTGTGTCCATCCACACCGGTGTGTTCAAAGTTGATGCCCGCCTTGCCGTTCTGCGTCACGATGATCTGCAACTTGTCGTACCATCTATTGGTGCATGTTCCAACCTGAACACCGTTGTCCAAAATAGACAAGCCACAAAGCATGTTTTTGGCCAATTCACTCAAGTCGTTGAGCACAATGTCGTCAAGACAGATGACAAACAACGCAGAGTCAATGATGGACAAGATTTCCTTGTTGTTCTTGTTGTCGACGATGGTGGGCGAGGCCCGAATCTTGGCCCATACTCTTCTGTTTTCCGTGGTGAGCACTCCAAAAGAGGACTTGGCAATCTCGTGGAGCGGCGTCTTCAAGGAATCCTGGATGATGGAAGTGAAGTTCACAATCAAGTCCTGCTCGGTCATAATAAGGTTGTTTTGGTCGTCCAACACGTCGAACCAGTAGAACTGCGACTTGCTCATCACGATGATGTGGTTGGAGTTGGGGTCCGATTGCATCAAGCACCCGTCCTCGGTCGGGATTCGAGAGGCCCCAAAGAGCTTGGAGTACTGGTACATGCAGAGGGGCTTTCCATTGCGCTGGAAGTCCACCGGCAACGTTTCGTTTTTCAATGCCCGGATGAATTTGAGCGACGAAATCGTAAGCGACACCGCCCGCTTGACCTGCGGGTTGACGGAGGTGGAGTCGTTATTGAAGGGGTCGTCTTCCAAAAGAAAAAACGGGTTCAAGTTCAAAACCACCGGCGAATCGTAGTTCAAGTACGAGTCGTACCAGAATTGCTCAATGTACGAATTGCGGCCCTCCAGGTACCGCCGTAACTCCGAGTCCAAATAGGGCCCTATGCCGCTCTGCAAGAAGCTGTTCACGGCGCTGATGGTTTTCTGGTGTTCTCTCTCGGTTTGGAGCGGCTTCAACACATCCAAGTAGCTTTTGCACGTGTCGTCCAAGTCTGGAATGGGCAACTTCTTCAATTGGTGCTGGAACTGGTACGTCATGCGGCGGGAATAAATAGGGACAGGGGAGTAGTTAGGTGGATCAATAGCTGAATCAAAATGCAGGTGGTGAATGAATAAATAGTGCAAGGGATGCGGTGAAATCGGGCGGGGGAAGGGCTTTATACGGAGTAGGTCCGAGTGTGGGGCGCGTGACGGCCGGCGTTTGGTGTGGTTGTGTGCAGGACCCCAATCAGGACGCAGCCATTGGCCTACTGGCGGCAGAAGGAGAGGGGGTACACCAGAATTTTATGGTATATTCTCGAGCTACGGCAGCAAGTCAAAGTGTTTGTGCTACGGCAGCAAGTCAAAGTGTTCGTGCTACGGCAGCAAGTCAAAGTGTTCGTGCTACGACCAGTCAGTAGCCGCTGGCCTGGCCACGCTTGCGCCAGTAATCACTGACGCCCTGCCAGAGGCCGCCAGTTCGCTTGATGGCGTTCATGGCAGTGAGAGCGCCGCTTTCCTCGAAGGAGTGGTTCAATTTCCTCAACTCACACTCGATGCACTGCACGTGTGAGGCGTACTCCTCCTCAAATAACGTGCTGTTTTCCACCATCACGTATTCGGGGATGAGCTGGTGGTGGAGGCGTGGGTACGCGATGGTCTCAAGAAGAGGAAGCTCTTGGAAAATGTTCCTGATGATGGCCTGTAGAATAGCAGTCACGATGCGCGAGCCGCCGGCGGCGCCAATCAGCAAGTTGACCTCGCCCTCCTTTTTGACTATGGTGGGACTCATCAGCGAAAGCGGGCGCTTGAACGGCTGTATGAAGTTCAACACGGACGGCGCCAAGTTGAAGGCATTGGACTTGCCCGGCTGCGAAAAGTCGTCCATCTCGTTGTTCATGATGACGCCGGTCTGGTTGTCGTACACCGCGGAGCCGAAGAGCAAGTTGACGGTGGTGGTCATGCCCACCGCTCCTCCCTGCAGGTCCACCACCGTGAAGTGGGACGTTCCGTGCGTCCCCACCACCTGGTAGAGCGGCCCGTAGTGTTGCCAGTCAAACGTGGTGTTGTCGGAGTAGAGGCCGCTGCCCAAGATGTCAGCGCTCCAGCAGGGGTCGGTGTACTTGGCGACCATGTCTCTCCAGTACGTTGCGTTGACGTCGCCCAAGTGGGACCTTGCGGACGAGGTCCATTTCATGGCTTCGATGATGCGGTGTGCTTCAAGCACGGCGTCGTCGACGGGGGCGTGGGCAGAGACCGCCGAGTAGAAGTTGAGCCCGGCAATGAGCGCCAATCCGGAGGAGGCGCCTCCGCTGGTCAAAACCTCGTAGGAGCCGTTGGCGTGGGTGAAGTTAAAGCTGAGAGCGGGAGTGAGGTTCGGAGCGTAGGCCTCGAAATCTGACACCTGGAGGATGCCGCCCAAGTGCTGCACCGTGGACGCCAAGATGGGGGCAATGGGGCCCTGGGGGTCGTAGAACACTGCGGCCGAGCCGTTTTTGGCGATGGTTTCCAACGTGGCCGCCAAGTTGCGCCGCCGCACGTGGTCGCCCTCCAGCACCAACACCTTCTTGCCCTTGCTGTGCTTGAAGATGAAGTCCCAGCTGTCTTCTAGCGCAGGCACCTTGGAGAGCGTCAGCTGATAGGTCTTGTTCAAGGAGCGGGTCCAGATCTGCGACGCCTTCCAGCCTGCGTTGTTCAACCCAATGACCGGCTCAAACAAGTCTGCCCAGCTCAAGTTTCCCGATCCGTGTTCCTCGTGGAGCAACTGCAAGCCGGCTAGCTCGCCGGGAACTGCCACGGCCAAGCCGCCAATCTGCGCCAACGTGGCGTTTTCCTTGAACATGTTTTTTTCTGCTTTGGCAGGCGCCATCTCTCGGGCGTCAATGCAAATGGACTCGTTGGTGTTGGAGCTCACAATGAAGGCGCCTCCACCAATGCCCGAGGAGTGGGAATTCACGCTTCCAATGCAAAGCGCCACGGTAACTGCTGCGTCTGCTGCGTTGCCCCCTTTCAAGAGGATTTCGTTGCCCATGATGGAACATAACGGAACGTCACACGCCACCATGGCTGATTCGCCAGTCACAAGGTGCTCCTCGGAGGGATAAACGTCTGGCTGGCCTATGCGGTCGCCCACGGGATCATACGACGAACGTGTATCGAAGTACTCGAGCTGGGAGACGTGTTCGTGGAAGGGCCGGTGCAAGCTGGAAGTGTCGCCCTGGGTAAACGTGAAGTAGCGGTGGGAGAGGAGTCCCAAGGAGGCCACGGCCGAGAAAACAAGGCACTTGAGAAGCACGCCTTGTGCAGTACTTTTGGCCATGACTGGAGGCGTCCGGGACGGGCGTGCTTATATATGTTTAGCGTGGTGTGGAGTACGCGGGGCCATACTGCATGCGCCGAGACGGGTTGTCTGCAGGACAACAATCTCGGGTCCTTCGTTGTGCAGGAGAAGTCTCCCGGGTCCTTCGTGGTGCAGGAGAAATTTCCCGGGTTCGGCGCCGGGCCGCCAGCGCCAGCCAAACGGTACCCCGATTCACGTCTCGGCGCAAAATCTGCAGCATCCTACAAATTGCCATCCTCGGGATGTACGGGTCTGGGCCCAAATCGGGCCCTTTTGCCGTGTATCCAACTGCACGACGGCGGGAACGGACAGAGAATGACCTGAACACTGCATTACGCATGAAGGCATTCTGGCACTCGAGGTTCCCTGTGCAGGATTCTTTGTTCGGCAGCACCGAAAGTGCATAAGACGTGCACGCCCTCGACGTGGTCCCCGCTTTGGCTGAGTGCCCAATACTGTGAATAATGCTATGTATTTAGATGCTTTTAAGTTTTGGAGCTCTGGGCTTCGCATGATGTGAACGAGTTGCGAAGGATTCGGGCTGATGGGTTGCGAAGGATCGATGTGAACGAGTTGCAAAGGATCGATGTGAACGAGTTGCGAAGGATCGATGTCAACGAGTTGCAAAGGATTCGGGCCGATGGGTCTGGAGATCCAATCTCGGCCCTGGCTTCTTCGAGGTCGAAAGCAGTAGAAAACGGCGACCTTGCAGCCTGGGCGCCTTGCAGCCGAAACCGGCCCGTGTCAGTTTTGACCGAAAGCTTCCCGCCGAGGATGCCGTGCAAGTACTGTAAGCCCCACGCTTCCCATTTCGTTGGTTTGAACGGTTTCGATCGCGATGCCTTTCGATGCCGGACCAGCTCTAAGGCGGACTAACTCACGTAATCGCCATTGGAAGAGACGTAGCCCATGTGCTTGCTTTCATTGAGAAGCTCAATCAATCCGTCGATATCCGTAAAGTTGGCGTCATTGCATGCAAAGTTGCGGTGGCGGTTGGAGAGAATATGGTCCTCGAAGTGGTCGTATTTGACCCTGCAGTTTTCACAGTAGCCGGGTTTCAACTCGTGATCCTTGCTGACGTCGGCCTTGTGCATCTGGCGTTTCATAAAGATACGCCGCTTGAGGTTGTTGACGTTTTTGGAAGGCACCTGGGAGACCGCCGGACCGAGCCCGTTTCCGTTTTGAAGCGCCACGCTGTTCAATGTCGAATCCATGGAATACTGCATTGCGTTGGACGCGCCATTGTATCCTGAAGCTGCCACGTCAAAGAACTTGGACGTCGATGCACTGGCCGTTGGTTGCATGACGGACGAGTTTCGGCTCAAGCCAATGGGCGGCTTGAAATACAAATGGGCGTCGGTGAGGTCGCCCGTCTGCATGTCGGTTTGGTGTAAGTTTTGCAAATCTTGGTCCAAATTCTGTGGATTCAGGGTCGCTTGATCTTCCTGGTGCACGGCACCCGGCGCATTCTCCTGCTCTCTGTCGCTCGGCGCCACGATGGTTTCGTTGGCAGTATCGGAGCCCCGCTCGTTTTGGATGCTGTCGGTGCTGAATGTGTTGCTGGGCGCAACCATGTACGACACCTTTTTGAGCAACTCACGAAAGCCCCTGCTGGCCTCGAACTTCTGCAAGCGGCGTAGCTTTTTGCGCTCCAGGTTTTCGGAGCAGTCTTGAATGAATGGGCATTTTCCATCAAGCGTCAAGTGAAACGCTGGGTACGACTCGTTGGGCCATTCTCTCACCACAATGGGCCGAACCGCCTGCGTCACGTCGTACACGTACACGTAGTTCTTCTCAAGGTAGTATAGATCATCGCGCCGTGCATTGGGGTCCCGGTCCGTGGACCCGAATATCTTCTCTTCACGTAGGAGATTGGACAAGTTGCCCGCACGCTCGTTGGAGGCGGCCTCGGAAACGCCCAAGTTCTTGAGAAACCGGAACACCTTGTCGAAGTCCCACACCTTGATTTTGAGCGCCACCGCGTCGTGGAAAATGTCGTTGGCGGCGTATGTCTTGCTGCTGGAGAAGGGCCGCCTGCTGACAATGATGCTGACGTCGCGGTCGTAAAAAGGAACAATGTCACAGCCGACGTACTTCAACGCCCGCTGCGCCCGCTTCTGCTCCTGTAACTGTGCCTGGTTGGTTGAGTCACAGCCCTGGGTGTCGAAATACACCACCGATTCCCTCATGATCTTTTTCCAAGACGCCTGCCAGCTTTTCAATTCTTCGCCAACCAACCGGGCGGCTTTGGCTGCATTTTGGGCCGCGGACTGGGACGTGGTGGACGTTAAGGCGGCGGACACGGAGTGCAACGAGTTGGCGCTGGCTGACGTGGCGCTTTCGCTGTCTGCTTCCTTCTTTTCCAACGACTTTTTGAGCTTTTTGAAGGGAACGTTGCTGCTGGTTTCTGCCAAGGGCACACGCTTGCCCGGTGCACGGGTGTCCATGATGAAGGTAGTAGGGTGTTGTTTCTGATTTGTGGTGAGACATTCGCGTCTACCGCGCCGACCTGCACGCGCGCCGACCTGCACGCGCGCAAACGGGTCACGTGCTGCCTGTCTTGCTGGCTTCGCTGCGGGCGCATCCCGATCTGGCCGCGCGGTGTACGGGGGTACGGTGTATAGTGTGTGGTGTACGGGGGTACGGTGTACGGGGGTACGGTGTACGGTGCGTGGTGTACGGGTGTGCGCGAATCCTGCACCCAGCCGCAACCTATCCCGCGCCCCCACGTCCGCGGAGCAGCATGCTACAACAGAAGGAGATCTCCCGCCTCTTGTCGCAGGCGGTGGCCGGCGGCAGCGGCTTGTATGCAGTACTGCTTCTTTCGGCGTGCGGGTTACCCCTCATAACGGTGGCGCCGCCGGAGGCGTCTTGTGCGCAGGACAGCCTACGAATGTACTCCCTATTGGCGGTGAGCTTGCACAAACAACAGAATAAAACGGGCGACGGCAATGTCGACAACTGGGAGCTCTTGGTGTTAGAGCGTGATCTCAAGGCACAAATCCAGAGCTTTGCTACGCAAAATGGCGAAGGCATGTTCGTCTCCTTGTTCTACTGCGCAACCTATCCAGACTCGTCAGCCAAGGCCCGCTTGGATCTGGTGGCCAATGCACTAGCTACTGGTTTGGCTGGTTACCAGGCGTCAGCAAAGTGAGCGTGGGCGGAGTGTATAGAGCAATGAATTTCGTAGTATTAGCTGTTGTAGATAGGAAGTGAAGGCGGAGATGGTCGGATGCGAGGTAGTGAAAGGGGACGCAGATGATGAAAACCGAGCCGGGAACGTCCATGACGTGGAAGCACCAGGTGTGGGAAAAGGCAGACGGATGCACACCGAAACATACTTGGAGGTGAAGAGCACACTGAGGAAAGACACAGGCGTCGGGTATGAATGGCACAGGCGTCGGGTTTGAATGACACAGATGTCGGGATGAGTCACAGACAGGCATCCTGTGGGAGTGACCAGAAATGTCAAAATGGCACCTGCCAGTCGGCGTCATGGATGAAGCTCCAGGTCATGCTTTCTTTCACAGTTCATCATCAACAGAAGGCACGGAGGGTGGGAGGCTGGTCACTTGACCATCTCCACCTCGCTGTCTTCGTCTTCGTCCACATCTTCTTCCTCGTCGATGTCATCCATCAAGCTCTCCTCGTCAAAACTCTCCTCCTCACTGTCATACCAGAACTCCTCATCGTAATTTTCGGGCTCCTGCTCCTTATTGGAAACCTTGTTATTGCCGAAGGCAAGCTCCTCAGAGTCGGGGATGACAAAGCCCTCGGGAATGTCCTTTTTAGAGCGTTCCACGCCCTCCAAAACCTTCTCTTTGTACGACTCGTAATTCTTCCGGAGCAAAAAAGACGCGTCCATGTTGGCGGGCGAGCCGAGGTTGGGGTCCTCCAAGAGCGAAACGATGGAAATGAGAACGGACTCGGCGGTTTGCGCAGGAGTCCATGTTTCCGCATCGGGCAACCCGGAGATGGGGTCGCCCCCCTCGTATAAAATGGAAATGCATAGGCGTCCGTCTTTGTAGACGTTAGGGTGGAAGATGGGCGGCGTGAAGCAGAATCCGGGCGGCGAAAAGGGGTAGTCGGCGGGAAACCGCATTCTACCCTTGAAGTAGCCGCCGTGGTAAAGCGAGTCCTTGTTTAACACCATGATGCCCACTTTCCAGTAGAAAATGTTGTCGTTGTCAAGTTCGATGTGGAATGACGGGATGCCCTTTTTCGGGTCTGTGAGGTCCTTGAACTGCCGCTGAAGAATGGCTGCTGCCGACTTGGAACTCATGATGGCTATAGACGTCGGAATTCTGGGCCGAAAAACGGGATGGGGGTAAAGCGGTGGGCGTGCTTTGGGTTTCGGAACGGTTTGGCGCCGGGATGACTAGTTCACAAACTTATCGATGGTGGCTTGTTGTTGCTTCGTGTGCTGAAGATCTAGGGGGTGGCAAACACGAAAGCAGGGAAGTCGGATTGGAGCTGCCTGCGGGGATGTGGGTGAGGCAACCGAAACTGGTAGGTGATGTTTCAAGATGTTTCTGGAAAGAAATGTGGTGTGAGGGAGTGTTGATTTGTGCGGTGTAGTAAAATGGTTTTCTTTTGGCTCTTGCGCATTCCAATATTGTACTGGTTTTCTTTTTCTCTGCCGGGGCGTCCGCGCACCCGTGCACCACGTCAATGGACTGAGGGCTTGTGCGTGTAGAGCCGTTTCTAGGGATGTACGGGTGTGCGGCTTGGTTGAGGTGGGCTGGACCGAAGACGTGGATACAGATGACACAGAATACACAGATACAGATGAAACAGAATACACAGATACAGATGAAACACAGATGAAGCAGAATACACAGATACAGACACAGATACAGATGAAACACAGATGACACAGATGACAGATGAAACAAACCTGCAACACGCCTGAAACTCGCTAAAACTCCTCAACCCACTCCAAGTATTATACTCGGACAAGAATAATCTGCACCGTATCATAAAGAAATGCGCTCAGTGGGGTCGATCATGGCGTTGTCCTGCACACTGGGTGCGTGGGCGCCGAAACCGTGCAATATGCACGAAAAAGCTGCATCTTTGGATCTCCTGACCTTGAAAACTGAAACACGTCTGAAACACCGCACCCCCTTATCGCACGCGCGGCGGCACAGCTAATCACGGCGCACAGATTAGCACGCGCACGTGACCCGATTAGGGTGTCCTGCAGGAAGTGCACCCCGCGAGGCCCATAGATAGCAACACCCGCCAACTCGTACCTCACCATGGATTTCGAGGAGCAATTGGAAAGAGCGGAAAAATCACCCTACCCATCTTTGGTGGGCGCCTCAGTCAAGTCGGCCGATGATTCTGCCCACAACAACTACATTCACCCCGAAAAGTACACTGGAGTGCTGAAACAAAAGAGTAAGAAAAAGAGTCTCCTCAACTCGTCCATCGGAGCCTCCTTGGACGATTTAATCAGCGAAGGTGCCCTTTTGGGATCTGAGGAGGATTTCGATAAGTTTTTGGACGACAAGGGGAATGTGCTTTCAGATGCCAAGTACACTGCTTCCGAAGACCCCCTCAAGGGGAAAGAGTCTACAGAAGAATCCACCGAAACCGCAAAAGCCGAAGATTCCAAAGACTCTGCAGAATCCGCAAAAGCCGAAGATTCCAAGGACTCCGCAGAATCCGCAAAAGAAGCTGTTGGTACGGAGAGAGAAGGAACAGGACACGGTGGCATAAAGGAGTCGGCGGCAGAAGCGTTGAACCCGGTGGTCAGGGGCTTGGAAGAGGACTCCGACTCCGCGTCCGTTTTGTCCCCCGTGCATTCGACAGCGAGTCAGACCGAGGACAAGAAGGAGAACTTCTCCAACCCCAATCTCTCGGAGTACCAGATCGGGCACGGCATCTCCAACCACTCCCAGTTGTTGGACTCAGTGCAGTCCTACGATTTGTCTCGGTTGCCCTCCACGGACGACACAGAACTGCGGTCCAAAACCAACGATTTCCAAGGCTATTCGGAGCAGACTCGCAGGGCCGCCCGGCCCAATTTTGCACGTCGGAACTCTGCGTTTGCAAACAAGCTCCAGCACCAGAATGTGCAGGTGAACGATCGGGACTCGTTGCACACGCCGTACTTCCAAACCAACGACGAGCGGTCGCCGTCGAGATCTCGCACACGTGAGTCTTTCCGTGACAGAAGCGCCGATAGACTGCGGTCTAGATCTCGGTCGGCGATGTCGGCTGCGCACTTGGCCCGAGGTGACACCTACAAAAATACCCATGCGGAATCTCCCATGAAGTATGAGCTTCCTGCGGATATGCTTGTGGACGAGGAGCAGGAGGATGAGGAAGACGAGAGACGCACCCGGCAATCAAAGCCGACTTTGGGTGACTCGATTGCGGCGGTGGAAGCTGGTAGAGACTCGCATGTGGATGCGGACTCGGTTACCAAGGAACCGTCGTTGGTGACAACTGGCGATTACACCAACTTCAACGCCGAGAGCCTGGACAGCTTAGCTTACGGCAGTGGCCGGGCGTCGGAACGTTCAGAGTCGTCTCGGAATTATTTGCGGTCGATTTCCCGGTCGCGGTCCAGAAAGCCTGCTTCGAGTTTGAACCATGAGATGAGCGAGAAAAACGATTCCAATACCGATGTTTTGACGAGAGAGGGCGCCTTGGTATCGGACGATCCTTACCTGCAGGTGGGCAATTTGGACACGATGATGAAGCAGGTGCTTTTGGCATCGAGCGAGCGGTCGCGTGAGCCCCGCCACGTGTCAGTCAGTGAGCCAAACGAGAAGGGTGAGCTGGGTTTGACTGAAGGTGAGGAGATAAAGGAGAAGAGCGGAACGGGAAAGGAGCCGGTCGAAAAGGGAAAGGAGCCGGAGGATGAGAGTGAAAAGGACCTACTCGAAAAGGAGGAACCTGGGAAGGCTGAACAAGAAATCCCCGAGCCCGTGTCTATTCCACATAAGGCGAGCAATAACTTAATCGTGGAACCAGCACTGGATGCGCTTGAGAACGAAAAGAAGCTCCATACAACAATTTCTGAAGATGTTGAACAGCAGCACACAGAAGAAGGCTCTGCAAAAAATGAAGCTGTGAAAAACCCGACGGAAAATGAGGGCTCACTGCAGAAAAAGGAGGCGACAAAGGTCGACGATGTCTCGGCCGAAGCAAAGGTTTTAGAATCCGAGAAGCAGATTCATGCAGAAGAGGCGCCAAAGTTGTCCGCTTCCGATATCAATGTGGACAAGGAAACGGCGGAAGAGGCTGCTCGAGGAAAAGGTGTTGTCCATGCCGCTCCCGTCCAAAATGCATCAGAACCCAATGTCGAAGCTTCCGCTGCAGATGTGGAGAAAGAAGCTCAGTCACAAGCAAGAACCAAAGAAGTGCCTGTAGTGACTGCTAGCGACATCCACACGGAGACTGAAAGTCAGGAGAGAGGGGACAGCGAGCTGGAAAAATCAGAACCTGAGGTTAAAGAGGTGAACGAGTCTTGGGAGAGTTCTGTGCCTGCGGGAAGTGAGGTTTTTCCAAGCAAGGCTGATTCTCAGGTGGAAGAAAAGTTGGAAGAGGCGCTGGAGAATGTGGCAGCGGGAAAAACGGAGGAAACTTTGAATGATTCTGGGGAAAATTCTGAGAAGGCTGAGGCCGAGGAGTCTGAGAAGGCTGAGGCTGAGAAGGCTGAGAAGGTTGAGGAGTCTGAGCAACCTGAGGAAAGTTCTGAGGAAAAGTCTGAACAACCTGAGGAGAAGCCTGAGAAGGCTGAGATGTTTGAGAAGGCTGAGGAGTCTGAGAAGGCTGAGGAGAAGGCTGAGGAAAAGTCTGAGCAACCTGAGGAGAAGCTTGAGATGTCTGAAATGTCTGAGGAGAAGTCTGAAATGTCTGAGGAGAAGCCTGAGATGTCTGAAATGTCTCAAGAAAAAGAACCACACAAAGAGCCAGAAGCGTTGGAGGAGACTCCCGCAGAGAAATCAATCCACCAGCAAAAGATAGACCCCGCTGGCGAAAAACAAGAAACCTCAGAAGCGGTCACGGCCAAAATCCTGTCGCTTGCTGGAGCCGTTTTGGGAGCCGCCAAAGATATCTTGCCCGGACAAGATAACGTCAAAAACGAGAAAGCAGCCGAAAACACCAACGAAGAAGACTTGGAGATCACCCCAGAGGAATTACGCAAGCACTTGGAAAGTCTTCCAGTGTATATTTTCACCTCGCTTGCAGGCGGCATGCAAATCGTCAACCGGACAAACCGTTTGACCACGATTTTGCAGGCAAACAAGGTGAAATTCGAGTACAGAGACTTGGGAACCGATGAGGAAGCCAAGAAGTTGTGGCGGAGATATGCCCAGGGCAAAACGCTTCCGGGAGTTGTGCGTGGAGATGACTTTATTGGAAACTGGGAGTATATTGACGAGGTCAACGAAGACTACCGCTTGCACGAGGTTTTATACGAGACTTTGTGAGATCACGTGGCTATCACGTTTGAAAGGATCGGCGGAGGTCATGTCAGTGCTTCGATCCACATCGAATTTGTCGCTGACAAGAAAAGTGCCAGACTGAGCCAGCCTACTGCGACGACTCACTTCAGCGTGGCTATGGTCCGATTTGCGGGCAGCCGACCTGCCTCATTGGCCTTTTTGCCACTTTGCCTTTCGTTGACTGGCCTTCGAATTCAACCGTCTTATCTACATCTGGTCGAGGCCACTTCGGTTGCAAGGCTGGAGTGGATGCTGCACCGCCATTATGCAGGACATTGTTCTATATGCAGTATATTATACTGTATGCAGTGCATTGTTCTGTATGCAGTGCGCCTCGTGCTCCAGTTTCCAGTCGTCCCCGGCGAAAGAACCGAGCCCTCCATATACGAAACTGCACCTAGCCGCAGCATGCGTGGCGTGCACCACATAGCCTAGTTGCAGCCACACCAAAAGGCACTCAAGAGCCGAAAGTTTAGGAAACCCGTACATCTAGAATTAGCGGAAGCAGGCTCCGCCCCGCAACACGCATTTGGCTCTGGGCGGCCCAAGTCCGAGCAGGGCCTGCATACTGCACCACGCCTGGCGGGCCGTGAAAGTTGACGCACTCTAAAGGCGCGCGCCGGCATGCACACGCACCGCTCACGACATTTTCCACCGAAATCCAACCTTCTCCACCACATCATCTGTGACACCTTCTTCCGGAATAACATCCGTACCCCCCCATCCATTCTCCTGAACCACGGAGAATTCTGCTAGCATCTGCCTCGAAATCCTCAGAAGGCCTGCTATTTCCTATCTTGCCCGCCAGTTTTTTGTCTTCCGTCCCGCCCACCATGGCCACCCCTGCTGAAATCATTGCCGCCCGTGTCAACGGCACGTACGCGGAGCCCGAGCCACCTCGGCCGGAGTCTCCGGCGGCTGCCGGAAAGACTTCCCAATCGGGTAAGTCTTTATCGGACAAGTCGGCGTTCCCCGTATTGGGCGGCGGCGCCAGCTCCCAAACCTCCCAATCCGTCAGCACCTCGTGGGGGCCCAAATCCAACGGGAATGCCGCCAAAACGGGCACCCCCGTTTTTTCGGCGCCCGCTTCGGAAACCCCGAAAGCGCCCAAATTCAAAACCTCCACGCTCCAAGAGGCTTTCTCGTTGGATGCCGAGGACCAATTGAATGTGGCCCGCCCGGAGTTTGTCAAGATCTTAACCGGCATCAAAACGGCTACAGGAGCCAGTATTGAATGTACAATTTCGCAGCACACCAAAAAGCGGACGTTCTTGATTTCGGGTAAGCCCGAGCAGGTGAAACAGGCGAAGCGGTTGGTGATCCGCAAGTTGACCAAGCCGATTTCGGTTACGTTTCCTATTCCGGCAAAAGTGCGGGCGAAAGTGATCGGAGCAGGGGGCCGAACCTTGAAGCCGATCATTGCGCAGACGGAAACGAAGATTGACATCGGGAACGTTTCCGAAGACGGCGATTTTGGCGGCGAAGCCGATGCCGACGACGTTTTTGCGCAGACCGTGCAGGTTTCGTTGGAAGGAGACGCCGACGGATGCAAGCAAGCCAAGCAGCTTATCTTGGCCATTGTGAGCGAGGAAACGAAGAACATGCAGATCAAGGTGCCCGTCGCCGAGCAGATGCGTCCGTTTGCTGCAGCTGTATTGCAGAGCGTCGAAAGTAAGTACGCCACCGACGCCCCCGACGGCGGCCTTGTCTTTGTGGCGCCCTCCGCACACGCCGGCCGTCACGTGATCATCCTGGGCGACCGCGCCCTCGCCTTGGAGGCCCGCGAGGATGTACGGGTGTCTTTGGCACAGTACGAAAAGGGCCTTGCTTCTGTGCAGGTCGCCACGCCCCCGGCCCAGCACCAGCTAGTGCCCGTGGAGGAAATCTTGGCCCAGCACCGCGTCGTGGTACAGACACTGGGCGACTATGTGCAGTACACCGGCCAAAAAGCCGACCTCGCCGCCGCCCAGCGCACCGCCGCCGCCGCCATTGCTGCCCACACCGTCGAGGTTTTGGATATGAGCAAGGCCCACAAAGGCAATCTTGCCCACGTTCGGGCCGTGGCGGCTATGTTTACCAAATATGGTATTTTTTCGGCCATTGCCGATGCTCACGGCGTCAAAATCAACGCCCCCGACTTGGCCGTCGCCCCAAACGCCCCTCAGCTTCCCGTGGAGATCATTGTCAAGACCGCCGACGCGGAGACCACCACCAAGACTCGCCGGGCCATTGTGGCGGCTGTGAATGGCGTGACGCCGGACCAGACCCGCGAAATTTCCGATCTCGGCAAGTTCTTCTCTCTGCAGATCACCGCTGCCTTGGATGCCGTGCCGGGCGCCAAGCACATTTTCCTCGACGATAAGCTCATTTTGTTTGACTACGCCGAGGCCGAGGCGGATGCCGACGACTTTGCCGAGACTTCCGTCCTCGAGGACTGCATAAAAGCCCTCGGCCCCGTGTACGAGTTGCAGAAGCGTTACACTTGCGTTGTTTTGGACGCACCTGCCGCCAGCCAGAAGCACATCGAGGGACCCAATGGCTCCACGTTGCGCACGATTTTGGCGCAGGTTCCCAAGGGTTCCGTGGAGGTTCGGATGGACCGCTCGGGCCATGTTTATGTGCAGGGCCTTTCGTCGGAAGTCGACAAGGTGCGCGCCGAGATGTCGGAGATCATCGCCGAGGCCTCGGAGTACAGCTCCGCCGGTGGCTACAGCACGACCCTCGAGGTCCCCACGTCGGTTCTCTCGCGCGTGATCGGCAAGGGCGGCTCCGGCTTGGCCAGCGTCCGCGAGCAGTACGGCGTGGAAATCGACGTCGCCCGGGATGGCGCACGTGACAGCGCACGTGATGACCCCTCGGCACGCACCTCGGTGACCATCCGAGGCATCAGGCGCAACGCCGAAGGCGCCAAGACGGCTCTCCAGGCGCTTGCTGCCAAGCTCGCGGACGAGACCTTGGTTCGTCTCCGCATCGACAACAAGTACCACCACCGGATCATCGGCCCACACTTCACATATATCAACCGGTTGCAGGATCGGTACAACGTCAAGATTCGGTTCCCCTCGGAACTGCGTGCAAATCACAGTGACGCGCCCCACAACGAGCATGAGGTGACTATCCGCGGCCCTTCAAAGGCTGTGGCCCGGGCCGAGCACGAATTGAAGCAGTTGTACGAGTACGAGCAGGAAAACGGACTCGAGCGCAATGTGCAGGTCCCCGCCAAAGCCATCTCCCGGGTGCTCGGAAAGGACTTCAAGAACATCAAGGACGTCGCCGCAGCTACCGGCGTCGAGTACAAGGTGTCAGGCGAGCGCAGAGCGGACGAGGGCGGAGTAGTGGAGATCCAGTTGACCGGGTCACGTGCCGCACTCACGGAAGCAGAGAAGCGGATCCAAAACACGGTTTCCGAGGTGAAAAATACCGTCACGCACACTCTCAACGTGAACCCCAAGTACATCCGCGACTTGGTGGGCCCCGGCGGGTCTGTGATGCGTGCTATGATTTCCAAGGCCGGCGGAGACCATTTGTCACGTGCGCAGTACAGCCGCTTGATCGCCACGCCCGACGAAGGCCTGAATCTGGGCGAAGTTGTGTTCGAGGGTGACCGCACCATTGTTGCTTCGCTTGTGGCTCAAGTCGAAGCGCTTGTGGCTCAAAAAGACGCTCTGGTTGACGAAAAACTCCACGTTCCAAAGGAAAAACACCGCTTGCTCATCGGACCTGGCGGCCTGGTTCGGTCCGCGCTTGAGGACGAGTTCCTGGTGCGTCTCAGCATCCCCAGCCAAAATAGCAACAGCGCTGACGTGCTTGTACTGGGCTTGCCTGCACAGATCGAGCTTTTGAAGGCCAAAATCGCCGAACTCACCAAAGATGAGTGGAACGAAGAGGTGTTGGTGCCTGCGGCGCTTTTCCTGGTGGTTTCCGCTCGTGGTTCGCTTTTCAAGGCCTTGAGAGACGAGTATGGGGTTGACGTGCGCCATGGAAATCGTGCCAGAGAAGCCCAACTGCTCAACAAAAAGGCCTTGCCTACTGCGCCCGACGCCACCGGCTCGGGCGAGCCGTTGGAGTTCATCACACGTCCTGTGGACCGCTCTGCCGGCGCCGAAAAGAAGCCGATTCCATGTCGGTTCATCGGGTCCGCCGAAGCGACCGCCAAGGCCGCCCAAACCGTCCAGGACTACGTTCGGGCCGCTGAGGCCGCCACCACCGAAGCCTGGGCCATCGTCAGGGAGCAGAAAATGGTGCCCAGGATCGTGGGACCGCTCGGCTCCCGGCTCCTGCATATACGCTCCGCCAGCGGCGCTCTCATTACGGTGCCACGTGCGTCGGAAAAAGACGCCCACGTGGTGTACTTGATGGGCACGGCGGAGACGTTGGCCAAGGCCGAGGCCGAGTTGGCTGCCGCCGTCAGGGCGTAGGTATATAGCACGAGCGAGCGCACGTGATCGCGACGCGGGTCACGTGCGATGATCTCTTAAAAAGCAATGCAAAAATCAACGGCATCCTGGAACACCACGATGCACGGAAGCCACAGCGTTTGCTGGGGTCTTGGCCAGCAGCCCGAAAGCAGCGGGCCGCGGCGGCCATCATCCGGCGAGGGCTGGCGCAGCCCCGCAAGCGCTCCGGGCGTCGACGGCTCAGAGTTGACGTTTTCGAGTGCCTCACCACGCACACGCAACGCCGCATGGTGAGTAGGATAATGCCGTTCGCCGAGGCGAAGGCGCGCAGATGAGATGGAAGCGGCCGGCATATAGGGCGGCGGTGCGTCTTGGGGCCGCCTCCGGCCCAGCCCCTGCAGCTAGGCGGTTTCGGCGCGGCCCGCCACAGTTTCTTTTGTGCGCATCGCTCAACGCACCTCCAGGGCGTCGCAGCCGCAGGTATATATAGGCAATCCGCTTCTCCTGGAACACCGCAGATGCCGGAATTGGAGGAAAAGAAGTCGGACTCCGCGTCCACGCACAACAGCGAGGACTTCGAGACAAACGCCGTGGTCAACATCGACCAGAACAAGAAGGACATCGGCGTTGTTTCCGCCATCTTCCTTGTCACCAACAGAATCATCGGCGCAGGTGTGTTTTCCACCGCCAGCACCATCTTGACGCTTTCCGGATCCGTCGGCACGTCCTTGGTGCTCTGGGCCGTCGGAAGCATCATCGCCTTCACCGGGCTCCTCACCTACATGGAGCTCGGGTCCGCCATCCCCAAAAACGGCGGCGAAAAAAACTACCTTGAGTACATCTACACCAAGCCCAAGTTCTTCGTCACCGCCATGTACGCCTCCTACATTTTCTTCCTCGGCTGGGCCGCTGGAAACAGTATCGTCACCGGCGAGTTTCTTCTCACCGCAGCGGGAGTGGAAACCACACAGTGGAACACCCGGGCCATCGGCGTGGGCGTCATCACGTTTGCCTTCTTGATCAACGGGCTCCACGTCAAGTCCGGCTTGATGTTGGCCAACATCTTGGGCATTTTCAAGGTGGCCATCATCTTGTTCATCTCCGTGGCCGGCTGGGTGGCTCTTGGCGGCGGCATCAAGACCAACCACTTCAAGTCGCCCGGCAACTTCACCGACGCCTTCCACGGAACCTCGCCCACCGGCTTCGGCGTCGTCAACGCGTTGTACAACATCATCTGGTCGTACGTGGGCTACAGCAACGCCAACTACGCGTTGGGCGAGTGCAAGAACCCGGTGAGGGTGTTGAAGTTGGCGGCGCCGCTTGCGTTGTGCATCATCACCGTGCTCTACATCTTGGTGAACGTGGCGTACTTTGCGGTGGTGCCTGCGGACGACATCCGGACGTCCGGGCGGACCGTGGTGGGCTTGTTTTTCCGCTACGCCTTCGGGCCCAAGGCCGAAAAGGCGTCGTCGGTGTTTGTGGCGCTTTCCACCTTGGGCAACGTGCTTTCGGTGATCTTCTCGCAGGGGCGGATCATCCAGCAGTTGGGCCGCGAGGGCAGCTTGCCTTTTTCCCGCTTTTTCTCCACCTCCCGGCCCTTCAACTCGCCGTTTGTGGGCTTGTTGCAGCACTGGGTCATCTGTGTGGTGACCATCTTGGCGCCTCCGCCGGGCGACGCCTACAACTTCATTTTGAACTTGATCTCGTACCCGTTGAATGTGGTGAACACGTTTGTGGGGCTTGGGCTTCTATACTTGAAGTGGAGCGCCTGCCGGGGCCGCCGGGCCTGGTCGCCGCCCATCCGGACGCCGTTTGCCGTGGTGGCCTTCTTCACGCTTTCGTCCTTGTACCTCATTGTGGCTCCGTACATCCCGCCGTCCGGCGGCCAGAGGGTGTACGAGTCGTTGCCGTACTGGATCCACCCGGTGGTCACGTGGGGCATTTTCCTCGTTGGCGCCATTTACTGGGCGCTCTGGGCCAAGCTTTTGCCGGCTCTCGGCGGCTACTCGTTGGTGGTGAAGGAGGTGATGGGGGCCGACGGTTTCTGGAAGAACAAGTTTTTGAAGGTGCCCAATGGCGTTGACGCGGACACGTATGCTGAGGAGGCGATGAACGACGACGCCATTGTGAGGGACGAGTGGGAATAGCAGTAATGGGATAGATGACTAGAGGGTAGACGTGGTGGGTTATCGGGGTTGTCAGTAGGATCAGAACTGGGATTATCAGTAGGATCAGAAGTGGGATTATCAGTAGGATCAGAAGTAGAATTATCCAAACTAGAATTATCAGTAGGATTATCAAAATTAGAAATATTAGTAGAAATGTCAGTAGAAATATCAGTAGAATTATCAAAACTAGAATTATCAGTAGTAGAATCAGTAGTAGAATTATCAGCAGGATTATCAGTAGGATAATTAGTAGAATTATCACTAGAACTATCAGTAGAATCATCAGTACTAAACTTTTCAGTACTAAAATTATCAAAAACTAGAAATATCACTAGAAATATCAGTAGAATTATCACTAGAATTATCACTAGAATTATCACTAGAATCATTACTAGAAATATCAGTAGAAATATCAGTACTAGAATTATTAGTAGGATTATCCGTACTAAAATTATCAGTAGAATTATTAGTAGAATTAATGGTAGGATTATCAGTAGAAGTATTAGTAGAATTATCAAAACTAGAATTATCATTATTAGAATTATCAGTATTGGAATTATCACTAGAATTATCACTAGAATTATCACTAGAATTATCGGTACTAAAATTATCAGTACTAAAATTATCAAAAACTAGAAATATCAGTAGAAATATTAGTAGAATTATCACTAGAATTATCACTAGAACTATCACTAGAATTATCACTAGAATTATAGCTAGAATTATCACTAGAATTATCACTAGAATTATCAAAACTAAAATTATCAGTAGTATAATCAGTAGTATAATTATCAGTGCTAGAATTATCATTATTGTAATTATCAGTAGAAGTATTAGTAGAATTATCAAAACTAGAATTATCATTATTAGAATTATCACTAAAATGATTACTAGAATCATCAGTAGAATTATCAGTAGAATTATCAGTAGGATTATGAGAAGGATTATCAAAACCAGAATTATAACTAGAATTATCACAACTAAATTATCAGTACTGGAATTATCACTAGAATCATAACTAGAATCATCTCTAAATCATGAGAAGCATTATCAAAACCAGAATCATCTCTAAATCATCTCTAAATCATCAGTTCTTGGGCCTCGGTTGGTCTGAGCCGCCCTTTCTCTGCTGTCTACGTACGGCAATGACGTAGACTACAAGGCGGTACAGATCTTGAAGGACGAGATGGTCATATGCGGCTTTTGGGAACGCCCACCGCCTCTTGAACGAGTCTTTTGTTGGTACTACGCCTTTGAACAGATACACTCCGCTTTGAGTGGTTTACGAGCCGTGGGAAACCCAGCGTTCAAGGCGAAGCTAAACTTCGTCTTACCACGTTGACGTTTATAGCTTCGTGCATCTACTGTAGAAGATAATGGGGGGTTTGCTAGCGGTGCAAGTCTGCTTGACCGGGCTACTGCTGGTATATTGGTAGAATACTGGAACGACATGCCTTAGCTGCAGCAACGCATGTTCTATTATGGCAACGACTTGGCTAATTATGGCAACGCATGTTCTATTATGGCAACGACTTGGCCATTTTTAGATGGTGCAGTTTCTGGCAAGGCCCGTAATCGTCCCTAAACTGTTCGATGAGTTGCGGGATTTCCCTGCATTATCTAGTCTTATCAGTTCAAATTCTCGGCTTTTAGTGGCTGTTTTCTGGAGATGACCGGCACCTACTACAGAATCTCGACCTTAATTCGGGTAGGCTCTGCGTATTCTCGATGTTCTAAAAACCCGAACATTCCGAAAAGAGTAATAAAAAGTAAACATTCTCGCCAAGTCCAAAGCTAAAATTTGTTGAATTGCGTTCTTTGTTTAGCTGCGAAATCCAAAACGCCAGACGCGTATTTTCCTCTGGCTGTGCAACATCTGCTACAGGCTGCAAAATTTGCGGTTTTCAGGCTTGCTGGCCAAGTCACGTGCTCGACTGTTTTCTGCTGATGAAGCGGCATCGAAGGGGTATGTATTTAGTAGGATTGTCAGTAGGATTATTGGTAGAAATATCAGTAGATTATCAAAACTAGAAATATCAGTAGAATTATCAGTAGAATTAATAAAGCTAAAATTATCAGTAGAATTGTCAGTAGAATTATCAGTAGAATATCAGTAGAATATCAGCAGTAGAATCAGTAGTATAATTATCAGTGCTAAGATTATCAGTACTAAAATTATTACTAGAATTATCAGTAGAATTATCAGTGGTAGAATTATTATTATTAGAATTATCAGTAGAATTATCAGTACTGGAATTATTATTATTAGAATTATCATTATTAGGATTATCAGTAGAATTATCAGTAGGATTATCGGAGCAGAATTATCAAAACTAGAAATATCACTAGAATTATCACTAGAAATATCAGTAGAAATATCACTAGCATTATCAATAGGATAATTAGTAGTAGAATTATCAGTACTAAAATTATCACTAGAATTATCACTAGAATTATCACTACTAGAATTATTAGTAGTAGAATTATCACTAGAGATATCACTAGGGTTGTCAGTAGGATTATCAGTAGGATGATTATTACTAGAATTATCAGTACTAAAATTATTATTAGAATTATCACTAGAATTATCACTAGAATCATCACTACTAGGATCATCAGTAGGATTATGAGAAGGATTATCAGTAGAGTTATTAGTATGATTATCAGTAGAATTATCACTAGAACTATCGAACTATCAGTAGAAACATCACCAGAATTACCATCAGAATTCTTCTTTGGGCTAAAATCAGGAAAATTCAACTCTTACATATGCGCTGACTAACATCTAATATGCTAAAATCAAGAGTAGCATTGGTCATTCGGCCGAGCTCTGCAAAGTTATCTCAAACTTGTGCAAATAGCCAATTGCGATTATGATGGTTTCTATCAACTTAAACCGGAATCACATTTCACTGGTACGTGGTGGATTTGGGTAATTTTCAGATTTCCTTTTATTAGTAAGTATTCTTATCGCCACTTTTTATTTTTAAAGCAAAATCTAGACTATAAGCTATACCACGACATGCACACGATTCCATGTAGAAATTATGTGATTCCGGTATATAGCTATAGAACCATCATAAACACAATTGTAAGTATGTTTGGACATTTACCAAATTTGACAAAAGATTTCTTTATTAGCTGGTATTTCACACTCGACTAAAATAGATTTCTATATTAGCAAACAATTTTACCGAATTTGACCAAAATCGATTTCTTTTATTAGCAAGTATTTTACCAAATTTGACAAAAGGTTTCTTTATTAGCAAACAATTTCACACTTTGACCAAAATAGTTTTTATTAACAAGTATTTAACCAAATTTGACAAAAGGTTTCTTTATTAGCAAACAATTTCACACTTTGACCAAAATAGTTTTTATTAACAAGTATTTAACCAAACTTGACAAAAGGTTTCTTTATTAGCAGGTATTTCACACTCGAAGCCGGTTTACCAGATCGGATTTGTGGCAGTAGATGTCACGAAACCAGCACTGAGCCCCGCAGCCAAATGCACCCATGTGGCTTCCTGTCCACTATTGAAATTGGCCAGTATGAGCTCCTTAGAGGTTCCATAGGTGAAAATTGATCGAGCGGGCCGGAATGACACCGACCAAGCTCGGACCTAGACCTTTGAACAGGCCCTTCCGCCCTCTATACGGCGAATGTTGGCAATGACACCACAAGTCTCCTTAAAATGCTGGTACGCTTTGACTCGACCAAAAAAGTTTGTGATATTGTATATTATTTGATATATCCGTATCCCCACCTCAGAGTTGCTACTTTGTTGATTTATCACTACCATTTCGGGGTAATGAAACCAAAGTTTTATTGGGCAGTGTAGTTCTGACACCCCACAATTACCAGTATCTTTTGCTTATAACAAGGCGATAAAACAGAACAGAATACGCAGGATGGGTTACAGGCAGCCAATAGTTTAAAACGGGTTAAACATTTTTCTGGCAGGTCTTTTTTATAAAAGCGATAGAATGTATGGTTGGTAGCATGATTTTCAAAGCAGTGTTTCAAAGTCATACATGATGAAATATACTAGGAATGCCCAAATTTTATAGAGTATGTAACTAGAGATCCAATGAAGGGGTGTCATGTTGACCAGTAAAAGTATGCGCAGAAAGCAGTTAATTTGAGCATAAATCTTACCAGGCTTAGTTGTTGGTATCTTTCTTATTCGAGTAGAAAAAGATTAGTAATGGTGGCGAGGTCAGCAATGTGATACTTCTTATTAAAGTGGAGAATATTGCCTGCGGAGTCAATGGTGAATCTATTCAAGGATGCAATCCTAAACTTGATTTTAGCCAATTGAATGATAGTCAACCCAGGATATCAGGGATTGTCAGTAGGATTATTAGTACTAGAATCATCAGTACTAGAAGTATCAGTAGAAATATCAGTGCTAGAATTATTAGTAGAATTATCAGTAGGATTATTAGTAGGATTATCAGTAGAATTAATAGTAGGATTATCAGTAGAATTATCAGTAGAAATATTAGTAGGAATATCACTAGAATCATCACTAGAATCATCAGTAGAATTATCAGTAGAATCATTACTAGAATTATCACTAGGATTATCAGTAGAAATATTAGTACTAAAATTATCAAAAACTAGAAATATCAGTAGAAATATTAGTAGAATTATCACTAGAATCATTACTAGAATTATCACTAGGATTATCACTAGAAATATTAGTAGGATTATCACTAGAAGTATCACTAGAAGTATCACTAGAAGTATCACTAGAAGTATCACTAGAAGTATCACTAGAAGTATCACTAGAATTATTATTATTAGAATCATCACTAGAATTATCACTAGAATTATTACTAGAGTTATCACTAGAATTATCCGTAGAATCATCAGCACTAAAATTATCACTAGAATTATCAGTAAAATTATCATTACTAGAATTATCAGTACTAGAATTATTATTATTAGAATTATCAGTAGAATTATCAGTAGAATCATTACTAGAATTATCACTAGGATTATCACTAGAATTAATAGTAGGATTATCACTAGAATTATCACTAGAATTATCACTAGGATTATCAGTAGAAATATGAGTAGGAGTATCACTAGAATCATCACTAGAATCATTAGAATCATCACTAGAATTATACAAATAGTAGAATACAGTACACTATACACAGTGCACAGTGGATTATACGGCTGGCCGCCACTAATGCTAATTGTCAAGACTGCACCTGGCAATGCAGAGCCAAGCGAAGAGAATCGCCCAAACCACAGACTTGCCATTTTTGCCATACAGAATATATACCCATATTTTCCATCTCACTCCATTTTAAAGCTAGACTATATTTTATAAAAAGCTTTAATAAAGGTATATATAAACTTAAATTCAAATTATAATTTACAAGTAATGTCGATATATAAACTCACTAATAAGTTTATAGTAAGAGAATGTGAATCATTATAGATGAGTTTACAAGAAGAGGGTAATGAAATCCCGTCTAATGCGTTGTATAAAAATCCAAAGCACATCTTTCAAGTAAGACTAAATAAGACAAAGCTTGAATCAGAGCAATAGCGAATCAAAATAGTAATAGCTATAACTCCGACTAAAGGAATAAATCCAACGAAAGCTAATATAGACGAACTCGTTAATTTTTAGTGAGCCTATTGATAAGTGTCCCGACAATCAAAAGGACTATTCTTCTTAAAATACTTACTGAAAATCATTTTGCGTTTCCTGGCGATAGAGTGCACCTTATAATACCCCATTTGGGTTATACTCAGCTAAGTGCATAAGTATATTAAAAAAACCTGCTCGGTGCTTTTACATAGTAAATTTAGTCGATATAGTATCCTCTATCCGTAATGAGCCCGGCTTTGCCGGCTATACCAACGAGATACACATTTTTAGAATATAAATATAAGTATGATATACAAATATACGTATGATATATGTGTATAAGTATGATATATAAATATAAGTATGGATATACAAATATAAGTATGGATATACAAATATAAGTATGGATATATAAACACAAATATAAGTATGGGTATATAAATATAAGTATAAGTATGGATATATGAATATAAATATAAGTATGATATATAAATATAAATATAAGTATTATATATAAGTATAAGTATGGATATATGAATATAAATATAAATATAAGTGTAGATATATATATATAAGTATAAGTATGCATATAAGTATAAGTATAGATATACAAATATAAGTATGGGTATATAAATATAAATATAAGTGTAGATATATATATATATAAGTATAAGTATGCATATAAGTATAAGTATAGATATACAAATATAAGTATGGGTATATAAATATAAATATAAGTATGATATACAAATACAAGTATGATATATAAATACAAGTATAAATATGGATATAAGTACAAATATAAGTATGATATACAAATATAAGTATGATATACAAATATAAGTCCGATATAAAACACATATATTCTTAATAAGAATAAAGAAAGCCCGTTATCATGTGTAGTCTATTTGTATTTAAACACAATAACTATAAATATAAACTTATTTAGATTTATATCCGCATCTTAGACTTCCAACCTATTTATACTCGACCATCATAATTAATCGAGGTAAACACCCCGACGATATCAACTCTCACGGTATCACCGGTGACCCTAGCGTAAATAATCCGGTATCGTCCATACCTTCCGTTTATGCCTGTTCACTACACTCTACCAAGTACTGATTCCACTTGTTAGTGTTATCATCGCACAATTATATCCTTACTTATATATAAGATATCTATTTGCCATATAGAATTATTGTACGTATTTTGCTATGGAATAATAGATTCAATTAATATTTAGTTTTATAATAAACCCTGTTAGACACATGATACATTAACCCATTTCTTGGAGATATAAGTCTAATTGCTTGACTCAAAGTGTCTGATTTTAGAGGTAAATACCTTAAAGGGCTTCTACTTGAAGTCAATTTGCAGGTGTTTTCAAAAACAAATACCTCTATGCAAATACCACCATCAAATGTATCATAAAGGACAATTTCCGCTGCTGATCTTAAAATTATTAGAGATTATAACTAATAGGGCCACATGCAACTATTAAATTAAATTAGATATATAAGTTTCTAACTACTTATTAGTATAAGTTATCATTTTGGGTGCGAGCCGTATGATGGGAAACGGTTCTGAGGGCAGTATAGAAGATATTCGATTAAAGAAATATTGTATGACGCTGACCCCTACAATTATCAGGACCTAATCCTCAATTTAAATGCAAATAACCAAGTGTTTAATGTGATGGTAACAGCATGCTATAGCAATGAGTGCGCCGTCTAATTATTTATTAGGGAAGTGTCATAAAGACATCTGATTTGTAGAAGAATTAAGATCAGTAAATTCCAACAGAGATGGAAGGATCGAATCCTTCGGTGAAAACCAAACATCTAAGCCTGTTGTAATAGGGATATTGAAAGACTTATTTCTTATATAAGTATTTATGGTTACGATAAGAAACTTGAAACAGTGTAGTTGTCACTTATGGGACCTATTATGTAAGATAATCAGAAAGACAGGTAAACATAATCATTGGTGTGTTTGCAATTCTACCGTCTTTAACGAACTCAAATAGAGTAATAGAGAAATCTGTACATTGCAAGAACCTAACCAAATACAACCCTATACATAAGAATTCGGGATTAACTAGGGGGATTAAGTAGTGCCTAGTTTTTTATATAGGTATATTAGTAACTTATCATAGTAATGTTTTTCCTAATTTGTTATACTGTAAGTGGTAATACGTTCCACTAGAGAATGAGTACATATAGCACTCCACGAGCGCCCACATCCTTATACTCATAAGGACGATGGCATAGTCTGATCTTGTGAGTAATGATAGGCAATGTTATTAAAGGATATAAATGGCCAATATATATTAAGAGGTCACGTGCCGCGGCGTGCACCCGTACCTCCGATTCTCTCCTGCCAAGCGACACAGGCGGCGATTTCGGCAGGCTGCAGGGGCAGGCACGGCCTGCTCCGTCTGCGGCTGGAAAGCCGGCCGATCTCGCCAGGTGGGCTCCGGGGTATTTCAGATGCAGGCACATCACGTGAGACGCAAGCAGACGGCAATGTGCAGGAGACACCGAAGAGAGTATGAAATCAGGTAAGTATTAGAGGCGTGTGGCCAGGAGAATGGACCAAGACATGCGTAATAGAAGGGGTGATGGAATAGAATAGAATAGAATAGAATAGAATATAGATATAGATATAGATATAGATATAGATATAGATATAGATATAGATATAGATATAGATATAGATATAGATGATATAGAATATAGATTATAGATGATAGAATATACATGATAGAAATACATGATAGAATATAGATATAGAATTGAGATATAGATGATAGAATGTAGATATAGAATTGAGATATAGATGATAGAATATAGATATAGAAATAGATGATAGATGATAGATGATAGATGATAGAATATAGAAATAGATGATATAGAATATACATGATAGAATACAGATGATAGAAATACATGATAGAATATACATGATAGAATACAGATGATAGAAATACATGATAGAAATACATGATAGATGATAGAGGAATGGAGCAAGGGAGAAGGGGGAAATGCAGATGTTACAGACGAGACATACTAGAAATGGCAGAGCTCAAGAGTGATCGTGATGATGGAGCTGACAGAGCAATACGGAGTAATGGAGCCATAAAGATGGACCCGAGACAGCAGATAGTGGAGGAGAGATCAAGGTAATGATACTGCCAATAGATACTGCCAATAGATACTGCCAATAGAGATATTGACATCAACAGAGGCAGTAACAAACATCAGCGACAGTTTGGAAGGTGGCAGCAAGAAGCGACTTTGGTTCGAGGCGGCGTTCTTTCTGGGTCCAGATTGCAACCCTCTGGTTTGAACACTGGCTTCCAGAACTTATTGTCTCGGAGGCGATCGCTTCCTGGAGCGGTGGGTTCGGCTGGGCCCATAGGTGTTCGATAATAGAGTGACCTGTAAAAGAAACGTAGAGGTACCTGATAAACGTAGAGGTACCTGAAATTAAAAGTAGAGAGATGGATGGTAGTGATGGATGGTAGTGATGGATGGTAGTGATGGATGGTAGTGATGGATGGTAGTGATAGATGGTAGTGTTCCAGAAACCCGTGAATACGCCATAACAGACACGAAAGCGTACTAGATGATACAGAGATAATATAAAAGATTGAACCTGTCAAAGTCAGGAAACTATATCTTTTATTAAATTTATCCACGATAATAATATCTATAATCAATGATTGACAAAATACACATTATAAAATGTTTTGATATTAAGCCAAACACAGTTTGCTATTCTTTATATGTATTCATAATACATAATTTGTAGTGCCTTTTAGTGGAATACTTTTACACAAAAATAATACTTGGTTCATTATAAATATTGGACAGTACCGGTAATAAAGCCGAGCGGCTGAAGAAAATGAGGCAAAAGCACCAAATTCGGGCAGAAACCTCGGACTTCGGACTTCGGACTTCGGACTTCGGACTTGGGAAAACTGTAGATTCCCGAGAGCATATGGTGACCGACGGATCACCAGCTTAAAAGCAGACAAGTTCGGGTGTCATACTAGGAGCGCTTCACCAAGAACTAAATATCATAGAAAATATGTAAAACATAATTTATAATCCGACGGCACTATTCCTATTCATATGGAAATAAACTATAAGTTCCATTTTGATAGCACCCAACCGAATCTGACGCCACAAACTGTTATTGCACGTTTTTGCGGATCAATTTTGGATCTTCAGACTTGACACGCTTGAAATAGAAAGCTTATATAAACACGAAGGTAAAGAATTCTTCAAATATCATCAGCCTATTTATATGCAGGTCCAACTATGTACTATGATAATTCGTTTGCGTGGTAAGAATGCCATCAATCTAGACATAATGCATGGCATAAGTGAAAATCGTGCTTATGTTAAGGTTTTAACTTTCATCAATACTCATCATCGCTACTCCTTTTGGTAGTTCATAATACATGTTTTGGTAGTTCATAATACATGTTTTGGTACTTCATAATACATGTTTTGGTACTTCATAATACATGTTTTGGTAGTTAATAATACATTTTTTGGTAGTTCATAATCCATGTTTTGGTAGTTAATAATACATGTTTTGGTAGTTAATAATACATGTTTTGGTACTTCATAATACATGTTTATCAATATTAAATAATGATTCGCTATCATACATGCACTGCCGAAAGTAACGGGTTTGGAGTAGAAATTTCTAGATTAATAAACTTGTTCAGACTGAAACGAACTAGTGTGAAACAATTCATCGATTTCTTATTCTCATACCGTCTATTTCTTCACAACTAAGAAATCTATAATCATCGCTACTTTAACCCACCCAACGTCAACTCTGTCGCCTAATCTACTTAAAGAATAAGACCCACCTTTCAATGAATGATTTTAGTTAAAGTAGCAATAATACTAGAGTAGTCTAAAATACAAATCTGCTGCTAATTCAAATATGTCTTGCTGGAAGTAGTTCGGTACCAAGGCAGAAAGGCATATTTTTCTATTTCCTATAATAATTGGTTTCATATGCTTAAATAGTGTTTGTATACCATCACCAAATTTTATGCCATCTTTAATTTTATACCATCTTTAATTTTATGCCATCTTTAATTTTATACCATCTTTAATTTTATACCATCTTTAATTTTATACCATCTTTAATTTTAAAGAAATCTAAACCATAAGTATCCACGACAACACAGGACTCATATAAATATGTGATTAATCCTATAGCATTACCAAAACTTTCATAATCACAACTATATGCATATCTAAAATTACATCCGCTACTCAGTTCCAATTCACCAAAAATTAGATTGAAATTAATTTCCCAAAACCTACCACTAAAACCACCTGAAATGGAGGCGAGCTGGAGACTTTATAGCCCTCCTAAACAGGAGGTCTGATTCATGCACGTGTGATCAGACGAGAATATAGAGGTTATAAGTACAGACTAGAGGTCAGAAGACAGAATACAGGACAGGGCGGCTTCCGAAAGTCAGGTTTGGAGTGTGGTCGGGGCCAGATCCGAGGGCGCGCACGTGACTGGGCCCAATTCCGGGCTCTATATCCAGTTCCGACCTATTGAGAGGGGCCGTTCAAACCGCCAAAACACGCCGACAAATTCGCTGCTTTCGGCCTTCGGGGGCACTTGGGCGCCCGCCAAAACACCCCCCGCCCGGACAGGCCCGGGCCGCTGCGGTGGCGGACCAACACCCTCGGAACTCCGGTCACGTGACGCCATCTTCCCTCTGGCCGCCGGCCCGGGCTGCCCCGCCGCCTGCACCCCGCGGCAGGCTCGAGTCAGGCCTGGCAATTGTGTGGTCCTGCATACAGTCCATCCCCAATCGACCGGCTTGGTCTAGCAAGCGGCGCGGTGCGGTGCAGGAGCGGGCTGTGTGCAGTACGTGAAAGTGCACCCGTGCACCGCGCGCCCACCACCACGCATTTTTCACCCCTTCCTTCTCTACTCCACAATGCCAGTCAAAGCTATACTCAAGCCATCGGTTGCCCAAAACGGCGTGGGCGCATTTGTGAAGCCGTGCCACCGTGTGTCTATTGGATTCTGCAACTGGGGTGGATCCTCCCAGGGCGTGAGAGATCTCCTCAGCTCCAAACTTGGCGCCTTCCAGAAACTCACCGCCGCCAACAAGGATACCATGTTCGAGATTCGTCGCCGAAACGGCCATCCGCTGCTCACGTTCCACTACAACAACGGCCATTCGGAAACCGTTGACGCCAGAAACTTGTCTGCGTCTCAAGTCAGCGTGAAACTCGGTGAGTTCATCAAGAGATCGGGCAATGCTCCTTTCAAATACAACCACAAGGTCATGTCGAACAACGAGTCGGTCAGGGGTATTTGGTCGCCTTTCTTTACTGATAAGAAAGACAGACACCGGATCTAGGCGACCGAGGGGAGACGGAGAAGGAAAGCAGACTGGCCAGTTCGTCAATGATCAGAGCAAACGATGCAAGCGGCGAACGAGATGCAAAAATAGCGAAGTGATGACAAACCTTTGCGGAAAGGAGGTGATTACAAGCCTTCACGGAAGGAAGTGATTACAAGTCTTCACGGAAAGGAAGTGATGACAAACATTCACGGAAAGGAAGTGATGACAAACATTCACGGAAAGGAAGTGATGACAAACATTCACGGAAAGGAAGTGATGACAATCATTCAGGGAAAGGAAGTGATGACAAGCATTCACGGAAGGAAGTGATTACAAGCCTTCACGAAAAGGAAGTGATGACAAACATTCACGGAAAGGAAGTGATGACAATCATTCAGGGAAAGGAAGTGATGACAAACATTCACGGAAAGGAAGTGATCAAAGTGGCAACCAAGCATGGCACCGCAAATGCCGCCACAGCATATTTCAAAAGACAGCACGTGCTAAAAGAACCGCGCCACCTGAACGGTGGTCTGCGGTACCGGTTGTTTTGGCTGATTCGAGTGCAATTCGGCTTTAGCCGTTTCAGGCACGGATCTGGTATCTGCTGACACGAGCGCAATAACTCCGTCAGCCACGCTAGAATGATTCCAAATTCATCCGCTATACAGCAGCCAAGCTGCGGGCGGCGGATTCAATTGTGTGCTTCACTGGAAAGTCATTGGGAGCAGGTGTTTTGATACTGGCGCCTACGGCGATCCGGAACACGCTGCCGAAGACCTGTATATAGAAACCAGCCTGGAGTAGCCAAGATAGACTTGCCCGCACTAGACCACGCGGCTATGCAGGCGGCGATGCCAGCTTGTATGCACTCCCACGCGACTTCTCCATTCATCTAACGCCGAGCAGAGAACAGGCGCACTGTGCAGGATGCAGGCCGCGGAACATGGTCTAACTAATCTGTCTCCGTCTCCGTCTCCGTGCCGAGGCTTCCATGCGCCAAGCCCCGTTACAAAACGGCGCCGCGGTTATATAAAGCCCGCCCCCAACGCTCAAGCCCGCCCAGCGTGCCACCAAACAAAAGCCATGTTGGAATTCCACGCCATCAAGTACACCCACAAAGACACGCCGCTTCGGTGAAAGCACACGTCCCTTCCCGTGCAAGAGAAGAACGGCAGCTACAGCGTGGGCCAGCACGAGATCTGTGTCAAGGTGCACTAGGCGGCCCTCAACCCGTTGGACCTCCTCACCAGACCAGAAACTCGTCTCAGAACGCCTTTTTCTCGAGGGCGAGAAGGGCCTGGCCAGCGACTACTCGGGGGAAATCGTGGCGTTGGACGCGGCGCCGCCGCCGCGGGATTTGCAGTGGATACAAGAACGTTTGGGCGACGCCATTGCGGGGCGTACCCCATGGTGTTTGGGACTGCACAGAGCATTGGGACGCCGTCGTTGGCGGCAACTCGTTCCGCAAGGTTTGGTCTTGGGTGCCGGCACCGCTGTGGGCCGCTTCAATGTGCAGTTGGCCAAAAACACATACGGGGCGGAGGTTGTGTCCACGTGCTCCGCCCGCACCGCTCATTCGTCTGCTTGGCACGGAGGTCATTGACTGCACCAAGCACAAGTTTTGGGTCCGGTGTTGGAGTCTGTGCGGCCACCGTGCTTTTGATGTTGTGCTTGGTTTGTGGCAATTCTGATCCTTTCCCGGAAATTACAACAGTTCTCCGTTCTTGAGCAGAATATGGCTCCTACGTTTCCATTGTGGGAAACCACAAGCTCAATTTTGCCAGCGGCAAGATTTGGTCCGTTGCTGAAAGTGCTTTGAGACTGTTCCCTTTTCATTGGCTGGCTTCCGTACTACTACTCGTTTACGTTTGTTCTGCCGTCGTGTGCTTGGCCAGACAAGTGTGTGAAGAACTTAAACGAGAAGAAGGTGCGTATTTTCATTGGTACCCAGCCAGTGAAATTGACAAGGTATAGAGAAGCTTAGTTCCAGCCGGGCCGATGCAATGCACGATAATTCTCACTGCGAAAGGCGCCGTCGTCTGCTGCAATCCAAACCATATAAATAGCCGAAACCCATCAATATTCTTCTCAAAATGGCCGCTCCCCAATACTCTTCCACGAGCCCCGGCGCTGCCCCGAGGGCAGTTTCTGGACCACAAAACCAAATACGGATGGTCCCAACTTATTGCTTGGATGCACACCAAAGAAAACTCAAGTGGACGTCGTCCAGGTGTCAACGGCCAATGTGCAGGATGGATGATATGTCCCAATGCTGCATCTCGATGCAACGCAAAAATCACGCAAGCTCCTCTTGAAACAGCGCAGCTTGGAAACAGTGCAGTGTAGACGCTCCCGCCATGACGTCATGCCGAGCCCGGATCGAAGTCCCTGCCGCCAGGAGCCGTCACGTGATCTCCCCGCGGCCCACACGCTTCTCGAACACGGCGCGCATGCATATAGAAGGTTTCACACAGTCGCAGGTGCACGGGTGTAGCGCATCAGCCGCAAAACCGTACCCTAACGGGAAGAGCGCGCGATGCGGCTCGTTTGCAGGCCGATCTTTCGCACTCGCCTGCAAAATCCGGACGTTTTTCGCGTTCTCCTGCGATTTTCGCACAGGCCTCGCGCGCTCCTGCAATCTGCAGAAGCGCATCTGTCTCAGTTGCCATTTCAGGAATCCCCTCTGGCATGACTGTTTGTTGCCACAACACCCTGAAAATTTTCACAGCCATCTACTCTTCTTTACCCCACATGAACTACAAAAGCTATCAGCAGGTGCTTGACTTTGCTCCAGGAAAGAAGGCTCTCGGGAGGAAACCCGTACACCCGGCCAAGGCGGCCCCAAAGCGCAGAACGAAAACCGGTTGCTTGACTTGCAGAAGCAGGAAGAAGAAGTGTGACGAGGAAACCGACGGCGGCAAATGCCAGGCGTGTATTCGGAACTTTCTAGATTGCTGCTGGCCCACGGAGGCGAAAGCTGAAACGAGCTCCCCTGAAACGAGACCCGTGGCCACCCCCCTAGTGCAGCCTACCACCCCAAGAATCGAGAGTGTGCAGAGAAACTCCTTACACAGCACGCCGCTGGGCACACTGTGTGAAACGGTGCAAGCCAAGGCCTTTGGGAGTGCCGGCCACGGCTGCCACGGTGCCAGTGCTTACCCCTCGCCTATGGCGTCTCCACGATTCGAAGCGGCGGATAGAGAATGCAAGGACATCATTCAGACCATCACGCTCCCGCCCATCAAAATGAAGGTGCAGAAGCCCGAAAGCCACCGAAGCAAACTGGCGCGGTTCATTGTGACTTCGTTCGATAGTGACCGTGCGTTGCTTCAGATCAAAAGTTAGACAACGCAACCGTGACAGCCGAGAATGCTTTACTGATGAAACGGGGAAGTGGACGTATAATGATGGCGAAGATGGGGATCAAGGCGAAGGGCCGGTTGAAGCCATGGCAACCGGGAATGGGCTAGCTGGTCTAGCATGTAATACTACCGAATGAAGTGCAGGTACTGCAGATGGACAATACAGTAGAGGCAAGCGTGGGGCGTAGCGGTGTGGCGTCACTGACGAGCCGGTGCTATGTCACGTGGGCGCGGTGCTATGTCACGTGGGCCGGGGTCATGTCACGTGATCCAGATCTTCTTATCACGTGACGACCTTATCGCGGGCTTCCTGCAGGGGCTGCGCACCCCGGCGTCCAGCACGGCCGAGCTGGCCTGAAACATGCACTGCCAGCAACCAATCCGGCCGGCGCCCCTCGCCCGCCGCTCGCGCCCCTTTCCCCAGAGTTGCTGCAGCCAACTGTGGCGGGCGCGCCAAGTCCTGCACACAGCGCAAGCCGCAGCCCAGATGCAGGCTGGCTTCGTTTCGCAGCAGTTTCAGAATTGTGGCTCCAATTTGCAATACCGTGGCCTGTCAGCAGCCATATATAAATATGCGGCCACAGCTCCTAAGCTCCACCCTATCACATCCACATCTGGTATCTGGATACCAAAAGCTACCCAAGTTGCACTTCACCCAAGTTATCTAGCCTCCACAAAGCAATGTCTGTCATCAAATCGCCACACTCCGGTGACTTCGACACCCATTACAACAAAGACACCGATCAAATCATCGAAAACGGTATTCTTACCGTCAGCGAATTGAACAGAAGCAAGGCTGCCTTCCCGGATTTTTTGCCCACTTGGAACCCCAACGAGAAGTACCAGCCCTTGAAATTCTTCAAACACAAAGACCCTGGCTCGAGAGCAGACCCTGGGTTGCCCAACTTGTTTCCCAAAGATGGCGAGTACAAGCAGAAAAAAGTGACCCCAAAAATGGGAACAGAGGTGACCGGTGTGCAGTTGTCGCAATTGGACGACAAGGGCAAGGATGAGTTGGCACTCTTTGTTGCTCAGCGTGGAGTGGTGATCTTCCGGGATCAGGACTTTGCCGAAAAGGGGCCTCAGTTTGCCGTGGACTACGGGTCTCATTTTGGCAGACTACACATCCACCCCACGTCTGGAGCACCCTTGAACCACCCCGAGTTGCACATCACATACAGAAGAGCAGACCCAAACGAGTTTGAGCGTGTGTTCTCACAAAGAACTAACGCCATCTCGTGGCACTCAGACGTGTCGTACGAACTCCAGCCTCCAGGTACCACCTTCTTCTCCGTTTTGGAGGGTCCGGATGCAGGCGGCGACACCATCTTTGCTGACACCGAGGAAGCATACAACAGGTTGTCACCAGAGTTCCAGAAGAGATTGGCCAACTTGAACGTGTTGCACTCATCCGATGAACAAGCTGCAAACTCCAGGGGGCAGGGTGGGATTGAAAGAAGAAAGCCGGTGTCCAACATTCACCCCTTGATCAGAACCCACCCAGTGACGGGAAGAAAGAATATTTTCTTGAACAAGCCTTTTGCCAGAAGAATTGTTGAGTTTAAACAAGAGGAGTCGGACTACTTATTGAGCTTCTTGTACAGCCACATCGAGCAGGCGCACGACTTGCAGTTGCGTGCTTCGTGGGAGCCCCGAACCGTGGTGATTTGGGATAACAGACGAGTCGTGCACTCTGCTGTAATTGACTGGGATTCTCCTGTATCAAGACACGCCTTCCGAATCACTCCCCAAGCTGAGAGACCCGTTGAGAACTTGGAGGATGCTGAAAATGACCATGCTGACGTCGGAGACGTTTTGGAGGGTTTTAAAAATTTATGAAACTCGTGCAAAGTTAACTCGTGCAAAGTTAACTCGTGCAAAGTTAACTCGTGCTCAAAATCATAAAGCTCGTGCTCAAAATCATAAAGCTCGTGCTCAAAATCATAAAATTGCTAAGTTGAATAGTGTGGTTCCGGTGCGTAGCTTGGCATACTACAGATTGTTCTTATTACCCGTCTTTCCAGGGACGGTGCCGGCTACTTATGTTGGTAGTTGTGTGCCGGACTGGCTGATACCGGCTAAGGCTACCCAATGCGATGCAGCCGGCTGCAACTGCCAGATCCGGCCTAGGTCGGTCAGAAATAACTGCCACAGCTGGCCGAGGCCGCCAGAGGTCTCCAGTCGGGCCTAGGCCGGTATAGAGTCCCTAAAATAGAAAAATATACCCTGTTTTGAACAGAAACGTAGTGGCTCCTGCATGGCCAATCTGCCACAGCCTGAATAGGGCGCTTTGCAGCCACAAGGAATGGCGTCAAACCTGCAGCCTTCGCTACATCTAGCCCTGAAACCGGCCAATGCGCGGTGTACGGATGTAGCGTGCATACCGCATGATCGTGCAGATCACGTGCGCCCAGAAACCGTGGCTGCGAACCGCCACACCATTTGCTATAAAGCCCCTGAGTTCTCCCCTTCACCTTCCCAAACACACCGAGAAAGCGGGCCAGCATTCAAGTGCACACCGCAAAGCTCACACCTCATTGCCCACTGACAAAGTGCTTTCAGAGGCCTTAAACGACAAGTTCGGCAGATCCAAGCTGGCACAAGGAGACATCCACTTCCACCAGGACTTGGACGAAGTCCACACCGATGGCGTGTTTGTTGTCAACAAAGGGGTCAAAGAAAACTTGAAGCACCCCGAATACGCCCCCTCGTGGGATCCCTTCCAAAAGTATGACCCCTTGGAGCCATTTGAACACGTGGATCCAGGCACACGTGCCGATCCCGGACTCGGAAAGCTTCTCAAAGATGCCAAGTTGAAGCAAATCACTCCCAAGTTCGGCACCGAGGTACGGAACGTACAACTCTCGCTATTGGACAATGAAGGGAAGGACCAGTTGGCGCTTTTTGTGGCGCAAAGAGGGGTGGTGGTGTTCCGGGACCAGGACTGGGCCGAACGGGGGCCAAAGTACATCACAGACTTTGGCCGTCATTTTGGCAAACTCCACATCCATCCCACGCTGGGAGCTCCCAGGGGCTACCCTGAGTTGCACATAACGTTTCGCCGCCCCGATCCAAAGGAGTACGAGCGCACTTTTGCAACCACCACCAACACGGTGCGCTGGCACTCGGACACGTCCTACGAGCTTCAGCCGCCCGGAACAACTTTTTTTGCTGTGTTGGAGGGACCCGAGTCGGGAGGTGACACCATTTTTGCTGATACTGTGGAGGCTTACAAACGGCTTTCGCCTGAGTTCCAGAGACGCGTTGAAGGTTTGCACGTGTTGCACTCGTCGTTGAGTCAAGCTTCCAGTTCCGTGTCGCAAGGCGGGATTCAGAGAAGAAAGCCTACAGAACACGTGCATCCATTGGTGCGTGTGCATCCAGCCACGGGAGAAAAAGCACTTTATGTGAATCGGGGGTTTGCCCGGCGCATTGTGGAGCTCAAGAATGAAGAGTCGGATGCGTTGCTCAACTACATCTACAAACACATTGAAAGTGCTCAGGATTTGCAGTTGCGTGCATCGTGGGAGCCAAGGACGGTGGTTGTATGGGACAACCGAAGATCCGTGCATTCGGCTACGGTTGACTGGGACACTCCGGTGGTGAGGCATGCTGTCCGGGTAAGTCCGCAGGCTGAAAGACCCTACGGACCATAGAGGCCCTGTTGCGGAACAAGCTGTTAACGTTTTGAAACGTTTCGGAGTCCAAAGTGTGATTTGGATTTTATCTGATGTCTAAAATCAATGATTGAATGTTGTCCAATCAAAGAGCTCGGCGATTGACTATCCAGATATCACAACTCAGTGATGTGGAGACGTGATAATCTTCCGGGCGGTTCTGGCTTTGCTGAAACTATAGAGCAACAAATTGTTCTGCCTGTATTCACCCAGCCTGCGTGCATCTACCACCAAAGCACCAGTAGGCAACCACGCCATCGGGTCACGTGATGCGGTCTATATGCAGGCCCAACATATCCGACCGCCACCAAGTTCCCAGCACTCCCAGAATACTGTCTCTGCCTCAAGCATATGAAAGCCATAGAAATATTATACTACTCATTTCCAGTGAGGCTCAATTTTCTAACCGTGTGGATTCATCTCATTCAGTGTTCAAGCAAGCCAAGTCAGCAACTCCGTGATGATAACCAGTTACTCACCGAATCTTCATCCCCACTATGCAGTATCCAACAAGTAGTTCGTAGCAGCGTCCACGTCCCAGTTTTCCTTCTCCAAGGCCAGAACAACAGCAGATTCTTCGAAGCCCATGGCCACAAGTTCCTGGATAGCCAACCCATGTGGGTCAGTTGCTCCTTCAGTAGGTTTTTCCACGGCAGCGTTGCCGAATCCGGCGAACAACTGCTCCCATTCGTCGGTTTCGCCTTGGCCTTCCGTTTTGGTAGCGGTGTAGAAGTCAGGTGCTGAGCTATGGTCGTATTGATGAACTTCGGCGCCGGTGAAGTGATCGTCCATCGAGACGTTGTGCTCTTCAAAGTCTTCACCGCGGACTTCCTGTGCAACCTCCAAGTCGTCGAATTCATCGTCGAAGAAATCGTTGTTGTCTGCCACAGTTGGCTTCAAGTCATCGAAATCCCCTTGATTGTGTTTCTGTTCAAAGACACGTTCTGCCACGGAGTTCTTTTGTTGAGAACTTGGTCCCAGCTCGGGCTTCCCAAAGTTTTCCACAGCGTCGTCGAACTTTTCAGTGGCTCCCTCGGCCTCCGAATCCGAAGAGCTCTCGTCGATTTCAAGTTCTCTTGGCGACGGAAATTCTTCCTCCCGACTGCCGCTTTGTTCGCCGTATCTGTTGGCGTCGTCAGCGTTGACTATCTCAAACAGCCCCATGCCCGAAGATTCTCTCTCGCCCTCACTTGAATCGTAGCTTTGCTTCTGATTTGATTTTGACACCGCAACCTCTTTGGTCAATGTTTCACGGTCGCTGCTCTCCAAGTTGTCGTCTCTAACGGACAACGAAGGGTTGTTTTGCACAGAAGACGTCAACGAGTCTGTTCGCTGTACGCCCACCAAGCCGCCGGGGATTCCGGTCATTCCTCCACCGAGACCATTCTGAGCCGACTGGTATCTGTACTCAGAAGTTGCTGGCGAAGTCACCGGCGTGACTCCCGACTCCATCACCGAGTCACCAGACTCTTGGTTGGTGCTTTCGCTGCCCTGCACACCATAGTTGGCGCTTTCGCTGCCCTGTACACCATAGTTGGCGCTTTCACTGCCCTGAACACCATAGTTGGCGCTTTCGCTGCCCTGAACACCATAGTTGGCGCTTTCACTGCCCTGAACACCATAGTTGGCGCTTCCAACGTGGTCTCTGCTGTAGTCGGTGGAAAGCTCGGGGAAACGGCTCTGCAACTGTTGCATGTCATCGTTGTAGTCTGGAAGCGAGGTCTTTTTCGAGGCGACGTCTTGCAAATCACGAGACTCGTTATCGAAAGCACCGCGTGCAGGATTGTGGCCTTCGGCTGCATCGTCCACGCCGGTCAAGTCCGACGAAAACTCAGCGGCCACAGCATCCACAGCGACATTAGTATTTCCACCGGTGAGATCTGTCTCGGGCTGAGAGATTTCGTTGGCTCCTTTGCTGGTCTCTGTAAACTCACCTGCAAGAGACACCGCTTCCGTGTTTCTAATTTCAGAATCGAATGTTTCAGTTGCGTCAACTTTTGTCGTTTCATCCTCCTTTTCAGATTCATTGCGGCCCAAAAGAGCAGCACCTGCACCAACAGCGAGTCCGCCTGCAGCACCAGCAACAAGTTTGCTGATGCCTTCTTGTTTTTCGCTGAGCTCTTGGTGCTTTTGTTCAAGATCACGGCGCTTTTCAGCCAACTGCCTCTGCTGAGCCTCGTGCTCCTCCAACTGTCTAGCAGAATTCTCGTGCTCTTCGACCAATCTGGCATGTTGACTCTCAAATTCCGAAAGTTTCTCTTTCATTTCGCCTAACTTGACGAGCGCCACTTGTACTTGAGACTTGCGCACGTTGACATCGTTAGAGAGACGCTGTGCCTCGGCGGTTTTGGCCACCAATTCCTTCTCCAACTCGGCATTTTCGGCATTCAAGTTGCCCAACTTCTCTCTCAAGCTCAGATTGATTTTCTGGTGCTCTTCAACCTGCAACTGTTTCTCGTGCAATTCATTGCTAATATTGTTGAATTTGGCCTCGGCAATTGAAGCCTCGGATCTCAAAGCTTCCGTTTCTTCCTTGGCATTGCCCAAGGTCAAAACAACTTGCTCAACCTGTTTCACCTCGTTTGAATAAGAAGCCCTCAACAGCTTGAGTTTCAGATTGATTTCCTCTTTCACTGCCAAGATTTTAGTTAGCTCAGTCTCCGCACGTACCTTTTTTTCATGGAGAGCTGAAGTTTGTCCCGACAAAGACTTGATTTGATTAGAGAAATTGGCAATGTCCGATGTAGCTTCAGATAATTGGCCAGAAACCTCGGAATCAGCCAACAAGTCGTTATTCTCAGGCAATTTTTCGGAAGTCGATCTTGACTCTGGGAAGCCACTACTTGTTTGCTGTTGAGAAAGAGGCAGCGGAGAAATCACACTGCTTCTGCTTCTTGGAGGCGCAGGAACGCTTCTCAAAGCCTCGTAATCCACTGATCTTGGCTGCTTTTCGCTGCTTACCGTGGTGGGTGCCTGTGAACCAGATTCTTGGCGGACGGGTGAGCCAGCAGCTTTTGATGGAATATCCTCGCCTATTAAGTCAGCTTCGGTAGTACTTGGTTTTTTTTGGAGCAAGGATTGGCCAAATGTGGAGGTGGGTTTGAACGTTGAGGAGAGCTGTCTCTCCACCGGCGACTTATTGTAACTCAAATCGCTGTTGCTGACCCTTTGCGGTAAGTTTGGTCTCTGGGGAGCACTCAATTCAGAAGAAGCCGATGTCTGTGTTGGACCCGACGATCCAAAAATGTCCACCAAGTCGTCCAAAGACGATTTAGGAGCCGAAACAGATCTCTGGGCTTGATTGGGACTGGCAGCGGCCAAGCCTGCCGAATTTTGGAAGTCCTGGGGTTGCTGAGTGAGTTGCGGAGGTCCTTGCTGTGAAAGTGACTTGATTAACTCATCAGGAACAACGTTTGGCAAGGAAAGTCCTGCACGCTTTCTGTTGATCAAAAACAAGGCAATGCTGAATTCCAATCTGCCAAAGATTCCGGTGTTCTGGATATCTGAAAGATCCCAGATAGTAGCGAGATCCTGTTGGTCCAAGCGAGATGTCATGAGAAAAGAAGCCACTTGATCAGCAGCCAATTGCTCAGTTTTCGCCCTATCTAAGCTGGCGAAAATGGTGTCAAATTGCTGCTTCTGTATTGGAGTCACTTCCCACTCCAGTTGATTAGCACCTTGGTTTAAGGTGGGTACATGTCTAACGGTAGAAGACTGGGAGGATGTTGAAGATTGGGAAACCTGGCGTTGAGCAGGCAGACTTTCCGGGTCCAACTTAACAGACTGCCAAATGTATTCCGGTAAGAAAGGTGGCAACTGCCTCAATTGACCACTTAACAAACCATGGATCAAGTGCATGGCCATGACAAACGACTGCAAGTTCAAGGCCCCCTCGTTCTTGGTATCCACAAGACTCCAGATCTGGCCCAAAACAACCGTGGGCAACTTTGCCTTCATGAGAATGTCCTTGGCAGCAGCGGCAGGCAAGGAAGCCGCAGTAGAGCCGGTGGTTCTGACATACATCTGAGAAAACTTGTCAAAATCCGCCTTAGAAACTGGCAGAATTGGCTCCTGGGGCTTGGTCTGCTGAGTCATGGTATTTTGCGGCACCAATGCAGATGGCTGTGATTGCAATAGCGAGCCGCTGGTGGATTGCTGTTTCAAGGCGGGTTGAGGCAAGGCCAACTTGGCAAATTTGGGTAAGGGTCCCGGGGATTGGGCAAGCTGCGCAGTGGGGTACTGGCCAGCCTGAGTATAGCCAATGAGTCTCATTGCATGGCAGAAGCCAAATTGAGTGAGGAACCCGAGATTCTGGGTGTCGGATAGCTGCCAGATTTCGCCCAAAACGTTGGGCGGCAAGCCGGACTTTTCGAAGGTCGAGCGGACTTTTTCTCCGGTAACTATCCCGCTGCCTTCGGAATCCAACGCCTTGAAGAGTTTTGAGAAGAGTTCCTTTTCTTCGGCCGTCAAGCCAACTTTGAACGTCGACGCGCCTGGCGTTAGTAAGCTGGAGCTGGTGGCGGATTCTGGAGCTGATTGGCCACCGCAACATTGCTGCTTTGGTTGCACGATTGCCGCTTTGGGCAGAGCTGAGCCGGAGCACGCGGCTGGCTGCCCGCACGTTTTTGGATCAGCGCGTTTGCCGCGTGTCCCGATTCGGTACGTACCTGGTAAGTTACTCATGGTAAAGAAAGTTGTATAGGGGTGTACTGTGGTGTGGGTTGTGCGGGCGCGCAAGATAAGTGCGCGGGTGCAGGACGCTAAGTAGGCAGGCGGCCACCGGGGCGCGCACCCGTGCACCCGGGAGCCGGCGGTACGGGTGTGTGCCTGCACGCACGCAGCGCATCCGTGCACCAGGCATCGCGAAAAAACTTCGCACGCACCACTAACTACACTCCACACATCATGAACAGAGGAAGAGGAGGATTCAGAGGCGGCCGTGGCGGCATGCGCGGTGGCTTTTCCGCTCCACAGGGCCCCCCAGAGTCTGTGCTCGAAATGGGCACATTCATGCACTCCTGCGAGGGCGACATTGTGTGTCGTTCCATCAACACCAAGATCCCATACTTCAACGCCCCCATTTTCTTGGAGAACAAGACGCAGATCGGCAAGGTTGACGAGATCTTGGGCCCGCTCAACGAGGTCTTTTTCACCATCAAGCCGTCCGAGGGTGTGCAGGCCAAGTCGTTCAAAGACGGTGACAAGTTCTACATCTCTCCCGACAAGTTGCTCCCACTCGAGCGTTTCTTGCCCAAACCAAAGGAGGTTGGCCCCAAGCCCAAGAGAAAGGCTGGCGGCGCTGCACGTGGCGGTAGAGGTGGCTTCGGCGCTTCCCGTGGTGGAAGAGGCGGAGCCCGTGGCGGATCTCGCGGCGGGTTTGGAGGCGCCCGTGGAGGAGCCCGTGGCGGCTTTGGCGGCCGTGGAGGCTCGCGTGGAGGGTTTGGCGGCGCCCGTGGCGGCTCCAGGGGCGGCCGTGGCGGCCGCTTCTGATCACGCGACCCAGCACGTGACCCGATGGCTCGATACGAATAAACTGTGCATTGCTCTGTGTAGACGTCGGGCTGTATACCGAACAACCTCACGTTTGTAGGGGCCGACGGTTATACACCGTCATGTGCATTGTATGAAGTACCTGAGAAGATGTCTGACCGCAGGGCACAGCTCTACAAACCTCCTCTTCTGGGGATTTGGAGCGACCGCACAGCTTTCCCGGATTTGGCAATTTTACCCAGAGCACTCGCTTCGGGTAGCTCCGCAACCGCAGCGGTCACGAGGCCACAGCTCTCGGCAATGGCATGGCGAATGTGATGGAATCCGTGCCTGCGGCCCAATAATTTGTTGGAGTGGGAGTTGTTGAACAAAATGCGGGGCAACGACGCAAGGCGGGCGAGCCCGGACTCGTCGACAAGTCGCTGGAAATGCTCTATGAGCCTGCTGTTGATGTCTTGGGCGGATTCTCTGGACAGAGCGTGTTTTCCGCCACTTTTCCGGACCTTTTGGGCGATTTTGAGCGTGAGCGCATCGATCTTTGTGAAGATCACCTCGAATGGTACGCCGATTTCGGTGAGATGGTCCACAAGGTCGCCGTCTTCTTCCCTAAGCCCCTGCATGCTATCAAGAATCACAAAGGTGCGCCGGAGCTGGGGCCGGTTCCGGAGGTAGTCGAGAACAGCCTGGCCCTGGGTTTCCTCACCAAAACGGCCGTATCCCGGACTGTCCACAAGCCGAAGCCTATTTCCCACATTGTAACAATTAAGGCATTTTGTGTAGCCTTCCCGTTTGGAAACGTAAGCGTGTTCCAGCGCCAAATTGGCTGTTTTAGCGTCGTGTTTCAGGAGCAAGAGACTGTTGATGAGTGTCAGCTTGCCTGCGTTTGTGTGGCCGAGAAGAAGCACCTCGGGAAGTGGCCGCAAAAGAGATGGATCAATGCCAAACGACGTCCGGGAATTGGCTAGCGTTTCGTGGTACTCGCTTCGCTTGTATGCCTCCAACTTGGATAGTTGGAGCTCCCTCTCTTGCTGGAGCCGCTCGTGCTTGATGTCTGGAATCTGGTCGTAGGACGGAGCTGTCCATTCGTGGCTGACACGGCTGTTGTAAAAAAGGGTATCTGCGGCGGTGAGTTGTGCTTTCAGGGGGAGGGCGTACACTGGGTTGTGGAAGTAGTGAAGGAGGTCCTGGGGAGTGTATATGAGGGGCACGATGGAGGGCTGTGTTTTTGCCTTGGCTGCAGGACGCGGGACGGGCACTGGCGTCTTTGGGACCGCGGCCACGAGGTAGCTGGAGTAGTGCCGCCGGAACATGTCGTTTGCGAGGGGGTGCGCCTGCGATGTAGCCTCACGTGAGCCGATCTGCTCACGTGCCGCGCACGTGCCTCCTCTTAACCGCGCGCGCGCGCCACCGATCCCTATGCGCTTGCACCTCCCGATTCGGACGCCTGTGGCGGCCCGTATGTATACCATGTGTCGGATGTCGTGGATGCTGGGAATGTTGTGGGATGTCTGAGAGGCACGGGTGTTTGTGCTTGAGAGGGAAGTGTCGCGAGGCGTGTCCGAATCTGTGATTGTGACGTGGCCTGTGATACTGCCGCTCGGCCTCGGGTTGGCCTCGGGCACAAACACCATTTGCGGTCCTTCAAGGGGGAGAACGATGCTTTGGGCGGCCGGGTGCTTCGGGTGCCGGACCTGCGGAGCTTCGGGACCCGGACACCGTATCCCTGTGAATCCTTGGTATCGCCTTCGACCAATCACCCCCTGCAAACTAACACCAGTCTTTTTGGCCAGCCTTGCATTTGCCGCCTACCTCGGGTTTGCGCTGCTCCAGTTGGGCCACGACAAGCTCATCCATTTCACCACGTTTTTTGTGTTGACCGCCGAGTTCTATTATTTGTGGGAGGTGTATCGGCCTTGGAAGGCGACGCTTGTCTGCATGACCTTGGGTGCGTCTGTTTCGCTGGAGTTTGTGCAGGCGGTGGTCAATCCCGCGCGGGTTTTTGACTGGGCCGACATTGTGTATAATGTCCACGGCAGCGGGCTTGCGTTGGCGTTGTGCCTTCTCAAGTCAAGTGGCGGTACTGCACACAGCGCCCCGGATGCCGGCTACGTCCACGTCAGCATGGCGGATGTGGCCAGCGGCTAGAGGTGGGGCTGTGTGCAACGTGGCGAAAAGGTGTTGTGGCGGCAGTCACATGATGTGTTATGTGGGCATCCGAGCCGCACGCCGCGCTTACGTGATCACCACACTAGACGCTTCTAGGCACCCAGAGCGTCAACACAACTCGAAGCAACTCGAAAGTTGAGCAGACCGAAGCAACTCGAAAATTGAGCGGACCGAAGCAACTCGAAAATTGAGCAGACCGAAGCAACTCGAAAATTGAGCAGACCGAAGCAACTCGAAAATTGAGCAGACCGAAGCAACTCGAAAATTGCACATTCGGATCCCTGAAGCACCGGTCCTGAAACTCTATCAAGCCCAGTCAGTCTTCCAAACTACCATGTCTGAAATCCAAAGCTTCGACTTCCACACCTACTGGCGAGAAGCAGACGCTGCCGAGAAGCAGTTTGCCAAGGACTTTCGTGACAAGGTTCAGGAGCACTTTGCTGCTGAAATTGCCTCCGGAGATCTCCGCGTGCACAAGCTCTGGGACAGACCTGTGGGGCCGCATCCAATCCACATGTGGGAACTCGACACTGCCAACAAATATGATGCTGCGTTGTTTGCACGTGTCTTAAACTACTACCAGTTGAACCACGGCCCGTTGTCTGTTTTGATCCATCCCACCACCGCTGCAGGTGATCTCATTGACCACACGCAGAACGCTCTCTGGCTTGGCCGCCAGCAAGATCTCGTCACCAGCATTTTGAAGTCGTAGCCGGAACCGGTGGAATAGAGTGGTCTGTGTGCAGAATTGCTGGCTAGTGGCCAAAGCCTCTGACTGCCACTGGAATATATGCAGTGCGCCAGAAATGCTTGAAAGCATCATGGACAGAGCTCCCAGCAGTCTGTCTGGAACAAATTACTGTAACAGTGAAGATGGTGGTTATCCTGACCTGCACAGTGTAGACGAGACATCCGATGTCGCGCGTATTATCGCACAAACGCTCGCTTGCTAGTAGCATCACCAGCAGAGATTTCAAACAGGTGGACAAGAGACTTCTCTGATACATACGTGAAACACAGGTGAAGCAGAAGTGAAACACAGGTGCAACAGGCGAAACACAGGCGAAACACACGTGAAACACAAGTGAAGCGTCGGGCCGTCCTCAATCCTTTGCCCTCCTGTTACAGAAGTGACCTATTCTCTCAAACCCCAAATCCAAGCAAAATTCTGACCTTCCAGGCACTCGTGAATTGACAGCCACTTCTCCACAGCAAGTGAAATGTCACAGACCGATCTTATTGCCGAGGATTTCTCAGTTCCTGATCTAGCGTTGCCCAAAAAAGAAGAACCGCCCCGCAAGAAGAACGATCGCTTTCCGCATTCGGCAGACCAGCCCAAAAACATCGGCAATGCCTTCAATTTCTTCAAACGCCGTGCCGACCCAAAAGAGAGCCGCTATGTGCTGGAAGACTCCCAAAACATCGGTGATGCCAGTATGCCGTTCAGCGAAGAAGACATGAGAAGCGTGGACAACGAAATCCACGCAGCATCCTGGGAAGACGACCCCTTGGATTCCGGAGGCGATAATGCCAAACCGGGCGCAGCTTGTAGCCACGACCCCCAGCCATATACAGGAGTCGACAGCAACACGGATTTGGCTGAAGTCAGCCCCTCCAAGGACGCCGTGAATCGGCCAAGCAGTTTTTTGCGCAAGCCAACCACCTTCTTCAGCCGCAACTCCCTTGGCGGTGAAGGTCTCGACGACGAAAGGCGTCCGCGGGGACTTTTCACTCTCTTTAGAAAAAAGAACCGTGACAGGGACAGGCGCCAAGGGTTTGTGGCCGACGACGAATCCGAGATTGACTCGGAAGACAAGGAGACCGGAGAGAGGGCGCAGATTCTTCTTAGCTCGTTGGTGCTTGGTGCACCTGCCATCAATCTTCTCGCCTCGTGTCTCTGTGAAGACGAATACGGCATTGCACGTGCTCCGTTGTTGACCAACTTGATTGGAATCAAGGTGACGGACATTTCGCCTTCTGTTTTGACCAAGAACAAGAAGTTCCGCATTGATTTGGAGTATGGGGTGTCTCCACAGCGCTTGAAATGGTCCGTGGAGAAAACCGCCAAGGATGTGCTCTACTTGCATTCCCGATTCAAATGGCTTGCACTTAGGGGAGCTTTCCGGTCAGATGATCTCCCCAAGTACCCAGTTCCGCCGCTGTTGAGGCGTGAGAAGAAGGCACGCAACCGGAACCAGAACCAGGGCCAGAACCAGGGCCAGAACCAGGACCAGGACCAGAGCATTCAGCAGAACCTTCAACAGAGCTTCCGGGAAACCCAGAACCTGCACAACCAAAGCTTGCACGAAAGCTTGCAGGCCAACGACTCGATTCCAGGGGAGGCTGGCTCCATTGTCAGTGGCCCAAGTCTCCACGACCGGCTCTCCACGCTCAGAGCACATTTTAGTGCCGCATCGCTGGTTTCCTCTCTCAGCACTAGCTCGCCAGAACAAATGCGGAGGTTGATTCTGACCAATCAGAAATACGTCAAAGAAATGGAAAAATACCTTTGTGACCTCAACCACGTGGTGCTGATGCGACCACAGTCCAACCGGTTGTTCCAGTTTTTTGAAATCTCACCCATTTCCTCGCTTTTAAGCTACGAATCTGGGTATATTGGCAAACAGGGCATGATCCACGTGGGTGGCACTGCCAGCTCGCAGGGCTGGAGAGTGGGCCATTTCAAAGCGAACGATCTAAAGGGCATGATCGATCGTCGCTCGGAAAAGTGGTTCTTGGTGCGTGGCTCCTACGTCATGTACATTTCTGACATCATCTCCACAACGCCTTTGGAGGTGTTTTTCATCGACTCTGGGTTCAAAATGACATACAAGGGCGATGTGAGCGAAAAACCCGATCTGCGTGGCTCGGACCTGGAGTCGGAATTTGAAGAGATCGAACACAGGATAGATCCGGGGGATGAAGAAGCTCTCACCAAGGTACAAAATAAGGTCTTCAAGCATTTGCGTATTGTGTTGGAGAATACTGAGCGCAAGTTGGTCATCATTCCCAAGTCACGCGTCGAGCAAAAGCTCTGGATTGCGTCCTTGAATGAGATGGTCAAGAGCAATATCTGGGCAAATGAACACCGGTTCGGCTCGTTTGCGCCCATCAGAAAGAATGCCTACGCCCAGTGGTTGGTTGACGCACGTGACTACTTTTGGGCCATTTCGTCGGCGCTCGAGCTCGCCAAAGATGTGATTTTCATTCACGACTGGTGGCTTTCGCCGGAGTTGTACCTCCGCAGACCCGCTAATGGCAACCAGCAGTTCCGTATCGACCGCCTTTTGCAAAGAAAGGCTCAGCAAGGTGTCAAGATCTTTGTGATTGTGTACAGGAACGTCGGCACGACAATTCCTATCGACTCGTTGTACACGAAGCATCTGATTTTGTCGTTGAACCAGGAGAACATCCACGTGATCCGCTCGCCCAACCAGCTTCTCCAAAACACCTACTTTTGGGCGCATCACGAGAAAATCTGCATCATTGACTACAACATCGGCTTTTTGGGAGGCATTGATTTGTGCTATGGTCGGTATGATACTCCCGATCATGTTCTTGCTGACGATTCCGGGATTGACTTCGAAACATTGGCGCCCGGCGAGCCCACGCTCGACGAGTTCAACAATTTCCGTATCTTTCCCGGAAAAGACTACTCCAATACGCGTGTCAAGGATTTCTCCAACCTCAACAAGCCCTACGAGAGTTTATACGACCGCAGTGTGGTTCCACGCATGCCTTGGCACGATATTCATATGATGACGTCGGGAGAAGTTGCACGAGACTTGGCGCGTCATTTCGTTCAGAGATGGAATTACCTCTTGCGCCAAAAAAGACCCAGTCGGCTCACGCCGCTTCTCACTCCTCCGCCGGACATGACGCCGGAAATGGCCAAGGAAATGAACCTAAACGGTACCTGCGAGGTGCAGGTGTTGCGTTCTTCCGGAAACTGGTCTCTTGGATTGAAGCAACACGAGGAGCTGATTCATCAGGCGTACTTGAAGCTCATCGAAACATCCGAGCACTTCATCTACATTGAAAATCAGTTTTTCGTGACGTCATGTTTTATTGACGGAACAGAGATCCAAAACCGTATCGGAGATGCCATTGTGGACCGCATTATCCGGGCGCACAAGGAAGGAAAGACGTGGAAGGCCATAATCTTGATTCCGTTGGTTCCAGGATTCGAATCTCAGGTTGACGAATTGGATGGCTCCTCGGTGCGTGTGGTGATGCAGTGTCAGTACATGTCGATCTCCCGAGGCGCCTCTTCGCTTTTCGCTAAGCTCAGAAAAGCAGGCATCGACGCCGACGACTACGTGCAGTTCTTCTCCTTGAGAAAATGGGGCATCTTGGGCAAGGACCGGCATCTTGTGACGGAGCAGCTCTACATCCATGCCAAGACCATGATTGTTGACGACCGTGTGGCCATCATCGGCAGTGCCAATATCAACGAAAGATCCATGAGAGGCGTTCGGGATTCGGAGGTGGCAGCGGTGATTCGGGATACCGATACCATCAAATCCACCATGGATGGAAAACCGTACCGTGTTGGAAAGTTTGCTCATTCTCTCCGTCTCCGGCTCATGAGGGAGCACCTTGGAGTGGCAGTTGATCTCTTGGACATTGTGGAGCGCAAGTTCGCAAAGATCCTCAAATTCGCCGAGACTAAGGACGGTTTGCATGCTGCCACCAACACGTTCCAGAAAAACGACGATGCTGTGATGTCTGCAGCCGTGGAGCTCGCCACCAGACACGTCTTGCAGGAGCACCGAGGCACGCAGCGCTGGAGAGACTTTTGCCGCAGGATGAGCATTTCCGAGGAAATTTTGCCAGTTCCCTACGATATTCGGTTCGAAGACTACCCAACGCCAGCTTCGTTGCCGCTATCGTTCAATAACAGAACGGGGCCTCACGAGGCCAACGTGGGAATCAGGGATAAAAAGAAACACTCATTCGATCCCAGGGTTCAAAACAGCTCGGATCACAAGCGAGACGTCTACGGCGAAGGAACCGACCAGTACCGCGGCGCCAAGGGTAAATTCGCCCGACTCAACAGCGCCAAGTTTCTCCGCAAATTGTCACGTCAATTGATGGAGGTTGCTCCTGATAAGTCGTTCTTGCCTGATCTCCACAACGTCAAGGAGTTCTTGGAGTCGGACGATAGCGAAATTTTCCAGCAGGAGAATGGTGAAGCCACCGTTGCCACGCGGAACTCGGAGCGGTGGATGCTTTTGAAGCGTATTGCTTACTTGCAGATGGTTGCTTCCAGAGACGCCCAGCAGACGGAAATTGAGCGTAAGAAGCGAGTGGCGGCAGGACTTCCAGGCACCATCTATGATACGAGCGTGAAACAGGCCAATGTGACGGTGGACCAAAGCAGAAACGAGAGAGAGAAAGACAGCAAAGACAGGTCCAAACAAGAAAGAGACACGGAAGACGGATTGGACGCGCGGGCTGGTGTGGGCGGAAACGCAATGGGAAGCGGGGCGTTTAACGAGAATTTGAACATCAGCGCCAAAGTCAACGTGACCGAAAACGACTCCGACAAAAATGCCAACTACGAGGTGGAGAAAGCAGACGCAGTGGCGGCCGAAGTTAATGCCGAGCAAATTCCCGTGGTTTCCGTCGACGACGCCGGTTTCAGAGATACCATCCGCAAACTCAACCTGCCAGGACTCGATAGTTTCAGCAAGTTCGTGGATCCATTTTCGTTTGACGATCCGTTGGACCCCGACTTTTACGAGGACATCTGGTACGACAATGCCCGCCGAAACACGGACATTTTCCGGTTGATCTTCCACTGTCAGCCGGATGACGCCGTTCCCTCGTGGAAAGAATACATGCACTTCATGAAGTTGCAGAAGGCGTTCAAAGTGGCACAGGCAGACGATGCCACCAAAAAGTCGCTGTTTTCGCTGTTTGAGTCGGACTCCGAACTGCAAGAAGACATGCCCAGACATCAGCGTCATAGCAGCCATGCTACCATCAACATCAGCGAGTACGGCACGGAGAACGGATTCATGGGCGTTCCCAACGGACGTTTCGAGCGTCCAGAAAGCATTGCAGAGGAGCCGGAAACAGAGCCCAATTTCGACTCTGATGCCAGGAATACCGAAGATACTGAGTCGACTGGCGATGAAAAGCAGAGGCCGGCTGCCAAAGCCAGTTCAGCCCGGAAAAGGAGGGCTGGTGCTTTCAGTGCCCGGAGAAGAATACATGCAGGCGACCGAATCTACGAGCGGGACTCTGCACAGCGGATTCTTCAGGAAGTGCATGGACACCTTGTTCTCTTTCCTGTGGACTGGCTTCACCGGGAGTTGGATGGCGAAAATTGGTTTTTCAACACTGACCGGCTTCCACCGATCGAGATTTATGACTGATTGCTTCCAATCGAGATTCATGACTGATTGCTTCCAATCGAGATTATGACTGATTGCTTCCAATCGAGATTCATGACTGATTGCTTCCAATCGAGATTATGACTGATTGCTTCCAATCGCACGCGATTCATTCGGCATTATCGTCCACTTGCGGTAGAGGCAAGTTGTTGCAGGAGCCAGTATGAAATCGATCATGATAGAGGCCACGGCAGAAAAACCTTCAAGGGAACTAAGAATGGCGCTACTAGAACCAGAATGGGCACGTGTTTCAGAGAAGGGAACACAGTAGAGAAAAGAGGATGAAGAAAGAAGAAAAAGAAAGAAGAAGAAAGAAAAAGAAAAAGAAAGGAGAAAATCTAAACTAAAAGCTATACCTATATACACGATTCCATAGAGACATCATGTGATTCCACTTAATATTGCTATAGAAGCCATCATAATCGCAACTGTATGCACATTTAGCATACCTATGTTGCCCTTTTCTTGTTCACATGTACTCTTCTCTTGTGGTGTATGCAAACGCCGATGCTGTTCCGTATGTTAGCATTTTACATAGCTATTAGTAGGAAAAGACAATAGAAACAGCTTTGGACCATTGATTCAGACAAGCTTGGAAGTAGTAGACGAAATGAATAAGTTTCAGAGTGAAAAAACCGAGTACGCCTGTAGAAGACAATGAACCGTTCGAAAACACTCCAAAGTACCGGTGAATCAAGTATTATATAACGGCTTAACAAAGTATACCTCAGATCAGACTACAGACTTCATATAGTACGAAGTTGCAAGAATACAGAATAAAGAGTTTGATACGAAAGCAAGAAACTATAAATAAAATAACGAGTTTAAGTAAGAATACATAAACAAAATAAAGAGTTTAAGTAAGAATACATAAACAAAATAAAGAATTTAAGTAAGAAACTATAAACAATCAGGTACAAGAGAACCGAAATTGGAAAAGCCAGTTTTATAGCTAAAAACGGAAAATTGTGTGTAGATGTGTTTGATAGATGATAAGAATAAAGTTAAATTGAAAATGGTTCTTTAGATTATTTAGTTCAGAGCTAAAAGGGTGTAAATTTTTCAGTAGATAAAGCTCATTATATTAGACTATCAGCACGGATGGGTCGGAAATTAATTATAAACAAATAGAGTAGAATCAAAGGCTAGACTTCTGGAAACTGTGTGACGCTTAGTCTTTAGTTTTGGGATTTTTAATCAAAATATTTCTTTATCTAGTCTTTACTTAAAAATGCTTGCTAAAAAATGATTTTTTGGTCACCGTAGTTAAAATGCTTGCTTATCAAAAAATGATTTTGCTATCCTTTCTTATATACACTATGAAGAGAAAGAAGAAGGAAGAAAGAAGAAAGAAGAAAGAAGAAAGAAGAAACAAGAAAGAAGAGAACTATGCAGGTTCGGGAAGATACCGACAGACGAGAATGGTTTCCAGTAATTGCACCGAGGAAACCGGTAAAGCCCGTACATCCCTAAAACTTACTGAGACTAAAGAGAGCCACGGCCAGAACCCCAAGGGTCCTGATTCGAGGCAGCTTCTTACCGGAATGTAATGGCGAAAGGCGTGCCTGGATGTGCTCGAGATGCAGGATGGCAGTGGCCATTCCGAGGGTGGGCACGTGACCAGCACGTGACCCGGCCCACTTCCGGGCTCTATATCCAGTTCCGACCTATTGAGAGGGGTCGTTGAAACCGTCAAAATCGGCGTAAAAAAATGCCGTTGTGGGCACGGATATGCTCCCGGGAGGCTTCACAAACAGCCCTGATCCACGCAGGCCCAGGAAAGGCCTGTGGCGTGAGATGAACCACTACCCTCGGAAGTCAAGTCACGTGACCACACCGCCGGTCGTATCATCCCAATCTCTTCACCCCATTGGGGCAAGATTCATGCTTGGAGATCGTTTTGAAGACCCCAAGCTGAAGATGGAGTGAAGTTCTATGGTGGATTCAGATTTCTCACACTTCCAGAGTAACGTCTATTCACGTAAACTTGATGTAATTCCCTTTGGATCTCCTGAGCTTCTGAACATCATTGGGTAATGCGTCCTGTATATAGGTGGTGGAATCCACCATTCAAGGAAACGTCGGAATTTACTAGCTTAAAGGTTTGTTCGAATCTTGCTGTCAACAGCTCCCGGCAAAGCCAATTTAAAGGCCCGTAATTCTATCACACTTTAGTAGTGTGGGTTGGGTAGCCTACTATATACAGGAATTCTAGTGATTGACGGTTACCAAAGGAATAGAATTCAAGCACCTAGCTTTGTGAAGCTGAAGAAATAGCCGTAGCTTTGTGAAGCTGAAGAAAAATGCCGTAAACATATCGCAATCAGAATAAAGATAACGGATAGGGAATTGACGCTTGGCCAGATCACGTGTTCCTGCACCGGTCTTCGGCCGGTATGGGTCCTGACACTGAATATTATACACGCTGTACTATTTTGGTTTTGATTTTTATACCATTCTCTGTAACAATTCGTACTACAATTTATTGTAGATCACCGTGGTCCGGCGGATTCTGTCACTGCATGTGGAATTCTCAGAGCTCTTATAAATGCAAAGCACTATAAAACTAAGCGAGATTCCAGTTCGAATGTTGCCACGTTATTCGGCCCAACTTCCTCGGTTTCATCCCAGAAACTCCATTTTGCAGCCATCACGTGGCAGGACGTACACTTTCTGCATATGCCGGGACCATATGTGCAGGTCCAAATTAATGTAGGTGGATCCGTCAAATCCGCAGATGAATGCCTCTGGGAACGCCTCCGCTGAATCGGTCCGGGAGGCCAAGCGAATCATATCGCAGAACTCGGGGTGCATCTATAGGCATCTTCGGGACCCGGGGTCACGTGACCGCTCTCCAACACAAGCCAAGCCAAGTAAGAGTTGGAGCCGATATTATTGAAAGTAGCAACTCATTATCACTGCACGAAATGACCCTGTGACCGCCGATATGCAAATATGGACCTGTACATCCCTAAGATATGCAGACCTTTGCATCATGACCCACACAATCAGAAGCAAAAGCAGAAACTGCACGACTCATCAATTGAAGTGAGACAAACACCCCAGCTTCCCCGTTTTTCGCTGCCAAAACCGTGAAGAATGCCACGCAAATCCTGCATCGCTGCCTTCTTTTAGACTGTACCATGGCAGCCCCTCAAAAAGGTATCCACGAACCCTAGAGCCTGTAGCTCCAGCCACTCCACGTTGTCGTGGTACCCCATTTTCGTTGTCCCCATTGCTGATGTGGAGTCCCGCTTCAATGGTCGTGCCCCGCACAATCAACCCATAGGCACCGCATACGCGTACTCCACCTCCATGTTCATCCAACTCCTCGCCTATGTCGGCGTAGTGGTGGGTTTTTTCTTGCTTGTGCTAGCAATTGCCCTGGGACTCTACTACATCTCGGAATTGGTCGAAGAGCACACTGAGCCCACAAAACGCATCCTCAAGAAGTTGATTGTGTCAGACCTTGTGATCTTTGTGCTCTTGTGGATGTTCGACTCGTTTCCCTTCAAGCTCACGGCGTTGCTGTTCTTTTCTCATGTGGTATACATGCAGAATTTAGCCCGGTTTCCGTATGTGGAGCTCACGTCGCCGCTTTTCCTCGCGTCCTGCGTGCTTGTTGTGGCCAACCATTTCTTGTGGTTCAACCACTTCCATAATCCGGCAATTCCGCCCATTGAGGTTCGCTTGCGGCCCGACTATATTCCGCCCCGGATTCCGCTGTTCACTGAAGTATGCTCCTTTTTTGGCCTCTGTGTGTGGTTTGTGCCGTTTGCCTTGTTCGTGTCCTTGAGTGCCCATGACAACTTGCTTCCCCACCATATGGAGGCGACAGAATCCACCAAGAGAAAAAACACGGGGTTGGCCAAATCGGTCGTCAGTTTCGTGCGGGACAACATCTACGCCATCAGCAGGCAACTCGGGTACGAGCTAGATCCTAACTATGGCACCATTGTCTAGCTCAATCGGATGAATGTGCTCTGATCTCCGCAAAGGGCACGATTCTGTCGGGGTTCTAGATTTTCCCCATAGAGCAGTGTGCTGATCGATCCTGGCTACCTGAGTCTCAAAACATAGGTTAGCCGGAAGGCAAAGCACTGGCAAAGTGCAAACGAACTCGTATAATGAAGAAACAACGAAGTCAGTAAATCAGCCAGTATTATCCACTTCCTGGCAGTTTTGTTACTAGTTTGGTATCACTCAGCACCGCCGAATTAGCTAGAGCACGAGGTGCATCTCAAAGCCCCAACCTTTGCCAATGGAAAGCTGAAGCACTGCAGAAGCCAGGAAGCTGGCCAATGGCTCTGTAGTCAATAAACACCTCTAATTCCAAACGCCGTTGAATTATGTATCCGGAAAAAGAATTAGTCAGCCCGAATAGATGATTCTAAGCATTCGAATATCAGAGGCACCACAAAGTTCGGAGTTTCAAAGACAAGATACCAGGGTTCTGTTCCATCAAAAGAGTCTCAGGCGTCGATTTCCAACCAGATCCACCTTATATCTGTAGCCAGGGAACGGCAGGGGTCAAAACCGAGGAAAAAGAGCCTCAAAGATCAAATTCGGAGTACGGAAGAATGCCGGTGAAACAAGCACTTCCCGAGTTTCCTAATTGAGCGAGAGACTAGACTCGGAACGAAGTGGCTCTGGGCTGCAAAAAGAGTAGCGGGTATAGGAGTGTGTTTCAGTTAGCCGTATTTTGCACCCTTGCGCACTGGGTGCAGGACACGCCAATGCAAATGTGCTGCAGGGTTTCCGTTGAGGAATATAAAAGGAGCCATCCCTCGTCTTTTTTCTTGGTCGAAGAAATTGAGAATTCCCGATTTAGCTAAGGGTCCGAAAACCCTCTTCATGCATCACGAGGACGCCTCCAGAAACCAGTGCAGGAATACATCTGTTACAACACTCATGGCGTGCATTGGCAATTGTCCCGTGACATTTCTCTGGAGCTTCCGCTGAATGGCTTGAGAGCTCGCCATCAATACAAGGTAATTGCTATTGCATGTCTATTAAATATACTAAGCAAGAAAATCAGATCTGGCTTGGATTCTGAGCCAATGAATCTACTTCTCCAAAAAGGCCTTCACATGGGGACCAAAGTCGTCAAGACTAAGAAGAAACGTGTCATGGCCATAATTGCTGATCTCTGTTCCCAACTCGAAGTATTCGATATTGTTCTCACGGGGACTGGTGGCTTTCAAAGATTCAGCAATCTCCCTCTGCTGCCATACAGGAAACAAGATATCTGACTCCACACCCACAACCAAAACATCTTTGTGAGATATCTTGCTCAAGCCCGTGCGCAAATCCTCAAGAGATTCTTCCGGCGTGTGTTTCGTGGAGCCTTTACGTTCTTGGTAGGGCTCTGCAGGTACGTTTTTCTCGTCCGCTTTTGCACTTCCGAGAGATTCCGTCTCGTACCGGCGTTCTGTTTCGGCCTTGCGCTGGGCCGCACGTGACCGGTTGTATTGGCCAAGATCAAACATATCCATTGCCTTCAGAACATACAAGAGCGAGTTGGCATCGTACTCCAAGCAAAACTTTTCACCAGCATGGTCCAAATATGTTTCCACCAAAAAATCGGGACAGAAAGCCACAGGCTTCAGATCATCGGCACGCGCCCGGCCAAAACGCGATTCCCATTCTGGGCCCAGGCGATAAGTCACCGTGGCGATTTCCCGTGCAAGTTTCATGCCAATATGTGGAGGGATTTTATCATAATAGAACCCCCTGTTCCAGTTGGGGTCGCTCATAAGCACCTGTCTTTGGGTGTGGCGAAGAGCAATCGAATATGGGTGTGATCGGGCACATCCACTGATACTCACCACCTTCTCCACCTCTTCGGGAAATTCCCACGCATATGCCAACGACTGCATACCACCCATGGATGCTCCAACAGAAGCGTGGATCTTTTTGGCGCCGAAAACGTCCCGGACAAGCTCTCTCTGCGCCCGTACCATGTCATTAACGGTTATTATGGGAAACCCCGTGGCGTAGTACTCATTGTTGGCAGGATCTTTGGAGCTGGGTCCCGTGGATCCATAGCATCCACCCAAAACGTTCGTGCACACCACAAAATACTTATCAGTGTCCAAATATTTCCCTGGGCCAATGAAGTTTTCCCACCAGCCACTTTTGGTATTTTTGGGTTGCGATTTTGCATGTGACAGCGCCGATAGTCCAGTGTGTATGAGCACGAGGTTATCTTTCTGGGGAGAAAGCGTGCCCCATGTTTCGTATGCGATTTCAAATTCGGGAAGATAGCCACCGTTATCAAAGAAAACGGGCTTCGCATGCTTATAAACCTCGAAACCAGTCAACACCTTGGAGTAAGAAGGTTCTGGGCCTGATTCGAGAGACGAAGACTCCACGGAACAGGTGGCATTTTTTGGAGGTTCATTCGCTGATTTGGCCAAATCCTTGGTTTTCTGCTCCAACTTGTCGAGGCACGGGAATACCAATTGGGGGTTTGAGCCCTGCCTCAGAGTACCAGCCGACCGAGCAAGACGGGGTAGAGATCTCCTGAGACCGTGAAAGAGAGCAGAAGTCATGATGTGGAAGATGGCAAAATGGCGGGGTTTGTCAGCTTCGCAATGTCACGAGGTGGGAAGCACATGACTGGATCTCACGTGCGCATTCCACGTGCGCACGTATCCCCTTACTTGGCCTCCACACCACATGGGTCCCGGAAAGCTAGCGGTGGTGTTTGTGGGGACGTTCATAGCGACGTTCCCGGCCAGTGTTATATGCAGGGCCTATTCTGAAACTGTTCTGTCGAATCCCCTCGAGCAGGTCGCAAACCATGTCTTCGTGACCCAATTTGGAAGTCTTTGGCTAGCCACGATCTTCTGGGGTACCTTGATCTCGGCGTTTCTTGCAGGGAAACACAAAAACCTTTTTTTCAACGGATCTGCCAAGTTTTGTCTTCATATGCTTCTGTTATCGACCTGTAACTGGTGGTTCTTTGGGGCGCTGATTTTCGAGCGACTTAATGTGGCTACTGGCGGTCATTGTGAAAGCCAGCTCTCACAATCGATTTCTTCCTGCAAAAGTTCACTCTCGCTGTGGATAAACGGCTTTGACATATCTGGCCACTACTTTTTCATTACCACGCTGAGCATTCTTTTGACGCATTTTTACAAACCTCCAAGTCAACCTAGGCTGGCCAGAACTTTGGCTCTGGTACACCTTGTTTTCCAGTGCTTGACGGTGTTCATTCTACTCGTTTGGTATGTGGAGTTCATCATTACTTCCTTATTTTTCCACACAGCCTTTGAAAAAATCGGAGCCTTGATGGCAATGGGGGCAGTATATCTAGCACTTGAGTTGCCCGATCACTTTCTACCGATTCGGGCGGAAAAATCTCACCCTAGTCAAGAAATTACCCTTAACGAGGCTGTTTAGTTACTGAGCTCATCAGAAGATAAGACTGCATACGGGTGTGCATGATGAGCGATTTTCGCGCGGCATAAATCACTCATCGCATATATAAGCGATAAGGTCTGTGGTATTCACAGCACCAAATGTTCCGCCTCCACATAAGCATTGATAATATTCATTGCTCGACATGCGAAGAAACAATCAGGCAAATTATAGGGGAACAATTTTCGGGAAACACTTTTAGCCTCAAAGATGATCAAATCAGCATTGAATCCGACACCAATATAGAGGGAAACATCAAGAAGACCATCACCGCGCTTCGAGCCAAGGGCTTTCAAGTCATATCGTGGGATTACTCCGAAAATGGGCAGACGCTTTTGGATTCGAAAACCAGCCTGGAGACGGTCCCAAAGAAGACATCGCCAGCGCTGATCTGGAAAGCTTATCGAGCCCACCAAATCAAGAAGCATCATGTTCAAAACTGTACATTCTGCCAGCTCAAAGAAGAAGAAAGGAATGAAAATCACAACTCCGAAAGTACCTCCACGCTTTTAGACGAAGACAAGATGGAATTGCGTGCAGTCTATACCGTGGGCGGAATGACATGTGCGTCTTGTGTACAGAGTGTTTCTGACGTAATTGAAAACGTCTTGACAGAAATCACGAGCAAAGAATCTGAACACGAGTTCTCTGTGGATCTTCTCCGCCAATCGGCCATTGTCGTTCTTCCAAATAAGCAGGTGGTTAACCGCATCTCGCTAGCCATCGAAGATGCCGGATTCTCAGCGCAGCTTGTTGAGGTTCTACCCATTCAGAGATCTATCAACCGCAAGATTACCGCAATTATTGGGGGAATCACGTGTGCAGCTTGCGTTAACTCGGTTGTTTCGGCCGTAAATGAATTACCATTCGTGCTCGATTGCGGTGTTAACGCAGTGACCAAACTGGGCCAATTTGTGCTCGAAAACCTGGATCCAGAGCAAAAGTTGAATCGCCTTCGAAGCACGGTTGAGGACTGCGGGTTTGAATTCGACTTGGTAAGCGATGAAAAGATCAATTTCTCCTCAGGAAAAAGCCAGCTGCGTTCTATCAATATTGCTGTTGACGGCATGTTTTGCAAAAATTGCCCATCGGCCATTATGTCCTACCTCGAGAACTACGGAAAAGCTGTGGTGATTGAAGACCCCATCACACTTGACCAGCCGTTCGTTCGATTCACATACATTCCCAATGTGGAGCAAGGTATCACTATTCGCCGGTTTCTCTCGGATCTTAATCATATTCAGCCGCAGAAGAATGGCTACACAATCGGCGATTCCAACCAAACCACATTTGAGTGTCATCTAGTCGAGAGCGTTTCTGTGGATGAGCATTTGCGCCGACTTTCCCGGAAAGAGAACCGGAAAATCGTCGGGCGGCTTATTTTGGCTACGACTTTTGCCATTCCTTCGTTTGTTTTTGGCGTGGTGGGAATGTCGTTGTTGGCTAAAGACAACTCGTTCCGGGTTTGGCTTGAGAAGCCTGTGTGGAAGGGCAATGTTGCACGGGTAATGTGGATTCTTCTCATCTTGAGTACTCCTGTGTACTTTTTCGCTGCTGACATTTTTCACATCAAAGCGTTCAAAGAGGTTAGGTCGCTCTGGACTCGAAAGAACAGTTTCCGCAAGCGGTTTTTCAAATTTGGCTCCATGAGCTTGCTTATGAGTTTAGGCACCACAGTCGCCTACGTGGCCAGTATTGTGCTCCTCATTCTCTCTTCCAGACAAAGGGCTGAAACAAACATGGGGCTTCACACGACCTACTTTGACTCAGTGGTTTTTTTGTCATTTTTCTTGCTCATTGGAAGACTTTTGGAGAGCCTTTCCAAAGCTAAAACGGCGGATGCTGTGGCGGATTTAGGTCAGTTGAAGGCCGAAAGCGCTACTGTAGTGGAGAAAACTGCACAAGACGAATTCACAAACGACGAAGTCGTTCTGGCCAAGCTTTTGGATGCAGGGGATTACATTCGAATTGGCCATGGCGAGTCGCCAGCAGTTGATTGTGTGATTGTGAAAGGAAGCTCCGTTTTTGACGAATCAGCATTGACCGGAGAATCAGATCCTGTCAAGAGAATCCCAGGCCAACAAATTTTTTCAGGAACCATGAATGCCGGAAACACGGCAGTGGTGGCCCGGATTTTGAGCATGAACGGAGATTCTCTCCTTGACCAAATTGTCAGCACCGTTCGGGATGGCCAAATGCGTAAAGCTCCGATCCAGCGGCTTGCAGATGTGTTAACCGGATACTTTGTGCCAATCATCGTTATGATTGCCGTGGTCACGTGGCTGGTGTGGCTTGCGCTAGCATATTCGGGCGTGCTTCCCGATTCGTACCTTGATGTGGATATTGGCGGCTGGGCGGTGTGGTCGCTTGAGTTTGCCATTGCCGTTTTCGTCATTGCATGTCCGTGTGGGATTGGGCTTGCCGCTCCAACAGCTTTATTTGTGGGGTCAGGGTTGGCTGCAAAATACGGCATATTGGCCAAAGGCGGTGGTGCGGCTTTTCAGGATGCTGCACGAGTGAATGTGGTTTGTTTTGACAAAACGGGAACCATCACTCGGGGAAAAATGAACGTGGCGGGAGTTGCATTGAGTTCGAACAGAGAGCTTTCGGAGATGGCGTGGCAGCTTGCGAGAGACATGGAACTTGCATCCAAACATCCCATTGCCTCGGCCATCCGAGAATATGTGCAGACACTGTCGGCTGATTCTGCTACGACTAAAGAAGAAGAGAAATCTGGAAGGGCCGGATTTCCCCGGATCGGCTCAAACAAGGTTCCGGCCGTGGAGACCATACCCGGAAAAGGACTACGTGGAATTCCCGTTGCGGACGAGCAGATCCAAGATGTATGGACTAAATATCGTCCAGAAGAGGCAATCATGGGCAGCGCAGCATTGATGAGCGATTATGGCGTGGAAATCACTCCAGATCAAGACGAATTGATAATGCGTTGGAAAACACAGCGCAAGTCGATCGTCTTATTGGGCTTGAAGTGTCGGGCCTTTTTCAACGACTCAGAGTTTCACTTGGTGGCCGTGTTTGCCTGCCGAGACGAGGTGCGTGCAGAGGCCAGCCAGGTGGTGGAGTTTCTCCAACAGAAGGGCATTCAATGCTGGATGATCACCGGTGATAATTCGCTCACTGCCGCCGCCATCGGCGCCGAAGTTGGAATCCTCGAGGATCATATCATCAGTGAAGTTTTGCCGCAAGAAAAGCAGGCACAAATCGAGAGAATGCGGGCCGACCCGGCCAATGTCGTGGCCATGGTCGGCGATGGGATCAACGACGCCCAGGCGCTTTCTGCGGCGCATGTGGGAGTTGCCCTTTCGTCTGGAGCTGATATTGCTGTGACGTCTAGCGATTTCATCTTACTCAACAAAAGCCAGCCGCTCGCCACCTTGTGCACTCTATTTGATTTGGCCCGGGTGGTTTTCAGAAGAGTGAAGTTCAACTTTGCCTGGAGCCTCATCTATAACATGATCGGGATTCCCATTGCTGCTGGAGTGATTTATCCTTACCAGAACCTGCGGCTCAGTCCTGTTTGGGCCAGTGCAGCCATGGCAGCTTCTTCCGTCAGTGTGGTGACCAGCAGTTTGCTTTTGAGGCTCTACCGGCCAAAGGTTGCGGCGCAGGCGATGGGGGAACACACGGAAGATGGCGTTGTGGAGATCCATTACAATATTGTTGGGCCTCCCACTGGAAACGGCCAAGGCGGTGATTGTGTTCCGACCACAAACTGACTGAACTCACCTCATAGTACGCTACAAGTACTTTAATAACACGGAGATGGGGTTTGTGGGCGCATGCCATGATATAGACACTTTGCTCTCACGCTTTCGTCATTGCAAATTGGGTCATCCGAACACTCAACGAGGACTGCACTCGGCGAATTCCCCGCCTCTTGAAAGCATTCCTGCCAGTCGTCGTATCCCGACTTGAAGTTTCCAGCGACGTTCCTAGACACCTTTCCACCACACATCCATTAATTTCCGAGATCCGCAAGCACTTCTAGGACAGAATCGCAAGCATGAGACCCCCAGACTAGTCTCGGTGTAGACGTAGCATCATAGACCTCTTATTCTGTTTCATGGAACACTCCTGCATCGAGAAGCACCACCATCACGGTGATGTTGTCGGTCGAGGCGTTTTCCAAAGCCAAATTGCAGAGCTTCTTTGCCGCCGCTTTCGGGTCGAACACGCCCGAGTCCTCTAGTTGCTGTCGGAAGACCTTCTGCACATAACGGCACGCCTGCACATCGGAAAGAACGTCCCAAACTCCGTCACACGCCAATATTAGAAACTCGTCCTCCGGCAAGATTTCCGTGGCGGTTGTAAACGGAGCTCCGATCACGAGGTTTTTGATGTACGAGTCGCCCAAAGCTCGGGTGATGGCAAACACGCCATTGACTCTATTCTTGACAACGAGCCCGCCAGCTTCTCGAATGCGCTCCAGCTCACTCGCATCTGACGCCTTGTGGTCGTAAGATAAGCGGTACAGCCTGTCTCCACGGCAGAGCACAATACGCAGGTCGCCCACGTTGGCGGTGTAAAGCATTCTGCGATGAGAGGCGGAGGGGACGAAGTCGAAGCCGGAGGCGCCAGCATCTCTGGCATCCGCCGAAACAGGCGGTGTGGGTTTGCCCGCTTTGGGAGCATCGCTGGTCTCGGGCGGGCCCTCCGCTTCCCACCGCAAAATGGCCACCGCCGCTGTGCTTCCCGACAGCCCAGACCCATCTTTGTCTAAGGCCTCGTCGGCTTGGCGGAACGAATCGTGCAAAACATGACGCAAGTCGTACTCCTTGGATCTCGCTTCAAGCGCAAGAATCTCCTCCTCCACCAACGCATGCAAATTGTTGCCACACCAGCGGGCAGTTTGTTTGCCTGCATGGCCATCGAAAATGGCAAAGTAGCCCCAGTCTAATTTTTCGGCGTAGTTGGCCACGTACGTGTGTACGTCTTCCATTTTGTCTCTGTAGTGGGAGTTCTTGTTTTCTGCCACGCCCACCGAAAACGAAAGTCCCGAGAAGGGATCCTCCAGGACGGACGCCTGTGTGGACTCGGGTTGCGTGTCTGCTTCATTTTGCGTTGTTTGTTCCTTCGGGGCCTCTGTTTGGGGATCTACCCCTTCGGCTTTCTGCAGTTTCAGCTCCGGTGTTTGGATTTGTAGATCCTGCACTCTTTGCTCTAGTGACTGTGTTGTGGGTGAATTGTCTGCTTTGGCCATATTCTCCTCCTGCTTCCTGACATTCGCTTCTGAAACACCTCCCATTGTGGTTGCTGTTGGGCGCGTGATGGTATGGCCGCGTCACGTGGCAGCGCACATGACCCGTGCCCATTGATGCAGGTGCCATCCTGCACCGTGCATCTGAAACGCCCCTGCAGCCAACGTGTCGCCGCATGACGTCACGGGCGCCCGTGCCTGCAGGACCCCTTTCCACGTGACCAGCGGCGCACGTGACGTCACGTTCGCAATCGCCACGTGACGCCGCTTATCAACGTCCACCGCCGCCCTTCTCCCCATGCTTTCCCACACCAAGTCCCGCCGCAGGCTGTCGCTGTTTCGCCCCCACAATGGCAGGTACCCGATGGCCACCCTGAAGCAAGTCTCGGTTGAGTCGCTCCCAGTTCCCATTCTCGAGTACATCTTTGATTTCCTCCAGACGCCCGATCTCCTCCAGGTGTGTCTCTCCTCCAAGTACCTATACCTTCCGGCGGTAAACCGGCTCTACAAAAAACTCATCATCACCGGTGACAACACGGCCCTCGACTACGCCCAGTTTTTCCTCAAAAATTGGAACAAGAACTACGGCACTGCGTTCCCGCCCCGGAAATTGCCGGCTTTGATCCAGGTGGTTTCACAAAACGCCAAGTTGGCGCAATTGATCCGCCACGTGGTTGTCACCAACACGAAGCACGTGGCCGACATTCCCTCCTTGCTCCGGATCACCCGTGTCACCACGTTTTACTGTACGCAACCGCTCGCCTTGGCGCCGAGTCTGCTTGCCTTCGTGCAGGACCTTCTGGTCCCCGTCAACAGGGACGTGTGTGCTCCACACCTCCGGGAGTTACGGCTCTGCCACTCCAACACGCTTTTGGATTCCAAAAAGTACGAGGAGTTGGCGGATTCGCTTCTTCGTGCTGGCACACTCGGCCGCTTGCGCAGTTTGGTGCTCGAAACGGCCGACGAGGACCGAGACCTCCGCCGCCTCAACATGATGAACCAGTCGCGGCACGAAGGCGACGCCTGTGGCGCCTCATGGCCTGCTTTCTTTCGCGTGTTGGCGAAACGCGGAGTCAAACTCCAGCTCTCCCTTTTTGGGTTCGACGGCCATTTTGGCGATGCAGCCGTGCAATTGACGGCGCTTTTGGCACAAACCATCGAGCTCGACCACCTCCACACGCTCGAGATTCGGTGCAAGGAGGTTCTGCACGGCCATGAACTGCACTCAGCCCAAGCCACAACCGTTTTAGACGAGCTCACGCAGCGGACATCGCTGCTCCGGCGTCTCGACGTGTCGCCTTCCGACAACTGCCTCACGTGCCAGATGGAGGCGGTGTCCAACGCGTTACGCCGCAACATGCCGGACCAGCTCGAACAACTCCTGTTGGTGATGGAGTCGCCGAACCAGGGTGCGGCAGATGAAATCCGGGCCCTTGTCTTGCAGCACCAGCGGTCTCTCCGCACGTTGAAGCTTGTGGACCGGCTGAGTTTGGAAGAGGACAGACGCCAGTTGCACCGCAAGCTCTCTGTGCAGAACTTGGACCTGTGGGAGCACGGGTGCTTCTACCAGTACCGGATCCAGAAGGCGTTTTTCCCCAGCAGCAGCAGTATGTGCAGTCCGGACTACGACATGGCCCAGTTTGCCACCGATCCGATGATCGAATGCATCCGTGTGTGCCGGAACGACCTTGCTTCCTTTCTCCAGCAAGACCCCATCTACGCGCACGCACGCGACGCTTTGCCGGTGCTCCGCAACTACACCGTTGTCGATTTCACCATCGACCTCCACGAAAACGCCGTGCAGTATAACGGCCACACCATCAGTCTAGAGTCCAGCTAGGCTATCGGCACCGTCGTCTCCCCTTTTTCCGGCGTTTCCAGCGGCTTTTGGTGGCTCTTGTGCGGCGCACCTGTACACCAGCGCGGCTTATCGCAATTCCTCGGCTCAACAAACCCCAACATCTCCGTCATGCTTCCTATTCCCTACACCCCCAAAGGCACGCCAGTGGTTGAGACTGTCGCGTACGACGGACTCGATTTCAAGACAGTCACGTGGAAAGCACCGGAAAACGTCACCTGCAGAGGCAAAATCGTGTATGTGCACGGCTTCTGTGAGGAGTCCACCGTCTACACCGAATTCTTCGACCGTCTCAGCCAGGAGGGCTACGAGATTTTCTTTTTTGACCAAAGAGGGGCAGGCAAAACATCTCCCGGTGCCGCTTTTGGAATCACGGACGAATTCCATACTTTCGACGACTTGAACTTCATGATCAAGCGTATTTTGGACGCCGGCTGTGATTCCGAGAAGATCTTCCTTGGCGGGCACTCCATGGGTGGTGGAATTGCCCTTAACTACGCCATCTACGGGAAGCACCGGGACCACATCCGGGGGATTTTTGTGTCGGGCCCGTTGGTGACGTTGCACCCAAAGACACAGCCCAACATTGTGCTCCGGAAGCTCCAGCCCGTGATCAACAAGTTGATGCCAACTTTCCGCATTGACTCCAAGCTCGTTTACGACTACATCACCTCCCACGAAGCCTGGAAGAAGTACATCATGTCCAATGAGGGCAAGTTGCTCGGCTCCGTCAGACAGTTCAACGATATGTTTGCCAGAGGGGAAAAGTTGACGCAAAAGGAGCACGTGAGCCAGTTCCTGACGTCGATTCCACTTTTGGTTCTTCACGGTGACTCCGACTACATCAACGACATCGAAGGCACCAAGAGGTTTCTTTCGCTCTTGCCAAGTTCCGTGGATCAAAAGTTTGTACCTGTTGCCGACGGCAGGCACTCGATTTTCATAGAGCGGGAGGACATTATGGCTCCTGTGTTGGCTGAAGTGGTGGGCTTCTTGAATGCTCACTGAGTACATCGATGAAGATTGATCGGCTGTATTCTTTGGACACTGGCCCAACCGATCGTGCGGGTTCTGTCCAGAGTGAGTACTCCCCAGGCTTGAAGACCATGTATCTAAGTAATGGCTGAAAAACCAGTGCGTAGTTCTTCCTCAGATGTTTCGTGGCGGCCTAAGCGCATGGCGCGAATATGCGCTTAGGGGGCGGCGGTCGCCGGGGCACACCAGGCCGCCCAAAGCAGCAACGGCGGGGCCAAATCAGACGAGCTTGGAGCCCCAGGCCGCCCCAATCGGGAGCAGACGCCGGGCCCGTTTTGGGCCCCGCTCCGCCGCCCCACAACCAAGGAAGGGCACTCACCGTCGAGGACTGCACACAGGCCTGCATGACACCAGGAACATCTCAGCCATACTGATAATCCGAAAACCACGCTTTGGCACGTTCCGACATCCGAAAACCCACGCTTGTCACGTTCCGACATCCGAAAACCCACGCTTGTCACGTTCGTTCCGACATTCCAAAACCGCGTGGTCCGCCTGTCCAAGCCCTCTTCTGGCAATCCCTCTCCAGCTGACAAGCCATGGGCTACAACATCAAGCAGAAGATCGAAATTTGCCTCCACTCAGAAGCAAATCCGCTGCTAACGCAACTGGAGCTTGCACAATGGGCGCTGCAACAGTACCCCGGAAGCCGGCCGTGTCAAACCACCATTCTGAGAATCCTCAGCTCCAAAGCCAGCATTCTCAGCGCCAAAGAGGCGGATTTTCTGTTGGTTCGGCGGCGAAAACAAAGCAATCCTCTCCTTCGGCAGATTCTCACCGAGTGGGTCACGCAGGCGCAGTGGCAACGCATCCCCATGACAACGCCCATAATCCAGCTGACCGCAAATGCCATCTGGAACAAACTCCCCGCTTCAGCCAAGGAAGGAAATGGCGTGTTCAGCCAGAAGTGGTGTATGCATTTCATCAAGAAACTCAATCTCAATATGACTGGTAGCGCCGAAGCGGTTCGCCGGAACGTGGGCCATTCCCTAGACAAGGTGTGGAAACCCGAGGAGAAACTGGCACTAAAAGAGTACGTCCAGCAACTTGTCCGCAGCGGCAAATACACGCCCAAAGACGTGTTTGTCGTGGACGAGTTTCTGCTTTTTTATCTGCTTCCACTCGACCAGATCTTCGACGTTTCGTCGGTTCTCAAGAGCCTTTCGCTGGCAAACAAGCAAAGTGAGCGGCTGCTAACGGTGCTTCTCGGATGCAACTTCGACGGGCTGGAGAAGTTGAGCCCGTTGGTGGTGTCTGACGTTGCAACGCCCGACGTCTCCAAAACGTTCAAAGGTCACAGTCTCCAGAGTGATGCTTTGGCCAACAGGCTCCAGGAGATGTTCAGCCTCAGTTACAAGACCAACAAAACAAAGTGGATCACGCTGGCGCTTTTCCAGGATTACCTTCTTCAGCTTGACCACAAGCTCACACGCGCCATAGTGATTTTCCTTGACGACAGCTCTTCCCACCGCATCATCAACTTGGAGTTCAAGCACATCCGGCTCGTTTTCTTGGAGAACTCCGCCAAACACCGCAATCTGGGCGGCGGGTCCAAGCTCGACTTCTTGCCCATGAGCTATGGAATCGTGGACGAGTTCAAGATCCTCTACCGCCTCCAGCAGTACTTGGAGATGATCAACAAGCAGCGCAACACCAAAATGGAGCAGCACTCGTTGGACCAGCTCCAGGTGGCGGCCAGCAACTCCGCGGAAATTCTCTCGGAAGCCGACTACGACGTTCCGTTGGTCAAGGCGTTGGAGTGGATCAAGCGCTCGTGGGACTCGCTTTCGCCAGAGATGATATACACGGCCTGGCGCCGTTCTTTCTTGATCAGCGTTCGCCAGCCCTGGCCGCTGCATGACCCAGCGGTGCAGGAGCAGGCCAAAGAGCTTTTCTCGGGGCTCCAGGCAAAAAGCACCCATTTGCTGCGCTCGTACGACAAGCTCCAGGAAATCACGGAGTACTTGAACGTGGTGATTCCGTGGGAGATCGACGAGCTTCTCGGTTTGGTCAACGAACGCACAAAGGTCACGCTCAGCTATGCGTCCATCGACGAAATGATCGATAGCTGTGTTGCCAAGGAGCGAGAAGCGGAGCCGAAGAAGACGCCAAAAGCGACGGAAATCAGTGCATTCCAGGACAAATTGCCGCCCATCCTCATGGCGCCGCTGCGGCACTCTTGCAGGGCAAAAATGAATATGGACACCTTGCTATTGGCCACCAATCCACCGGCTCTGTGTGGCGTTGAACCAGGAGGCGTTTCGGCGAGTGCAAAACGGCCTTATGATCTGAAGATGCCGTATGTGCACACTCTGGAGTATCTGAATGTGGCTTTAAACCCGTACATGAGTCTGGGTCCGTACAGCTTGACGCCTCCGAGTCAGAACTTCGGTCTGAAGATGGATTTGGAAACCATAAGCCCGGTGCAGAGCCAGGTGCAGAATCAGGTGCAGAATCAAGTCCAGAATCAGGTCCAGAATCAGGTCCAGGTCCAGAATCAGACCCAGCGTGCAAACCACGGATACAGCCTAAGGGGCCTCTATGCAGATTCCCTCCTGCCCATTCCATATGAAGAACCAGAGCCAGATGTGGAGTTGGTTTCCGTTTTGAGTAAGGTCCTTGAAGCATCTCAAAATAAGCGCATCAAGCTCTCGCTGGTGGCGGTTGAAGAGTTGAGCATGAACCTCGCGAGTGTGAAACGCGGGGCCTTCTTTTCGCCAGGGATGTAGTTCTGGTTGAAGTTGAGGTTTTGACATTTCATTATAATTGATATGATCATTTATTCATTTATTCTTTATTCATTTATTCATTTATTCATTTATTCATTTATTCATTTATTCATTTATTCATTTATTCATTTATTCATTTATTCATTTATTCATTTATTTCCATGATGGTTCTATATTACTGCACTCTTCTACGCTTCGCTCTTGAATCTCCGAAATACGTCTTTGTCGAAACTGATCCGTTTTCTGCCTCTTGTCCTGTCCATGCACTGGTCGCCAACCATTTACTTCGGTGTTTCCCTTCACTGACTCGCTCAATTATACTTCTATTCAAGGATCTCCACAGTAGCCCTTTTTCACACCTTCTGACCTTAAGTGAGCCCGTACACCCTAAGTAAGCCCCCACATCCCTGAGCGTCTTTGCATCGTTGATTCCCGTGAATCAGGACTCTTCGGAGATCCCCATCTCGCGTGCCTTTGCCTCGAGTCTTTCACGCTTCTCGGCACGTGCCTTGCGGATACGTGCCACCTCTGCCTGGATCTCGTGCCGCTCCTTGGGAATCTGGTTAAGTGTGGCGGGATCCGGCCAGAATCCGGGCAAGTTGAACTTCCTGTCGGAATCAATTCCCACATAGTACATGACGAGGATGGGGGATAATAGGAAGAAGCCGAACTGCGGTTAGTACCGTTGTCTGCTTTCGGCAAAAAACATACCTTGAACGTCTCGAGCTGTGTGCGGGTGATACCGCCGATAAATCTTCTGTAGGCCGTCATGGGGTTGGAACGAGTGAGGGCGGCGCAGATAGATGCGGCGCACGTGCACATGGTCACGTGCGCGAGGTCACGTGCTCTTCTGCCGCCTGCACGACGGCTGGGGAGTCCGACCTTGGAAATTCTGTGGGCGGCTTTAGTTTGATGATTTGTTTGATACGGATTTGTTTGATAGCGATTTGTTTGATAGCGATTTGTTTGATTGAAATTTAATTCATCACAACTTATGCTGAATTGTGCAGAGAAAGTGCGCTGCAAGTGAAGAGTAGGATCCGAGATGACGCAATCAAGAAATTAATGCTAAACGGTCAAGATATAAAATAAAGCATATTCGCTTTACTTTCGATTGGGAACCATACCAATGTTGCATTGAACTGCATGCACCAGAGTGGGTGAACCGGTAACAAGATCACGTGACCCGACTTCCGAGGGTGCTCTTACATCTCCGGCCCCAGGACCGCTGCCGCCGCGCCCGCCGGGGAGGGGCTTGTGCGAGCACGCCGCTGCGCGTGTAGGCAGAGAACCGCCGTTTTTTTGGCGCGTTTCGACGGTTTGAACGGCCCCTCTCAATAGGTCGGAACTGGATATAGCGCCCGGAAATGGCACAGATCACGTGCGGGTCACGTGCGGGTCACGTGCCACCCTCGGACCCACCAGCGTTCGCCCATTCCAGCACCAAAGCTCACAAAAGACCGCGCATTCGCCGCCCAGCGGCAAAGGCCTGTCGAACCCATCTACAGCATGTCCGTAGTTCCACAGGTCACGTGCCGCACACATCAACTGCGCGCACCTCCTCACGGCAGCGCCCATGCCCAACTACACAGAAATCGAGAGCGACGTTGGAGGAGCGCCAGGTGCAGGAGCAGACAGAAGCACCGCCTCAGGCCATTCCCAGCCAGCGGCAAAAGACGGGTTGGTGGGCAGCACTTTGGCGCGGCTCCGGCAGTCGGCGCACCCAGGCGCCCTAGTTTTCTACATTTTCTTCCGGGTCTCGCCGATTTTCACGTACCTCTTTGGCGACTTGGTTCTCCGGTTGTTTACGGCCGAAAGCAGGTTTATTCTCCATTTCATTTTGCTTGTGCTCCTCATCTCCGCAGACTTTTGGAACCTCAAGAATATTTCCGGGCGCTTGCTTGTGGGGCTTCGTTGGTGGAATGAGACCAAGACCCATGAAGGCGATTTCGAGAATGTGTGGGTGTTCGAAACCGCAGACCCCAACCGCTATATCAACCCCATTGACTCCAAGGTGTTCTGGACCTTGCTCTATGTTCAGCCTGTGGCATGGATGGTCCTAGGGCTTATGGCCGTGTTGAAGTTTGAGTTGCTTTACTTGATCTTGATTCTCATCTCAATTTCGTTGTCGATGACGAATACCGTGGCCTTCACCAAGTGTGATAAGTTTGGCAGGGCCAATGACATGGCCAATAATATCTTTTCACGGGCCACGGCGGGCATGTTTTCACGCTTCAATCCGTTTGCATGAGCGAAGGACCTTACCTTTGAAGGGAATAGGTGTTTGGTTTCAATTGACTCCGCTGGGACTGCGTCCGGTATTTTCTTGACCCTGATGCTTGATCCCATTAATGCATGGTACATGTCTCGGGGTCAAAGAAAGAGTTTGATGATTTCAATCCACGACCAAAATCTGATGTTCATTGCAGGTGTGATTGTTCATTGCAAGTGTGATTGTTCATTGCAAGATCCCAGGACGGTTCCTGACCTAAGTCCTCACAAATCGCCGGCGAAGCTGCTGGATATGCATGATCTTCTTCTCGAGCGTGGAATATGCCATCTCGTGCATGTCTTCGCCAAATAACTCGCTGGCCAGTCCTATCTTGAACTCTTCAGCCTGCAGAGCTACTATGAGCGTCTCAAACTTATCAAGAAGCTTCCGTATGGTGACGTCACCAACATCAATCTCAAGCCCTCGCAAACGGTCCTTGTAAAGTTTGTTGCTGACTTCCGCCAGTCGCTTGTACACAATCTTGAGAATAAGCTGACTGACGAGGATGTTCATATCGTTGTCAAACGAAACTCTGGAAATCGAATCCTTCAAGCCGTCCACAAAAAAATTCAGTCCCATTTTCTGAAGAATAGTGATCGGATTATAATACCGACTGGATTGCTCGTCGGCCATCTCAATCAACGCCTTCACAAATGCTGGTTTTTCGCTGGAAAACTCCAACAACATGTCCCAGGTTTCCTGGTCGTCCTGGAGCTTTGCAAATTTGATAGCCCGCTCCGGATCCTCCATCTGCTCCATGATCAATGTCAACGCCTTTTTGTTTTCGCCGGTTTTGCCCAAAAGATAAACAAGCTCGTCAACAAGGGCGTTCATTTCACAGATCTGCACCGCTTTGTCTAGATCGTATGCCGTGTTGTTCATGAGAAACGGAAGCAATTTGGGCCGGTCAAACTGCGAGTAGAGATTGATTATCTCGTCCTCGAAGCCCTTGACCAAGAGATCGTCGATTTGCATGAGCTCCTCCAAGAAGAAGTAGCTGATGATCTCGAGTTGCGACTTGGCCATGAGCTGGAAAATGCGTCTTGGTTCCACATCGTGCCTGTTCTCCACAAGCACCTGAATCACGTCGCTGAGCTTATGCTTGATTTCGCCTACCGGCAAACGTTCGATGTCCGCCTGATTCTCGAAGCGGAGCCTGATGAAAGCAGGAAGTTCTTCCACGAACAGCGTGAGAATGTGATTATCACTCAAGAACTGCACAATGTTTGAGTCTCCCAACTCCTGCAAATGAACCACCGCTTTGGCAGGCTCGAACGTGTCTTTGTAGATGCGGCAGAGGTGTCTTCGGATCTGCAGATCATCGTGCATCTCGAGGTACTCCTCCAAAACCGCCACCAAATCCTTGACGTCAAAAAGCTCCAAGTCAAAATGGCTCAAAACATCCAAAAAACGGGCCGCGTCTTTATAAAGCCAGAAAGACGCCACCTGGGTGAAAATCGACTTGCGGAGGTTCCAGCGTGCATCGGTAGGAATGGCGTCGGTAAGTTCCTCAATGTGTCCTGCCTTAATGAAAATGTCACACCACGAGTCCCATTGCTGACTGACTTCTCTCAAGTAGGCATCTTTCTCCTCTATCAGCAGAGCAGCAGAAACACGCGTATTGAAGGTGCTTCTCGCATCGCCCACGGGGTAGTCTGCCTCGTCCACATAGAGCACCTTTTGGAGCGCCACAGCAGCGTCAGCCCAGCGATTTTGCTCCACTAGTGAGTCCACGTGACGGACGCCAATCAGAAGCCGTTTCTGGGGCAGCACGAGGTGCAGGGCCATGTTGAATGCAGTCTCGAAATCATTCTTGTCCAAGTACCACTGGAGGCGGTCGTCAAGCTGGACCTGCAGCGCCACGACGCCGCTTCTGGCACTGACAATGAGGTAGCGCACACAGGAGCCATTGTGCTGGAGCAACGTGTAGTCGTTGAGCCCCAAGTTGTCGGTCACGTGCATGTCCAACTCCTCCTCAAAGGTGGTTTTGCCGTCGACGGCGTCGACGAAGCGGATGTCCGGGTTCTGGGGCACGGGCCTGCCGCTTTCGGACTCAGGCGGCACGTACGCCAAAACCACCCACTGGTCATCGTTATAAGAGGCTATTCCGGAGATGAGGCAGTCTGCCTTGTGCAGGAGCTCCACCGAAACCACTGGCTCCGGCGCCGCCCGGAACGACATGGATGCAGCACTCGGGAGAATGCGGCTCTTGATCGAAGTTCCGGCGCCAGACACTTCTGCAGCCGAATTGACGCGAATGGACCAGATGTAGTTTCCCCAGGCAACCAAAAGACGGTCTGTTTCGGGGAAAGAAACACGGGGCCAGTATAAGTCGCCCCGAAACGAGTCTGCGGGCCGGGGCACGTTGTGGAGCACCAGTCTCGAAACCGTGTGGTAGAAAGTGATGCCGTTGTCGTTCATCCACACCAAAACATCGCCCAATATCTGGATAGCGACAATAGGCCCGTGGTCGTGATCAAGCACCGTTTCCACTCGCTTATCTAGCCAGTTTTTGGACGAGCACACCACGGTGCCGGCCATACCGCCATAATAGAACACCTTGGTTCGCAGATACGACTTATCGAGAACCACCGCGTGGATGGGGCGTTTGTAGTCAAACATGACGATATCTTTGGCGTCGGAAATGGTGCCAATCACGACGGTGCCGTCCATAGAGGCACTAGCAAAGTGCACCCCGTCGGTGTAGAGTGCAAGGACCGAGGCCTTGTGGGCTTTGAAAGAACGGACGGTTGCGAGGTCTGAATCTGTGATGTGGATGAGCCCGGAGTGGGTGCCGAAAATGAAGCAGTTTTCGCTGGCGGTAGCGGTGGAGACGGGGTCTTTTTTGAAGAAATTCGGGGGGAGCTGGTTGATGCGGGAGTACTTGAGGAGCGGCGGCGAGTCCTCTGCGTCCGAGTCCGGATCTGAGTTTGGGTCTGGCTCTGAATCTGGCTCTGAATCTGGCTGTGAATCTGGCTGTGAATCTGGCTCTGAATCTGGCTCTGAATCTGGCTCTGAATCTGAATCTGGCTCTGGTTTTTTGGACTCGTGTGGAGCGGGCACTTTTGCAAATTCTGTGTTGCTCTCTGTGCTTTCTGTGCTTTCTGTGATTTCCGTGTTCGTATTGGAGTCTGAAGTGGTCATCTTCAGAGTGGCTCCTGTATTGGTAAGACCATTCGAACTGGGGTCACTGCAATCGGCCAAATCAGAGTCCGCTATACTGGCCTCCGTCGCCATTTTCGTGTCATTCATTTCTGACTTTGTCGTTGTATCCATATCCACGTTTGTATCGACGTTTGTATCCATATCCACGTTTGTATCGGCATTTGTATTGCTGTCCCTATTGCCTGTAGCCATATCGCTGTACCCTTATTGGCAGTATGGAATTGTGCGGGTGCCGATCTCCCAAGTATCTGTTGTTTTGTCTATTTCCTGCACCCAGTCGTGCTATGTATGTACCGTGACTCCTAACGTGTGGGATGACACTTTGCATGTGTTGTATTGCCCATTATCGCGTCCCGTGCTGCCTGCAGGAACACACCATCACGTGAAGTGGTTGAGCTCCGACGTGAATCTTTGCTGTAGCGTCACCGGCTCGCACGGCGCCTGCACACGGCCCACACTGTGCCCGGCCGTATTCTCCTCCTGGAACCAGAAGTGCTGGCATGTCTGCTCGATGTTGAAGCGCGCGGCCGGTTCCACTATCAAGAGATTGGAGATGAGATCCAACACCAGATCCGGAATCTCGTCCCAGTACGGCAGATAGAACGCATGCCTGCCCTGGAGAATTTGTTCCCGCATGCTCGGTGGCGCCAATTCCTCGCTGAACGGCGGAAATCCGCAGAGACACACATAGAGCAAAACGCCCGCCGACCATATGTCCACTTTGGTGGAATAGTTGCGCTTATTGTTGAGGATTTCTGGCGCCACATACGCCGGCGTTCCGCAAAGCGTGTTGGTGAACTTGAGTTCGCCAATGAACTTGGCCAACCCGAAATCGGCAATCTTGACCCGCACATCATATTCTCCATCGTCCCAGGGCCCAGTGGCCTCGCCATGGCCTGCGATTCGCGGAACAATATCTAGAAGGATATTCTCCGGCTTGATATCTCGGTGGATGATGTTCTTATCGTGAAGGTAGCGGAGTCCCGAGAGAAGCTGCTTAAAAATGGCTCGGGTTTCATCCACCCGCAACTTCAGCTTGTTGATGATCCGCTGGAATAGCTCACCACTATTGACCTTCTCAAGAACCAAGTACGTCGTCGACGAAAACTCGTTGATGGGCTCGATGTAGTGCAGGATGAACTGCACAATGTTGGGGTGGTTCATCAGAAGCAAGAGATTCATCTCTTGCCGAAGCTTCGAGTCCTCGTTCTGCGCTGCACCCAGATTTTTATTGGGGTGGAAGATCTTCACCGCCACAATGTCGCCTGTAGTGCGGTCACGTGCCTCCTTCACCACGGCATAGTGCCCTGTGCCGAGCTGGTTCTGCAACACGTAGTCGTCGAAAAATGACTTTGGCCGGGCATCCGAGCTGTAGCGGAAAATGTACAGGCCCAGTCTGGCAAACGAAATCTTATCTCCACTGCGAAGCAACGCATTGATTCCCCGGCCCAACGGTTCACCGTTGACAAACGTGCCGTTGGAGCTCATGTCGCTGAGCAATAGAAACTCCTTCTTGCTATTGTTTTGGAGCGAGATTTGGCAGTGTTTCGACGACACGTCACTGCCAGCAATTTTGATGTCACATGCCGAGCTGCGTCCGATTAACACGCCACTGGGTTTGCGGGGTATGACAATGTGTTGCTGGTTCTCCTTGATGGAGTAAAGCTTGCCGATTTCGGCGTATTTCTGCGTGGCTTTTTTGGCAAGACTCTGCTCCTCGTAGGTTTGCTGTCGTTAGTTGGTCCACGTGATGTTTTCTGCACATACTCTTTTTCTGCTCAACGCCATACTCTTCCGGCTGAAGGCCCTGTTGTGATGGACGCGTGCGCGACACCAGGACGCGTTGTATGCAGGACACCATGAAGATGGGCCATCCGAAGCACAGGCAGCTCAGACGATCCGGTAGAGCAAGTCGTGGATGTCGCTGCCGGACAAGCAGCCAAGCTGGTTATCGAAAAGTGCCCTGACAGAGCTGTCGTCAAAGCGTTTCTTCAACATCCGTGCACCCTCATAGTCTAGCACACGCATCATCTCCACCGCTTGCAACACCTTGTTCCACATTTTGTTTTCGGCATTCGAAAATGGCACTGGGCCCAGCAAAAGCAACGGCTCCCCAAGCACGGATGTCACGTGCTTCAAGTCTTCCTCGAGCTGCAGGATGCCCGTTTTGGAGAACTGGTTGTTGGTGACGACGTACTCCATGAAAATGCCGGCCAACGAGTCGCAGATGCCGCTAGAAATCACGAAGTAGTCCACGTCGGGAAGCAGGCGCCGGAGGTACGCCAAGTACGGCAAAATCGTCGTCGATAGGCCCACGAACTGCGAGTCGGGTTGCGTCGTGCGCTCCTCAACGTCCCACTGAGTCTGGTTGACGTAGCTTTTCAAGACGCCCCGGAACTCCTTCCGGAAAAACTCCTCGTACTTGGCGCTGATTCTTCCACTCAAGTCCCGATACCGCTTTAGCAGCTCGCCGAAAATAGTGTCGGTGGTGGAGTCTTTGCAGTACTCCCAGAGCTGCACAAAGATCAAGTCCTCAGACCACTCCTCCATTTTCTCAATAACAAAGCGGGCCAGGCAATACAAGCCGGTGAGGATCTCAAGGCCCTTGAGTCCGTTGGTGGTGACATCCTGCAGACTGGCGTCGCCCGTCTGGGTGCCAGGTAGGAAGCTGGATATGAGTTTCAGGCGCAAAGACTCGTTGAATCGGCGATATTCGTGCTCCATTGCCGCCAAGTATTCGTCCAAAAGCGAAAGCTGGATTTTCGACACGTACTTCAACTGGAATTTCACAATGGAAAGTGTTTTGAAGTGCGTCGTCAAGTTGTCGAGGAGCTTGACCAACGCAAATGACGAGTAGCTCGGATTGAGCACTGATTCGGGTGACTTTGAGCTGGCGCTGTAGTCGAAATCGATGTCAAACGCATCAGGCCGGGCCAAAATGTCGTGATCGAACCGTTTTTTGGCCAAGCGAAGTTCCAAGGAAAGCCAGTTCTCCAACGGCGTGTTTTCGTCCGAAAAAATATCGCCCGTCAAGCCGAGCCATTTCTTTGAGGGTGTTTCGGCCAAAAACCCGAGAAAGGGGTTGTATTTGTAGTTTGTGCGCAAGCGCTGATCGAACGAGGTGGTTTCGAAGATCAAGTGACTGAGGAGACGGCCGGCTTGATCTAGCTTGACGGGATCTTCGTCGTCCACGGCAGAAATGTTTCTGCTAATCTTTGCAGCCATCGACACCAATTTCTTGCGCAACGGCACGAGTGTGTAGGAGATGACCTCAAGAAGTCCGATTTTGCCGTAGTCTAGAAACGACTCGTCCAACACAAGCTCCAAAATCGACGAGTTTTCCTGGAGAAAAGTCTCCACGTACGCCAAGGCCCATTCCGGCTTGGAGATCTTGTTTGTTTTCAGCTGCGGGTCGGAGAAGTGGAAGTTGAAGCGCACCACGTACGGCTCGAGAAGCGTCTCGAGCGCCCACCAGTGGTCTGGGTATTGGGGGATTTGGACCGCAGCCTGCAAGCGGAGCAAGTCGCCAAAAAGCGCCTGGATCTGCTTGAGTTTTGCCGAGCTGATGGTGACTTTTTCCTTGGGCGAGAGCCAGTGGATTTCCTGGAGAATGGCGGAGAGAGCGGCCGAAAGGGCGGATCTTTTGCCGCGTACCACTGACGAAAACGACTCCTGCAACAGGGAAAGCTCCCCCAGTAGCGGCGAGTCGTGTTTTCCCGCTCTCGCCACATCCTTCTCCGCCGGCGCCCCACACGCTTTTGGCACTAATTCCTTCAAGTTGTTGGCCACGGTTTCAAACTCCGCCACGGAGCCGCCCTCGGAAAGCCCCTGAATCTGCGCCTCCACAGCCGCCGCCGCCTGCAATTGCTCCACCTGCGCTTGCAAAAGCGCCTTCTCCCGCACACTTTGCTCAAGGTCGGCTATGAGGCGCAAAGGGCCGTGTTTCAGAACCAAGGCTTCAAGCAAGGGAACCACGTCGTCGGGACTTTGCTGCTGGATCTGGAGCTGTTGCAATTCACGTGCAAGCTCCGCAGCCTGAGAAAGCCCAGCAAGCGGCGCCTCCGGGCCGCTGGTTTTGGCCACAATGCGTAGCTCGAGTTCGGCCGCTTGCGCCAGGATCTCCGCAATGGCGTGGTCCACGTGGCCAAGGTCGCCAAAGGCCACAAAGTGGGTGTTGATGTACTCCATGCCGCTGGCGTCCTTCGCACGCGGTGATATAACGGGGCGTGCGCGGCTCGTGCGCGAGGCCAGTACATCCCAGGATTGCACTACATCCCCAGCGCACTTTCTTTTCAACGCCAATGCAAGCACCCGTTGTTTACCTCAACGCCTCGACCGAGCGGCAAAGCGGCCGCCAGGCGCAAGTTGCCAACATCACCGCCGCCAAGGCCGTTGCAGACATCATCCGCACGTGCCTAGGCCCCAAGGCCATGTTGAAAATGTTGTTGGATCCCATGGGCGGAATCACGCTCACAAACGACGGACACGCCATTCTCCGGGAAATCGACGTGTCGCACCCAGCGGCCAAGTCCATGATCGAGCTAAGTCGAACCCAGGACGAAGAGGTGGGCGATGGAACCACCACGGTGATCATCTTGGCGGGAGAAATCTTGGCGCAGGCGTTTCCGTACATCGAGAAAAACTTGCACCCGGTGGTGATTATCCAGGCGTTGAAGCAGGCGTTGGCGGACGCGTTGGAGATCATCCACCAGGTGTCCACTCCCGTTGATGCTGCCAACGACGAGGCCATGATCAAGTTGATCCGCGCCACCATTGGTACCAAGTACATCAACAAGTGGTCGCAAAAGATGTGTGAGTTGGCGTTGAAGGCGGTCCGGACCGTGACCGTGGACAAGGGCGGCAACAAGGAAATCGACATCAAGCGCTACGCCCGCGTGGAGAAGATCCCCGGCGGCGAGGTGACGGACTCGCAGGTGTTGGACGGCATTTTGTTGAACAAGGACGTGACCCACCCCAAAATGAAGCGCCGCATCGAGAATCCCCGCATCATCTTGTTGGACTGCCCGTTGGAGTACAAGAAGGGCGAGTCACAGACCAATATCGAGATCACCAAGGAGGAGGACTGGAACCGCATTTTGCAGATCGAGGAGGAGCAGGTGCGCTTGATGTGCGAGCAGCTCTTGGAGTTCAAGCCTGACTTGGTCTTGACCGAAAAGGGCGTGTCGGACTTGGCCCAGCACTACTTGTTGAAGGGCGGCGTGACCGCGTTGAGAAGAGTCAAGAAGTCCGACAACAACCGGATTGCTCGTGCCACCGGTGCCACCATCGTTAACCGCATCGAGGACTTGAAGGAGTCGGACGTGGGAACGCGCTGTGGCCTCTTCAACGTGGAGCTCATTGGGGACGAGTACTTCACTTACCTTGTGGACTGCAAGGATGCTACTGCCTGCACCGTGTTGCTCAGAGGTGCCTCCAAAGACATCTTGAACGAGATCGAGCGCAACTTGCAGGACGCCATGGCCGTTGCCCGAAACGTGATGTTCGAGCCTTCCTTGAGTCCAGGCGGAGGAGCTACGGAGATGGCCGTGAGTGTCAAGTTGTCCGAGAAAGCGAAATCCATCGAGGGCGTGGCTCAGTGGCCGTACCAGGCTGTTGCTGATGCGTTTGAGGTGATTCCTAGAACCTTGATCCAGAACTGTGGAGGCAAGCCCATCCGGATTCTTTCCCAGTTGAGAGCAAAACACGCGGCTGGAGAACACACTTTTGGAATTGACGGCGATTTGGGCAAAATCGTGGACATGAACGACTACGGCATTTGGGAGCCCGAGGTCATCAAGCTGCAGTCCATCAAGACTGCCATTGAGAGTGCTTGTCTTTTGTTGAGGGTTGATGATATTGTCAGTGGAGTGCGCCAGGGTTGAGCGATGCAAATCGTCACCTACTGATTTTGGATCTTTATACATAGTTTGGAGCTCACACTGTAAGTGGGATCCACGCGATACCTTTAATGGTTTTGAGCTTTCACGTGACTCGCAGACTTCGCTGTGCCCGTACTCTCGGGCCTGCCTCGCTTCGCCATCACCGCCATGATCATGAGTACAGTCACGTGCGCGTGCACGTGCGCGTGTTTACCTCCACGCCGCATCAGGAAAGCTTGACTAGCAACACATCCACTCTTCACGCTGATCCACGGCCAGCATCCTCGCATCGACCAACAGATCCACGGCCAGCATCCTCGCATCGACCAACAGGTCCCCTGGCATACATTCATTTGCATTTCATCGAGTCCTCGTTGATTCATCATCAAAACTTCCACATCTCCGTCTTCATCCAGAAAATCCGCCATTCAGTTATTCTGAGTTGTGCCCTCCCTTCATCAGGAACATCACCTTCACCATAATCCGAGTGTTTTGACATCCGTCCATAAACACTCATTCATTCCGTCATCAAAGGCTTAATTTGTTAGTGCCCTTCACATCTGACGGTGACACACTCCCATGCCTCCAACACTTCCCTTTTTGGTCAAAACCAAAGTATCGTGGACAGGCGAACAGGATGGCGACTTGGGATTTCTTGAAAATGAGACTGTTCGAGTTTTCCACACCGTTGATGATTTGTGGTGGCAGGGCTCCCTTGTGAGAAACGGATCTGAGGGCATTTTCCCCAAGGATTTTGTTGAAGTCGTCAGCTCAGGATCCACGCCCAATACTCCCATAAAGGAGCCACGTGGACATTCCTCGTCTCCGTCGCCAGCAAAATTCAAAGGCAGGAGCTCGAATCCCGTCACTCCCAAACTGGACAGAGTGTATGGCACCCCCAGCAAACTGGACCGCAAAGTGTATGCATCGCTGGATCGCAACTTACATTCACTGCTGGACCGCAAATTGTATGCATCGCTGGACCGAAACCACCATGGCACGCCCAGCAAGCTGGAACGTACATTGCCGAACATGAGCCGGATGCTGCCCAAGTCCAAATCAACGCCCGCCATCGACGAGATGGACGCCAGTTTCGAAGATGCAGAAGCTTCATTTCTCAGCATGAGATCCAGAAAAAGCCCCCAACCCAAGTCCAAAAATCTCTATTCCCAATACGTCTTGGGGCTGGGAATGATCAAGGCAAACACGACCGACAATTTGGTGGAGACTAAGCGCTTGAGTCAAATGATTTCGCCCAGCACCTCGCCCGTCAAGATGAACAAGAGTCTTTCGAGGGAAAAGGATGAGTTTTATCACAGCATCTCGCAGCGAAAACAAGAGCTTGAACTTCAGTTGCAGCAGTTGAGGGAGTTGGAACGCTCCCACTTGCAGCTGAATGAGTCTAGCTTTGTCAGTGAAGATCTCTTGCTGAAGCAACAACAAGACCGGCATGAATCTCGGTCTACAGATGTGACCGATGACGAGGCCCCTCCTCCGCCCCCGAAACACAAACGGTATGATGACTTCGAAAGAGATCGGGAGGCTCGAGAACTTCGTGAACCTCGGGAGTCTCGTACTTTCGATCACCACGAGAAAATGAAATCTTCCCTTCAAAGTGACGTCTTGAATCTTTCCGAACTCAGTGCCACCAGCGCTGGCTCGTTCTACCGCCACAAGTTCGAACGGAGCGAACTAGTTGACGATGAGTTGCGGAATTCGGTTGCCCGCTTGAACATGGAAGACGATGACGTCATGAACGCCATTTTCAAAGACAAGAAGGCCAAACATCCCAAAGTTCTCCACAAGTTGTTCAAGAAGAAACCCGAGATGAATTTGATGGAGCAGCGTCTCGTTCAAGAGCCCGATGACTGGCAAACCATGAAAATCAGTCTCAACAGAATGAACACTTTGACTCTGCAGGATAAGCAGCTTCGGACCAAAAACGTGCTTCGCTGCGAGGGAAATTTCATTGTCAAGCCCTTGGAGTATGTTTCTGACATCAACACCAACGAGACGTTCGGGCCCCAAGGAATTGAAACCGCGGTCATCTCTTTCGATAACAGCAAGGTGGAAAATTTCGTGGCCAAGTACAATGTCGACCATGATTTCAACGACTTGATTTCCGACGTCAGCGTCAAGTTTAGCCACTCCCAGCCCAACCAGATCAGAGCTATTTTGTTGCACTTGTGCAAATTTGACATCATCGCTGAAGAAGGTGAGCGTATTCTGCAGACCAAGCCAAAACTCAGCGAGGTCTTGCAAACGCGCCAGGCGACGGTGTTCCAACTCAACTATATTTTCAAAAAACTTTTGCAGGCGTTGCGGATTCCTGCAGAGGTTGTTTTGGGGTTCTGGAAGAAACCCAATGAGTTCTATCACTCGGACCAGTTCTCCGTCAATCATTGCTGGCTTTCCGTGATGATGACAACAGACTCTGCTGGGAACGGCTGCTTCAAGTTGGTCGACTTGTTGTGTTTCAAAAACGGCTCTATCTGCAATGTCGACGGCGAGAACGACTTCTATTTCTTGACCGATCCCCTCAGTCTCGTTTCCACACACTTGCCGTCTGTGATTGAGTTGCAGCATGTGACTCCACCTATTGACTTGAATGTGTCGTTTCATCTTCCCAGAACGTACTCTGGTTTTGGGAAAAACGGGCTTGAGTTTCTCAACTTCAACAACTCTCTCACGCGTATGACAGATTTGGAGATTTTCGAGGCCGATATCTTAATTCCTCCCGAAACAGAGCTTTTTGTGTTGATCAAAACGTCTCGAACCACTTCGAACGACTTCACTCTCTGCCAGATGTACTGGCGGGGCCAGAGGAGGATCGCCAAAATTAAGGCCATCTTGCCTGAGAAAGAAGACATTGGCGTCTTGCAGGTATTCGCCGGGCCCAAAGGGAAACAAACACACTTTGATAATATTCACGAATTGGCATGTGTTATTCCGGTCTATAGTGTCGGCAAGAACAAGATGTGCACGTTTGTGCCCCGGTTTCCCACCATCCGGGCCCAGAACAATGACCTTTACATCAAGCATCCTCAGGTGAGCTCCATCTCCTCCAGAAACACGTACAACTTTGAAATTGACGTTCACCCAGCTAGCTTGGCAGCTGACGTGGATACCGGCTTCAAGATTGTAATAGAATCGCCGTCCGGGAAATATTCCAAGTTGGTGCCGGACGATCCAAGCGAGCCATATGGCACATTCCGCCAGGCCATTTCTTGCCAGGAACAAGGCTTGTATCGCGGGTTAGTGATTGGTGACACCGGCTCCTCCTGGTACGTTTTTGCCCAGTGGGAAGCGATCTAACGAATCAAAATATCGGCATCATTTCACATCGACTATAGGTCAATGAACACCTCCACACTAATAAACATCATCATTTTTCAGTAAAAGACCCCACGGCGACTTGGATACGCTTCACGCGGACCAATACTCAATCAGAAATTATCCAAATTGGCAGCCACTCTGTGGAAGACTTGGAGGTACGGGTGTTTGTCTGCAGGACCGAGACTGAGAAACACTCATCAGGCTGCAATCGACACAGTCATGAGTGATTACACCAAAGCCAAGAAGGTCGGAGAGGGAACGTATGCCGTTGTTTATGTTGGAAAGCAGGTCAAAACAAACCGTCGCATCGCCACTAAAGAAATCAAAACAGGGCTCTTCAAGGACGGACTCGATATGTCCGCCATCCGTGAAGTCAAGTATTTGAAGGAGCTCCGACATGACAATGTAGTGGAATTGATTGACGTTTTCATGTCTCCAGACAAGAACTTGAACCTCGTGTTGGAGTTCTTGCCTTGTGACCTTGAGGTGCTTATCAAAGACCAGGCCATAGTGTTCAAATCCTCCGACATCAAGTCATGGCTCCTCATGACGCTTCGTGGCTTGCACCACTGCCACCGCAACTTCGTTTTGCACCGAGACCTCAAACCCAATAATCTTTTGTTGGCACCGGATGGCCAACTCAAGATAGCGGATTTCGGTTTGGCCCGTGCTTTCGGCAACGCCAACGAAGATTTTACCCCTAAGGTGGTTACCCGCTGGTACAGGGCCCCCGAGCTTCTCTTTGGGGCCAAGCATTATACTGGCGCCGTCGACGTATGGGCGGTGGGCATCATTTTTGCGGAGTTGATGCTCCGAACCCCGTACCTCCCGGGCCAGGACGATATAGACCAGTTGGACGTGACCTTCAAAGCATTGGGAACTCCCACCGAGCAGATTTGGCCCAATGTGTCCAGTTTGCCTCAATACAATGCCCTCAGAGTGTATCCCTTGCCATCACGACAGGAGTTGCGCAACCGCTTCAGTGCTGCCACCGAAAAGGCGTTAGACCTCATGATCTCCATGACACAGCTTGATCCGTCAAGAAGATGCAACACCACAGAAGCCTTGACCAGTGATTTTTTCACCGAGTCCCCCTTGGCAACAAAGCCCATAGACTTGCCATCAAAGGCGGCTGCAGGTGACAAGAAACGGAGAAAGCTAGAGACATGATCGTAACTGGCTTGAAATGGGACCGTGATAGATCTGTCAAGCCATGACTGTCTATGGAGGCTGTTCCCCCTGGAAGCGAAGCTTGGTTCAGGCTATTTTGAGCAAAACCCCCAAAGATAATCTGGTGAAGTTCCCACTGGTGCTTGAGACATAAGCATCAATCCTTCTCGGTGTGTTGACATTCAAAGAGGCAATGATGGATTGGATATGAGCATCGAAGTATAAGGAAAATGAGGGGAATTAGGGAGTGAGGCATATTTATAGGTTTGGATTCGCGTGGTTGCAAAAACACAAACGCACTGTCTGGAAGTATATAAGGGACGATTCCGCGTGGTTCAAATAATGCTTCTTTTTGAATAGGCTAAATAAGCACCACATAACAATGAATGCAAGATGATAGAAATGATTTGAAGAACGATTGGACATGAGTTCAAGCCGGTTCAAGAACGATTCAAACACGATTACGATAAGATTCCAAAATTGAAGAAGTAATCACATGATTACAAGGAACGATTCAAAGACGATCCAAACAGTTGAATGTTGAAAGAATCTACACGAGGACAGCCCAGATTGGAGATCGACTTCGATGATGTTAATCGACCAGCGCCAGTCAGGAATCTGGCAGCTGTGGTGTTACTTAAACCGAGACAGCTTTTTATTCTGTGGTAATACTGGATCGCTTGTTGACTGATCTGCTACGAATAATGGTTCTACTCGCATTTGAAATCACGACATGGGCGTCACTGCATATTCTGGTCTTGTGGTATTATGGTTTTGTCGCTTTACTACGGTTTCTCTGGTATGCTGCTTTCTGCTGGATTAGATGGCCTCTGTTTGATGTCGGTATGCTGCTTTCTGTATGCTGTTAGATGGCCTCTGTTTGATGTCGGTATATGGCTACTTTCCTTTATATTGTTCCCTTTGGCTGCTCCTGTTTGACACCATTCCGTTGACCAATCTATTTTTCCCTTTGGAGCAATTCGCCTAAACTTTTCGTTGACCGGTATATATGTCCCTGACATACTCGGCTATTGCTGGAGACGAAGTTAAACCAGGACTCTCTATACCAAGCAAGTTGACGAAGCCGCTGAACCCCTCCTCTTCCCGAATATAAAAATCAGCAAATCCACCCTTACCCTTTGGATACAACTTGGGGCGGATGCCACTATACGAACCCTGGAGCTCGTCAATGGATACCAGAGGAAAATACAGAGCAATGGCGTCTCTAGCAGTCTCGAGATTGGCCCTTGACACCGCATAGTCAAGGTTATCGGCGTCGTGGGCATCGAGCCACTCCAAGTCCGGTCCGAACCGAATGGCTCCGCTCAAATCAAATGTCAAATGCGTGCCTAACCCACTGATATGCGGCTGTGGACAGGGGTAAATGAGCTTGTTGATCTTTCCACGCATCGGCCGTTTTGGAGTATACGAGAAATAGTTGCCCTTGGCAAAATGGCTCTGGAAATGGCGTTCTGGTGGAAGAAGCATATTAGCGATTCTTGGAGCATGCAATCCGGCACAGTTGACAATGTTGTCGGCACATACCGAGAAGACTTCGGTCTTGTCTCTGCAGTACACGATGTACCTGCTATTTCCAGTGTCATGCTCAAGGTTCTCTACCCGTGTGTTTACGGCTAAAGTACCCCCGTCGCTGTCGAATTGGGCAAGAAAATATTGAGTCAAATCGTGGGCGGAAATGATGCCTGTTGATGGCGAGTGAAGTGCACCACAAGATGCCCTGATGTCTGGGATTAGTTCATGGGCCCGTGTTGCCGAAATGCGCTCCGATTCCACCTGCAATTGGGAAGCGTTTGCCTGCAAATCGTCCAAATAAGCCGCCTCCGATTCACTTTGGGCGACGACCCACTTGCCACAGTTTTCATGAGGAACGAGCGTTTTCGGCAACTGGTATATCAATTCCTTGCCCCGAATACAAAGCTTAGCTTTAAGCGAGTCTGGTGGGTAATAGAGGCCAGCGTGAATGACCTCGGAGTTGCGGCTGGTGGTTTCCATGCCGAGCATGGAATGCTGCTCTAGAAGAACCACGCTATGTGCAGTGCTCTTTTGGAGCTCGTGCGCTATAGCTGCGCCCACGACCCCGCCGCCAATGACTGCATGGGAAAAGTCGGGTGCTCGTGAAAGGGCCCGGCTGAAGTGCTTGGAAAGCATGCTGCTGAAGCGCGGAGACGCGATGAAGTAGCGTGCTCCTGTATACAGCACATGTCTCTGACTGGGAGAGCAGCCCGGAGGCTACTATGGAACAGCGCATGGCCTTCCGGTGCATGTGCCCAGCCATGGTCTTCGGAACGGAGTGCACGGACCACTGAAAAGTCGGAATGACTCGGCGATGAACTTGCTTTCTTATCAGCCAATCTCATTTCCTGTACACAGTGCACACGTGGCGCGGTACAGATAAACTCCAATTAATTAGTCCGCTACTCCTCCACCAATTCCCTTCAACCATGAAGTTCGGTGACCATTTGCGCAAGTCGCTCATCAAAACGTATAGTTTCTACTATATCGATTATGATAACTTGAAGCATCAGTTGAAGAAAACCTTGAAGGACAACGATTATGAGTGGACCAATGAATTTGAGGAGGATTTCCTCAGCCGCCTCGAGGAGGAGCTCGACAAGGTGTACCTGTTCACCAAGGTCAAAAACACAGAAGTCAGCCGCAGAATTAAGGATGCAGAAAAATATGTTTACGAAGTTGTGGATGCTTTGAAGAGCCCTACAGGAAACAAGCCGCTGGAGCTGGATTTCGACGAGTTGGAGAACGAATTATCCGATATCATCGCAGACGTGCACGATCTCGCCAAGTTTACACGATTGAACTACACCGGGTTCCAGAAGATCTTGAAGAAGCACGACAAAATCACGTCGTTCACGTTGAAACCCATTTTTCAGGTGCGGTTGAATGCCAAGCCTTTCTACAAGGACAATTACGACGTTTTGATTGTGAAGTTGTCGAAATTGTATGACTTGGTTCGGACGCGTGGAAACCCCGTCAAAGGAGATTCCTCTGCTGGAGGAGCGCAACAGAATTTCGTCAGACAAACGACTAAATACTGGGTGCATCCAGACAATATCACGGAATTGAAGTTGATTGTGTTGAAACATCTCCCTGTTTTGGTTTTCAATGCAGAAAAGGAATTCGACCAGGAGGACTCGGCCATCACGTCCATCTACTTCGACAACAAGGACATGGATCTCTACTACGGGCGGTTGAGGAAAGACGAGGGAGCCGAGGCCATCCGGTTGAGGTGGTACGGAGGAATGAAATCCGATGCGATTTTCGTGGAGAGAAAAACCCACAGAGAGGACTGGACCGGCGAAAAGTCGGTCAAGGCCCGTTTCGTGTTGAAAGAGAACAAGGTAAACTCGTTTTTGAGCGGAGAGTTCACCGCCACACAGGCGTTTGAGAAAATGCGCAAGGACGGCAAGAAACTGCCGCAGGAGATCGACAACTTGGAGGCGTTGGCCAAGGAAGTGCAGTACTCCGTACTCAAGCACAAGTTCCGGCCGGTGATGCGCTCATTCTACAACAGAACCGCATTCCAATTGCCGGGAGATGCGCGTGTTCGGATTTCTCTTGACACCGAGTTGTCCATGGTCCGGGAAGACAATTTCGACGGCTTCGACCGGACCAACGGCAACTGGCGGCGCATGGATATCGGGGTGGACTACCCATTCCTGCAGTTACGCGACAAAGACATCTGCCGGTTTCCCTATGCCGTTTTGGAGGTGAAGTTGCAAACGCAGATGGGCCAGGAACCGCCAGCGTGGGTTCGTGATTTGGTGGCGTCGCATTTGGTTGAGGCCGTGCCCAAATACTCCAAGTTCATCCACGGAGGCGCCACTTTGCTAACCGACCGAGTGGATTTGTTGCCCTTTTGGTACCCCCAGATGGACGTGGACATCCGCAAGCCCAAGGTGGAGCAGGAATATGGAATTCTTCGGCAGCAAAATAAGCCCAAATCGTCGTCTTCTGGCGGCGAGTTGGACGAGGAGGAACTCATGGACGAGCAGTACGGGGAGCGTTATTCCTCCGTGCACTTTTCCAACTCCGTCAACCCATTGGAGGAAGATTTGGACGAGAACACGCCGTTGTTGCTTCCTTCCGGCTACGGCGGCGAGAGCTCCGGTCTGTTGTTGAAAAAGTTGTACGGCAAGTTTTTGCACTACTTCAACGACGACAGAACATTCACCATCAAGCCGGGCACCAACTTCGACTTGAACGCCACTTTCAAGGACCGCTTGCCCAGTGGAAAGCAAATCTGTGTGCCGGTGCGCATCGAACCCAAGGTGTATTTTGCAGCCGAGAGAACGTTCCTCAGCTGGCTTTCGATCGGCATGATTCTCGGTGGAACCGCTACGGTTTTGATTAATTACGGGAGCCACTCGTCGTTGGTGGCGTCGGTGGGCTTTTTCATTTCGGCGCTTTTTACCATGGCGTATGCTACTTTCAAGTACATCCGCAGGACCTTTGCCATTCGGGAGAGGAGGGCCGCTGACTATGCCGACAAGTTTGGGCCCAACATGATTTGCGTGTTGATTGCTGCCTCCACCCTTGCGTCCTTTGTGTTCAAGGTGTTGGAGAAGTAGGGGCTCTTCTGCTCTACAGTTGGTTCCGTGCTGGTTCAGAATCTACTTATGCTGGACCCTCTGCATCAAAGAATGTCAGAAATAACCGGCGCTTTGTTCCGCCTACGTGGCACGTGAGTCGCCAGAAAGCCCTCTCATTCTGGACTCGATGATCTCGTCCACATTCTCACCACGCTGCAACTTCTTTCCGATCTTTGCCACCAACGCGTTCTTCTTCCGAACCTTGAAACGAGACCCACTGGGCAAAATCTCGTAGTTCTTTTTAAGCGCATATCCGTCGCTTCCAGGCGGAAGTTCGCCGGCCTGGGGACTTGTTCCGGCCCGCTTGCGCCAGCCCGACGAGCCCGCTTCCTCTTCGGGGCGAGTTGCAAGGCCCAAAAGCGCCCGGATTCTCCGGATGGTGGTCGAGGCGTCCCGTGGCAAAAACCACCCCTGCAGCAATTCGGCCATGGCGTTCTGCTCAAACATTTTCTTCATGTGGAAGTCCTTTTCAAAGTACTGAAACACCTCCGCATCGCTGGGACTGACCAAAAACTTGGCCATCTTGATGAGCAAGTCAAAGAGAAGAAGCACCGTCACCGCTAGGAGAATCACCGCCCACCAGGTGGCATCGTTGCCGAAGTGGAGAAGCCCGTAGCCCACAAAATAGATTGTTTTCTCCTTGGGCCGCTGGAGAGCCATGATCAACAAATTCCACAAGCCGTAGCCCAAAACGGAAACCAAACTGGACGCGAGTGCAAGCCACTGGATATTGTGGGTCTCGATGAACTGGGCCTTGACGTTGATGACAATCACCAAGGCCCAAAACACGGCGTTTCCCAACGGAAAGGTGGAGTTGTCTCGAAGCGCCGTGAAGCCCCAGCAGAAATACGTCACGAACGAAACGCCCATGCTCTGGAACGTCGCCAAAAACATCCACAACAAAAAGACCCGGAGATTGAACGCCTGGTAGAGCCGCCCTGTGGAGTAGAGCTCGGGAACAGCCACCAACGTCAGTGCGTCCAAGTCCCTCTCAAACATGCCGATGCAGATCACGGGCAAAGACGTGAAAAGCGTGTTGAACATTGTCAACGACCACAGCTCGTACATGGACAGCCCCAGGAAAAGTGTGTATCGCTGGTAGATGCACTGGGTCAAGTAGAACAACAACTCCTTGTAAAACGTCACCAAGACAAACTTGGACGTCCGGATGTAGTTGTAGCGGCCGTTCACCAACAACAACTTGATCAAGAAGCGGAACTGGGCAATGGAGTAGTCGGCCGCACGTGCGGCCTGGAGGCCCTCTTTGCCGGTGATGCCCACGCCGATATCTGCGCTCTGGATCATGGCAATGTCGTTGGCGCCGTCTCCGATGGCCAAGGTGACGTCCTTGCTCCGGATTTCCCGGATGCTGTTGATCATTTTGGCTTTTTGCGCCGGCAGCGCCCGGCAGCACACGGCGGAGTCCACCAAGATGCAGAGCTCGACCAAAAGCGCCATCAACACGGGGTCGTTTTCGACCTGCGCCAAGGTGCCGCCGTCGATGACTGCCACGCTGTGTGCAGTGCTGCCGTGGTGGATTTCTCTGATGCTGGACTGGATGCGCTGGGCTAGCTTTTCCATGCCCTCGTCGGCGCTCAACACCACCACCGTGGAGTAGTCTTTGATGAGCTGGCACGAGTAGCCGATGTTGATGGCCGTTTCCCGCTTGTCGCCAGTAAGCATCCAGATTTTGATGCCTGCACGCCGCAACTTGACTATCGCCTCGCTGACACCTTCCTGGAGCTTGTCCTCGATGGCTGTGGCCCCGAGAAGCACAAGCTCTTTCTCGATGCGGCCGCCCACTTCTTGCACCTGCTCTGCCCGGTTCGAAACCGAGATCTTGGCCGCGTGGTACGCCTCGGCCCACTCGGAGTATTTGGCCTCGCTGACCCACCTGAACGAGTATAGAAGCGTCCGCAAACCCTCCGTGGAAAACGCCTCTGTGTGCTCCAAGGTTTTCTCCATCACGTACTCCTCGTTGATGAGCAACTTGTCTGGGGGAACGTGCGGGTTCCGGTCATTGTCGCCCATGCTGTAGCGCTTTTTCTGGTGCAGGTGCAAGTTGGCCATGGCGCTGCGGGCAATTTCGCTCAAGTCCTGGTTCTCCTGCATCAGCCCGTCGATCGACCCGAGCCGCTGGGCCATTTCGAGCGTGTCACGTGTCAGCTGGAATGATGTGCGTGAGTCGAGCTCGTGGGAGAGCTTGTTCTGGAGCACCACCTCCGCCTCCATGACCTTGCGGTCGTGCGAGTTGCTGGCGATTTCACGGGCTTTCTGCTTGGCCATGGCGGCGTTCTTGAGCAACTCCAAGATCACGTTGTCGGCGCCTTTGCAGAAAACGCCGATTCGAGAATCTGGGAACTTCACCACAACCGACATGCGCTTCCGCTCCGACGAAAACTCCACCACGTCCAACACCTCGTAGCTCTCGTACTTGGGGTACGCCTCGAAGCCCTGGGGGTACGTTTTGATCGTCACGTGGCTGTTTTGCCGGCTGGCCACCACGAAGCCGAGGTCACGTGCTGCCTGCACCAACGCCAACTCGTCGGGCGACGCTGCCTGGTACACGAGCAGTGCGTCGGAGTCTTCTTTCTCGTCGAAGTTGTCCAAGCTGGTGAGCGACCGGTTTCTGTTTTTGGTTTCTTCCCTTTTGGGCTGGCACGTGTGGCAAAGAGCAACGCTCAAGAGAAAGAAGGTGACTTTCTGCGAAAAGAGCGTGTCTGGGTGGGATTGCACGTAGCGAAGAAGGGCCATGGAGTTGGGGAGCTCCTGGGGCAAATCTGGCTGCGCCAGCGCTCTCCATTTGGAGTTGCTGTCGATGGAAGCGAGGTCCATGCTTTCACGGACAAAGGAAGTGGTGCTTTTTGGAAGCTCGGGCGGAACCTCCATATCCACGTCATGTAGCCAGGACGTGCCACACACGCTGAGCTTGCGGAACACCATTTTGTTGTCGGTCAAGGTGCCCGTTTTGTCGCTGAAGATGTACGACACCTGGCCCAACTCCTCGAGAATTGTGGCGGTTTTGGCGTCCGCTGGCGTGTTTGTCTCGGGCTCGTACATGTCGATGTCGTACTGCAAGAAAAGGAGCTGCATGACCTTGATGATCTCCATGGTCACATACAACGAGAGCGGGATGAGCGTGTTGTACATGATGACGAAGCCCATGAAGGTCGCTGCAACTCCAACATCCTGCTCATAAGTGTACCACATCTTGCGCCTGTTCTCGTTGTACAAGAGCCGCTGTGCCATCATCGAGAAGGCCGAGAGGGCAAGCACCACAAAAACCATGAACATCACAATGTAATTGATGTTTTTCTGGAGTTTGGGCGCCTTGATTCTCGGGTTCCGCACGTTGTTCATGCGGATCTTGGACTCTTCGCCGGTGAACACCACAAACCCCAACATGTACTCTGTGTTGCGGAGCACGCTGCCTCGGTAGACCACGTGATCGGGCCCCAAAGCGTGTTCTTTGCCGGAAAGGGAAAAGTGGCCCTCGAAGTTGTATAAGTCCGGGTTGGGGTCCTCACAGGTCACGAGACTGCACAAGTTGCGGAGCCGGGCCCCGGCGCTGGTTTCCTTGCCAAGCTCGGGATGCACACATTTTGTCTTGAGGTTTGTTTCGCCGTCCAACGCCATGGTCTCCACGAGCGCCTCGTTTCCGGCCGCCGCCAAAACCACCATGTCTGCAGGAATCCACTCGTTGTCTCGAATCACCAAGATGTCGCCCACCTTCACGTCTTTCCAGCACACGGCCTCTGTTTTCATGTTGTTTCGGGAGAGCGTATCTGCACTGATCAATTCCGCCACGGAGGCGTTTCCCGTATCGACACTCAATGTTGAGTCGTTGTAGGAGAAGCCACCAACCGGAATGGTTTCGGTCATGATGGTGGTGATGGAGTGCGTATCAAGATTGGCCAAGTCGGCGTCTTCCCGAAGCACGCACGTCTGCTTGTTGTTTTCCTCCTTGTCGTGGCCGTGGCGCTTCCAGTCGTCAAACGCCTCACGAGCCATGGAAATCGCCATGAAAATCATGAGCGGCACTATGGTGGTGAACTTTCCGGTGGTCGACCAGGACGGCACCATCTGCATGATTGCAACCACCATGAAGTAGCAGTTGGCGATTTTGGAGAACTGTGCCTTGAGCTGCTTGGGGAGAAACGAGTACACCGTGTACTTGGATGACGTTATTGCGTTGGAGCAGTAGGCGAATGTCAGCCGCTCGTCGATGTAGCCTTTTTCGCCGGCGCTGTAAAACTGGTCCTTGAAGATGTGGTTGGCCCTTTCGGGCGATAGACACAACGGAATCACCCGCCCGTTTGCCGACTTGCCCAAGTCGGTGTCTCCCGTGAGCTTCCGCTTGAGTGCGTGAAAAGTCTGGTGCCACGTGGCTAGCGCTCGCCTTCGAAGCCGGAGCCGCCGCCGGTGCCCGCCCGAGCCGCCGCCGTTTTCGGGCCCCGAGTGGGTGCTGTTCTGAGACGTGTCGCTGCTCTGGTCGTAGAGCCGCAGCGTGGACAGCATGTTCAACTGCGTGAAGTTGTAGGGGCTCTGCTTGGTGTCGTGGGGGCGGTCTTCGGGGGCGTCCACGGTGATGCGGGGCGTGGGTTCGCTTGGTTCGGGATACGTGGCTGTGGCGAGGTTTCCCTGTTCGGGGCCAATCAGGCCCAACTCCACGGGTTCGTGTGCGTTTGCCGCCAAATCTTCACGGGTGTTTGAGCGGTCGGCAAACGGGTTCATCAGGCTGGCCAACGCTTTGTTGAGAAGCTGCGTCCGTAGAGAAAGGCCCCTTTTCCGACGGGCGTGCGCCGTGGAAGGCTCTTCGGGCGAAAGGCTCATGGGAATCGGGCCAAAAGTCAGTCGGGGTTTTTGAGCCGCTCTTGTTTGCCCTGGTGTTCTTTTTGGGGCGTTTCGGCCGTTTTTGGGCGGAACTGGTGGCGTTGATCTGGCTGAGCCGCCGGGGTGCTAGAAAGCTGGAAAGATGCGGGTTTTTGATGCGGGTTTTTGGATGCAGGTTCGGGCGGCCGGTTGTAGGGCACGCCACCGTCTGTTAGCTCGTAGCGAGAAGTGTGGGCAAGAGCTTGTTCCTTGGAGGAATACGAAAAGTACTGGTGCTAGTAGACTGCGCCCCCCGCGGTGCAGGACGCGCGGCTGATGCATTGTTATGCTATGTTCACTACGCGGAACTGGGTCTGACCGCCAACGGTTCGAATCTGAAAACGGGCTTTTCCTCTGCATATTCCTGCACCTGCGGCCTTTTCCTGTAGCAATGGCTGAAATCTTGTTTCAGATTCGAGCCGTTGTCGTTGGTGCCGATGCCGGTTGAAGTGTCTTGGTAGGAGTGATTTCCGGATTCACCTGTGTTCCTCTGTATGCCCGGTGTCATGGCTTGTTCCTGGGCCAGCTTGTTCCTAGGCCAGCTTGTTCCTGCGCCAGCTTGTTCCTGCGCCAGCTGCTTCTCCGCCTTCGACATGCCCCAGCAACCTAGGCTCCTAGCGTCACCCGGATCTTCCCTATGCAGTAGTCTTTGTACTCCGCCACAAAGCCCTCGTTGTTCACCTCCAACGCGCCGTCCAACGACGAGATCAAGTCGCCGTTACCCGCCACCAAAACCATTCCCTTGGGCATCTGCAGGAGATCGGGCATCTGCTCCACCAACTCGTCGTCAAAGATCATCGACACAATGTTGCGTGCACACTGGCGCCCCATGTATAGTGCCCATCCTGCAGACTTGATTATGGGCAGGTCCACGAGATCGCCGATGGCAAACAAATGCTTGAGTTGCTGTTGCTCGCTGGTGAGCTGGAGGTACTCGTTGACCTTGACGTTGAGCTTGGAGTCCACAAACTGCGCCAACTCATGCGTCAAAATGTCCACGTTGTTCTTGAACGTGTTGCACCAGTAGTTGTAGTCGGTGCGCAACCGATCGCCGTTGAAAAACTCCAACTCGTTGTCCTCCAGCTCGCTTTTGACCCGACAGCCTGTCATGACTTTGACGCCACTGTCCTCCAAGGATTTGCGGACTGCACCCCGGAAATCCTCCGGAAGCGGTTCCGGCGGAAAACTGTCGTGCGGGTGGATCAAGTAGACGTCGAGATTCTGGTACATGTGCTTGATGTCACCCGCAATCTCGATGCCAACTGCCCCGGCGCCAATGATGGCTATCAGCTTGCACTGCAGGATGTTGGCGTTGAATTCCTGCATCTCCTGCATGTAGCTCTCGAAGTTGTGGGCCAACGGCGACGTGGGCCACTGGCGGTTGCGCCCGGTGGCGAGAATGCCGTAGTTGAACTCCACGCGGCCGCTTTTCTTGCTGTTGTTGTTGAGCACGTAGTCGGCGCTCTTGCTCCTCAAGTCCGTCACCCGCCCCTGCACATAGCTGATGTCGATGTGGTCGTTGTTTCTGGGCTTGATGTGGGGGCCCATGGTTTCGAGAACCGTTGCGTCGTCGGAGACCAAATGGTCGAAGGGGAGGTCTTCGAGGTTTTGGAGCGGGATGAACTGTGTTTTGGCAAATTCCTCGTTGACAATTGCTCTCGGTATGCCCAAAACATTCAAGAGTCCTGCTTTGGGCTCGATGAGCGTGACGCTGATTTTCTGCATCATTCCTCGCTGTTTGAGGTGGTTTTTCAACGCCACCAACGCCGAGAGCCCAGCATAGGCCCCGCCCACGATCAACACGTTTGTGTGGAACGAAACAGGGTTTTTCAGTATGGGCCCGTCCGACTTGCGGTAGATGGTCATTTTTGGATGGAAGGTTGTGTTTGTTTGGGCCGTCTCTGGGGTCGAAAGGGTGAGTCTCTTGGCCTGCTGCTGGCTGGGGTATCCGTCTTCGATCTCTGATCTCTGATCTGCTCAGATTATCTATTCCATCACATAGACGGGCATCGTGGGCTGTGTGCAGGCAGCGCGAAAAGTCTTGGCAGCCGGCCCGGGATTGTTGCCCTGCACAGCGCCGCGGCACGGCGCCTCCCTCGGCATTACGGCAAAAACGGCGAGCTGCCCGACTCGTAGTTGTCGGTGGGCGGCGTGGACACGTGACCATGGAGCGTTTCGGTGACAAACCCATCGTAGTTGGTGGGCTCCTCGGCTTTGGCCGATTCCTCGTCCAGCTGGAAGTTTTGGGCGGCGTCGTTGAACATCCCGAGCACCTCGTTAGTGGTGAGCCGGGAAAATAATGTCATGGTCGGCGATTTGGGTTGCGAAGAGAAGTTGGCGTCGCGCAACGGGATCGTGAAGGTGTGGTCTTCGAGTTTGTCTGTGATGGTAGCTGAGGCGATGCCGCTGGGGCATACCTCTCTGTTTTCGCCTTTGACGGAGGCGTGACGATGTTCAGTGTTTTCGCCTTTGTGATGATTTTTCATTCTCTGGTTTTCACCTTTGTCGTGATTTTTCATTCTCTGGCTTTCACCTTTGTGATCAGTATTTTCACCTTTGTCGTGATTTTTCATTCTCTGGTTTTCACCTTTGTGTCCAGTATTTTCACCTTTGTCGTGATCTTTCATTCTCTGGTTTTCACCTTTGTCGTGCTTTTTCATTCTCTGGTTTTCACCTCTGTCGACTTTGGCATTCTCGCTGCCTCCACGTTTGTCAACTCCGGAATGTCGTTTCCTTCCCTGTTCTTCACCCCCCTTACCTTTCCGGTCTTCTTGTCGTGTCTGGTTTTCACCCGTACTTTTCCCTGCTCCTCCACTTTCACTTCTCTCCCCCCTCCTCATACTGTGCCAGCCAAGAAGCTCCCCCATACACATCTCTTCCTCGGCTCCATACAACAAGTTGAGGTTCACCGCAAGCCGCTCCTGGGCCTTGCCAGGATTCCGGACCAAGGTGTGGTCGTGTATCCACTCAAATGCAGACTCATTGGGCGTGTCTCTGAAAACAGTGAACTTGGCTGTGGTTTTTTGTGGCACCTTCTGCTTCAACACCTCGCCATTCCACGGCCTGGCGGCTATCTTGTTCTCATTCGGCACACGAAGCGACGTGAACACCGCATTGTCGTCGCTTTTGAACACTTCTTCCGTGATCGACACCGGCACGCCGTCTTCATAAACTGCCACTCGCTGATGCTTTGGAAATGCTCCCGTTTCTCCACAATCTCCGGCGGGCCGCTGCCGTTTCAGAGCCGGCCGAAAAGCCTGGGGCGTTGAAGTGTCGGCTAAAACATCACTCTTGGCTCTCTCTTGGTCTGGGTGTGCGCTTCTTTTGTCCATGCGTTGTGCAAACGCCGTTTTTGATCGCTGTAGCCGAGCTAATGGCCGGGCGTTCCGGCTGATCCCCACATCGTAGACTTCCCCGGCATCTTTGAAAGCGTGGCGCACTTCAAGGAAGCGGGCAAACTCCTCATAATATAGTGCAAGCTCAACGCCGATTTTTTTCTTGGCCAAATACACAAAGATGTCCCGCGGGGAGTCGGAGTAAGCGGCGTACTCGAGCCACACTCGGAGATACCGGGCGTCGTTCTTGTAATGGGAGGCGTCTCTGAAAGTGGATGTACACCGCTCCAAAACCGACAAAAGCCCGCTTTCTGAATTGGCTCCTTGGGGATAGTGGTTGTGGATCCACTCGATGTACGCCACGTATTCTTGGAGGGGATCGTCGAGTTCGTCCAGGAGAAGATTGGCTTCTAGCGTTTGTCTTTGGGCGGCTAGGGACAGCCGCGGCTCGCCGAGCGCAGTGCCGAGTTTGCTGGCCAGCCGGCCAAATGACATGGGCACAATGTTCTCCTTGTGCTGCTGTAGCACATTTGCGTCCATCGTGGGGCGTGTGGGTGGGTATGAGTTGGCCTGGGTGTTTATTGAGATGCGTGTTTACGTGAGATGCGCGTGCACGCTTGTGCTTTTGGCCGCCAAAAATGATCACGCCCAGGTTCGAACTGGGGACCTTCTCCGTGTGAAGGAGATGTCGTAACCAACTAGACCACGCGACCTTGCTGAAGTAAGAAACTTACTGTGTCGATCTGCTTATGTGGCCGCTGCTGATGGCGTAGAGGTGGGGCTGGCTCCGACCATGATAATCCCATTGAGTTTCCGCATAGTGCCTCGTCCCCGTCAAAAAGCGTTGCCCGCGCAAAAAATGATCACGCCCAGGTTCGAACTGGGGACCTTCTCCGTGTGAAGGAGATGTCGTAACCAACTAGACCACGCGACCTTTCTGAAGAAATACGCGCCCAAGCATACTCACGCACCCAGAGAAATTTGCAAACACCCGTACACCTGGACCTAGTCGCGTTTTCGCCTCCTCCCACTAGTGTTCCCCCATGCAACTCCCCCTTCTCCTAGCAGCCCTAACAACGCTAGTGTCAGCAGAATATGCTGAGCTGCTCACGTTAAAGCCCTTGCCGCGCAACAAGGTTTTGGCGTCTTTTGCCTTTGACTCGGTGCTGCCCTCCTTCCCCCTCGAGTACTCTGTCGCCGAAACAGAAAATGAACCCATTTCTTTCCGCCACTATGGCCAATTCCCCAAATCTATCGAGCCCATCGTCCACTCCACAAACACTCGCCAATTACACTTGCGCTTTACGCAGGGCTGGTGGGACAGTGACAACTGGGGTAGATTGCCACAAAACGGTACTGTCAGCGGGGGCACGGGTGTGGAGGTTCTCGCCACCATTGAGGCCGCCAACATTGCCGAAGCCCGCCAAAGCTGGCGTAAGTTGGCAGAGTCTCTCTCCGGGTTCTTTTGTGCGTCCTTGAACTTTATCGACGACTCCATCACTACCCTCCCTCGTCACGACGTGCACGAGCTTGTGCTGGACTACGTGGCCGACTCCAACCACTCCCTTTTTTTGATGCGGGCGGCGCTCCCGGATGAGCCCATCTGCACCGAGAACTTGACGCCATTTTTGAAGATGCTTCCCACGCGTGGAAAAGCGGGCGTGGCGTCTCTTTTGGACGGTCATAAGCTCTACGACTCCTTGTGGCATTCCATGAGCATTGACCTTGTGACTGAGTGTGATGCCGCTCAAAACAGCTGCCATTTGGACTTATCCCAGAACATTCACCATGTGATTGATGTGACGCGGTCGTTGCGCAGGCTACACGAGGGCGGCATTCCCAAGCCCACGCCGGGCGACCGTTTGCGCTGTGACCCGGCCAAAAAGAACGATCTTTGGGTGTGCTTTCCGCTACCCGACCCGCTGGAGGTGGAATGGGACCTAGAGTCCATTTTTGGCCGTCCCATTAAGGGGGCGGGCTTCGAAGGCCTGCTTGCCTCAAAAGTCTACTTTGACGTGCACCCGGACTGGTCGGTGCAGATGGATCATGGCGGAAAGATGCACGATGTCCTGCAGGAGGAGACCTTGGTGGGTGCCGAAAACTACAACGTGGTTTTCCGCGCAGCCAACTCATCCATGGTCACGGATCTTGGCCGGCCTCCAATTGAAGTGTCTCGTTCTTTGACCGGCTACTCGCAAGATCGTGGTGGAATGCGCATCAAGCTCAGAAACCCTGACAGTGAGCCCGTCAAGTTAGTGTTTTTTGAGACTTTGCCATGGTTCATGCGTGTGTATTTGCATACGCTTCTGGTTTCTGGCTCCGGGCGCATCTCGTCTCAGTTCTACAGGCCTGCTATTGACCGACTCAGGCCGGGCCACTTGGAGTTGGAAATTGAGTTGCCTGCCCACGGAGAGATGGCTATGACGTACCAGTTTGACAAGTCGTTGCTCTTATATTCGGAGTATCCCCCTGATGCCAACCACGGTTTTGCTATTGCTCCGTCTGTGGTTAAGGTCTTGGACGCTGACGGCAAATCCGTATACCAGTTGCGCTCCACGAGTTTGTTGTTGACACTTCCCACGCCGGATTTCTCCATGCCGTATAACGTCATCATCTTGACCTGCACAGTGATGTCCTTGGCTTTTGGCACCATTTTCAACTTGTTGACGAAGAAAGTGGTTACCGAGGAGGAATTCGAGGAGGAATCGAAGAAGTCGAAACTCGCTCAACTTAAGGCGAAGATACGAAAGCTCAGGGGAAAAAAGTAATTGTTTATAAGTATACATAGATATAGATAGCGTGGATCCACCACTGTGTATAATGAGCTCTTATACTCTCGCGGCCACCTGTGGAGGTTCTGACGGGAAGTCGGGTCTGCAAGGACTTGAGCAAGCAAGATATTTTGTTTGTTGCCTTTATTGCCCCATCATTAACTTGAATACCCATGTAATTTTAAACTTCAACAAAGCCTGGTTAGCTCAATCGGTAGAGCATTTGACTCTTAATCTCATAAGGTCAATCAAAAGGTTGCGGGTTCGAGCCCCGCATCGGGCTTTCTTTTTGCAAGACGCTTTTTGAACATCTTTTCTCTTAAATATGGTATTCAACCTCGCTGGGCCCTTTCTTAGCACGTCCGGTGAAGTGTTTAGTGAAATCACTTTTCACTAAATTAAGGCCAGCTGGGTATGTTGCTTGTGTGCAGTACCATCTGCCGTTTCCGGTATAGATGGAAATTCTCTGTTTAGTGCAGCCGGCACGGTAGTTTATAGTGTGGTCTAAAAACGGAACTATTTTTCTGAATTTTAGTGTCTGAGTATATTGTCATACAAGTGCTCATTCGCAGCCATTCTACGGATTAATACGTCTATGAAGCCAAATTTTCAGCGAAAGACATTCTCGTAAAAAAGATTCGAAGCACCTGATACGCGATCAGCTCGCCTTAAAAGCAGCTTCAAAATGTTTTTTTTTTTTTTTGTTGGAGTATATTGATCTATATAGTTCAACTACTGGGTGGTGGAGAAAACGAAGATGTAGGATCCGTAGATGCTTGTCAGCGTTGAATTGGCTAAAGGATGTACGGGTTTTCCTCTTGTACCTGAAAGTTCCAATGTCTTCATCAATTGAACAAGAATATTGGCCAGATTCAACCTCGTTGAATAAAAGAAGCTGCTGAAGATAGACTTGAGAAATTTGTGGAGGGTGAATAAACGAAACAGATTGAAAAGAGATGTAAATTGTCGCTGGTTCATTTTTCGGTTGCGGCCATACCAAGTGGAAAATACTGTTTCCCGTCCGATCAACGTTAGTCAAGCCACTTAGGGCCACAGTGAGTAATGCAGTGGGAGACCATGTGTGAAATTGTGGTGCTACAATCTTTTTGCCAATTCTCTGTTGCAATCCGCTTTGATGGTTAATGGGAGTTGGCCGGCTGCTGTTTGGTTGTCTACACTCAAAAGTCCAGTGTATGTTATGGCACAGGCCGATCACGGCCTGGTGTATGCAGTGTGCCCAAGGCGGGATCAAAAAGGATCCTCGTAAGGGTCCTCCTCGTCGTAGTCGTCATCCTTCTCAAATTCATAAACGATGGCGCCGCCGTACTTGCCCAATTCGGCCTGTGCTTCCATAAACGGCAACTCCACCTGCTCACGTGCAAGCTTCTGCTTCTGGCTGGTGGCCAAGTTGAACGTCGTCAAGCCGTCAAGCACATCGTCTTGATCCGTCTCCTCCTTCTGGGGCTGGTGAGCCTCATACTGGTGCTTTTCCAGGTCCACCACGTACACATACGCCAAGGACTTGCCGGATTTCTTCTTGTTGGACAAGCTGAGTTTGAAGACGGGCGAGTTGAGGCCACTGGGAAAGCGCAACTGCGCCATTTGGGACTCCAACGCCTCGGGGTCCTCGGCTGCTCGGAGCGGTTCGACCTCAAATGTGCTTTGGGCAATGAACTGGAGAAGCTGAAGCGCCGACGGTCCGCTTCCCCGAGCCACCGGCACGCCGCCGTGGAAACAGCCAATCACGGCATGGTTTGGCAGCACAAGCGCTGAAACAAACGCCGACACCCTCTCCACCGGAACGTAGTTGAGGGAGTCCACTACCACCAACGCTCTTCTGGCGCTGATGGCGTCGGCAGAACCTCTCTTGGGCCCATTGGGACTTGTAGCAGTGACGACGAAATCTTTGACCTCTTGCGTCAGTTTGCCGTGGCAATCGAGGTAGTCGGACGCGTAGCTGGGCTTGCCGCTGGTTTCAAACAGGAGGTACACCACGGGGGCATTTGACCGGTACACGTACTCGGAAATGAGGGCCGAGGAAGATTGTGCCAAGGAGTCGATTATGAGTGTGAACGGCAGCAATTCCTTGAGGCTGAGGTGGCGGTTGAGAAGAACAAGCGAGGGATGCGATGTCATTTGAGGGGTTCACTGGGGCTTGGCCTCTTGTGGTGTATGGCTGTCTGGTATTGTGGCTGTCTGGTATTGTGGCTGTCTGAATGTATTCGTGTATAAGGAACGAATGCTCTGAAGCTGGAAGGTCTGGTATGTGTACAGGACGGGGATTGGGCCGATGGGGCGCGCACCCGTACACCGCGCCTGCATAGAAGCGCACTACATCGGTGCTCGCCTCCCACAACACGCCATGGCCAGACGAACCTTGGCGGCGTCCTACACGGCGCCCAGGCACACACAGGAATTTGTCGCCGAAACAAAAGCAGAACCGGCCATTCCTGCATACGCAGACCAGCAGTATGGCGGCACCCTCGACGTCGCCAATGTGCAGAGCTACAAGGAGCGCATGGCGAACTCACGAAAGCGGCGATTGTCGGGGGAAAAGGGCGACTTCACTGGTGGAATCGGCAAAAAGAGACCCGAAAACGGAAAGGCCGAAGCGGCTGCGCCGGATGCAGGCACAGAGGCGGAGAAGCCGGAAACGAACACGGTGCCAAAAACAGAAGTCTCGAACACAGAAAGCCCGCAACCCCAAGAAAAAGACAGCCACATGGTGAAGCTCACGGACGACTTGCTCGACCGGATTCTCCCAAAAGGATACGTCAAGGCGCTGATAGGGGAGCCTGTGCAGGACCTTCTATATGTGCCGCCAGCGGCAGTGTCCGCCGCCAACGCCATCAACGAAACGCTACCCGAGTTTGAAGGAATCCCCATGCGCAAGGCCGACGTGAAGTACTTTTCGGTGTTGGTCAACGTGGACGTGGACACGCTTGCGTACCTGCAGGACGCGAACAACCTCCGAGCGATGGCGCTCGTGTTCCGGGCCAAAAACGGCCCCCAGAGCGTCCGAAAACAGGCCATGAAGGCGGCAGCGGCCCGGGCGGGCGAGTACGGCGCCGAGGCGTTTTTTCCGTGCATCTTGCCGCTTTTTCTCGAGCCGTCTGTGGACGAAACCGACCGTCACGTGCTCATGAAGCTCATCTTCCGGCTCCTCCACCCGCTAGGCGCACGGGTCAAACCATACACGCACAAGCTCGTGACGGCGGTGGCGCCGCTTCTCATCGACGAGAACATGGCGGTGCGGCTCGAGGCACGTGACCTAGTTCTGGCAGTGTCCCGGAACGTGGGCTTGGCGGCGATGGTGTCGGCGTTGCGGCCCGATTTGGACCACGCCGACGAGTTTGTGCGAAACCTCACGTCTCGGGTGCTTGCGGTGGTGGCGACCACCTTGGGCATCTCGCTGGTGATTCCGTTCATCAAAGCGGTCATAAAGTCCCGCAAAAACTGGCATGCCCGCCATACAGGAATCCGGGTGATCCACCACATGTGTGTTTTGCTTGGCGGAGGAAACGGCGGCCTGATCTTGCCGTATTTGGCCCAGTTGGTGGAGGTTCTTTTGCCTGGTCTCGAAGACGACCTTGTGCAGGTGCGGACTGCGCTGGCCAACACCTACGCTCTTTTGGCGGAGTCGGTCAATCCGCACGGCATAGAGGCATTTGAGCCGGTGTTGCAGCCGGTGTGGTCCGGGCTCAAGCACTCGCGCGGCCGGTCGCTAGCCGGGTTCCTCCGGGCCCTAGGCCTGATGATCCCCCTCATGCATCACAACCCAGCATTCTCCGAGTACGCCAACTTCTACACCAAGGAGTTGGTGCACATCATGGCTCGCGAGTTCTCCAGCCCGGACGACGACATGAAGCGTTCGATTCTCCGGATCTTGGCGAAAACCCCGCTTCCCAAAGCGCTCTTTCCCCGCTACAAAACGCAGCTCGTGGCTCCATTCTTCAAGAGCTTCTGGTCGCGGAGAATGGCGGCGGAGCCGTCGATGTGCCGCTTGGTGACGGACGCCACGTGCCTGCTCGCGGAGAAGTTGGATGTACGGATGTTTGTCGAGGCATTGACGCCGCTTGCCAAGGACGCCAACGAAAACCTCCGGCGAATGGCGGCCGACGCCGTGCACCGGACCGTGGCCGGTGTGCAGGACGCCGCTGTTGAGCTTGACGCCAGCCACGACGCGCAGCTCGTGGACGCTTTGCTCTATGCCTTCCAGGAGCAGAAGGCGCCGCACGTGGTGTACTTGAAGGCGTTTTCGGCGGTGGCCCGTGCGTTGGGTCTCCGGATGGAGCCCCACTTGCCCGGCGTGCTCAGCCTGCTTCTATACAGGCTCAAGAGTGCCGACGCCGAGATCCGCCAGCAGTCGGCAGACCTTGTGCAGGCCGTTGCCCCGGTGGTGCTGCGGTGCCTGCATGGCGACCCCACGGTGATCAAGAAGCTCGTGCTTTTCTTGTACGAGCAGCTCGGCGAGGTGTACCCGGAGGTGTTGGGGTCGATAATCGGGGCGCTCCGTGCCTGCATCCAGACCATGGACCGTGCGTCCATGTACACCCTCGAAAACCCGCTGGTGAACGTGTTGCTTCCGGCATTGACGCCGATTTTGAAGAACCGCCACGACAAGGTGCAGGAGCAGTGTATCCTGCTAGTGGGCTTGATCGCGAGCAGAAACCCGGACACCATCAACGCCAAGGAGTGGATGCGTGTTTGCTTTGACTTGTTGGACATGCTCAAGTCGCAGCGGAAACGCATTCGGGTTGCCGCCAATGCCACCTTTGGCGAGATCGCCAAGACAATTGGGCCCCAGGATGTTTTGGCCATGCTCCTTGACAATCTCCAGGTGCAGGAACGTCAGATGCGTGTGTGCACGGCTGTGGCGATAGGAATTGTGGCGGACACTTGCTCGCCGTTCACCGTGCTTCCTGCACTTATGAACGAGTACCAGTTTCCGGACAAAAACGTGCAGAACGGAGTGCTCAAGTCCACGAGCTTTCTTTTCGAGTACTTGGACGGCCGCACCACGCAGGACTATCTTTTTGCCGTGACGCCGATGTTGGAGAGTGCGTTGACCGACCGGGACTTGGTGCACCGCCAGATCGCTGCAGACGTCGTCCTGCACATAGCCCTCAACTCCGTCGGCGTTGCCCACGGCGAGCTGGCCTCTGTCTTCGTGCACCTCCTCAACTTGGTGCTTCCCAATGTCTACGAGCAGTCGCCGCACGTGATCGCCCGTATTCTTGCGCTGCTCCACTCGCTTTATTTGGTGCTTGGGCCGGGGATTTTCTTGAACTACGTGTGGGCGGGGCTATTTCAGGCGGCCCGCCGAGTTCGGGCGCCGTTTTGGAAGATCTACAATGCTGCCTATGTGCAGAACTGCGACCGAATGGTGCCCTTTTACCCCAGATTCGACTCCTTGAGACAGGAGCCTGCAGAAAAGCACTACAACGTGGACGAGCTTGATGTCTGGATCTAGAGAAGCGGCGGTGATTCAAGTGAAAACCAGTTCATCCCTAGCGTGCATACCGAGGGTCTCATGTGACCTAGCCAGATTCCGCCTGGGTGCTTCTACCAGGCCAACTCGGCCCGGCGATCTGTAATGAAGGCATCGTGATCAATAAGTGGACTCTACAATGACTCCATATTCAGGCCATTCCGTAGGGTCTATTTTGGGTTCTGCAATGTATACAAGTTCACGATACAGGATTGACATACAGGCTCTGCAAATACTGGTTAGGTGGATTCTATGATTAGTTCCACCAGTTCCACAGGTTCGAAGTTCCATGCACGTGAATGCTTTTCAAATCTTTATTTGAGTGGCCTTTATATGCAGCGCTGATTCACCTTGTCACTTTGAGAGACGTTTTTCGGGCTATTCCACGAAATCCCGGTCAACAGCAATTACCGCTTCAAGTGGCTCTAATATTTTGCCATATGAGAATCGTGCAAAAACCATATGGTCTTGTCCCGCTTCTCTATTCTGCCTCAGTTTCTAGACCTTTTTAAGTCGATTCGGAATGGGATTATCTACGTCGATTAGTTACTATTTTGGGCTTTCCAATACTGTACAGCTTGTACAGGAACCTTTTGAGTTTTGTCACTTTCGACAATTGTGCATTTACATTCCTGCACATACCTTCAATGTACCAGTTGAATGACTTTTTTCTGCATTTGCAAGTGTACGTCACGGATGTGCTGTTCCTGTGTGTTAATGTTCCCGTGTGTAATATTCCTGTGTATTAATTCCTAGTATTATTCAAGATTGCCCAATTTCTTATACTCATACTTCTAACTCCGTTTCTGCTGTACTTATTATTACACATTCGTATCACAGATCATGCATATACAGGTCTAATTCCAGAGCTAGTTTACAGATCTATGATCTTCTCATTATCTGCAGGTTCTTCAATTGGAATTCCGTCCATACAGATTCTAATGTATGGATCTAATGTATGGATCTAATGTATGGGTTCTAATGTATGGATCTAATGTATGGGCTCTACTGTATGCAGGATATAACATATGGGTCATGTATACAGATGATACAGATCTCTAATCTGGTCATTTGTAGTGCAGATTCAGACTTTAATACTGACCCAATACAGACTATTACATTCTATAACACAGTTTCTGCAAGTGCAGGTGGTTCATAGCGCTATATACAGGCTCTAATGTATACAGCCATATACAGAACCTGACTCGGATTGTCGGGACCATAGACCGGCGTTTCCATTCGCCTCTGGACTTTCCTGTATAGACAGACTACCCTCGGAACTAACGGTAGGGTAGTGCATATACGCACGCCAGAGCTGCCACACGGCACATTTCCCCCTAACTCCCGTTATTTTTCCGTGAAAGAAGAGAGGTGCATTACTCAAACAGCCCCCGGACCGCACGCAAAATCTTGCCCCCTCTTTGGTCTTTTTGGAGAAGGGGACGGAGGGGGGATATAATCGGATGTACGGGTGTGCGCAGTTCCGGGGCATCATCTCCGAGGGTCATCTTGAAACATCAGGACTGCATACAACCGAGAGGGTCACGTGACACCGGGAGTTCCGGCCGATTTGAGATTCGGGCTGCCAAGCCCATCCGCTGGCAAGTGCAGTCGGCTGCAGATGGAATAGGTCCAATGCCCAAGCCAGAAAATGCAGCTTGTACTGTGCGCTATCATTAACCTAACACTTTAACTTAGTTATGATGATTTTGTAAAATTTATATGCACTACTTTAAGCAGAATTCCATATTCAGTGTATGAGTTCCATATTCAGTGAATGCAAATTCAAATTCACAGTATACAAAATTTATTTAGTGGGTGCAAAATTTATTTAGTGGGTGCAAAATTTATTTAGTGGGTGCAAAATTTATTTAGTGGATGCAAAATTTGGATGCAAAATTTCCTGTGGGTGCAAAATTCAAATTCACTATATGAAACACTACAGCTACTGCTTTATAGCAGATTCTCATTACAGATCCACATCACAGTAGTCTACAGACCCATGTCAGTGACTAACAGCGTATACACCCATATATAAGCGGCTATATGCAGTGCACCAGCCAGAAACAGCCAGAAACAGCCAAAACCCAGGCTTCCTGCACCAAGCAGATACCTAGGCCTCCTGCACATGGTAGTCAAACATGTAGCCGTCATCCGAGTAGCGGTGGTCGCTGAAGTCAAGCACAGTCGTAACGGGCCGCGCCGTGGTTTCGCCGTTGTGCAAGTAGTTGGCAGTGATGATGCGCGTGATCTGTCGGGCCTGCTGCTCGAAGATGTCCTGGTCCGTGGGGCAGCTTTTCCAGTCCAAAACATTGCTCGACCTCAGCAGGCTGGTGACCAAACCCGGGTAACAGTTGGTGACCCAGTCCTCGCCCACTTGCACCCAGGGCACGTTTTCTAGCCACGTGGCCACCTTCTCGCCGGCCGCCATGTTTTTGGCTTCCCGTGGCCGGAAGTTGAGCCGATGCAACGGGAGGCACTGGTGTGGGACGCTGGGCGCCGTTTCTGCCCCACTGGGGCTCCGCTCGGTGTTGGCGAGGTGGATGTCCACGTTGGGACTGCAATTGACCACGTCGAGGGGGACGGGTTTCGGGAGCTGTCCCAAAACACGCGGGTTTGCCGGGCTCCGGGCGAGGTGGCGCCACTTGTCCAGCTCCTCCAGAGACTCGCCTGTCACGTACACTTCACGGTTTGGCGGGAGGAGCTCTACGAGGATTTTGGAGTCGGTGGGCAATTTGGGGCCACGGGCGCTCTTGAGCTCTGGCTGCAGCACCAGGTGCCGGATCTGGGTTTCCATGGCAGCGTGTGTGGTTGTGGAACTGAGCGGCCGCAAAGGCGGCCCTGAGAGGGCGCGCACGTGCCGCGCACGTGAACCGCGGGGCCCACGCACGTGAACCGCACGTGAACCGCACGTGAACCGCCCGGCCCGCGCACGTGCCGCGCACCCCAGGTCGCAACACGCACCCCCCCTGTCGTCCATGGGCGTGCACCAACTATGGGACATCGTCGGCCCAGCAGCAAAACCCGTCAAACTCGAAGCACTCTCCCGCAAAAAATTGGCGGTGGACGCCCTGATATGGATCTACCAATTCCTCAAGGCCGTTCGTGACAAGGAGGGAAACTCAATGGGCCAGAGCCACATCGTGGGCTTCTTCCGGCGGCTCTGCAAAATGCTCTACTTCGGAATCCTCCCGTTGTTTGTGTTTGACGGCGGCGCTCCGGCATTGAAGCGTCAGGTGATCCAGCGGCGCCGGGACCGGCGCCAGGGAAACGTGGATACATTGTCCACGACTGCACAGAAGCTCTTGTTGATGCAGATGAATCGCAAGGCCGGAGAGTCCAGGGGCGCCAAGAAAGGGGGGGCTGACCGCACAGCTTCCCCCAACCAGATCTACTACGAAGACCGCCCCCAAGACACCGTCCCGCAGGAGGAGGCGTCAGCAGAACGGCTTTTCCGGCGCAAAGACGAGTACCACCTCCCAGAAATCAAGCAGTTCCGTGTGCGGCGCAACGACGAGCGCATTCTCCCTGCAGAGGAGCTCGAAGAGTACGGCGACGACGAGGATTTCAACGTGGTGGACGGAATCCCCATCGACTCCGTGGACCCGAAATCCGCCGGCTTCGCCGAGCTTCCGTTGGCCACACAGTACATGATTCTCAACCATCTCCGGCTCCGGTCTCGGTTGCGCATGGGCTATTCCAAGGACCAGTTGGTGGGGCTTTTTCCAAACCTGCAGGACTTTTCCCGCTTCCAGATTCTGCAGGTACAGAAACGGAACTTCTACACGCAGCGGTTGATGAATGTCAGTGGAATGGCCGAGGATCTGGGCAATGTTCTGAGGCGGATAGCTGGAGACAAGGACCGTCAGTACGTGTTGGTGAAAAACGAGGGCGGCTGGACGTTGTCGTTGGGGGAAGAAACGGTTGATTTGGACGGAGACGACGACGAGGTCGCCAGGCCTGTGCTGAGCGCCGTGAAAGTGGAGGCTCTGGACGATTCTCTGGACGATCTCGAGGACGTACCTCTAGAGCCAGAAAAAGCGGACGAGGCAAGAAATGAAGGGGTTGGGGCTGGAGATCCTGACATTGGGGAGCACGCTGCAGAAACGGCAGATCTGGAAGACGAAAATCGCCGCTTGATCGAGTCGTTGTACGAGCAATACGATGGCCCGGGACTCAACGACGCCGAATTGAAACACGCCGTGGAGCAGTCCAAGAAGGAGTATTTGCAGGAGACCAACTCGGAGATGCAGAACCGGGAGTCTGATTATGATATGCTGGATCTGCTTTTGTTTTCAAAGAGACGCGAGGAAGAGCAGGAGGGAGAGAGTGGGGAAGACAAAACCAAAAAAACACCCAGTTGGTTTAACGAGCCCCAGGTTTTCGGCCATGATGCTATCGGAGTCTTTGGCGAGAATTCCCAAAGAAAATTGAACGACGACGAAAAGGCAGGTCTTATTTCTTGGGCCGAGGCCAGGGATTATTATGACGAAAGCGCCGCTGCGCCCGAGTGGATTGAAATTGAGGATGAGGAGCCTACGGCCGAGTTGGAAACTGCCAATACCCGCTCAGGGCAAGAGCCCAAAACTGCCTCAGAATTGGGACAGAGTTCTGGAAACGGAGAGAAAATTGTGGATTTGGAGGAAGAAACTGTCCCAGTGGAGTTAAGCGGGGAAGAGATAGACGGAAAAGAGTTGGAAGAAAGAAGCAGAGAGGAACGAGGCGAAGAAGGTGCAGAAGCAGAAATTCAAACTGCCACGACGAAAGCAGAGGAAAATCGGAAAGCCCCCAAATCCAAGAGTTCAGGCCCGTCTCAGACCCACAACAGGGGCGAGTCAAAAATAGCCGCGGGAGCAACTGAAGCAGCCCAATTTGATCCCAAACAGGCAGTCGGATCTGATGTGCAACAGGCACCCGTGCAGGAAAACGGGGCTCATAACACACGGCTGCAACATTCCCCATACAAACACGCTGCAGAAGTCGTGTGCTCGCATGGGAAGGAAGAGATGAATAGAGAGAAGCAGGAGACAGAAATGCATGGAGAGAAAGACGAAGAGACGAATGTGCATGGAGAGAAACAGGAGACAGAAATGCATGGAAAGAAACAGGAGACAGAAATGCATGGAGAGAAACAGGACACAGAAATGTATGGAGAGAAACAAGAGACAGAAATGCGTGGAAAGAAAGACGAAGAGACGAATGTGCATGGAGAGAAAGACGAAGAAACAGAAATGCATGGAAAGAAAAACGAAGGGCCGCAGGATCAAAGACACGCAGAGAGCAACCCATTGGTCTACGAACTCTCGGAAGACGAAGAGGAAAACCTCCGCCAACAGCTCAACGAAGAAGAACTCGACTACACCGATTTTTCCCGGCGCATCCAGGTGGAAAACTTGGCCATCCACACAAAAGTCTCGTCGGAGCAGCTTCTCCAGGAACAACTCCAAAAAGCACGGCGTGATGCCGACGAAGTGACACAGACTATGATAAACGATGTGCAGGAGCTTCTCCGGCGCTTTGGAATTCCCTACATCACTGCGCCCATGGAAGCCGAGGCTCAATGCGCCAAATTGTACCAATTGGGCTTGGTCGATGGTATTGTCACCGACGACAGTGACTGCTTTCTTTTTGGCGGCAGCCGAGTGTACAAGAACATGTTCAACCAGAAACAATATGTGGAGTGCTACATCCAGGAGGATATGGAGCATAAGCTTGGGCTTTCGCAGCAAAAACTCATTGACTTGGCGCTTCTTTTGGGCAGCGACTACACAGAAGGCGTCAAGGGCATCGGGCCCGTTTTGGCAATGGAGATCTTGGCGCAATTCGGCGACTTGAACAAGTTCAAAACCTGGTTTTTGCAGCGAAAAGCCGAACTTTCCGTGGGCGCAGCGCCCGCAACCACCACCAAGCTCGAAAAAAGCCTCTTGGGCCGCATCAAGTCCGGCCAGTTGTTTTTGGCTGACGACTTTCCTAGTGAAACCGTGCGGACTGCATACAGGCGCCCCGAAGTCGACCCCGACGCCAGCGAGTTTCGTTGGGGGATTCCACTGCTCGACCAAATCCGAAGCTTTCTCATGTACAACGTGGGCTGGCTGCAGCAGCGTGTGGATGAGGTCATGGTTCCCTTGGTCAGGAACATGAATAAGGCACGGGCACACGGTGTGCAGTCCACGGTGAGCGAGTTCTTCCCGCAGGAGTACGTCCTGTACCGGAAGGACATTGGCATGGGCAAACGGATGAAGGTTGCAGCAGAGCGCATGAGAAAGTGATCTTTCCCGGTGTTTTGCGTTGCCGACGGGGTGTTTTGCGCCAAGTCACTTTCAATGCGTTTAGACGAGGCTGTTTTCTGCAGGTGGGCTCGGCTAACTCCCACCTGCAGTGTGCGCCTGCGGCAGCATGCGCTGTGCGCGCGTGGTTGGCGCACTGTGCACCTTTCCATGCACTTTTCGCGCGCTTCATGCAGCGCGTCTCCGTCTGGACTTCCGGCAACCGTCTGTTTATACTCAACGTTTCTGACGCGCCTGATGGAGATCATCAACGGTGGCGAGTCGTGTGTCGGGCATGTCCTGTACCGGATGCACTTGCCCTGGCGAAGCCGCGTCGTTTAAAGACAACTGTCGGCACGATTCGGATTTGACCGCATGGTACCTCCGGAGATGTACTCTGTGATTATATGTTCTTAGGCCGTTTGGTTCGGATACGTACTGCCGTGAACGTGGCGCCGGCGCCGCAACTGCTCCCTCGCGTATGGGCGCATATTCACCTGCACATGAATACAGGGGCCACATGCAGTCTGTCACGTGACACCGCCGCGAGCACGTGATATTGACCACATGACACGCGCACGTGATACGGTCCACGTGGCACGCGCACGTGGCACCGGCCATAGCCAGCGCCCGCGCCCACCTTGCCGCCAATGGCTGTTCCTCTTGCACGGATAGGCTCCATATTGGAGTCCGCCAAAGAAATGACGATTGAGGCGGCAGTCTCGGCATCCACACGCCTTTCTGAAACACCCCTTTCCAGCCGCCCCCAGGAAATCGCCACGCTACTCAATTCTCGAAATGACAGGGAGGTCCTCAACGGAATGAAGTGTGTCATGGCCCTCGTTTCACGCGGCGACGACGTGATGCCGTACTTTGCAGACGTCATCAAAAACGTCACTTCGAACAGCCCTCGTGTCAAGGCCTTGGTGTTGGTGTACATCGAGAAATACGCCGAAATGGAACCAGACACGGCGCTCCTTGCCATCAATTCCATACAGAAATCGCTTCTGGACAAGAAACCGGCTCTGCGGGCCGCAAGCATCCGCACGTTGGGCGGCATTCGCATCCCGGAGATTGCCTCGTTGTTGGTGCTCTGCATCAAGCGGACGGTTGCGGACCGGGTGGCTTCTGTGCGGGCGGCTACGGCGTTGGCAATCGGGTCTGCATACTCGGTGGACGGAATTGACCGTGTGCAGCTTCTCGGACATCTTTCGACGCTTCTTTCGGATGAATCTGCAGAGGTGGTGGGGCTGGCGGTGAAGGTGTACATGCGGTTGGAGTCTCAGCTTGTTAAGCTACTGAGCCAGAAAGCGTGGGCTCCGATCCACGCCAATTTCCGGCGGTACACGCGGATCTTGCCCGATTTGGATCCGTGGGCCCAAACCTTGATGGTTGGTCTTTTGGTGCAGTACAGCAAGAAGTTTATCCCCCGTCCCAAAAACGACGGCGAAGAGACGAACGCGCGGTCTTTCGGCGAAGACCGTCTTGAAACGGATCCCGATCTTGCCCTCTTTGTTCAAGCGTTGAAGCCACTCGCCTTCTCCTGCTACAAGGCCGTGCTTCTATCTGCAGTCCACGCCATTGTGGCGGTAGGGACGCCGCAGCACTTGGTGGACTTTGGTTTCTCCAAGGCTCTCGTGGCGGCAGCCTTGGATTGCAGAAACGCACCCGAGCAGTTCATGGCGTTGCAGTTGGTGATGTCCATTTCGTCCACCGCGCCGAATTCGTTCCGGGGACTCCACAAAAAGTTCTTTATACACGCCGGCGACGACGCTGAAATCGCTGGGTCCAAACTCCAGATTCTCCTGGCGCTTTTTTGTGACGAAAATGCTCGCGAGCTCATCAAAGAGCTTCAGTACAATGCCTACAGTCCCAACAAAGACATTGCCCGCCACGCCGTCCGGGCCATCGGTGTTTGCTGCCAGAAATCGGAGCTGTGGACCGACAAACTTCTCACGTGGTGCATTCACGAGATCACTCAGCCAGCAGCACAGTCAATTGTTAGCGACCTTCTCTCGGTGATCCGCTACTTGTTGCAGCACAAAATGGCCACCGACGGCAACGAGACTAAGATTGTCCGCACCATCTACAAGCTTTCTACGGTGCTCCGAGAACCGCAGGTTCTACTCGACGAATCTGCAAAAGCCAGCATTATCTGGATGATCGGAGAGTTCACGGAAACCGCCCAAAATGTGATTGGGCCCGACGTGGTGCGCACCTTTGTGCAGCACTACGCAAGCGAGCCCCCAAAGGTTCGGTACGAGGTGCTTCTCTTGGCTGCAAAGGCATTCCTGTACGAAAGCAGGAACGACGGCCGCGGCGCCGCCAAGGAACGGTGCGAGCAAATGCTTCGTCACGTGATGCACCTCTCGCGGTACGATTCCTGCACCGTCACCCGCGACAAGGTGCGCATGCTTGAGGAGCTTTTCCGAGACACGTCTAACGGCCAGCTTGCCGCGCTTTTGATGCAGGTTCCGAAAACGAGACCCGAGCTCTCCAAGCTGCACCAAATTCGTCCTCCCGCATTGTGCAGGTTCATGGAGCTGCAGCCGTGGGCTGATCAATCCCTGCTTCCGCCAAAGTCCATCCGCAACGAAAAGGTGGCCCAGCCGCAGGTCACCAGCATCGAGTCCGGGGCGAAGCGCGTCCAAACCGTTCCCAAGCCTGTTTTTCCTGTCCGAACCAACCAATTGCAGAGCCTCGACGAGTTTTTCGGCAACGATTCAAGTGAGACGGAAAGCCAGGCAGAAAGTGGATCTGAAGGTGAATCTGAGGGTGGATCTGAAAGTGGTTCGGAAAGTGGTTCGGAAAGTGGACCCGAAAGTGGACCCGAAAGTGAATCCGAAAGCGAGTGTGGTTCCGAGAGCGACGTTAGCTCCGGAAATAGCCGATACGATGCTGAAGACACCAAAGATGCAGTCCCTTCGAATTGAGATTATCGAATGAGCCGAAAGCCCTGGTGTGGAAAATTCGGGAAAATGATTGGGTGAATAAGTCTGTGTGCAGACCACTGTGCTTAGTCACAGACCAAACAAGAAAGCGATGGATGAGAACCTTTGGAGCCCAGTTTCTGGATAAAGACCACAACCTAGATGGTAAGGCATTTGAAACGGGCGCATGGCGCCTATTTGGCATACGAAAACTAAAATGCAGGTCGCTTAACATGCATGCTTCGTGGATTGCAGTTGCAGACTAGACAGTTGCATGAGCTAATTTGCTTGTCGATGGCAAGATATAAATACGGCTCAGAATCCGGTTGTTCTGTCTTATTCCCAAACCAATGCAGTACCATTCGCTTCACGGCTTCATTTTAGCTTTCCTATTATGGATTGCTCCTTCCGCTGCTACCTTTGGAATCTTCGACTGGACTGACTGTATCACCAATTGGAATTGGGACAGTCACAGAAAACATGGCGGCGGAAACAATAGAAACCCCACCACCACGAAGGGCTCGACAGCCACTGCCAATTGTGCAGTTCCCTCCATCGTTGTTGCCAGCAAAAATAAGAGAGAAGACGATGACGAGCTTATCAGTCTCGACAAGAAATTTGCAGGATCCTACTACCCTAAAGCTGCTTTGGGTGTTTCCAGGGTCACCAAGAAAGAAGACGGACTTTACGAAGTCGTGTGTAACTTTCAGGCCGCTAACTCCGACTACTTGAAGCACGCTGTTCCAAACAACAAGGTCAAGAAGTTGACCTTCTCCAACACTGGCTGTGGCTCGGACTTTTCATTGATCCAAGGCTCGGACTGCAAGGTTTCTGCGTGGTCCGAGTGGAGTACCTCGATTGTTGTCAGGCCAGAAAAGAACAATGGCAAGTGCTGTTTGCCTTCCGGCTTGACCCTTGACGTGGAGTTCGACATCGACTCGTCGTTCTATATGCAGGCCTGGTCTTCTGTTTACCTGAAGAGATTTTCGTGGAGCTGTGGATCTTCCAGATCTTCCAGCTCGTTTTCGGCGGTGGGCAGCTGGGACTCTTACTTTTCGTTCTCCGTTTCCAAGCGTGACTCCACGCTCACTCCAGAAAACGTGCTCAACAAGGGTGAATCTCAGCAAAAGAAGAGATTCTTGTCGTTTTACAACTGTTACGATCAATTCACGCAATACGCCTGCACCAGGCCAACCTTTGACCAGTTCTGTTGGGATTGTTCGTGTGATACTTCGAGTACGAGCTCTAGTTCTTCCAGCTCCAGCTCCAGCTCCAGCACTACTCCATGCACTACCAGTTCAACCACGGTTGTTCCACCTCCAGTGACGAGTTCCAGCTCCAGCACTACTACATGCACTACCAGCTCCAGCTCTTCCAGCTTTAGCTCTTCCACCAAGACTTCAAGCACCCCAAGCACCACGTCTACCAGCAAGAGATCATCCAGCTCAAGCACTCGCCGCACCAGCTCCAGCAGGAAGACCTCTTCGAGTGTTCCTCCAGTGACGAGCTCCAGCTCTAGCTCTACTCCATGCACTACTTCGAGCTCCAGCACTGTTCCTCCAGTGACGAGTTCGAGTTCCAGCACTGCTCCATGCACTACCAGCTCCGGTTTCAGCTCCAGCTCCAGCTCCACCTCGACCACCCCAACTACCACTCCATGCACAACCACAAGCTCCACCTCTACCCCATGCACAACAGAGGCAAAACCAACGACTGACTGCGATGACGACAGGGACCATGGACACAATGATCATGGACACAATGATCATGGACACAATGACCATGGACACAATGACCATGGACACAATGATCATGGACCCCAGTACCACGGCGGAGATAAGGATGTTGGACACTACCACGGCGGAGATAAGGGTCATGGTGGCCACGGCTGGTGGAAGAGAGAGGAAGCTGCAGTCTAAGTTTCTGCTTAGATAACCTCGCTTGCAGCGCTTCGTTCCACCAAGCATCTAGATCCAAGGTGAAATGTATGGGTCCCCACAATTGCAGCAAGTAAGCTGATGGTTCAAGTTTATCTTTCAAAAAATCCACAATTCCCCTTCTCTTTATACCCGGATTTCTTTTTTCGATCAGCTCCTTATAATATTATGTGTGTATCAAGTTACGCCACATTGTTCATAGATTCAACGAAAACTGACTTCAAGAAGCGGACATCCAGATCCAGAACACGTCTTCTCATCAGGGCGTTGAAAACGAAAACACCTCGTTCGTAAACGGCCCCAAAACGCCCGTTTCGGGTCTTGCAGAATTAGCGACCGTTCTTGCAGAATTAGCGACCGCATCGTGCGTCGAAAGTAGAGCTCCTAAACATGCGCAGCATGCACCACCCCCTGCCCTCCATGCATGGAGAGCCCGCGTAGGGTCGGCGCTGGGAACCCGTACACCGGATATATCTGGTGTACGGAGGTGTGCGTATGACCTGCACGCATCAACATCATCAAGGACATGTTGAGGCAGCTCCGGTTCTTCTCCCGGGTCGGGGGAAATCTGCAGATTTTCGTTCACCATAAAGCAGGAAAATATGCCGCCAATCTCCTGGCAAACCCAGACTCGTTGGCCATCGGGTTCTCGCCCAAACCGGAAATCAGCCCCGTCACGTTTCAGGAAAACAGTCAGTTTTTGAAGGTGCTTCATCAGAATATCGCTGATTATGTCCATGACGACTTCAGTTTCATCATGGAGGCCGGCGTCAATGCGCTGACTTATATGCCGATATACGACTTCCGGGAAACCCCGAAGTATTCCCGTATTCCGAACGTCGACGACATTTTCGGTTACGTCTTGGTGGATGGAAAGGGCAAAATTGTGCCGGGCACGTATGAGCCAAACACCTTGTACCGTTTGTGTAACGGGAGTGGTTTGGTCAAGTTGAGTGAACATCTCCATGAGAAGATGGTGGAGGCCACGAAAACGGCATAGCCGATCAATAAAGAGAAGGAAGGAGGGAAAGTTTCGGTTTCCCCATCAACTGCTTGAATCTGCCATCTGATATCCACAGGTCGACTTTCTTCCCAAGTTTCAGAGACTGGATGTCTGTTTGATGTGCTAAACTTGCCCAATATAGAATCCAGGGTCTTGATGACCATGTGTGCCGATCTCCACGCATCGCTACACTGTAGCCTCACCTGTCCCCAGTGCTTCACAATCACTCACTGCTCAAACTTCAACTTGAAACTGTCACATTCCCCATCAGCCAACATGACCGGTACTTGCTGGAAGCGGCCCGTACCATGCTTATGTTCATAATTGTAACACCACTGAGACTTTCCGCCATATGAAAGCGTCTTTTCAGCTTCGTCGTATGCAAATTGGTACTGCAGCTGCAGGTTCTGGCGGGTGCAAAATATCTCCCCAAAACCGTTGATTCCGCATACGCCCTTGGACGAAATAAGGTTGACTCCACCAAATTGCAGCTCCTCGGCCCGGAAACTGGCACATGTGCCATGCAGGTACCACTGCCCGTTACTGATGAGACAGCCGGGCTGGCCAGACAAGGTCACGTGGCCACGGGGGTTGGCCGGGTTTTTTGGCGGCGCTGGCGGCGCCGGCGGCACTTCCCCTTTGGGCAAGAACCTGATGCCGTCGGCGGGGCAGTTTGTGCCGAGCATCGCGTCGATAGCCACAAACTGCTCGCTCTTCAACGGCCCCTGCAAGTAGTGGTAGTACCACACTTCCTGGAGTGCGTTGAAGCGGTTGCACTTGAAGAACACTCGGTGCCCGAAGCCTGCAGACAACGCAGCGTCGATCTGGGCCCGGGTGTATGTTTTTGTTGCCAGCGGCTCGATTCCAGCGGCCGCCAAGAACTTGAATGTCGGGTACCTGTCGTATAGTTTGACCGCAATATTGAAGAAATCGTAGACGTTTTCGTGGCGCCGGAACTGAGCCCCGTAGCACTCGGGCCAGAGGGTCTTGACGCATGTTGCATGCTTGTTGTACTCGTGGACCCACAACTGCTCGTCGTCGCCGTTGAAGTTCTTCCAGCACCGCTGCATTTGCGTGAAGAGCCGCTCGTCCTGAAACTCCTGCACAAGCACCCGTTCGATGTCGCCTTTGTTGATGTTCAAGGAGCCCTTGCAGAACTGCTCATACAGGCCGTCGCAGTTATCCGGCCAGAGCCCGTGGAGGGTGAACTCGTCGGCGGCGCCGATGGCCGGGTAATAGTCCCAGAACTGGGTCTGAAGCATGATTCCGCCCGGGCTCTCGAAGCAGCACGTGTTTTCGACGGGGGTGGAGTTCGTGCACGTGACGGGGACGTCTGGGCACTGGTCGAATGGGGTCATGAATTGGTTCATCACCACCTGGGCATTAGCCGCCGGCCACAAGAGGAAAAGAAGCATGGCAAGAAAGTATGGGTTTTGGCGTAGATGTGAAACGGGTAGATGTGAAACGGGTAGATGTGAAACAGGTAGATGTGAAACGGGTAGATATGAAACGGGTAGATGTGAAACAGGTAGATGTGAAACTGGGAAATATGAAACAGGGAAATATGAAACTGGGAAATATGAAACTGGGAAATATGAAACAGGTAGAATGAAACAGGGAAATATGAAACAGGTAGATGTGAAACAAATGTATGATGTGAAACAGACGTATGATTTGAAGAAAAAAGGGGTAAGGATGGTGAGAATCGCTATCGCTCGTGCAGTAGCGATAAGCACGTGCGGCGCTGTATGCACCACGCTACGGTTGGTGATTATGTCGTATATTCCGTTGAGGATGATCCGTTACCCACTTGATGCCCATGGTAAAAAAATAAAATAACTCATTAAATGCAGTTGATGCAGAAATAGAAGGATGCCGTCCAGACAATGGGCCGCACGCCTAGTATCTGTAGATCTCGGCCTTGAATGGACCCTCCTTTGGAATGCCCAAGTATTCAGCCTGCTTGTCGGACAAAACAGACAACTTGGCACCCAAATGGTCCAAGTGGCACTTGGCCACGGTTTCGTCCAAGATCTTAGGCAAAACGTGCACGCCCACGGCGAACTTGCCGTTCTTGCCAAACTCAGGGAACTTGTTGTTGAAGTCGTCGTTCTCGGTGTTGAAGAGAGCGATTTGGGCCAAGACTTGGTTGGAGAAAGAGCACGACATCACGAAGGACGAGTGGCCAGTGGCACAGCCCAAGTTGACCAATCTGCCCTCAGCCAACAAAATGATGTGGCGGCCGTTCTTCATCAAGAATCTGTCCACCTGAGGCTTGATGTTGACAACAGACTCGGCGTTGGCCTTCAACCAAGCAACATCGATTTCGATGTCAAAGTGGCCGATGTTGCACACAATGGCGTCCTCTGGCATGACCGAGAAGTGCTCCCCGGTGATGATGTCACGACATCCGGTGGTGGTGACGAAGATCTGACCAATAGAAGCAGCCTCCTCCATTGTGGCCACCTGGTAGCCGGAGACGGCGGCCTGGAGCGCGTTGATGGGGTCGATCTCGGTGACAATAACACGAGCTCCCATTCCACTCAAGGCCATGGCACATCCCTTTCCGACGTCACCGAAACCGGCGACAACCGCCACCTTTCCGGCAATCATGACGTCCGTGGCTCTCTTGATACCGTCCACAAGAGACTCTCTGCATCCGTACAAGTTGTCGAACTTGGACTTGGTCACGGAGTCGTTGACGTTGATGGCAGGAACCTTCAACTTGCCGTCTCTGAGCATCTTGTAGAGGTGGTGCACACCGGTGGTGGTCTCCTCAGAGACACCGTAGCAGCCCTCCAACATCTCTGGGTACTTCTCGTGCACCATGGTGGTCAAGTCTCCACCATCGTCCAAGATGAGGTTCAACTTCTTGTTGTCCTTGAAGGCAAACAATTGCTGCTCAATGCACCACTCGTACTCCTCGTCGGTCTCGCCCTTCCAGGCGAAAACAGGCACACCGGCTGCGGCAATGGCGGCGGCGGCGTGATCTTGGGTGGAGAAGATGTTGCAGGAAGTCCAGGTGACCTCGGCACCCAACTCCACCAAGGTCTCGATCAAGACGGCGGTCTGGACGGTCATGTGCAAACATCCGGCGATTCTGGCGCCCTTCAAAGGCTGCGATGGCCCGTACTTCTTACGGATGTACATCAAGCCTGGCATTTCGTTTTCGGACAATTCAATGTCCTTTCTGCCGAAGGCGGCAAGCGAGATATCGTGGACTTTGTAGTTGGTGGCGGACATTTTGGTGGTGAAAAAAACGGGGGAAAAGCGTGGTTATATACGCGCACGCGTGTGCAGGAACACCATTTCTCCTGCACCTCGCCCCGATGCCCGCGGCCGTCCACGTGGAGTCGGACCGCCGGCCGGGCACGTGACGCTCAGTCGTAGACGCCGAAGTCCATGAAGGAGGCGTCCACGGCGCCCGCGTCGAAAAGCGACTCCATCACGTGACTGAAGTTCACCGCCGACTCCGGGAACCAGTCGACGTCGCGGAGGCCACGCGGCATCTCGAAAACCAAGGCGCTCTTGCTCGGGTCGTAGACACGCGGCTCGTCGTCGCTGAACTTGACCACGGCCGACACAAGGTGCCAGTAGGCGTACAGCGAGGGGAGGGGCGTGGTCACGTGGGCGATTTCCTGCACAAGCGCATCGATGTGGGCCGCCGAAAAGTCCATGACGGGCGTGCTGGGCCGGTACGCCAGCGAGCGGCGGTAGAAGTCCTGCAGGGAAACACAGCTCAAGACGTACAGGTGTATGATGCCAATGCGCCACGCGTAGCAGTATCGGTGGTTCATTTTCAAGATGCCAAAGAGGCAGAGCTTGTAGCACGTATGCAACGACTGCATGAGCGCACGCTGCCGGTACTGCGTGTCGAGGCCGTCGACGACGTTGTTGCCTAAACGGGTCATCCACGCCAGGAGAATCACCACAGAGCGATGCATGAAATGCTCAATCTGCAGGTTGACCACCATCTGCAACGCATAGTCGAAGAACGGATGCCGTTCTAGGAGAATTCCGCCCACGTTGGGAAGGAACATCTGCGTGATCATGCAGAGAATCTTCTTGCAGTAGAAGAAGGCTAGCTCCCACTGCTGCTGCTGCTCGTAGTGGCCGAAGAGCCGAAAGCAGAAAGTCATCACCGCCGCCTGCACAGGCAACAGGTACTGCACACAGAGGCACGCTATTTGGTCCCGCAGCGTCAACTCCGCCAACGTGCCCATTTCGGCTAAACTCCGCTCAAGCTCGTTCACGGCCGCCGCCGTGGCGCCGGCAGACGCGTCGAGCCTCCCGAAACACCGGGCCACCGGCCGCATCGCCGCCGTGAGCCGCTCCACGGCAAGAAGCGCCGCCAGCGGCGCGTCACGTGACCCCGGGTCTAGCATGCAGTCCGTGGGGACGTCGTGGCACGTCGTCCCGAACTTGAGCGCATTCACCACGTCCTTGTACTGTATGAAGCACCAGAGGCGGCGCCGGAGCGCCGCGTGTGGGTCCAGCGGCGCCCGGTGGAGCCCCACCATCTGTGCAGTCTGCACCAAAAGGGCGTTGTTGAGCAGGTACACGTCACGTGACGGGCCGTCGGTGTTCTCCGGCGAGAGTTCCTGGTAGACACGCATGTAGACGAGGAGCTGGATCACGTGAAGGTTGTAGCGGTGGTGTTGTTGGTAGTGGTCGAGGCAGCGCTGGGCCAAGTCAATCATCTCGATGCCAATGGGCACCTGTAGAAGATCCAGCTCTGTTTCGATTACCGCGTTCGGAAGTGTTGGTGTGGGACAAACACCGTCGACGCCCGATGCAGGAAACAAGCCTCCGTCAGGCTGGGAGGATTTTTCCCCCGATACAAGGCCGTTTGTGGGTTTGCTCAACGCCAGCGCCGACTCCCCCGAATTGGAGAGCAACGACAAGTAGCTCATGCGGAGGAGGATGCAAAAGAGGCCCACTGTGGCAAGGTCCCGGGGTGTAGTGATGTGCGGCGTCGGGAACGGCCCGAGGTCCGAATGCCCGTCCACTTTCTCGGCAAAATCGTCCGAGAAACGCCGCTCGTACTCGGAGATACTCGCGTCGTCGCTGTCCGTGGCCCCGCTGCATTCGGCCAACTCGGGGGCCTGGAATACGCGGGCAGCGTCTGCCCGGAACGAAGGCTCGTCCAAAAACGGAAAAAACGGGTAAATTGCCCGGAAAAACCGCCGCACGTGAAGCCCCGCCACATGCCGCCGCGGAAGGATCTTAAGAAGCTCCTCTGAAATGTCGATGTGCTCGTTGTCAGGGTTCGGGTCGTTGAAGGTGAGCCCCAAGGGAATCCGGTGCGCCCGCTCACGTGTCTGGGGGTCGATCTCCGTCGCCTGGTACCGCCGGATGCGGTCCAAGAACTGGAACTTGGAGGGGTCTTTTTTGGCTGACTTCGTCACGCTCAACACTGTTGCTGTTCCTGCACCGGGCCTTGGCGGCGTGAACTCGTAGAGAAAGTTCCATATTTGCGCTAGGCCGGGGTCGGCCCGGACCAACGCCTGCCACGTAAGCATGCCGTGGTGAGTCTCCTCCAAAGTCACAGGATCAAACGTGAAAACTGGATTTTTCAGCCATTCGCCGAGACTTTCGTCCGCTGAAACAACAGGGTTGACTGCCTGCACCTCGTGAAAGCTTCGAAACCCGTTTAGGAGCTGTATTTGCGTGTTTGGGGCTAGAAACACGGGCTGGTGCTTGATTGGGGTGGTTTCAGGCCGTTTTTGGCCGCAAAAAACGGCAGGAGCGGCCTCAGACACGTCCCGGCTCCGTCTGGCCCGGAAGGGACTGTTTTGAGGCGCTTGATGGCCGCCACCTGGTGCAGTTTCACTACCCTCGGGGCTAGTTTTCAACGCTGGCGCGCCATCCATGGCATTTTGCTCGTATCGACACTGCTCTGGAGCCTTGTGGCGGATACAGGACCTGCACGGAAGCTGCTGGTCACACTTCACCTTGCGCTTCCTGCACACTGTGCAGCTGCTGGCGTTCTTGCGGTGGTTGGGCATGAAGTGGGAGTTGAGGTGGGTGCGGCAGTAGTGTCTTGTGTGCAGGATTGGCATTTATGTGCAGAAGTAGTTTTATGTGCAGGGTGGCATTTATGTGCAGAAGTAGTTTTATGTGCAGGGTGGCATTTATGTGCTGGAGTGGCCTTTATGTGCTAGCATGCAGGGCAATGCTGGGACAAACAGTGGCCCGCCGTGTGAGACACGGCTCTGCGGTGCAGACCCGGAAAGAAACAGTCACGTGACCGGAGTTCCGAGGGTGCCGGCCCAGCGCACGCCACAGAGTCGCCACAGACTATTCCACTTGGATCAGGCTTCTAACAGTATGGCGTTCCCTCGGTAGCTAGAAAAACACATTTTTTTCGGCCGGGTTTGACGGTTTGAACGACCCCTCTCAATAGGTCGGAACTGGATATAGAGCCCGGAATAGGAAGAGTCACGTGCGCGCGCGTGCGCACCCTCGGATCTCAGGGCGGAGTGTATCAGATTTGGCCCTTAATTGATGCAATTCAACGCAGTCAATTCACAATAATGCCCCATACCATACACCATACACCAGAGTTCTCTGTGTTCAATTTCCCGTGCTGTTCATCCCATATACTTTAATGGCTTGGAATGAAGCAGTGTTTTCGCTAATGCAAACCCGTGCATACAGTATCTAGCCTACTGAAGCATGGAAACTCACTTATTGGTTAATCCATACTAAGTAAGCTAATTTCGGGGTTCGGCGAATCTGAAGCTGGAGAGCCCACGGCTTTATTGGGAGCAGGATTGGCACTCCGCTGCTTTGATGGATAATTGCAGCTATAACAGCCAGACCCAGATTTGTGGGACAGTGTACCCATTTGGGACAGTGTACCTATTTGGGACAGTGTACCCATTTGAGACAGTGTACCCATTTGGGACAGTGTACCTATTTGGGACAGTGTACCCATTTGGGACAGTGGAAGACCCAAATTTGTGGGACAGTGGATGGTTCACTTAGCTGCAGGATTGAAATTGTGGGAGCAGGCCTGGTGACCAGAAAGTTTGGCATTGAGACTGGTCTTTGCACTTTGAGTATTGGGCTCTGGAATGGGGACAGTGGATGGGTCACTTAGCTGCAGGATTGAAATTGTGGGAGCAGGCCTGGTGACCAGAAAGTTTGGCATTGAGACTGGTCTTTGCACTTTGAGTATTGGGCTCTGGAATGGGGACAATGAATTCGGGGTTGATGGTTTGGTCTATTCATGTTTGGTATCAATTGTCCTTGTACTGGTGCTGATATAAGATCCACTTGTGCTCACATGTACTAATTTATTCTATGATTTATAATATGGTTTATTTTATGATTTATATCATGTTTATGGTTGTGGATTGTGGATTGTGATTTATGGTTTATGCTATGTTTATGGTTGTGGATTGTGATATATGATTTGTGATTTATATTATGGTTTATTTTATGATTCATGATTCATGATTCATGACCTATACTATATTTATGATCTATACCATATTTATGTTCTATAATTCATGACCTATACTATATTTATAATCCATGATTCAAGTCCATGCCCATGTTTATTATCTGTGACTCATGATCGTGACCAGATAAACTGCACATCACTACTATCCAATTGACTCACCAAGTGCATCAATCCAAGTTAAGTAGCACCACACGTTTAAGTCTTGGTATGACGTTCCGATTATCCTTCTACATATTCTGGAATAGTACAGACAGCACTAGTCAGCTCAGTAATTTAAAGCATGATAAGGGTGCTATATTAGGAAAGAATCTAGCAGAGTTTGGTGAATATGTACGCTAGAAGGCTAAACTAAAGATACATGAATGGCCGTGCTCAGGTAATCAAGGTGAATTAACTAACTCGTGACAGTAAAGCGACAAGTACTAGCATGTGATAAGCAGTAACACAAGTTTGGTAGATGTCCACAGTAGCAGCAGTAACTGGTAGAGTATATTCCTAGTGATAGTAATGGTTCAAAGTGGTAGCAGTAGCAGGGTCATAGTGGTAACATAACATGCACATGAGTTCGTTTATCGTAGGCTCCGGTGGGTAGATAACCCAGAGTGCTTTAGTAAAAGTCTGCTCTATCATTATTCTCTAGGATTATAGTCTCTTCTGCTCCATTATTCTCTAGGATTATAGTCTCTTCTGCTCAACTCTTCTGCTCCACTAACTTACACTCCAACTTGATGGCTGATAGTACTCTAGCTCCGGCCAGGGCAAGCTTGGCGAGTGACTGGTGTCCTCGGTAAGACGCTCTTAACGTTGGCTCCACGTGGGACCTTAGGTCGGTATGGTCGCTCACTGAATAGTGACTGATGAGTAGCCGCTTTAGAAAGGTGACTAGTAGCAGGGGAAGTAGGACAGCTGTGGTGTAAAATAGGACACAGTGATGAATAGTGGGATAAAGTTGGTGATGAAAGGAAATAAGTAGGAAATGATTAGCTGGTAATGAATAGGAAATAAATAGGAATAAAAGTAGGTAATAATTGGAAATAATTAGCTGGTAATGAATAGGAAATAAATAGGACATAAATAGCTTCTAATAAATAGGAAATGAATAGCTTCTAATAGATAGGAAATGAATAGCTTCTAATAAATAGGAAATAAATAGGACATAAATAGTAGGTAATAAATAGGAATAATTAGAAATAATTGGAAATAATTAGAAATAATAGAAATAATTAGAAATAATAGAAATAATAGAAATAATAGAAATAATAGAAATAATAGAAATAATAGAAATAATAGAAATAATCAGCTGGTATTAAAAGTGACAATTATGTGAAATAGTAGGAATTAAATACTCACAGGTATGCCTTGAAGTACAGACTGCTTCTGTCTAATGGTGACTGATACTGCAGCTGGTGATACTGCAGCTGTGATACTGCAGCTGGTGATTGTCTATGACTTTAAAAGCGGCACCAACGAAATCTCGGCTGCTGCTACCTGGAATGACGAGGTGCCGTGGAGTCGTGCTGCTGCTGAGTGACTGAGCTGCCAACACAAAGTTGGGGCATTATTACTTTGGACCATGCGTCCTAACCTTTCTGTTAGGATACGGAGTATGATTCGGATTGTTTGCAATAGTATTGACTAATCGGGATACTCCTAGGAAGTCCTTTGAGAAGGGGTTCCGTATCTCTTTATATAGGGAGATCTAGACGGTAGGATCTCTCGGCTTGCATCCTGCAGGGATGTAGCTTCATACAATGGGGAGATCTCTGATGCATGCACCTGTAGTATCTGGTCTACACGGTGTGGGACACGAGCGATCTCCTTGACGATCGTCCGTATCGGGTACGTGGCCCGTCCGTTACTGTACTTCCACGTAGTGAAGTCGTAACGGTTTCTTGGGGATTTGGATTAGGCACAGAGCGGGTCCGTTTCACTACCTTCGGTTGCGGCCATACCAAGTGGAAAATACTGTTTCCCGTCCGATCAACGTTAGTCAAGCCACTTAGGGCCACAGTGAGTAATGCAGTGGGAGACCATGTGTGAAATTGTGGTGCTGCAATCTTTTGCATTTTTTGCGCTCTTACGTGCATTACAATGTCTGCTTCACTATCACTCGATCACAATCATTTCACATCTATAGCCTGAAATAGTAACCATACTAAAGGACATTCAAGTATCATTCTCTGGTTTGGCATTTCAAATGATTTTTGCCTAATCGGAAATCTACACCTTTTTCAGCTACTTAAAGTACAACGATCCACAGTTGTTTCTGAAAAGCCAGTACCACTCCTACTGACGCACGATATCGAGCCACCTGAGCCGCCGAAAATGTGCCCGCTAATGTGTACTGCATATAAGCACACAGCGTGGGCCTTTTCACGGGAGCTTCTCTGAAGCCGCCCATGCCGCAGGCATCCTCTGCCTTGCGCAAGGGTGGCGCCGGGGAACATAACCGGAGGTACGGGTGTGTGTCTTGTCACGTGACCCACCAGGCGCCCGATGCCTATTCGCAGCACGTCTTCATACTGCTTCTGTGCCTAGGTATCTGTATACAGTAGTGCTGTGTCTAGGTATCTGCATGCAGTAGTGCTGTGCCTAGGTATCTGTATACAGTAGTGCTGTGCCTAGGTATCTGCATGCAGTAGCACTGTGTGCTGGTACCTGGCTGCCCTGTATTTCCTTACTGCGTCATAAATCGTTACTATATACCAAAGCGGAGCCAGTCAAGATCCTCGGTTCCGGTGGATACCGGCTTTTCCGCCTTGAGCCCACTGGTGAGCGACGAGGCCGTGGTCACAGGCTTAATCTCCACCCTTTCACCCATACTGCTTAGAGAATCCATGGGCTCGTCCGGCTCGCTATGGAGCGAGGTGTAGTTCTTGAAAAAGTCACTGGCATCAATGTCTTCGTCGTCCTTGGCGGGCGACGCTAGGCTGGTGTCTCTGGTTTGCTCAGGGAATCCGCTGGGGACGGTGAACGAGCTGTGTGCTGAGTTGATTTGCCCGGTAAAGCCAGGGGATGATGGTTCGTAGCCGTAGTGGTTGTCTGCAGCGGAAATGCTGTTTCTGTAGTTTTCTGCAGCGGAAATGCTGATTCTGTAGTTGTCTGCACCGGAAATGCTGTTTCTGTAGTTGTCTGCACCGGAAATGCTGCTTCTGTAGTTGTCTGCACCGGAAATGCTGTTTCTGTAGTTGTCTGCACCGGAAATGCTGCTTCTGACCGTGCTTCTGGGAGACTTTGCAAGCTGGTCGAAGTACACACTCGGCTGAGACACCGTGGGCCGTGTGTAACTCGACAGTGGTGCGTTCCGGGACTGGTTGTAGTTGACCGGGTTGTAGTTCATGCACATGGGCGTCTGTGCAGTATAGCTGGAGCTTCTGCTGAGCGACGGCGTCCCGACATTCCCGTTCCGGCCAGAGAAGGAGCCTTTCTTGGTCAACAGGCCCCGTTTTCCGTTGAAAGACGCACTCATGGAAAGCGACGACGGAACACGTTTACCGTAAGATTCGGACAATTCGCTGATCCCCACTTCCGATTTCTTGCGCTTGAACTGCGTGAATCCGTTGGTGCTGAAAGGGGAGGACGGTGTGGAGTATGTGGGCTGCCGAAGTGTGCTGAGCAGGGGCGACGTTCCGTATGAGTTGTGGCCGGATGCAGATGCAGGAACAGACCCTTGCATTTCCGGTTTCGGGAGAATCAACACGTTTTTCGGCTTGATATCCACAGAAAACGAGTTGGTGTAATTGCCACCGTAACTGTTGGGCGCCTTGGACACCACGTTCATGGTGCTGATGGGTAGCGATCCCGATAAGTCCATGCTGTGATATGAGTTGACCAGCGACGAAACTCTGGGAGCTGTTGATGAGCGGCGCGAGCTACGCTTGCGAATCACATCTGTTTTGAGCGAAAGCGGTCTCATGGTTCCATGTAGCTTTAGAAACAAGCCACAGGCATTGCAAAGCGTGTTTCCCGATGGGTCTCTTCGCCATAATGGGGTTTTGACAGTGCCACAGTTGTTGCACTCGGTCTGTTTCTTGGGGTCGTCCGTTTCGGCAGATTTGGCCACGCTGCCGGAATCTTCTTCGGCGAAACGCTTGAGAGTGGTGGTGAGGTTCGACTGACGTGGTTCTTTTCTGACTGAGCCGTCTCCGGGTTCTGCCTTAATGTGATTTGAGCTGGGACTCTTGGCGCTTGCATCGAGGCTCGGGTTGTTTTGGCTGTGTGTGTGGGAGATAAGGGTGTGGGAGGGATTGCTGGGGTTGGGGGTATTGGAGTTGGGGGTATTGGAGTTGGGATGATTGGAGTTGTGGCTGGTGTTGTGGCTGGTGTTGTGGCTGGTGTTGTGGCGGGGCTCTGTAGATAGGGGCTTTGAAAACGCATCCTGAACGGAGTCGGAATGGTTCTTTCCCTCACACTCGGACTTCTCCTTAGAGGGGCTGTTCTCTATGGACATTGGGGTACCACCAGCGTCGGGTAAGTTCCTTGAGGCGGGTTCCTTTTTGGCAGAGTATGAAGAGCCCCGCAAATCCTCCACCGAAAGCGGCAGTAAAAGATCTAGCACTTTGTGCTTCACAAACGAATGTGAGGAGTCATAGGAAACGGACAGCGGGAAAGCCGAGTTATTGGGGTCTTTTTGGGGCTGGAAGTCGGCGTTTTGCGTCGATAGCGCTACCGACGGCTGGCTTTGGAAGGTTTGCTGAGCTTTGGAGTTTTCCTTGCGCATGTTCCTGTTTTCCACTCTTGGCTGTAGTGTCAAAAGGCGCTTGGCATGGGAAAAGAGTTCAAAAACAGAGGGGCCGGCGGCTAGCTCGGCCTGCGCTCGTTCCGAGATGCTCATGGCCGGGGCTGGAAACGGGGTTGGCGGTGAAGCAGCAGGAGGGGACGCGGCGGCGGCGAGGCTGAACGAAGCTGAACGAAGCTGAAACGAAGCTGAACGAAGCTGAAACGAGGCTGAAACGAAGCTGAAACGAGGCTGAAACGAGGCTGAAACAAATAGTGCCAATTCGGGTTCGGAGGCCTCTTCGTGGCGTGGCGGCGTTGGTAAGGAGCGTGGGTTTGAGTACGTTTCACACATTTTTTTAGTTGCATCATTTCTTTTTCCGTTCGTGTGGTGTACGGGTGTGGTGCGATTGCGCGTGTATGCCGGACATTTGCAGCCAGCCAAGTCCGACAACAGAAAAGAACAGCGCATGAACTGGCGGGTGAAATACAGTCGTCCTGCATAGTGTACTTTCGCGATTCAGCGAGCCCACCGAAACTGCACGAGACTGCATGTAAATGCATACGGAGATTGAGAGCACAAGGAAGTGTCGGGTTTTGATGGCCAAAAAGGCAATCTTCAGCCGATGAGCGAGCATTCCAGTGAAACGTGCCAAAGTGCAGGACTCCTGGCACGCATACGCCGAAAGGCTGATTGCACGGCACGTGACCAAGATTGCAACACGTGACCAAGATTGCGGCACGTGACCGGCCGCCCGGGGTGGCCAGAGCCCAGGGCTGCTTCAAACCCGAAATACAGATCTACGCCGGCGTCGGAGCATGGATTCATTCTACGGAGGACAAGCCTATATACAGGACGAGACTAGGCCACGCAAGCGTTCACAGCAGAGTGGTGGCAATCGTGGGGATCAAAAGCCGTCCTCGACTAATCGTGGGCCTCCCTATAGTGCTTCCGGCGGGAGCGCTCATAAGTATGGGAATTGTCAGAGTGGAGCCTGTATTCAAAAGCCACACCGTTCACACGCTCATTGGACAGGGTCAGCTGGGTGTCAATGGAGTCGGAGCCCAGAAGAATGGAGTCGGCCTCTCTGATGACTTTTAAAATGGCATCACAGTACACTCGGCGTGCATGGAACGCATTGAGGCCCTTCTTGTCGTCGTCGTCGTACTTTTTCCGGGAAAAGTTGACGTTGCAGTTCCAGAGACTCACAATCACGTCGTCACGGCGAATCAGAAGCACGAGGCCCACAATGTCGCTCAAAAGAGCGTCCTGGTGGTCTTTCCGGCACAGAAGAAGGCACCCGCTCAAGGTCTTGAGCACCAACCGCTCCCATACCAAAGTGGCACGTCTTCTGCCGCGGTGGATACTATCTAGCGAATCCTGCGGCGAAGTCAACGGATTGAGGCGGTGGTTGAAGCGGAAAATCCACCGCCCTCCCTTGGCGTTGATCGGGTCCTCCCACACCGGATTGACGCCGGTTTTGAAGATCAAGAGCTCGCTGCCGTTGGTCAAGTCGTGGGACTTTTTCAACGTGCTCATGCTCATCCACATCTGCTCCATGGTGGCGATGGCTTTCGTGGGTTTTTCGGGGTTTCCGAAGCGGGGAAACTCGATTTCCGACGCGGCCTGGAGGTAGCTGTCCACGGCGGCCAGTTTTTCCTTGTCGTCGTCGTCGTCGGCGTTTTTGATGGTTCTGCTTCTGGAATGATGCCAGATGGTCCAGCAATACGATAAGACGTGCTGGCGGGGGTCCGTGGCCAAGGCTGCATCCACTGCCTGTCTAGCCTCCTGAACGGGGTCTCTTTTGGGGAGGTCCACGGCGTGTCCGTTTTCGTGAGTGTTTGCGTGATGTTTGTACAGCCGATTGTAGCGGTGGCCGCTGTGATTTCCTTTGTAGTGGGGCTTAGAGGGGCTTGATTCGGCGGCTTTGTTGGGGTTCATGATGCGGTTGAAAAGGGACTCGGCCCGCTTCAAGTTTTCTGACATTGTGGCGTTGGATTCTGCGTTTGAACGAGGCTTCAGTTTTGGGGTTTGTTAGAGGCTTCACTGTTTGTTAGAGGCTTCAGTTTTGGGATTTGTTAGAGGCTTCAGTTTTGGAGTTTGTTAGAGGCTTCACTTTTGGAGTTTGTTAGAGGCTTCAGTTTTGGAGTTTGTTAGAGGCTTCACTTTTGGAGTTTGTTAGAGACTTCACTTTTGGACTTGGAAATGCTTCACTAGCAAGGGATGTTTCAGTTTCAGCAATGTCAGTTTCAGCAATGTTTCACGTGGTTTCGGGCCTCGTGTGCTGTAGAATGGAGCTGTTGCGGGTCTTTGCGGAGGGCGGTTTGGTGTTGGATGGTTCCTTGCGGCGGGGTTTCTGGTGCCGTCTATGTGGGAAATGCAGTTTTTCACGATGCCGAAGGTCTTTTTGTCGGTGCAGGAGAAGAAGGTGTGACAGCTTTTGGAGCAGGCGAATGGCGGTAGTAGATGTTTAGCGTTAAATTTTTCGCGTGGGATTTTTCGCGCCCATCTGCGCAAATATGAGTCCCGCACGACCGACGAATCTCCACGAACCTGGCATCCACGCCGAATACGTCGAGCTGGGGAGGTTTGTGCGCCAGGAAGATGTGTTTGCCGAGGACACGCTGCGTACTGCATAGTGTGCTGTACTGCATACCCTTACTGACGACCTGACTCTGCTCACTGACGTTGTTCACACAGGACGCTGCTCCTGCGTACAGTGATGACATTGCTTAATGCGTTTTGCATCCCCGGTGCAATCTCCGTTCTAGTGATCTTACACTTCGTACTGCATGATACGTCCGGTACGGCATATACCTTATATGGTACTGTATACCACTCACTTTCTCCTGTACACTACACACCCGGGCTGTATACACCATGTTGTACCTCCGCCGGATCAATTATTATATCGGCCTGCATACAAGCGCCTGTAGCCTTGAATGGCTCAGGGGCAGCAGATAATCGGTGAACGCCGTTTCGAAGCCGCCGACTTTATGCGGATCTTTCCCCTTGATTCCTTCAGTTTCTACGAGCATTGGCGAGTTCCGGGGGTGGCACGTGACGTTTGCCCACTTCCGGGCTCTATATCCAGTTCCGACCTATTGAGAGGGGTCGTTCAAACCGTCAAAACCGGCCGAAAAAAATGTGTTTTTCTAGCTACCGAGGGAATGCCATACGGTTAGAAGCCTGATCCAAGTGGAATAGTCTGTGGCCACTCTGTGGCGTGCGCTGGGCCGCCACCCTCGGAACTCCCGTCACGTGCTCATCAAATCTCCGGCACCCCGGATCCCAGTCACGTGTTCATCAAATCTCCGGCACCCCGGATCCCAGTCACGTGTTCATCACATCTCCGGCACCCTCGGAACTCCAGTCACGTGCTCACACAGACAACTGCACATAGAGCTACCAAATTTGAAATCCACGCAAAACCATTCGTTGGAAAATATCCTTTGGGTCTGGATACTCCTTGAATGGATAGCCAGTAGCCAGCCGAAACAGAATAGTCGCTACATTTACCACAACTAAAGACGTTCGTGTTTGTACTGCATATAACCAACGTGGCCACTCAGCATCAAGGCCGACCAACTAGCCTAGGTAACCAAAATGAATTATCCAAGGCCGGCGGCTGGCGCCGGAATGAGTAAAAGGCTTGACCCTGTATATTATATCCGCTCCTGCACACTATAGGCTCTGGCCGCTAGCACCACGGCTGTTTTGGTCACGTGACACCCTCGGAGGTACTCGCACCCGTACCTCCCGGTATATCCCCCTACAGCAATATTTGGTGGCAAGCAGCGTTTCCAAGGGCCGCCGGCTCCCAAAAATGGGGTGGTGGCGAAATGTCTGTACCCTCGGAACTGTTTGCTTGTATGCAGTACCACACTACCAAACTTGTATACGAATAGCTGTTTCATAAAAGGAATGGTGTATCACACTCCACCAGCTGACCACGTGTGTACTTATCGGCCAAGGAGACTTGTTTCTAATTATTCCTGCATCTCCATACTTGAGCCATCAAACATGACAATACAGTTCCTACGATGTTCACTGTGGCAACTATAACTCGAAATAACTAAGAATCATGAAACAACGCTGGAATCGTGTGTTCAGCTGATACAAAGAGATTTTGTTGCATTGAACCAGAAAATTGAAGCAAATGTTGATGGTGAATGCATTTTTGCTTCGCAGAGTCCTGGTCTCATCTTCAAGCTGTCCTTCATCTCTCGTACAATAAACTCAGCACTCTCGCACCATCTTCCCGGATGCTGACGTCGTCATTTCGCCCTTTTGGGAAAGCTCATGCCCAAAACTATCCGCTGCTTCACTTCTTTCCGTAGTAGTGCAAGTATCCACCCAAGGTCTTGCATCCGTTGATGTAATTGCTCACGTTCAACTTCTCGTTGATGGAGTGGGCTCCGTCGTCTCCACGTCCCATGGGCAACAACAAAACCTGTGTTCCCAACTCCTTTTCAAAAGTCAAGGTAATTGGAATAGATCCACCCTCTCTGGTGAAATCAGGCTTGATGTTCCACACGTGTTCTGTGGCATGAGAAGCAGCGGTGAACGACTCGTTGAATGGATCCGAAACCCAGTAGTCTCCATCATGAATGAGTTCAACCTGCAACAGGTTCTTGGACTTGAGTTCAGCAAACACGTTTTTCACGTGAGCGTAAACCAACTCATCCAACTTCTGGCTGTCGAAGTCCGGAACTGTGCGGATGGAGAACTTGCCCACGACTTTGGCGGGGATCACGGTTTTTGCGCCGGCGCCGGAAAAGGCGCCCTCGATTCCGTGGATCGACAAAGATGGGAACCTCCATCTGTGCTTCAAGATGTCCTTCTTGTTGTCGTAGATTCCGGTCTCGGAACCAGCAGCGGCGTGCAACTCGTCCACCGAGAAGTCAATGTCATCGTACAAAGCGTCCTCCTTGGCGGTCAAAGGAGCAATCATCTCCTTCACTCCGGGAATCAAGATCTCGCCATCTCCGGAAACCAATTTCGACAAGACCTGCACCAAGTCAGTCATGGGCTCGGCAATCACTCCGCCAAAAATTCCGGAGTGCAAGTCGGCGCCTGGACCCTTGATTGCAATCTGGTAGTAGTTGCATCCTCTCAATCCGTAAGTCAAAACCGGCTTGGACGTGCCGAGCCAGTAGTTGTCGGAGATGCACACGGTGTCGACGGTCTTGAAGTAATTCTTGGCCTCTTGAGCAATCAACTTGTCCAAGCCAAGAGATCCAGACTCCTCCATTCCTTCGAAGCAGCACACCAAGTTCACTGGCAACTCCCAGCCCAAGGCGTTGTGTGCCTCGATCACGTTCAACCACCCCAAAACTGGCCCCTTGTCATCGGTAGAGCCTCTACCGTACAAGATGCCGGCAGCAGTGTCGTGAAACATGGTGAAAGGCTCGGTATTCCAGCCATCTTCCTTGAGGGCAGGCTGGACGTCGTAGTGGCCGTAAACCAACACGGTCTTCTTGGCGGGGTCGCTGCCAAAACGGGCCAACACCACGGGGGGCAATTGCAACGTGGCATCAGCCACGGGGGGAGGCTGCGTACCCAAGTCCTTCAACTGGATGTCGGAAAATCCCAAGTTGGTCAATTCAGAAACCAAAAAACTGGCCATGTCGTTGACGCGCGGTCTGAGCGATTCGTCGGAGCTGACGGAGGGAATGGCGATGGCATCGGCGAGTCTCTGGATGAACTGCGGCTGCAATTCGTCGATTTTGGCAAAAAGCGGCTCCAAGGGGAGTTTCTCAAAGGACATGGTGGTGGAGGGATGAGCAGGGGGCGCCGCACAGGTGGAGGGCACGGCACGGCGCGGCGCGTGGGGCTGCGCACGTGCGCGGGTCACGTGAAAGTCACGTGAAAGTCATGTGGGGTCACGTGTCATTCACGTGCCGCGGCGCTGACGCGCGGCGTGTGAGCGCCGTCGCCGCCATGGCTCCTCCCAGCAAAGGCCGGATCCTCTTTCTCCACGGCTTCACCCAGAGTCTGTCGGTGTTCTATGCCAAAACCTCGGCGCTTCGCAAGAGACTAGCGTCTCTCGGCTATACCTCCGTGTATCTCAACGCCCCCCTCAGTTTGACCCCGGCTCAGCTTCCCTCTTCAGACGCCCTCTCCAAGTTTGGGTCTGTTGCCGAATCCGACGAAACCAATTTTCGCTCGTGGTGGCACCGGGACAACAACGGCTGCTATACCCTTGATGCTGCCATCGACACCATCAAAGATTATGTTGACAGCGGAAACATCATAGCAGGTTCTCCGGAAGATGAGCGTATTAGCTCCAAAAACGAACTGAAGGAGAAAACTCCGGAGACCGAGACCCCCGAGCCTCCGATTGTTGGAGTGGTTGGTTTTTCACAAGGTGCAGCATTGGCAGGTGCTTTGGTGGAACGGTTCGAGGAGCTCTTTTCCACCCCGCTCAAGTTCGCCATCCTCTATTCCGGCTTCAAGATTGACACCCGAATCATGCCCCAGCACGAGCTGTTCTATACGCCGGATAACGGAGCCACCAGCAAGACACGTATCTTGCACGTGGTCGGCGAGCTTGACACCGTGGTTGGAGACGACCGGGCGTATACGTTCTATGACGTGACCAAGAAGAATTCCGATTTGTTGAAGCATCCGGGCGGACACTTTGTGCCAAACTCCAGAGTGATGATTGACCAAGTCACCAACTGGATCCAGGCCTTGGACAGGCCCGCAGAGAAGGAGCAGCCCACAGAAACAGTTGACGATCTCTTGGCCATGATGGACGGGTTTGGAAGTAAATAGAAAATGGCAGACAAGAGCAGAAGTGTCATGGAGCAGAAGTGTCATGGAGCAGAAGTGTCATGAAGCAGAGTTCACTGCGCAGCGCAAATTCCCTTCATCTTCTTGGCTCTGAGCTCATCTCTCGACTCCAGGCTCATCTCTCGACTCCAGGCTCAAATTCTCGACTCTAAGCTCATCTCTCGACTCCAGCTCATCTCTCGACTCTAAAGCTCATCTTTGGCGGCAGATCCCCGATACTTCTTCAAGGTCTTCTCTCGCTTGGAGTAAGGCCCCTCTGAGGGAACAATGTCCAACGTCTTCATGAGAAACTTCTGCATCTTCTTCATGTTTGTATTCAGGCCCGTGTACCTCGAAAACAGCCGCTCGTCCGGGTCATACGCAAGCAACAAGGGAAGCGGGTCGTCGGGCGAAACCGGAACCTCCACGGTTTCTCCGTCAACCTCAAACAGCGACACGCCATTCTTGAATGAAACACTGGCAAGACTCATCAGATCAAGGAAGTCAATGGCAAGCGAGCGAGCAAGCGGAAGAATGTTGTTTGAGTTCGAGATAATCACGGCTTTTTTGGTGCCGTCTGCAGCATGGAGCCATTCCCCCAAGGAGTCGGAGATGCCGTGGAACTTCTTCACATAGTTCTTGATGCGGCCGCTGAGATACTCCACCATGGGCCCCAAAACCCGCTGGCCATTGTACACCTCGGGCACGTGCTTGTTGCGCGAGATGCGGCCCCGTTGGAATTTTGGAGGCCGAAACACCTTCAACGTGGGAAAGCCCTGGATGCGGTGCTGGTTGCAAAGCGGCTTGTTGGTGGCCACGTCACAGTCGACGGCGGCCACCTGCACTGCATAGTGGGCCTGTCCGTGGATGTAGCGGCCCAACTTCTGAAACACGGGGCGGATCTGTTTGCAGTAACCACACCACGGCGCGTAGAACTCGACGATGGTGGTGTAGTTGGACCCGTACACGACGCGGTCGAAGTTCAGCGGCGTGAGCTCGTAGATGTGGGGGTCTTGGCCGTAGAAGGCTGCGGCGAGGTGGAGCGCCAGGAGAAGAAGGAGTAGGTTCATGCCTGCGAAAACGGCTTCGCTGTGCGCTTATGAGGTGGCAGTACTGCATACAGGCCGTGCCGCATGCAGGTCGGGTGGTTTAGCTATACGAGCCTACGTCGGCGGCTTCTCTGGCGGTTGCGGGCTCTCGTACTGGTCGAGACCGGGCTGCTCTTCGCGTCCTTTCTGGCCATACTTCGGCACATTTCCGCCATTGGCGACCTCTGTCCTTATTCAATTTTGCAGCAGCAGCAAGAAATTCAAAGCACTGTTGCGAGGTGGTCGCCGGCTGTGTTCGATTGCCAGCGGAAGCCGTTTCTCATTTGAAGTAGGCACAATCCAAACGTTGCCTCTTGTTCAAAATCCCTATATGCAAACGAAAGGCACAAGGTCCCGTTATATGCAAACGAAAGGCACAAGGTCCCGTTATATGCAAACAAAAAGGCACAAGACCCCGTTATATGCAAACAAAAAGCACATCAACAAAAGGCACAAGATCTTCTAGATGTAAACGCCGAAAAAGTTGCACACGTAAACGGCAGTCAAGCCAATCGAAACCGACGCCACAGAAACACTGACCACATACTTCACGGGACTGGATTTGTTGAGAAGCGCAGCTGCCACGGAAGCAAAAGAAACGACGGCAAGGAGAAGCGTGAGCAACTGCTGGTACTGGCTCAAGGGAGCGGGGAGAATTTCGTGGCTGTTTTTGGAGAAGTCCTTTGCGAGAGCCGTGAAGCGCTGGAGATTGCTGGTTTCGGACATGGCGCTGTGGAGTGTGTGACGTGGACTGTTTCGCGGCGGGCGCGGGTGCCGGGTCACGTGGTAGTCACGTGGTAGTCACGTGTCTGTCACGTGGTAGTCACGTGTCTGGTTTACGGGTCTATACCGGTCACGTGCTAGTCACGCGCAGATCACGTGCCCACCGGGTGCGTCTGCGCGCTCCCACCTCCTCCCTACCCCTCAGATCATGTCCGGCTGGAATACAATAGTGTCGGATGCGGGAGTCTTCACGGAACTCGTGCAGAACCTCGGCGTGCAAAACTGCCAGTTCTGCGAGCTCTACTCCATCGATTCGGCGTCGCTCCAGGCGTTGGCGCCCATACATGCAGTCGTGTTTCTCTTCAAGTACGGCACAGTGGACCGCCAAAGCTCCGGGCCGTTGGACGGCGTCTACGACCCGGAATACCAGCAAAAGGGCATTTTCTTCGCCAAGCAAACCGTCCAGAATGCGTGTGCCACCCAAGCGGTGATCAACTGTCTTTTGAACAAAACCGCCGAGATTGACGTGGGCCCGGAGCTCCAAAACCTCCATTCGTTTGTGGGCGGCTTTGATTCGGAAACCTGTGGCGACACCATCTCCAATAGCGAGCAGATCCGGGCCGTGCACAACCTGTTTTCGGCGCCGAGGTTCATTGATGCCGGGGACCGAAGCCGGCCCGACGTCGCCGAAAAGGACAACGGCTTGTTTCACTTTGTCACCTACGTCAACATCAACAACACCATCTACGAGTTGGACGGTTTGCGCGAGTTTCCGATCCGGCATGACTCGTTGCAGTCGGCCGACGACTTCTATCGCGTGCTTCCGGCTGTTCTAGAGCGGCGGATCAGCAAATACGTGGGGGAGATCCGCTTCTCTCTCCTTGCCATCACAAACGACAAGTTGCGCCATGCACAGGAAATCGGCGATGTGGATGCCGTGCAGCTCGAGCTGCAGAGAAGAGAGTTGTGGGCACGTGACAACAAATGGCGCCGCCACAACTATACCAATCTCATCGTGGAGCTTCTCAAGGGAGTTTCTGAGAGCTCCACCGATGCGGACTGGATGGAGGCGGTGCAGGAGGCGAAAAAGCAGACCAAGATTGCACATACTACGTTCTGAAGAAAGGAACGGGCGGGAATGCGGATTATTCACGCTGGAGGCTGGGAAGAGCCCTCCTAGGTCCAGGGTCTTGACAGAGAATACACGTTGATGTATTTGCCTTGGCGATGGATCTGTGCATTGGTCTGCGCAGCCCTCTATATGTTCTCTTCCTCGGAGAATTTCTGGTCTCGTTCACTCATATCCTCCGCCAAAACCACCAAAGCCAAAAAGACCTCCTCCAGAGCGACTATGTCTTGAAAAATAGTCAAAATCAATGCTAACGGCGTTCGCAAGCAAAACCGCCCGCTGGTCCAACGTCAACGGACCCGCCACTCTCGGGTACAAAGTGCCCAACCCGTCAAAACTAGCAGGGTCCATGCGCACAATGTACACACCGGTGTCGGTGAAAAACTCTCGGCCAAGCCCAACCCAGTTCCGGTCCACGGACCCAATCACGTCGCCGTTGGCGTTGTGCACAGGAAACTCAAACGCCAAAAACCCCAGGTCGATTTCGCCAAACTGCTCATATTCGTCTGTGGTTTCGTCCTCAAGCTTGAACAAGTTGTACCGGCGCCGCCAAAGATGCCAGCTTTGCACGGATTCTCCAATGATTTCGTGCATGAGCTGGCCACCACTGTCCACGCCGGGGAGAAATGCCTTGATGTGAGAATTGATGAAGGAAAACGGTCTTTTGATGGTCATCACCAAGTCGCCGTAGTTGTTGAACACGTCGATGTCAAAGGGGCGGTGGAGCCGGAAAAACTGCCGCCCGATGGCCTTGAGGATGCCATAGTCCTTCTCCTGCATGTACCCGACCTGCTCCCCCAACAGGTTCATGATCTTGTACCTGTTTGCCTGCTCGAAGCCGAGAAACACGTTCATGAACTCGATCTGTCTTTCCACCACAAGCGTGGGCTCCAGGAGGATGTCGTATATGCCGTCTTCGGGCGTGATTAGCCCGTTTTTGTTCGGGGGAACTTCGAAAACTGTCCGGAACTGGCTGGCGTCGCCGGAGAAGGCGTTTGGGTCGTGCGAGGGTTCGTTTTGGTAGTAGAACTGGTCGGACTCCCTGCGTGGCTCTCTCTGCTTGCGTTTTAGTCTCTGGACTTCCTCGGCGCTCAACTCGCGGGCCTGGCGCGTTCTGAAAACGGCAGCTGAGAGCGAGAAGCTGCAGGACGCATTTCTGTGAACGGCAGCTGTTGGCGGCGTCAAAGGTGCCGCCTGTCGAAGGCGTGCTAGCGCTCTGAACATGGTGGCGAGTGGGTGCGGGTTGGCGTTGCGCTAGGGTGCTCGCGCTGCCTGCAGTACTGGTCTGTGTGCAGGCACGCAGAGGGCTACGACTGGCTGGGGTATTCCCGTTGGATTCTGGTTCGGCTACTTGAGTTTGGTGTTTGTCCCAGGAATGGGGGTGTTGCCGCTCAACAAGCCCTTCATGTACTCGTACACCGTGAAGGTGACGGCCTGTCCGGGAGCCACTCTCATGATTCTGGGGGTGATTCCCTTATACAAGGCATTGATACCCTCCTCCTTAATCAACTGTTTTCCGATTTTGGCGATTCTGATCCATCCCGATTCGTTGGATGCGTAGGACGTCTTCTGCAAGCGGGTTTTGATGGTGTCCAAAGGAGCGTTGGACAATGGGCCCAAGGCTCCGGAGAAAAGACCAATCAAGGAGGTTTCCCACGAGGGCAACGCCTCCACGCCGTGGTATTCCTGCAAGTACTCCTTCAACTTGGAGTACACGGTGAAATTAACACCCTGGTTGGAAGCCTGTCTGGCGGCAGTCAATGAAACACCCCTGTACAAGGTGCTGAAGCCCTCCTCCTTGACGATAAGATATGCAGCGTGGGGAGCGTTCCTGTACTTGGGCACGTCCAATGGGTCTGCCATGGAATGGTGTTGCGCCTGCAAACGAATCTTCACCACCTCCATTGGATTGACCACCATCACCGCCTCGGTGGTTCCTGCACCCACACCGGCAAGGAACGTGGCTTTGGTGGAGATATTGCCGTTCTCGTCCTTCAAGAGCGACCGGTAGAACTCGTACGACTGGAACCTGATTCCCATTTTGGGCACAATCCCCAAAATCACCGCCCCAAGCCCCTTGTAGAGCGAGAGAAACGTCTCTTTTTGCACGATGTTGATTCCCGTCCGCAAGAATCCCGGCGGCTTCTGGCCGGATTTCTTGTATAGCTGCATCCGCACTTTGACGGTGTCTAAGGGGTGACAGCACAAAGCCTCAAATAAACCGGCGGTACCGCCGGCCACCAAATCAACGATGGATCCTCCCTTTTTGTTGTTGGACGACATTTATGAAGACGTCTGCGATGTTTGGAACGAGCGGGTAGAAATAGCTAGGTTCAGGAGCCAATTAATATAATTCTGTTAAAAAGACAAGAGCGTTCTGCTGATGAATTTGACGGATGCTGCAGTTGATAGCAAATTATAGCAAGGGTGGAAATGGTAGCAATAATTAGCAATGGCTAGCAAAAAAGGAGTGGTGGAAAATAAGCTGGGAAAAAGGCGAAACAAGGGTATTTATACTCGCCCCACAAATGTCGCTGCTGCGTCTGCGTGGGATTTGAAGTGCTCCTTTTCCCCGAGGCTGCAGCAGATGCGTGTACTGCATACACCAGCAGGGCCGCCGGACTCAGGCTGGGGGCCACTTGCGGGCAAGCCAACATTCCGGAAACCTGCAGAATGTTAGTTTTTCAGTGGGTGCCCGATTTTTGCCCGGCAAATTTGGGTGCGTGGCGAGAGATGGTGGTGCAACCACGTGCGCGTGAAATCCGGGGTAACCCCGGATTGGTGCATGACGTACCGGACGTCGCCCAGCAACACCGTGTGGATGGGCAGACAGCCGCGAGTTTCGCCTCGTTGAGACACAAGCCGGCCGGTTTCCGCCTCCAACCGGCCCTTGGGCTGAACCATAGCCGGCGGCGCTGTACTATATGCAGTGCTCCTTTTATCCGAGGCCCAGCGGTGCGCGGTTGTGAAAAATACCGGCCCCTCGGATTTCGGCCCCGCAGCCAAATGTGAAAACAGCTTCATGCACGCTGCTGCACCGCGCCCGTATTTCGGGCTCTCTCGTGGTGCACGGGTGTACGGATAAGCGGGCTTCTTATTACGGGATGTTATCTGTTAGAGTCAATCGAAGTGTATATAGATCGCGGTCATACCAATTGCAGCACTGTGTCCATATCGGTCTGCCGGCATATAATTTCGTCCATCCAGCGATCCAAATGATACGTCACCTCCCGAAACGCCATCCAGGTGCTCTTAGGAAACAGTGTGTGGCGGAGAGTTCGAAAATACAAAAGGAGTGAGCGAATGGCCGTGGCCGTATCTGAGTCGAGAGTTTCAGAGTGACGGAGAATGTTGTAACTGGAAGTTAGCAATGATTCTGGGCCACAATGACGAGTCAAGATGACAGAAGTGGCACATACCTGGTGACAAGCAAAAGGTCAGGGTAGAGAAAGTGTTCAAGGCGAGAAACATCGTATGCTAGAGCCAGAAGAGTCTTTTTTGTGCTTTTGACGGAACCAGCAGAGCCGAACATGTTTCTCCGCTTATGTGAAGCGGTAGCGATATCACAAAGTCAGAAAAAGCTTCGCAAAAATTGATGGCGGCACAGAGGAAGCGGGCCGCTAGAGCATGCACAAAGTAGGCATCTTTGAACGCAAAGTGACTTGCAGGCAAAGAAGGGTTACTTGAAGATGCATGACATGTAAAGAAGATCACTTTCGAGGCACGCCGCGCTATGCATCGTCTTCGCTCAAATCGGCCAACTCGAAATCCGCAACGCCCTCGCCGCCAACGCTCTCGTAGCCAGCCGCATGCAATGGCCCGTTTTCGTCGTGTCCCACCAATCGCAAGAACAAAGCGAGCATCAACAAAATCCACAAGTATATCATGAATCCTGCACCTATCACAACCATGAGATATGACAGATGGTCAGCCCCTAGATCGTGCACAAGCAATAGCTGCTCCTCGTTGGCAGACATGAACATGACTCCCGACAAAACCAAGCACAACGGGGGAAGGTGTTGGAAAACTCTAATTTTTCCAGACTCATCTGCCGGCGCATCACGCAAAACGAAGCAGATTTCGATTATCCGCGTCAACCCGCCAGTCATGAGCGTGAGGCCAAACATAGCATGCACTTTGGTCGAAAGCTCCAAGTGCTGGGAGTGTTCCGACATGGCCCAGCCAGTGAAGATGAGGAGGACTGCAGGCAAGACGTTGCGAGTGGCGCTTTTGTGCAGGAGCCACATGCCCAAAAGGCCCCCACACCACCAGATTATGCCCATGGCAGTGTGCTGGTAGTCCCCGTGGGACCACGCCTCGCGGCCCCAGCGGTGCTCGGTGAAGGTGTTGACAATGCCCCAGAGACACATGAGCAGCGAGTCGTAGAACTCCTGGGAGAGCGCGGCACGTGACGCGGCACGTGACTGGTCACATGACTGGCCACGTGACCGCATCCACGGCACGACCAACACCCACGCCAACACAAACCCGTAGAGCACAAACGACGAGCCCATGATCCCGTGTGCAATACACTGGCCTGTGGCCTTTCCGTAGCAGAAGCCAAATAGCGCCACAGGCGCCATACAAACCCGTACCCACCCGGTAAGTGCCGAAACAAAGGCCAAAACCTTATATACACGGCCCATGGCCGTAGACGGAGCGGAAAAAGCGGCCGGGGGGTTTCCGGAGCGTCTCCAGCGATTGATGAACACGTTGGACCCGTTCAAAAGCGTCCCAAAGAAGACCGTGGCGCCGAGAAGCCACGTGAGAAACCACAGCGTGCCTTTAGACGTCCTGTTTTCATGGTTGTCGACGTTATCGGGGAAGTCGAGGAAGAAAGACTCGAAGAGTGAGTAGGCCAAACTGGCGCTGTGCAAAAGCGACGCCAAATGGTAAATCTGCGCAAAAGCTAAGGCAGACGCAACACACGGCGCCATAAATAGTGCTGCAAGCGTGGAAATCCAGTGGAAAGTCTTGGACTGGGCGTTGATCGGATGGAACTCGACTTTGGAAGAGTCATCCATCTCCATGGCCACGGCGAGCGCCACTAGCGCCAAGAGAAGGAGTCGCTGCATGTGCGTTTCAGGTGCAGCGAGAGTGGGTGCACTTTCAATGCGCGCCGACGCCGACTGCGAGTGCGGTACTGCATGGGCCAGGGCTCCGTTTCGGCACCCCGGCACAGCGGCGGGTGGCTCGCTGCAGAAGGCGCTTTGGCGTTCGGTGTGGCCCGCTTTTCTTTGTCGCTTCACGGAGGTCTACCCCCCGGCTTTTTTTTTCACAAGTGGCTCTTTGGCCGAGCGGTCTAAGGCGGCAGACTCAAGTTCTGTTATCGTAAGATGCGCGTGTTCGAATCACGCAGGAGTCATATTTTTGCGCCCGCAGCAGAACCCCCCGCCCACCCCGCAGCCGCCTGCAAAACCCAGCTGACCTCCGGCCCCAGTTTCGTTGCCAGACGAGAGGGCATTATATGCAGGCGCGCGAAAACGCCGCTGACCTGGCACACACATCCCACACTTTCGCAGGAAACGGCACCAGCACTCCTGACCCTGACATTCCTTTAATAACCGCCCGGACCCACATCCGGTCCAGCCCAGCACCAAGCCAGCCAGATCAACCAACAAACCAACAAACCGACAAACCAGCAAACCAGCGAACCAGTCCAACAAACCAACAAACCAGCAAACCAGTCCAACAAACCAGTCCAAGTCCCATCCATCCCACGCACAATGAAAGCCATGGCCTTCTTCCTATGGGCGGTGGCGGCGGCAATCCCGCCCCGTGACTACGCCAACAGACAGTATTTTCTCGTGGAAGTGGACACGCTGCAAAACACAAGTCTCCTCCACACATTCATCGACAAGTACAGACACGTGTTCCGGTTTGAGCACGCGGCGCGAGCCGTGGACGACCACTTCGTCTTCTCCAAGGCCAGCGACGACTTTGCCTTTTTGGGCAATTTCCGGTCGGAGCCCGAGCACGTGATGCGGCGGGACGGCCACGAGGCCGACTACGATGCGTTGGTGGGCCATCCCGGAGTGCGGTCGATCCACATGCTTCCGGTGAAGCAGCTAGAAAAGCGGCTTCCTGTGTATATTGGGGACAGGGCCACGGACGACGCCGGGCCAAACGCCCGGAGCCCGGAAAACGCCGCTCCGGGGCACACCAACACCAAGCACGGCCTCACCATCGTCGACTCCCTGCAGCAGCCCCAAAAGGAAACCGCCGACGAGCTCGGCATCGCCGACCCCCTCTTTCTCGAGCAGTGGCACCTCATCAACCTGCAGCACCCCGGGCACGACGTCAACGTGCGCCAGGCCTGGCACGATGGCTTCCGGGGGAAAGGCGTCTCGGTGGCCATCATCGACGACGGGCTCGACTACGAGTCCGAGGACTTGGCCGCCAACTTCAACGCCAAAGGCTCGTGGGACTTCAACGAAAACCTGGCGCTCCCCAAGCCGCTTCTTTTCGACGACTACCACGGCACTCGCTGCGCCGGCGAAGTGGCGGCCGTGAAAAACGACGTGTGTGGCATTGGCGTGGCATACGAGGCGCAAGTGGCGGGAATCCGGATTCTCTCCGCCCCCATCACCGCCGAGGACGAGGCGGCTGCCATGGTGTACGGGCTTGAGCACAACGACATCTACCTGTGTCTGTGGGGCCCCACCGACAACGGGCGCACGGTGGCGGCTCCGGCGGCGGTGGTCAAGAAGGCCATGATCCGGGGGGTGCAGGACGGCCGAAAAGAAAAGGGGGCGGTGTACGTTTTCGCCAGCGGCAACGGCGGGCGTGTGGACGACCAGTGCAACTTCGACGGCTACACCAACTCCATCTACTCGATCACCGTGGGTGCCATCGACCACAAGGGGCAGCATCCGCTGTATGCAGAGGCGTGTTCGGCGGTGATGGTGGTGACATACAGCTCGGGTCTGGGCGAGCACATCCACACCACGGATATCCACAAAAAGTGCCTGGCTGTGCATGGAGGCACCTCTGCTGCGGCGCCTCTAGCGGCCGGCGTGTACGCCTTGGTGCTCCAGGCCAATCCGGACTTGACCTGGCGTGATGTGCAGTACGTGCTGGCCTACGCCGCTGTTCCCGTCAACGAGGAGGACGGCGACTACCAGAAGACGGCGCTCGGCCGGTTGTACCTGCACAAGTACGGGTTCGGCAAAATCGACGCCCAGAAGTTGGTGGAGACGGCGCTTTCGTGGAAAAACGTCAAGCCCCAGGCATGGCACTACGGCGACTCTGTGCAGGTGCACCAGAAGGCCTCGGCCCCGGAGGGCGCCGAGAGCGACGTCATCGCGTCGTCCTACGCCGTGTCGGCGCAGGACTTGAAGGTGATGAACGTGGCACGCCTCGAGCACGTGACCGTGAAGGTGAACATCCAGCTGCAGAACCGGGGCAAACTCGACGTGCGGCTCGTTTCGCCCTCCGGGCTCGTCAGCAAGCTCGCGTGGTACCGGGAGCTCGACCAGATCGCCCAGGGCCTCAAGAACTGGACGTTTATGTCGGTGGTGCACTGGGGTGAAAGCGGAGTGGGAAACTGGACCTTGCAGGTCAAGAGTGCTGCGGGGAACGAGATCTCCCTCGACGACTGGGAGTTGCGCTTCTTCGGCGAGGCCATCGACGCCGAAAAGGCCGAGGTGTACGACTTGGACGCCGACTACGCCCGGGTCCGGCGGGACCGCTTACATGCAGGCGCCGCCTCCAGCGTGGCGCCCGTTTCCAGCAGCACCTCCGCTGCGGCCGAAGGCTCTGCGTCCGCCGACGTGTCCAGCGAGATCCCCAGCCTCACAAGCCCCCAGACCTCCTCCGCCACCGCCGACACCCCGACACCCGTTTCCGATGCGCCAGCCTTGTCTGATCCTGCAGAAAACGACCACGGCGCATACAAGCTAGTGAACACCGACCACTCGTGGCGCTACGTCCTCGTTTTCGCCATCGCCATGGTTTTCATTGTGTTTGTTTACGTGGCTCGCTGGCAGAGCGACCGGACGAGCTCCCGCAGAAGAAGAGGCGACTTTGAGTTTGACATTATTCCCAATGAAGACTACTCCAGCGACGACGAGCCGTCTTCGCTGAACGAGCGAGAGGCGATTTTCGACGACTACGACGATGCGGCGTTGCCGCACTACGACGAGGACGCTTTCCAGATCGGCGACGAGCCGGAGCCCGGGCCGGAGCCGCATGAGTGACGGTGCACGTGACCCGCCGGCGAGCAACGGCTCGGCGCGCGCACGTGGCCCGCGCACGTGCAAAAAGGCAATCCGGTGTGCGGCCGATGGCAACCGGCACATGCAGAGCGGCAGCACCCAAACGCAGCAAAAGCACCCGCGGCGTGCCGTAGCCGTAGCGCCGGGGCCGGCGCGTTTCAGCGGTGTTTCAGGCGTGTTTCAGGCGTGTTTCAGCGCCGCCCATGCGCCGCCACCCGCACCTTATCGTCCGTGCGCAACCGCAACAGGATCTCACTTTTTCAACCACTCTCTTTAGCAATTGCCCCCGCTACAATGTCGGAATCTTTCGGTGATTACGTATCCATAATTGTGTTTGGCGCCTCTGGTGACTTGGCAAAAAAGAAAACCTTCCCTGCTCTTTTCGGTCTTTTCAGGGAGGGCCAATTGCCCCCTAAAGTCAACATTATCGGGTACGCCCGGTCCGACTTGAAAATCGACGACTTGCGCAAAACCATCAAGGACCACTTGAAGTTGGACGACGACAAGTCCAAGGACAAAGTCGACGATTTCTTGCAAAAGGTGTCGTACATCTCCGGGCCTTACGACAAGCCCGAGGGCTACCAGAAGTTGGAGGAGGCCATTAAGGAGTACGACGACAAAAACGACGCCAAGCACTCGGAGCGCTTGTTCTACTTGGCTTTGCCCCCATCGGTCTTTTCGGGGGTTGGTGCCCACATCAAGAAGTACAACTACCCAGACCACGGCAAGTTGCGGTTGATTGTGGAGAAGCCCTTTGGCCGGGACTTGAAGACCGCACGCCAGATGCAGAAGGACTTGGCGCCCTTGTTCACGGAGGACGAGTTGTACCGCATCGACCACTACCTCGGAAAGGAAATGGTCAAGAACTTGTTGGTGTTGCGCTTCGGAAACCGCATGTTGTCCGGAGTGTGGAGCAGCAAGCACATTTCGTCGGTGCAGATCTCGTTCAAGGAGAAGTTCGGCACGGAGGGCCGTGGCGGGTACTTTGACGACATCGGCATTGTCCGAGACGTCATGCAAAACCACTTGTTGCAGGTGTTGACGTTGCTCACCATGGAGAGACCCGTTTCGTTCGACCCCGAAGCCGTCAGAGACGAGAAGGTCAAGGTGTTGAAGGCCATGGCGAACGTGGAGAAGGAAAACATCTTGATTGGGCAGTACGCCCGTTCCGAGGACGGGCTGAAGCCCGGCTACTTGGACGACGAAACCGTCAAAAACGACTCCAAGTGCGTCACCTACGCTGCGTTGGGCTTCAGCATCAACAACGAGCGGTGGGACGGCGTGCCGTTTGTGTTGCGTGCAGGAAAGGCGTTGGAGCAGTCCAAGGTGGAGGTCCGCATCCAGTTCAAGCAGGTGGCCAAGGGCATCTTCAACGACATCCAGAGAGACGAGTTGGTGATCCGGATCCAGCCCAACGAGGCCGTGTACTTGAAGATCAACTCCAAGATCCCAGGTATCTCCAACGAAACCTCGTTGACCGAGTTGGACTTGACCTACGCCTCCAGATACTCCAAGGACTTCTGGATCCCCGAGGCCTACGAGGCGTTGATCAGAGACGTGTACCTCGGCAACCATGCCAACTTTGTCAGAGACGATGAGTTGGACGTTTCTTGGCAGTTGTTCACTCCAATCTTGGAGCTTATCGAGGGCGACAATGCTCCAACTTTACACAAGTACCCATACGGATCCAAGGGACCCAAGGAGTTGAAGGAGTTTTTGCTGAGATTCGGTGGCTACGTCTTTGACAACGAGGGCTCGTACCAGTGGCCAACGACTACGCCTTCCGTGAAGGGCAAGATCTAGCGGAGCATCCGACGCGTGTGCCGCCCGTTCGATCCCGGGCCAATGCTTGGGTTGAAGAATATTGAATAGAATATGACATTGTGTCCAAACAGGCTTGGCTGTTCGGCTGTAGCAGAGCTTCTCGTGGCTGCCTTGCTGGTACTGCATATAGTCCCCGCTGTCAGGTGTGGATGGCGGTTCGACTGTGTGCAGTACCCGTGGAAGCTGTACTCCTGTACTTCACCACTGTTGTCGGGCTATGATAGATATAGAAAATCGAGCTTTTCGTTGTCTAGGCGAGTTCTGTGATGCATATTTTCTCTTCTTAAATTGGCCTGTATCTTTTCACAGATGACGGGTGCTAATCCGGAAATCCCGTTCCAAGTAACACGATCTTGGGTTAGATAGAAGGCATGGACAGTTGCTCCTGCAGATAGACTCCTTGGGCTCCGGCTTCGACGTCACCGTCCCCTCGTGGAGCTCTTCAGCTTTCTGGCGGTCTCCACACTATCGCTCCTGCATGAACTCATCCGGCCACTCATTGCCGTGGGTTTTCGCCCGCAGATGTTTTTGCAGCTGCTCTTGGACGAAATTTGCCTCGACACGCCGGCGGAGTCCAAGAAGCTTGCCGCCGTGTACTTGCGGCGCCAACTAGATGTTCCTGCAGGAGAGCTGCCGGCGGCGCATACCACCGCGTGGCAGCCGCTTGTCGAATCTTTCCAGCTCTATGCCTTGGCCGAAATACGGGCCCATTTGGGCGATTGCGCCGAGTCTGTGGCCGATAAAGTGGCCCGGCTCTGCTTCCGGGCCGATATGCAGGACGCGCTGTTTCAGGGCGAGAGCATCATGCACTGGCTCAATTCGGGGGCGATTTCCAGCGCTCGTACCCGTTGGTGCTCTCCATAAGCCGTCTTTCGTGGACTCCAGCGTTGGCCGGGGAATTCCAGCGGTACTTCTGCAATATGCAGGTCGACGACGCTGTAAGGTAGAGCCATATGCCGTCCAACGACCGATTCGGGCCACGTGACCGCCTGTGCAGGCTCCATTTGCTTTTCGGTTTCCCACTAGACTGGTCTATATGGCACCCTCGGAGCTACCTGGGTAGTGCATGGGGCACCCTCGAATTAACGCTGGGTAGTGCATGGGGCACCCTCGAATTAACGCTGGGTAGTGCATGGGGCACCCTCGAATTAACACTGGGTAGTGCATATACACACGGTTGCCAGCAATTCTCCACCCAGCCCGTTTTTTTCCGTCAAAAACCCGGCATGCATTCTCTCAAGCAGCCGCATCCCACACGCAAAATTTCGCCCCCTCTTGTACTCTTCTGGAGAAGGGGACGGGAGGGGGGTATAATCGGAGGTACGGGTGTATGCTATTCCGAGGGCAGCCCGCACCATCTCCGAGGGTCGCTTCAAGTAGTATACAACACTGTTCTCCCTGCAACTTTCTGCCGTTATTGCTGTAAGTATGCAGGAATAAGAGAATAAACAAAAGTTGGTTCGCTGTGGTAGCGGCCCGGACGTTACCAGGTTGAAAACCTGTATGTATGAGCCAAGCTCATGGAGCTTGTTTTGTTTTCGAATCAACCTCTGGTCTGGTTACTGATTCAGTGCAGCAGACGCAAATTCAACGAAAAATCGTGGTTGGTGGTGTTTTCTGCCATCCGTCACATTGTGGACTGCATACAGTGCGCTGAATATCAAACAAGACCGAACTGCTGTACTGCACATAGATGTCTAGCTCGAGCACAGCATGCCAAAACCCCGGTTTTTTTTTGCCGTTTTGGAAATTCTGGCCTTTTCCAGAAAATTTTCCGAACCCTAGTGATTAGCTCGATTTATCCGGGCAGTGGCCCGAGTCCTCGGAGCGGAGCAGGCTGTTGGCTCGTTTGGGCGATGCTGTTTCCTGCATCCAGCTACAGTTCCAGGAATCGGCGTGGCGTGCCAAACTGGACTGCAGGATAGGGTATTGTAGTCCTGTATATAAGCCCTGGCGGGCCGTGCAGGAGCGGTTGGATGTGGCCTTCATTTCGATTTTTACTGCCGTATTGGAGTCTGCAGTTTCCGAAATCTTGCGTTTCGCAGTTTGTGGCGTGCGGTGCGAATAACTGAGAACCGAGACCTTCATGTATGCAGGACCGAGAGTGGTCACTGCACATAGAGACCGGAGTTTGCGAGTCACGTGACCCAACTTTATGAAAACGGATTACATGTTCCCAACCGTTACAATTATTGGAGTGTCCTGTATATAAAGTACGATCAGAGAACTCACAGGATAAATGACAAGCTCGAAACGTTAGTTAAATTAGCGACACTTTGTCGTTTCATGCTGCAAAAGTTCCCAGTTCTCTTAGGTCCACTGACTTGGAGAGCTTACCCTAACTCATTGTCATAGTTAAGCAGAGTATGCAGGTCCTGTCAGGAAATGTAATCCAAAGACCTTTCAAATAATATATCAGCATGCCGTACATCCCTAATATATCAGCATGCCATACATCCCTAATATATCAGCATGCCGTACATCCCTAATGACATATCAGCATTGAAGCATGGGTCAATGTCGAATATTGAATATTGATGAGAAGGAAGGCTTTTCTCGCAGAGATGGTTGTCATGACCCAGAAGTAGAAGCTCGTACCAATCCTAGGGCTATTCAATCTCGAAAACGAAAAGGCCCTACCAAGTTCATTGCCCTCCATGAAACCTGCACTTGAAGGGCATTTGTACTGACAGTGGCAGGCAAACCACTAAAAGCATCTCTGCTATGGTAGCGACATCTCAGCAACGGCAATTGACTGGCAGCAAGAAGACCGAACTATTTTCCAGAGGCTTTATGATGCCGAATAGAAGCAGCAAGAATGTACATGGAAACGGAGGGTGCGCTTATATTAGTACCCCTGTTTGGCGGCAGCGTATTCGGCCATGGCAATCAATTTGGTCTGTACGTCCAGCATTTCGTTTACCTTCAAGTCCTGGCCATCCTCGGCTTCATTCCAGACAATCACAAGGTTTTTGGTGGCGCCGGCTTCAGTCTTATAGGTCAAAGTAAGACGCTCTTCATCGATGTCGATAATCTTGACAGAAGTAGGGTCAAAATTCGACAAATTCTCGAGTCCGTACACCACGATATAATCCACGAGTTCCAATTGGTGGTCTTCGTTCATGTGGGAGATAATTCCCCGTTTGTCCATTGTAAAGAGAAAGTGTAGTAGCGGGACACCTGCCCGCGCCAAAGGGGCATCAGTACACCAAATCTGGACATTGACGTTTGGGTTGGTCACGACCGTCTATGCGCAGGAAACGCACACCGACGGGCCAGCAGCCCCTTCTACGTCAGCTACAGAACGGTGTTTGGATTGTTTTCATCAGACATCCATGGAAGGTCATATGGCGGTCACTGGCATACGAGAATTGGGTTCAATGTATGCTACCGTGGAAACTGCGAATGTTCAGGATCTTTCATCAGCTGAAAACGTCCATCCAAACACCTCAAGAGAACCAACGGAGATGCTCCTTCGCACACGCTTGCAATTTCTAATAAGTAGCTTCTGTGAATCAGATCTGCTCGTTACTGGCAAGTAAAGCCCCCCCTACGGCTACCTGCAAAGATAGCTGGAATGCAGAGGGGTCGTATTTCAACCCTGTCGTCATAGTCGAATCAGACTGGGAAAGAAGAAACTTAGTATCATCAGCTTCACATATTTCACTTGCTGGAGAATTGTAAGCTTGTGCGAAGATGTATCACGCGGGTTCTTGAAGCATAAAATTTCTGCTCATCAGTGCGTGGGAATCGCGCTCCTTATATACCCTGGCGCCCGATGACGTACTGCAGATACCCAGGGTTACCCGGCGCGGGCACAGCCCCGGCTTCTTCCGGACTGGTGCCACAAGGTGTCTGGGGGTATTTTGCAGGATCGGGTTCCCTGAAGACGGCGAACTTAAAAGAAAGAAAAAAAGGGCAGTGAAAAAAATTGCAATTAAAAAATCAGGTCACACCCGGATTCGAACCGGGGTTGTTTGGATCAGAACCAAAAGTGATAACCACTACACTATGCAACCGATTATTGAAAAATAAGATTTAAAGGACAAACAGAACCACTCTGGCATTAAAATCGTAATGTGCACCAAGATCAAGTCCCAGGCCGTGCGTTTGCGACCATGAATTCATGCTCTTTGCACTCATGCTCTAGCATTGGGAATCGATAATTTGCGCACAACGTTGCTCTTATTTCTTTGCGTTACCAGAAACTGCATCTGTGTACCTAGCCCTTCTTTATGTCAAGGTCTTATAGCTTGATCTCACTTTGGTTCAACGGAAATCATACCGAAAGAAATGCCCAGGAAAGTGCCAACTTCAATACTTCTGTAACCGATCCCAATTTTGTACAAGAAGATTGGTCAAGCTGTACCTTCAGTAGCCTCGAGCTTGTGAATAGTCCACAGCCTAGTTCCACGGCGGGTGAAGCAGACGATATTGAAAGTGGCTCGTGTGAGCCAGAACCCACTGGATCCAGATTGCCCGAACACGAGTCTTGTTACTCTGACTCATGTGAAAGTGACTTTGGCGAAAGCGACTCTCACAAAGATGACTCTTGTGATTTCTCGTTCACTGGCTCTCCGGGAGCTTCTGGGAATAGTCACTGTATCACGGACTCTAGCCAAAACAACTCTAGTGACATAGAGTCTAGTCTTGTGTCTCATCACAGCTCTGACACATGTCCCGAATTTTCAAACCCCTACCTCGTCTGCAATACCCAGACCAACATTGTGTATGAAGCTGAAGTTCCTCTCCACACACAGGATAAACTACCCGAATGGATTTTTCTTTCCAACGAAGACATCTGGAAAAAGCACGGGGGGTATGAAGGCCCAAGGCCACAACAAATCAAACTGCAGCTGATCAGCCGCATTGCTGCAGAATTAATTGTTGCTGCAGGCAAGACATTTTCTCTCCCATATGCTCCATTATTCACGCCAGCTTTGCAGCCAAAAGAATTTTCCAACAACGACGTTTCCTCAATTGAAACACTAACCGAGCAAAAAGGGCCAGAGAAGCGGTCTTCGAAACCCTGCACCTGGGATTAAACAAACATCAATGAATGGATTAAACAAACATTAATGGATGGATTGAACAAACATCAATGGATGGTTTAAACAAACACCAATGAATGGATATTCAGAGACTCATTGAAACCTCGAGCTAAGCCTTAAGAGTATTGGCCACTTCTTTCCAAAACAACCCCAGGAGATCCATTGGTCCATGCTAGATGATACACCAATCCTTCGGCCATTTCTCGTTGAAGGGAAATTCCTGCTCACAGACTTATCTTTTTGATAATGGACTTGGTTCTGCTAATGAGCTTGCTTCTGCTAATGGGATTAAAAGCATTTTCAATTTCATTTTCAATTTTCTCAGTAAAAATTTAAGGATGGAGAATTGGAGAGAGCTGGGCGTATTTATACCCTCGCCCGCAGATTCGCAGCCTCGTATTTATTTGCAGCCCCTTACTCTCGCACTATAAAAACCCACGTCCCCCCTTACTCTCGCACTATAAAAACCCATGTCCCCCCCCTTGTTCTTCAAACATACTTTTTTGCTTCTTCTTGAAATCATTGGGAAATTCCGCCTGCCGATGATGCATTGCAACGACCGATCAACACAAGAAAGGTCCACCATGCATGCACAACAAGTATGTCAAGGACCAAATTGCGCTTGGCAACAACTGCCGTTTGCAGCCGACTATCTGGATGAACTAACATCGGACTCGAGCCGGGTCCCTGCCGGTGGGGTGTGTGTTCCTGCATATGGAAGCAGGAGTCAAATTTGCGCGGCAGAACACCCGTACACCTCCGCGCTTTTGACACCGCATAAGTCGTCCAAGCTATCGACACGCCGTCTCCATGTCCAAAAGAAGAGCTTATCCGCAACCGCAGTACGCCGCCACTCCGCAGCCTGCGGCCCCGGCTCAATACAACCAAGGCTATGGGGCTGAGCAGTTGAATCAAAACTTCAACAGCATGAACATCAACCAGGCTGCTCCCGTCGATCACGGTGCCGTGGCCAACGGCGCTACTCCCGTCAACGGTGGCTACCCGCCACAATACGGCGCCAACGCCGGTGGCTACAGTCAATACGGCCAACAAGCCGGCCATTACCAGCAACCGGCTGCCGCTGCCAGCTATGGACAACAGGGCTCCCACTACGGCGATTACAACGCAGGCTTGGCGCCTCAGACCTCGGTAGGTTACCAGATGGACGGTAGCCAATCATTGCCCTTGAACGAGTTGTATACCACGGACTTGTCGAAGGAATTGCCTCCTTCCATCAGCGATTTGGCGTTGCCTCCGCCTCCAATCATCTTGCCCAGCACGTCGCAGCTTATTCCTTCGGCTGAGGGCAGCAACGCCAACCCTGACTATTTTCGGTCGACTTTGAATGTGATTCCCACCACCGGCTCGCTCTTGAAGAAATCCAAGTTGCCATTGGCTTTGGTGGTGAGGCCTTACAATGACTTGCACGATGCCGACGAGCAGATTCCAGTCACCCGGGACACCACCATCTCGAGATGTCGCCGTTGTCGGGGCTACATCAATCCGTTCATCACATTGACTGACAGCTACAAGAAGTGGCGGTGTAACTTTTGTGGCTTGCAAAACGACATCCCCGCCGCTTTCGACTACGACGATGTGACTCAGAGAGCCACCAACAGATACGACCGTGTGGAATTGAACCACTCAGTGGTGGAGTTTGTGGCTCCAAAGGAGTACATGGCTAGAACCCCGCAGCCCATCGTTTACACCTTCATTATTGACGTGTCTGCAGACGCCATCAACTCGGGCATGACGTCCACAGTGTCAAGGACCATTTTAGAGAGTTTGGACAGAATTCCCAATAAAAACAAGACGGCTAGAATCTCCATCATTGGTGTGGACTCGTCATTGTACTACTTCAGGTTCAAAGAGGGCTTGGTCGATGCCCCGGACATGTTGGTTGTGTCGGACATTGACGAGCCATTCCTTCCTTCGCCTGAGGGTTTGTTGATTAACTTGGATGAAAACAGAAAGTCCATTGAGAAATTGTTGTACGAGTTCCCCACGTACTTCGAGGGCACCGCCAACAAGAGCTTCGCCTTGGGGCCAGCCTTGAGAGCCGGTCACAAGATGATTTCGAGTATTGGAGGAAAGTTGGTGGTATTCTCTTCCAGCTTGCCTAATGTCGGTGAAGGCAAGTTGGCTGTTAGAGACGAAGCCACTCACTCCGGCAAACCTAAAGAGTCGCAGGCATTGTTGACTGCAGCAAACTCGTTCTACAAGTCCTTTGCGGTAGAGTGCAACTCCGCACAAGTGACGATCGACTTGTTTTTGACAGGATCCAAGTACCAGGATGTGGCTACGTTGTCCAACTTGCCCAGATTCACCGCTGGTCAAACGCACTCCTACCCATCATGGATCTGCACCAAGATTGAAGACGTGACTAAGTTGTCGAAAGAAATTAGCGAGCATTTGTCCATGGATATCGCGTTGGAGGCAGTGTTAAGGGTGAGATGCTCGGCCGGCTTCAGAATGAGCGGCTTCTTCGGAAACTTTTTCAACAGATCGTCGGACCTTTGCTCGTTCCCAACCTTCCCAAGAGACCAGGGATACGTCATCGAAGTGGCTATCGAAGAGACTATCCCCAAGTCGGTGGTCTTCTTCCAGGCCGCGGTTCTACATTCCACGTGTTTTGGCGAGAGAAGAATCCGTGTGATGAATTTGGCCATTCCCACGTCATCGAAGTTGGATGACATTTACGCGTCTGCTGACCAATTGGCCATCACCAACTACTTCACGCATCGTGCCATCGAGAAAGGTTTGTCCAGCACCTTGGCTGCTGGCCGTGAGTACTTGACCAAGAGCATTGTGGACATCTTGAACGTGTACAAGAAAGACCTCGTTCCAGGAAACGTGACCGGATCTTCTCCGCTCCAGTTGTCGACCAACTTGAGAATGCTTCCTTTGTTGATCTTTTCGTTGACAAAGCACTTGGGATTCCGCGAGCAGCGGGTGCCGGCCGACCACCGTGCCATTGCGTTGAACAACTTGGGCTCATTGCCTCTCGCTCATTTGGTCAAGTCTATCTACCCTACGGTGTACTCGTTACACAACATGGAGGATGAGTGTGGATTGCCTCAGGAGTATGTGCAGATCAACGAAGAGACCGGCGAGGAGGAAACCATCACCAGCACGGAGATTTTGTTGCCGGAGCCTATAAACGACACCAAGGCGTCGTGGCAGACGTACGGGTTGTACCTCATCGATAATGGATCCGAGCTCTTTTTGTGGGTGTCTGGAGACGTGGTGCCTGGTTTGGTACAGGACTTGTTTGGCACAGACAACTTGTACGGCATTCCGACCGGCAAGACCGAGCTTCCCGAGTTCAGCGAAGAGGAGTCGAGTTTCAACTACAAGGTGCGGCAGATTGTGGCCAAGATCCGCGAGCAAAAGGATCTGATTGTCTGGAAGAGTTTGTATGTGATTATCGGTGGGTCGTCGAACGAGCCCATTGAGATGACGCAGCAGAGAGATTTGATGGCTTTGAGATTGTGGGCCTTGAGCTGCTTGGTGGAGGACAAATCGCAGTTTGAGCAGGGCTACAGAGAATTCTTGGCCAGCTTGAAGGGCAAAATTGCAGTTTGAGCCGAGCAGATGGGCGCCAGCATGGGCGCTGTGACATGCTTCAATAAAACGAAAATCGTGTTGGTTTTTTGTAAATATGTGGAGTGGCACGAGACTATCATCGCACTTGGCGAGTGAGGCTGCCCGCATACCTGGCTGCCCACACGACCAGACCAGGATGCAGGACTCACTATATTGCAACTTACATGTTGCTAATCTGCCGCAAGCAGAAGCTGCTGTAGCGGGCGACGACAATGCAGAGCGGCCGAGTGGTGCACACAGGGCTGTATACTGCATACAGCCCGGTCACGGAACGTCATGCAGCAGCGGCCATCAAGCAAGAAGCAGGACAGCCTCCCCAAAGCGGGCAGCAGCAGGAGCCGGCATGGAGCGGACCGCCTGCAGGATCTCCGGGTAGTGGGCCCGAAGGTTTCGGGAAATGGGGCCGCCACGGGCCAATGTCACGGCCAAGGCCTGCTTGAACTTCAGCGCAAGCCGCTCGTAAAACACACTCGCAAGCAGCAGCCCAAGCGCCAGCTCCACGGCAGCAAGAAGAGGGCGGGGGGTACGGGTGTCCTGCACAGAGAGCACGGCCGCCAACGTCAGCACAAAGGTGGCCAGCGCCAGCTGCACGTCGGCGAAGGTCAGCACCAAGAGACGCGGCGACTGGAGCGCACGCGTCAAGGAGGCAAGCGACACCTGTATGGACTTTGCAATGGCGGCCAGCTCCAAAAGCGCCATAAGCGCCAGCGGCAGCATCACGTGCAACGCCGCCAAGTTCAGCTGGAGCAGCGAGTTCGTGGGCAGGAACGAGGAGTGGTGGCCCAAGTCGTGGGATATCTGGCTGGAGAGCGTGGCGCAGAAACTGGCCCACTTCTGCTCAAGCTGGGGCTTGTATTCCTGCACAAGGCGCACCGGCCGGAGCACCCCAGCAAACTCGTTAACGGCGCCATTTTCGCCGGAGAAATCGGGGCTTCGGGCCCCCTCGTGCGGCGCAGCCACCTCCGGGTCGAAATCCGCATAGAACTGCGCCACCAGCCGAAGCAACTGAGCCCTTCGCCCCACATCTTCCTCCACACCTTCCTCTTCGCCCTCCAACTGTTGCACAAACAACAAGAAAAAGGAACATCCCCGTAGCAACTGTAGAGTGTCGTGGATGCGGCCAAAAGCCTCCTTCAATCGCTCGGCGTCCTCATACGGCCGAACCAACTCGTCCTCGATGCGCCGATATGTCGTCTGAAGGCGCCGATTGGCGGGAACAAGCACGGAGTCAATGCGGTCGTGCACGGCCTCAACGGCAAACACATTGTGGAGGAGTTCGGAGTGGCTGGCGGCGGTTAGCGCCCGGATTCGACGGTCACATTCGGCGGCGTCAAACTGGAGTTTTTTGAGGGCGGTGGCCACGTCGAGTTCGTCGTCGCCGGCGTTCGTGGCCTGGAGAAGCGACGCTGCAGAACGGACGGCGCCGAAGTCGCCGGCGAGAAACGCCTCGAATTCCGACACGTCTTCCATGAGAAAGAGGAGGTGCGGGAGGTGCACCAGTACACCGGCCGACTGCGGCGTGTATGCAGGCATGCGAGGGGGGTACGGGTGCACCGGCTGACTGCGGCGTGTATGCAGCACTACACCACCCTTCTGTATGCAGGTCACCATACCCGGGCTGTGACAGCCATCCCATTGGTTCTGTTAAATGAGCCCATCTCCATCAATACCTGTTACTTTTTATCTTAAAAGTTATTTTGATAGTAGTTCATTATTTATACCTCCTATTTTATATTTATTTATAAAGTCTACTATTAATTTACGTATACCCATCTCCAAGCAGATGAGCATTTAGTATAATAAATCTTAAATTCAATTAAAATATTTTTCAATCATTTTACATTTGTTTCATTACTCTAATTAACAAAAAAATAAGATAAAATCATTTATTTTATAAGCTCATACACCTTTAGGTGCAAATTTATTTTATAAGCTCATACACCTTTAGGTGCAAATTTATTTATAAATAATCAAAATTTGATAATCTCATAATTTAGTATTCATAAACCGATTTATTTAATAATATTTATCTTTAAAATTATCAATATTTAGCATAAAATAAATACCTTTATTAGTATTAGTACACCATAAATATAACCACACAATAGCTGTGTTAACTACGGCATGCCTATGCCCAGCACTGCAGCATTCCATCCTGACTGTAACCAACGCCAGCAAGAAGGCTTTGGGGAGGGTTTCTTCTTGCATTACCTATATGCAGGACACCATACACCAGCACGTATTGGTGGCTTCCTCCACGCAGCCGTGGCCACGAATCTACTTCGCCGCGGCCATGGTTCTACCTCGCCGCGTTTCAGCCTCCTGCATTCACTGTGTTCATCTACACACTTGTGCAACGATTGTGCTTCGTATCCGCTTCTGTTCCACCGCCCGGCGCCGGTACTCGTGCAAGGTTCACTCGGTCCGAAACCTGGGCTTGGCGGGCGCCGGCTGGGGCTTGGGCTTGCGCCGGGGCTTGTGTGCAGTACCACCATATTTTCGGCGCTTTTCCTCCTTTTCCCGGCGTTTCTGCTCCTTCTCGCGCGCCTGTCGGCGCTCGCGGCTGGCCGCCTTATTCTCCCGCTTCTTCTTGCCCTCGCGGCGGCGCCGGTGGCGGGTTCTGTCGAGGTCGATTTTGGCGTTATATGCAGTCACATCTAGAACTTTGGCGCCGCTGCCGCCACCGGCCGCCGGCAAGCGCCAGACGAAGTACGTCGACTCGGATAGCTCGACGGCAGCCGCCGCGAACTGGGCTTCCTGCTCGGCGGAGTACTTCAGGAAATAGAACTCTGTAGGGCGTTCGTTCACGATTTTTTCATCATCGGCATCCTCTCGAAGCGAGATTTTGGTGTCTGCAGAATCGCCGGCGAAAAGACGAAAAGCAAAGGCCTCTTCGGCGGCAGAATCGGAGCCCTGGGGATCCAGAGCCGGGGCATTGGCGGGCGCCGCCGAAAAATTGCCTTTTTCGGGCGGGATTTCGACCTCGTCAAACTCGAGTGCCGGCAAGTACACCTCTTCATCGCTGGGCTCTTCGTCGGACTCGTAGAGCGCCGATCTCGAAACGCTGGAGTTAGTACGGGCGATGAGCATCGCAGATAGAGACGTTTTTGCCGGATTGGGCGTCGCTTCTGTGCAGGACCACGGCGGCCGGCGCCCGACGGCGGGGGGAGCCGCCCGAGTTGGCGCCAGGTACGTACACTTTGTATTCCATGGCTTCGGGGCAGCAGGCGCGATGCTCTGAGAAGGTGCGTTTATATGCAGGACCACACCCCAGCAGCCGTGCCGGCGTGGCCTATCTAGGGACTGCAGGTGGGGTACGGTCGGACGCGCTGTGTGCAGTACGCCAACTACGGCAAGTTGGCTCCGTATTAGCTACGGGCAATCTCGAGAAATTCTCATGGGTCATTACGCGTATACTCATTCCAATGATCCACTATTCTGCAGATACTTGAGATGTCCGGACAGGACAGGTTTCAAACTTCTCTGGAGCCAGAAGAACAGAAACAAAAGAAGCCAGAAAAGAAATCAAAAGAAGCCAGAAAAGAAATCAAAAGAAGAAGCCAGAATGGAGCCAGAAGAAGCCATCGGCAATCACCAGAGTGGAGTGTTGGCGGCCTGCACAGTGCGCAAGATGTCGGCTCTGCGGCTGAGCTTGGGTGGAATGAAGCCAAGATGCTCTTTTGGTGTAGCCGGGGCCTCGGGTGCAGGCACCACAGCCACAGTCATGTCCACCTCGTTGATGAGACCTGCTCCCCACACCCGGGCATACACCTCTGGAAACGCGTCCTGCACATAGCGCGCCACGGCGTCGTGGTCCAAGTAGTGGAGCTGGAGCCTGCAGAATTTGGCAGCGCCGTTCTTCTCCACCCGGCCGTTGCTGCCCACGCCCACCATCTCAAAAAACAACGCCCAGAGCCGCGTCTTGGTCTCGTCGCCGATCTCGGGGCCGGCGCCGAGGTCCATGTCCTGCACAGAGCGCGACACGAGCATCAGAATCTGAAGATCCACCACACACTTGCGGCCCGCCACCTGCATCACGTAGAGCGGCGTGTAGCGACGGACGTCTGTGTGCAGTCCCAACACGAAATCCCGGAGCCCGATCGGGTACTCGTTGACAATGCACTCGAGTTCAAGCGCGTGCTTCTTTTCCTGCATCTGCGCAGCAGCCTGGCGGGCGTGTTCGGCAGCACGGGCCTTTTGCTTCTGTTGGTCGATTTCCTGCTGTTTAAGCTGTTCGATTCGCTGCTTCTCCTCTTCGAGTCTTTTTCTCTCCTTCTCTTTTTCTGCCTGGAGAAACATCTCTCTACGGGCTTTTTTCTTGGCTTGCACCTTCTCCTGCCATATTTTTGCCTCCTCTGCAGCTTTGATTCTCTGTTCCTCTTGAGTCTTGAGCAAAGCTGCGGCCATGGCGATTTCTTCTGGTGTCTTGGCCTGTTGCTCTTGTTTCGGGGGCGACAGGGGCTTTTCCAATTTTTCCATTCCCAGCTTTTCATTTTCTGGTTTTGGTTCCGATTCCTTTTTTGCTGTTGAGGTCTCGGCTTTGGAGTTCTTTGCGGGCTCTTTGGAACCGTTTTGCAGGTCCTTTTGCAGGTCCTTTTCCACCTTTTGCAGGTCCTTTTCCACCTTTTCCAATCCCCTTTCCTGTTCCCTTTCCACCTTTTCCAATCCCCTCTCCAATCCCCTCTCCAATCCCTTTGCAGCCAAGTCCGGCTCAGTTGAGCCCCGCGGCAGAAGCCGCCTTTTGGCCGGCTCCACATCCGAGCCCGATAGCGGCCGCTTCCGGCCCTCCGCCTGCTCCAAAAGCTGAACCTCCCTGGGGTCGTACTGCACAGAGTACCGTGCTATCTCCACCGGCAGTAAGCCGTCGTCACGTGCAACCTTGGGATCGGCGCCCTTGGATAAGAGAAAGCGGGTCACTTCGTACACCCCCCGTCCCACAGACGCCAAAAGTGCATTCACGCCCACGCTGTTTTTCTCATTGATATCGAACCGTCCCGGATTGAGCCCCAACAAGATGTCCACGAGCTCCACGTGCCCGTTTCTTGCGGCAAGATTTAGAATGTCGGGCATTTTCAGGAGCGTGAAAGCGTTGGTGATGAAATCCTCCGCAGTGGCTTCCTTGAGGCCCTGGGCCGCATATTTGTAGATCAGCGGGTTCTTTTTCTTCACCAAATCCGAAAAGTAGCTTTCCGCCGGATCCTCCACCTTTCTGGGCGCAGCCGGCGAAAAAGCCTGTAGTTGGCCGAGAATCTCGTCATACTCGTCGTCTTCTTCCTTGAGAAGGAGAAGTTTGGTGAGCGTGGAGTGGCCATCGATATTGCAGATGTGGGGGTCGGCGCCGCTTTCTAGAAGAGCGCCCACAGTGTCCAGGTGCTTGTTTTCTGCAGCGTCCATCAAGGGAGTTTCAAAGTCGCCTGCTTCAAGCGCCTGCCTGTTGACATCAGCACCGTGGGAAATGAGAAATTTGACAATGTCGGTGTGTCCAGCAAGCGCAGCCTCGTGAAGGCACGTGAAGCCGCCGAAGTCGCTTTCATTGGGGTTGGCGCCTTTTCGTACGAGTTCCTGCGCCTCGGACAAGTTGCCCTTTTTGCAGGCTCTCTGTAACTGGGAGCGGCCGGTGGAGTCCCGCTTGATTTTGTAGGTTTTCGGCTCCGATTTGGGGGTTCCGTTGCCCATGCTTTCGAGGCGTGCAGTGGGTTCACGCAGGCTTGCGTTCACAGCAGTCTGGGGATTTTCGGATCTGCGCTGGTTTTCGGGCTCGAGATTCTCGTTTTCTCCGTTTGCGTGCCCGTGTCTTTCACTTTCAACGCCATCGCTTTCGTCGGCATTTCGGTCCGAGTCAGATGCGTCGTTATCGGAAACCACTATATTTCTTTTGATGCGTCTTCTTTCTGCATCGCTTCCGGGCTTGCGCAACAAGCGCTTGGAGTCGTGCAAGGAGTAGGGAGTTTCGTTGATGACGGTTTCGGCCTCGGACAAATCGGGGTTTTCTGTCTTTTCCTCGGAGAAATCGGGGTTTTCTGTCTTTTCCTTGGAGAAATCGTGGTTTTCTGTCTTTTCCTTGGAGAAATCGTGGTCGGTCTTTTCCTCGGAAATGCTCATGTTTCGAAGGAAATCGTCGGTGGTAGTGTTCCCGATGGGCGAAAGAACAGAGGAGTCCGGAATGTTGGAGTCCGAGTCCAGCGAAGCGTTATGACGGATGGGCGAGCTGGGATGGAGCGGTTTGGATGTCTTCGGGGCCTTTGTTTCGGAGTCGTTTGAGCTGGAAGCGTGAACTGCGCTTTGGGCTTTCGAAGGGTTCGAGGCGGGCGCTGGGGATTCGGATGTTTTGCCAGAACCCACAGCGGAATCTGCGGGGGCTTCGGTGGGGACGGGAGCATGCGGGGTTTTCTCGTGTTCGTTGTCTGGCCCCTTTTGCTCTTGTTTCACATCCTTCACATCTTTCACATCTTTCACATCTTTCACATCTTTCACATCTTTCACATCCTTATCTGGAACTTTCTTCTCTGGAACTTCCTTCTCCGGCACCTCCTTCTCCAGCCCCGCTGGCTCTTGCTTCACCCCCTTCCCTGCCCCCTCCCTGTAGTCTCTGCCGCCCGCATCACGTGGAGCCTGCTCCACCAGATCCTGCACCAGATCCTGCACCAGGTCCCGCTCAGACGGCCTCTTGGGCTTGTAGTGGTCTCTGGCCTGGTTTGGCTGGTTTTGACGCGAAAACCCCGCCGAAAAAGCAGGCCGGCTCTTTGGGTCCCGCTCGAACTTTCGGCTCGTCAGCCGCCGCTCGTCCAAAAGCTCCGACCCGTCACTGCGGCCCTCGCCTCGCCGGTCCGTGTCACGCTCCCGCCTCCACCCGCTGTCGTATCTTTTGCCGGGACGGTACTTGCTTCCTTGGTTGCTTTGGTACAGGTCATACACAGGGGGCGTGCGGCGGTGAGCCGAGCCGCCTCCCCTGAATCCGTAGTATTCGTGGTCGCTGCGCCTGTACTGGTTGGCTGGGTCGCTGTAGCCGTAGGTTTTTCCGTGGAAGCGGTTGTAGTAGTCGTCGCCCCTTTCTGCGGGATCTCTTTCGGATCTTTCGGGTCTTTCTCCTCTTTCGGGTCTTTCTCCTCTTTCGGATCTTCCTCCTCTCTCTCCTCTCTCTCCTCTCTCGTTTCGGCTAGCTGGATGCCTGTCGTACATCGGACACGTGTTGGTTGGATTGTTGGTTGGGTTGTTGGTTGGATTGTTGGTTGGATTGTTGGTTGGATACCGTTCTCGAGGTATAGATTGTTGCTGCGTGCTGCAGAGCAATTTGAGTTAATCCCTCTCTGAATTCCTAGCTGATGATGTTCGGCTTAAGCAGTGTTTAGCGATGCTTACCGTCTAGTACTTGTGGATTACTTGTGCGAATTTTCGCTGGCGGCCTGCACACAACCACACATAGCTATAGAAGGCCCAATCCGCCGGGCGAACCCTAATTGGGCTACTCCTGGCCGTCAAACAAAACCGTTGTCGGGCCAAACGACCGATGGTGCCTCGATGGCCCGGTGGTGCCTCGATGGTCCGGTGTGGGTATATTCGGCAGGTTGCAGACAACAATCCCGGACTCGGCACAGCACATAAGTGTCCGAAGTCATGACGTTCATACTCTCATAGTCTCTCGCCAAAGTCCATCAACTCAAAAATTAGGCTCATATTGGGGCAGATGCGGTCGCAGGCATCCACCACATTGCCCAAGTCTCCAATCTCCTGCACAAACGCATGGGGTGAGCCCTGGGTACCCGACTTCAAGAGTTCATAGGCTTCATTCACCGAAAGACCAAATTTCGTCATAAAGTAAGCCACCACCACGCAGGCCAGCCGCAGAACTCCACACTGGCAGTGAACCAAGATCTTCTTTCCGGGCTGGTCCATGGCTCTTATTCGCTCCGTGATTTCCGGCAAGTCGTGCAGAATCTTGGACGTGTGAGACCATGGCACCCATAGATACTGCCTCAGGCCACCTTTGGTGTCGAACCTATCAGCGAGGTCTGTGCACTCCTTGGCCACATTGACCACAAGATCATAGTCGTTGATATCCACTTTGTATTCGGATGTGTTGGGGTCCGAAAAGAGAAATAGTCTCAGGTTGAGCGCGTTGGCGGGGCCTTCTGGGTACGCGTACACCATCAGACTCTCCTGGAGTTCCTCTGGAATCGTGAATGTGTAGCTCTCGTTGCGAGAATAGAACGCCTTTGAGGCGGCGTCTTCAGACTCGTGGAGCTCCGCCTTGATGATTTCTGTGTCGTCGATTAGATCCACAACTCGGAGTTTTTCTGTAATGGCGTCTTCGTTTGAGTAGTTCTGCGAGCTTGGCCCAAACGGGCTTTGGAGCAGGTCTCCGTCAACCAGTTGCCATGACGGTAGGCTGGGCGGCAGGACGGCGGCATGGCCGGCGCTGGCCCCGTTTCCGTGCATGTGTTCGCCCACACCTCCTTTGGAGGCTCTATCTTCAGTTGCTGTCGCAGTTTCCCCATTTCCAGGGACCGCCTTCGGACCACTTGGCTTTTCGTGGACTTTCCTCTCAAAACTGTCCCTGTGTTCCATCCCCTGCACGCTGCAGGTTCTGGTGGGCGTGGCCTCCGCAGACGGAATGGAGAGCGCAGGAGGTCTATTTCTCTTGGGAGTCAGCAGCGTCGTGTGCAGTGTGTGCAGTGTGTGCAGTGTCGTATGCAGTGTGTGCAGTGTCGTATGTGGAGGGCTGATATTCAACGAAAGGTTCTTCATGTTGATATTTCGGGAGTTCAGGAGCGATGCCGGCTTGTGCAGGTGCCTCGGCGAGTAGTTCATGGACCCTAGGCCAACGGGAGTTGCCGGGGGAGGGTTGTAAAAAGGCCCGGAGGCCTGGTAGTGTTCGTTGCTGGTACACGCTATGTCGGAGTCCATTCTGGGGCGTTTTGGCTGTGTAAGGGGCTCAGGGATAAAGTACCAGCGATGTAATGGGAAGAAAAGGCTCAAAATCGGCGTATTTCGGCCGGCGTTTTTCCCTGGTGCTGAGCGTTCTGCGCCCTATACAATGGGAGTTCTCCGATGGGGCCGTTCTCGTAAACAGGCTCGGAATAAGGGGCGTGTTGCTGTGGCCAGATGGATGGAAGGGGCACAAAACTCCGGCGTTTGGGACGGCAGATGCGGACTAGTGGTTGCTGCAGAGATTCGGGCGGGAGTAGTCGGCAGTCCAGGCCAGGTAAGTGGTTTCAGGGGCGTAAGCAGAATGATATTGTGGTAGTCAACTGTGGAGGGAAGCGCGGTGGAAAAAGGTACCGCCAGATCTGGAAGACGCGCGGCTTGTCTGCAGGGCGCCGGGTATGTAGGCAATGCAGGCGAGTTTCAGGGAGGAGCGGGGCGTTGGATGGAGAAGGGGCGGGTGGGATTATGTGTGGGCGTAGCGAGGCAGAGGGGGGCAGGCCCGGCGGCGCTGAAACGCACGTGAAACGCACATGAATCACACATGAAACGAGGCTGCATGCAGTTCTGAAACACCCCGGCGCTCCTCGAGCAGGCGCTGCACATGAGCCCGCGTCACGCGGCAACACGTGCCTCCAGGGACCTACGTACGTTTCGCTGATGTGATATTGGTCGCTATGATCAATGCGGCGATATCCGCCTTGGTTATGCAATGGGAGTTCTCTGACACCGCTTGCACGGATGTTCTTGGATCCCGAGTTTCTGTTTCTGCTTCAGTTGCTCAGAATGGATTGAAACCTGTGAATTCTGCTTGACCCAACTTCCCCTGTGGTTGTCATCGTCTCGTGGTGACTTCTGGATCGTTCTGATGAGCCTTCTTTCTCCGTTCAGCAAGCCTTTCTGATCAGCCTTCTTCTCCGTTCAGCAAGCCTTTCTGATCAGCCTTCTTCTCCGTTCAGCAAGCCTTTCTGATCAGCCTTCTTCTCCGTTCAGCAAGCCTTTCTGATCAGCCTTCTTCTCCGTTCAGCAAGCCTTTCTGATCAGCCTTCTTCTCCGTTCAGCAAGCCTTTCTGATCAGCCTTCTTCTCCGTTCAGCAAGCCTTTCTGATCAGCCTTCTTCTCCGTTCAGCAAGCCTTTCTGATCAGCCTTCTTCTCCGTTCAGCAAGCCTTTCTGATCAGCCTTCTTCTCCGTTCAGCAAGCCTTTCTGATCAGCCTTCTTCTCCGTTCAGCAAGCCTTTCTGATCAGCCTTCTTCTCCGTTCAGCAAGCCTTTCTGATCAGCCTTCTTCTCCGTTCAGCAAGCCTTTCTGATCAGCCTTCTTCTCCGTTCAGCAAGCCTTTCTGATCAGCCTTCTTCTCCGTTCAGCAAGCCTTTCTGATCAGCCTTCTTCTCCGTTCAGCAAGCCTTTCTGATCAGCCTTCTTCTCCGTTCAGCAAGCCTTTCTGATCAGCCTTCTTCTCCGTTCAGCAAGCCTTTCTGATCAGCCTTCTTCTCCGTTCAGCAAGCCTTTCTGATCAGCCTTCTTCTCCGTTCAGCAAGCCTTTCTGATCAGCCTTCTTCTCCGTTCAGCAAGCCTTTCTGATCAACCTTCTTCTCCGTTTCAGATCGATCCTTTCCGATCAACCTTCTTCTCCGTTCAGCAATCCTTTCTGGTCAACCTTCTTCTCCGTTCAGATCGATCCTTTCCGATCAACCTTCTTCTCCGTTCAGCAATCCTTTCTGATCAACCTTCTTCTCCGTTCAGATCGATCCTTTCTGCTGGTCCAGACTTATCTGTAGGGAGCGTCCGCGTCAATACAGTACTGCAACTCTTGCTCCCACTTGTCGCCGTTCTCCAACAACTTCTCCTTGTTGTACAATAGTTCCTCTCTGGTCTCGGTACTGTACTCGACATTTGGAGACTCCACGATGGCATCCACCGGACACGACTCCTGGCAGTAGCCACAGTAGATACACTTGGTCATGTCAATGTCGTACTTGTAGGTTCTTCTGGAGCCGTCAACACGCTCCTCGGCCTCGATGGTGATGGCCTGAGCAGGACAGATTGCCTCACACAATTTGCACGCGATGCACCGCTCCTCTCCGCTGGGGTAACGGCGCAACGCATGCTCCCCCCTGAAACGGGGCGAGATGGGGCCCTTTTCGTAGGGGTAGTAGATTGTGTATGGCGACCGGAAGTACATCTCCATACAGATGTACATTCCTCTGGCGATTTCGTTGAGGAAAAAGAACTTGGTTGCTTTGGAAAGGGCCGACTCGCTGCTCTCCTCCCAGGTCTTGGGGCGGGCCTGTCTGAAGCCTTTTGGCCAGACTGATTGTGTGGAGCCACCGGTGGTTAGGTACTCGGTGACAGGAGCAGCCACGGCGGGCTTGGCCAATTTGGCGCTGCTGCTCAAAGCACGGAGACTTCTGAAGGGAAGCATTGTGGTGAAGAAAAAGGAAGGATTTGGTTTTTTGGTAACGCGAAAACATGTTGCGGTGATTGGCTGCGCGAGGCCCGTGCACCCACCCACACCGCACCCGTACATTCCCGTAAACACACCCGTACACCTAGCCGTGCGGTTGGAGAACGACGACCACGACACTTCCCATTTAGCCACCATGTGCTTCGATTCCTGCATACAGCACGCAAAATGCAACGTGGTTGGGTTTGTTGACAGCACCCCGGGGCTGGTGTGTGCAGGACCCAGTTTCACGCCATTGGCAGCGAACTGATCCGAGTTGCCGATCAAGAAAATTGGCTGCCAATGAATACGCAGACGCTCTGCTCTTTTAGGCCAGCTGTGCAGGAGAGTCCATTTTAGTCGATTGGCTTACCAAACAGTTCTGCGGGAGTGGTCAAATGCAAGCCTCGGAGGCAGGAACGCTTTGGAGACAGAGCCCATTTGGAGACAGTTGTTCTTTTTTGGGACAGACGCCCGATTTGGAAGCAGTTGTTCTATTTTGAGACAGATGCCCGATTTGGAAGCAGATGCCCAATTTGTAAGCATATGTTCTATTTTGAGACAGATGCCTAATTTGGAAACAGTTGTTCTATTTTGAGACAGATGCCCGATTTGGAAGCAGATGCCCAATTTGGAAGCAGATGCCCGATTTGGAAACAGATGTTCTGTTTTGAGACCGATGCCCGATTTGGAAACATATGTTCTACTTTGAGACAGAGCCCATCTGGAAACAGATGTTCTTTTTTGGAGACAGATGTTCTGTTATGAGACCGATGCCCATTTGGAAGCAGATGCCCAATTTGGAAACAGATGTTTTCTTTTGAGACAGACGCCCAATTTGGAAACAGATGTTCTGTTTTGAGACCGATGCCCCATTTGGAAACAGATGTTCTACTTTGAGACCGATGCCCGATTTGGAAACATATGTTCTGTTTTGAGACAGACGCCCTTCTGGAAACAGATGTTCTTTTTTGGGACAGACGCCCGATTTGGAAGCAGTTGTTCTATTTTGAGACAGATGCCCGATTTGGAGACAGATGTTCTGTTATGAGACCGATGCCCCATTTGGAAACAGATGTTCTACTTTGAGACAGAGCCCATCTGGAGACAGATGTTCTACTTTGAGACAGAGCCCATCTGGAGACAGATGCCCGATTTGGAGACAGATGTTCTGTTATGAGACCGATGCCCATTTGGAAGCAGATGCCCAATTTGGAAACAGATGTTTTCTTTTGAGACAGACGCCCAATTTGGAAACAGATGTTCTGTTTTGAGACCGATGCCCCATTTGGAAACAGATGTTCTGTTTTGAGACCGATGCCCGACTTGGAAGCAGATGCCCAATTTGGAAGCAGATGCCCGATTTGGAAGCAGTTGTTCTATTTTGAGACAGAGCCCATTTGGAAGCAGATGCCCGATTTGGAAACAGATGTTCTGTTTTGAGAGAGATGCCCGATTTGGAAACATATGTTCTGTTTTGAGACAGACGCCCATCTGGAAACAGTTGTTCTATTTTGGGACAGATGCCCATTTGGAAACACACGCCCATCTGTTTCCAGATGTTCTGTTAACCACGCCCATTTACACAAATACGTCATCGGCGAGCCAACACGCTTGCCCAGGGCCTTCCGGTCTAGAAGTCCAACCCGGCACTAGCCACAGAATGGCCATTGTCCTTTTAGCTGGTTCGTGCACGACTCCAGATAAGGCAGGTGCGCTCTATGTACAGGACAGCAGCATGAGACCAGCGAAGCCCGCGGCCGCCAGACCCCAGCAAACCGAGGCCACAAGACTCGCCCCACAAACAGAGTGCACCTCGTGGATAATGGAGTACTGCATACAGAGGCCACATCGTGGATAATGGGGTACTGCATATAGAGACAGCGCTGATGCCCCGCCTTCGATGATCCGAACGATGCGTTGAGATGGACGCCACAAAATTCCCTTGTTTTCAGTGCACAAGGTGGTGGCAGACGCCGAACCGGCTACAATTTCCTTTTCGGGGCCTCGCATGCAGGAGCTCCAGCCGCTGCCATGCAGTTTGCAAACCCGACTTCCCGACGCTCCATGCGCTATGTGCAGGCTGGAGCACACACCGAGCACCAAGCATACACCCCTGCAGTCCATGTCTTGGTGTCTGGGCGCGTCTGTGTGCCACATGGGTCACGTGAGGTATCACGTGCTGTATCACGTGTCAGGTCACGTGCGCCGTTTCGCACCGCACGTGACCGCGGTTCACCTACATTGCCATCCTCGTGCCCCCTTTTCACGCTCCACTTCTGCTGATGATTCCCATACAACCGACCCCAAAAAGCCGCCAAGGCTTCGACAACATGCCGCTCGTGTCGCCCGTGACCACGCCCTCTCGTTCCACCCCCCAAAGCCCCCAAATTCCCGAGGAAATCTCTCAAGATGAACGAAACAATTTGCCCATCCACGGCGAGCTCCCGCTTGTACGGTGCATTGCCCGGGCACGGATCCCCACGGTCCACGGCCCCGAGACGTTTCTACATTTGTACGAAAACGACCTAGATAACAAGGAGCACTTGGCCATTGTGTTTGGCGAGGATATCCGGTCACGGTCGCTATTTCGGCGGCGCGACGACGACACGCCACAAAGCCGAATGACACGTGGCGCGTACGTGGGCCGGCTTTTCCCGGGGCGCACGGAGGCGGATCGGGACGAGCGCTCGGCGCAGGAGCTCCATTTCGACGCCCACGGCGACTTGGTGGTGGAGCCCGCCACCACGTTTCTGGAGCTGGTGCTTGCACGCATCCACTCCGAGTGCTACACGGGCGAGACCGCGTGGTCGGCGCGGTGTGACTGTGGCGAACAGTTCAACGAGGCCGGGCGCCTCATGGGCGAATCGGGTCATGGCTGCATAGTGTACCTCCGGCAGGAGGGACGGGGAATTGGGCTTGGCGAGAAGTTGAAGGCGTACAACCTCCAGGACTTGGGTGCCGATACTGTGCAGGCCAACTTGCTCTTGCGGCACCCGGCCGACGGAAGGCTGTTTTCGTTGGCCACGGCCATCCTCGTTGATTTGGGCCTTTTGCATATCCGGCTTTTGACCAATAACCCGGACAAGATTGTGGCTGTGGAGGGGAAGAATAGAGATGTTCGTGTGGTTGAGCGTGTGCCCATGGTTCCATTGGCCTGGAAGAATGAGGACGGCATCCAGTCGCTGGAGATTGAGGGCTACTTGTCGACGAAGATTGAGCGCATGGGGCACTTGCTCGAGAAGCCTATTAAGATATAGGGGTATTGGACGAAGCCGGGCGGCGCCGAGGCGGAGCCGAAACCGAAGCCGAGCCGAAGCCGAGCCGAAGCCGAGCCGAAGCCGAGAGCGGAGCCGAAACCAAACCAAATCAAACCAAACCAATCCAATCAATTAACCGGAGATTACGATAATACACAAGCGCAAACATGCATAGCCCATCAAGACAGCCGTATCCCACACCACCCCGCCGGCACTATTTGCACCTGCATATAAACGGCGACGCGAGAGTTGTGCATTGAGATGATACGTACGGCATATAACCGCGTCCTGCACCTAAGCACCGCCCGGCTGCTCTTCGGCCCGCTTCAACTCGACCAATCTCTTGGCCTCGTTGTGGACATCCTGCACCTCCTTCGACACCAGCCGGTAGAAGTCGTGCACCTTCACGCCCGCCGGCGTGTTCAAGCTCTTTTCAAAGTAATTGTGCAATTTCTGCGTATAGCAGCTTTTCTGCACCACATTCGTCAACAGCGAAAGCAGCGTCAGCGCCTTCTGGATGTTTTTGGCCGTGGCAGAGTCGGGGTCCTGCAGGTGGAGGTACCTCGTGTCCAAATCCGTCAAAAAAGACACAAACTTGTTGCTGTAGCCTTTCTGGCGGTCCACGGAAAGGGCCTTGTTGATGAGGTCGTCCGACACCTTGTAGCCGGACGCCAAGAGCTGCGCCAAAATTGCCGATTTCGGCTTCTCTTCCTGCAGAATGTCATCATACCGGGTGTCGCCCGTCACCCTGCCGTCCTGCACCTTGTGGTCTCCGGCTTCCATGCTGTTCTGCACCTTGTGGTCTTCCATGGCATCCTGCACCTTGTGGTCTCCGCCTTCCCTGGCAACCGAGTCCGAGTACGAGGGAAGCTCCACTTCCTGCACCTTGACCGCCACGTTTTCCAACTCGGCATCGTTCAAAAGCACTGCCGTTTCCAATGCTTTCTCCAGCGCAAAATGGATTTGGAAAGTGTGAAAGTCATTTCCTGGCGTGTCCATCTGGTTGATACTTTGGATGGCTCCGCAGAAGCTGAAAAACTCTTCCAATTCGGAAACGCTGACTTTGGGGGACACGTGAGAGACGGAGACGACTGCCATGGTTTGGGTGATTGCTGATTGCTGATTGCTGATTGCTGATTGCTGATTGCTGATTGCTGATTGCTGATTGGGTGTTTGGGTGTTTGCCGATTGCTGATTCCTGATTTGCAATTCCGTAGCCTCGAGTTTCTGCTTCAATTAGCTTGACTCCGTGTTTCCGTCAGTGCCGCCCAGTTCGGCGGATTTGAACGCTTTATGTTCATGCGGTGGTACTGCACATAGCACCGCGTGACGTTCCTCCTTGCACTTGCTGTGGACTCGCGACTGCACACAGCCGCCGATCCCTACGGCAACACCGCCACGGGAACAGAGAAGGTGAAGTCAGAACCCACCGCCTCGGCGGCGCGGGCCTGCACATAGTCATCGACTGTGTGCAGGTCCCCACCAAACTCGCCCAACACAAACCGGAACACCAAGAAGTACCGGAGGTCCATGAAGGAGGGCGCCAGGAACTGCTGCGTCACGTGCGCCGGCACGTGGATGCTGTTGCAGAGCCCGCCCGGGCCCGTGTCCTGCACGCCGCCACTGAAGTCCTGCATCATGGCCTCGGCGTACGTGTTGGCCTTGAGCGTCGGCGTGACCTTGTACACGTGCACGAGCTTGCGCCCGTTGGCGAGGTGGAAGATCTCGTGGGCCTCGACGTGGGCAGCGTAGCCGACGATCCGGAGCAGGCTGTGTGCAGGACCGCCCTTATGTGCAGTGCTCCGCAAGCTGAAGCCGAGCTCGCCGCCCGCGGGGACAGACGCGCTGGCGAGCGTCAAGAGGCAGAGGTCGGCGCTGTTGACGCGGATCTGGTACGACGCCCGCGGCGGGCCCGTCGGCGCGGTCGTGTCGGACACAGACGACATTGTGCGCTCACGTGCCGCGACATCGTCCGCGTGGATCAACTGGTTCAAGTCGGCAAGAAATGTCGCGTAGCCGATGTCGTCCGCGGCCGCCGGCGCCGCCGACGCCAGCACGGGCCGCGGCCGCCAGCCGCTGTCCACCTGCACGTGGTCAAGGAAGTCGTGCGCGCACCGGTTTTCGCCACGCATCTCCATCGGGAAGTACACGGCCCGCTGCTTCATCTCGCCCAGCACCTCCTCCTGGAAACCCACCACAAACGCATACCCAAGCGACGCCAACCCGCCGTCCCCCAACGAGCCCGTCAGGCGGGCGTTGTATGAAGGAGGACAGGCGGGGCCGGGAAGATCGCACTGGATGCAGTACGTCGCGGGGGTGCCCGGCGCAAGCTCGGCGCGCGCAAAAAGAAGGTGCTGCGCCGACACGTAAAAGGGCCGCACGAAGCGCGCCACGCTGGCGGCAATCTCGGCGCGGCGGGCGGCGGTCACGTGCGCGCGCTCACGCGGCACGCGGTCCGCGGTGTACGGGTGCACCACGTCGCGGAGCAGCGCGTAATTGTCAGCATCGATGGCGGCGGCCGAAACGTCGAGGAGGCCCAGGCGGGTGTGCGTGGGCAGGGCCAGGAAAAAGGGCGTGCTGAGCACAGCGCCGACATTGTCGTCGGTGTCGGGCGCCACATAGGTGGCGGCGTAGTCGGCGTCGCGCCAGTATGCACTCTGCGAGGAATCTCCGGCGGTGTCGGCGCCGATCTGGTGGTTGATGCGGGCGTAGCCGAGGATCTGCACATAGCAGAGCATCGGGCGGGCCGGCGGGTCGGCGGCGGGCGGCGGGGCGTCACGTGCCAAGAGATGACTTAGCCACGGCACTGGCGGGGGCGGCGGTTCCTGCACGTGGTTGGTCAATTCCACGGTGACGGTCATGTGGGAGGCGGTGGCGGCGGAGTACGTGACGGCAACCTCCACGGCGCCCACGTGACGTGTTAGTCGGGTGCCCAAGGGGGAGACTGTGTGCATGGGGCTGTGGTGGCGGCGCGGCGAGGTGAGGGTCACGTAGTTGTCACGTGGCGCGCGACGCCGCTCACGTGAATATTACGTGAGTGTCACGTGAATACCACGTGAATACCACGTGAACATCACGGTCGCAGGCGTTTCAACAGCTAATACATGTCTATTACGGTCCGGCGGCTATGCTTCCTTCACCTGCGACGCGTCCGGCACAATGGCACTCGGGTCCGCGCCGTTCATCTGGTGAAAGTCCAAGATCTCGCTGTACATCATCACACGCCACGTGTCCACCGGCAAGTCGGCGTCGTTGAAGCTCCAGTCAAACTTGGTTTCACAGATGGGCTCGTCGGTGGCATCGTGGTATGGCTCCATGTACGCGTGCTCCAAGGCAGCAGCAGCGGAAATGCGCTTCTTGGGATCAAACACCAACATCTGCGACAACAAGTCGATGGCTTCCGGCTCCACGTGGGTGCAGGCGGCAAAGCGCTCCGAAAACGGCACCGGGTCCCGCTTGCTGAGCGACTGCACAAAGCGAAGCGTGTTTTCCAGCGCAATGGTGTCGATGACGTCGGCCGGCGGCGAGCCGAGAAGCTCGGTGATGATGGAGAACTGGTGCACGTGGTCCCGGCCCGGGAAGAGCGGCTTGCCCTCGATCATCTCGGCCAACACACATCCGACCGACCACAAGTCCACCTCGGTGTCGTATTTCTGCCACGTCAACATGATTTCCGGGGCCCGGTAGTAGCGCGTGGAAACGTAGCCGGTCATCTGGGGGTCCTGGATGCGGGCCAAGCCAAAATCACAGATTTTTAGGTCGCAGTTCTCGTTGATGAGGATGTTCAGCGGCTTCAAGTCCCGGTGGATCACGCCGGCCGAGTGCACGTACTTCAAGCCCCGCAAAATCTGGTACGTGAAGTACTGGATGAACTGCTTTTCCAACGGCCTCAGCGTCAACAACCGGTGCAAGTCTGTTCCCTGCAACTCCGTGACGAAGTAAATGTCCTCCAACGGCGACAAGAAGATGTCGTCCAACGTGATCAAATTTTCATGGCGTAAATGCTTCAACAACTTCAATTCCCTGTACGTGCGCTTGGCCAAAACCGACGTGGAGAAGGGCTTCATGATCTTTTTGACCGCCACGTTTTGGCCGGTGAGTTTGTCGAGGGCGGAACACACCAAGCCAAAGGCGCCCATTCCGACGGGGTTGAGTTCAGAGTAGCGGGACGTTGTTTCGAACACCGTGCCGAAAATCTGGGTCCGGGTGAATTCTCCTGAGGCCATTGTGGGAGCGTTGACAGATGGGGTGTTTTTTCGGCGTTTTGGGCCTAATTTTGGGCTATTTCGGCTCAGATTTCGGGGCCGAATCGAGGGGTTCTGCGAGGACGCGGGCGGCGCTTATGGGGGCAGGCGGGAGGGTTTGGTCGGTGCCTGGGGGAAGAACGTCACTGGGGAGGTGGCTACGAAAGGCGTCAACAATGTGTGCGTGCGGTGCGCGCACGACGCGCTGGTGTACGGGTGTTGTTTTCCGGCGGCCTGGGTGCGCCGCCGGTTTACGTGGGTGCCTGATGCGTCCGGGGTTGCTAGTGCTAGATTCGGAAAATGGCCCTGCTCGAAGAGCTGGATCGGCGCTTAACGCCGAGCCCGGGTGGGCTCTCTGCAGGACGCGCGTTGGAAATGATGTCATCCAACGGTGGCAACGGTTAGATGGACATGAGCACTGAAAGGGGCAGACGCATTGGGATCTGTGCTCTCCCCCTGCGAGGCTTCCGTGGGCTTGGCGGTTTGCACGAATTTGGGTGTTGATGGGCCTCTTTCCGCACAATGTGAGACGGCGTGTAACACGGGATTCGGTCTTGAAGCCTGGTAATCTGCTGGAGGCATTCATGCTCGTTGTGCTTGGGCGCTGTGAATCCTGCGCTGTTAGCCCTGAGTCCATCGGATACCCGCGTCACGTTACACGCTGCACGTGCTTGGCTGCAGGTAGCCCGTTGAGCGAGCACGGCTGGTTGACTAGTCACGTGATCAAAGTCACAGTCACATGATCATAGTCACATGATCAAACCCACATGATCAAACCCACATGATTAAACTCACATGATCAAACTCACTTGATCATAGTCACGGGCGGTTGCCAGATTCAAGCCATCATTCAATACCAAACATTCCCGGCCGGATTCCGCAGTCGGCTCCGTCCTCATCTCAAACTCATCAACTTCTGCATATGCCGCTCCTCCTTCTCGTCCACCGGCACCCTGTACTCGTCAAACAACGACCAGAACTTGAGATTCTCGTCGCCAGACACCGTCGCCAACGTCGTCCCATCAGGAGAAATACACCCGTTCAAGATCCGCAGGTCGTGCGCGTGCACGATTTCGCCGGTCTTCTGAAGGGTGGGGTAATTGAACAACGAGATGCTGTTCAGCGGGTACCCATGAGTGGCCACCATCTCGTAGCCAGTGCCCTTGGCATAGCCCCAATTGAGCGAGGAAATCTGGCTCTCGGTCTCAATCAGGTGCACCCGTGCACCGGTGCTGGTGTTCCAGAAATGGATGTTTTTGTCGCTGGTCCCGCCTCCGGTTGCCAAAAGCAGCAGCTGGTACGGGCACCAGCTGAGCGCCTTGACTGCAGCACGGTGGGTGTTTTTGGTGAAGACAGGCTCTCCCCCCATGTTGCGTGCGTCCCAAATTGCAACCACATTATCGTTGCCGCCGGAGCAGAATTGCAGCCCATCCGAGCGGAACTCCACGCCACACACCTCGGCCACGTGGCCGTTTTCCCGCTTGCCCACTAGATGCTGCAGCACCCGTACATCCGAGTGGCTGAGCACGCCCTCCTTGCTGCCGGCGGTAAGCATGTGGGCCAGCCAGGTGTGGGCTGCAATTCTGCCGCCGGTTCCCGTGGTCAAGGTTCTGAGCCGGGCGTTGGTTTCGATGTCCCATATTTCGATGCTGCCGTCGTCCTTCCCAATCAGGATGTACAGCCCGTCCTCCGACCAGCGTAAGGAGGTGATTAGGCAGCCTGCAGTCTCACAAAGAAGACCCACTGACCCCGAACTGGCGTTCCACACATACACGGCGTCCTCGAGCCCAATGACAATAAGGTTGGTCAGCGACCATGCTATAAGGTTGAGATAGAAGTCGTCCACGATGTTTGGGGCATCCAATACCCGCTCCGGCGCCGACGGGATTTTTTTGGCCCGTTCTGAGGCAAGCAGGGGGCGGAGCGAGCGGATTTGGGGGGCGGCGGCTGATCCGAGATGGCCGAAGAGGTCTAGTGGCTTGCTTCGATCGGGCGGAAGGGGGCGGTACAGGAGGATGCGGGAATTGACCGTGAGGCCACAGGCTTCAGCCACGTGATGCTGATAGATCTTGGATGTCTGGGCCTTTATATGGGTTCTGGGCAGGGCATTTGGATGCGGCGCTTCTGAAGTGGCGGTGAGTTTATTCAGGGTGGGATTTTTGTGGGAGGGAATAAAACGGTCCAGAATCGAGGAATCTGCTGAGGAAAGGGAGGATGCGGCGCGGCGGAGTTTAGCCGGTTTGGGCGGCAGCAGTAGTGCAGCCAACGAGGTTGCAGACCGGGAGAGTGGCCGGGGGAGGGCCGGCAATGCAGGGCGGTGAAACCGGCGGGCGGGCGCCGAGGGTCCGGTGCCCGAAGAACCGGCACTAGCACCGAGGGCTGCACCGAGGGCTGCACCGAGGGCTGGGATGCGGGTGGAACTGGTGCCAGATCCGAGTGCAGGACCAAGGGTTGTTTCAAAGGACGTCTTTGCAGATCCGAGGGCGCCGAGGGTTTTTCCGGGGACATCAATCTCCCCTCGGGATTCCCGCTTGCGTTTGGGCAGGGCCTCGCCCCGGCTGTTGGACCACTGAAGATTCTGAAGCACTTCCGGGGCCTTGCCCTCGGCTCGCGTCTCCAACCGGCCCTCGGCCCTCCATTTCCGAGGTGACTTTTTGGGAGATGCTTTGAAGGGGGATGTGTTGAGCACCCGAGGCCTGGGCGATGCGTCTTTTTGGGGCGAATTCATGGAACGAGCACTGTTTTGTTCGGTTGTGTTTGAGGTGATTTCAGCAAGGTTTGAGGGTTGTTTCACCAGTGTTTCACCAGTGTTTCAGGCGTGTTTCAGGCGTGTTTCACCAGTTTTCAGCAAGGCTTCAGGCGTGTTTCACCAGTTTTCAGCAAGGCTTCAGGCGTGCCTCTCTTGAGCTCCAGGTTCTTGTTTGATAGCAAGTTTTACGATCTTGCCTTTCCAAGTCCGATTCTTTCTTGATCCTCTTTTTGGCCTATGAATTCGACAGTTGATGTCTATTACCGGCTGATTTGAGGTGGCCTGAGATGAGGAAAATCGGTGGTATTGTCCTGCAGGAGCACTGTGACGGTCACGGTCGTGCGTGGCCAGGAAGCAATCCGGTGGACTAGTTGAGTTTCGAGGTTTACTGGTTACGGTCGCAGCGAGTTCCGAGGAGGGTGGCTTCGGTGATGGCGGTTCGCCGAGGGTGGCTTCCGAGGGTGTGTTTAGGAGAGGGCCCGGGGTATCCGGGGTCAACGCTAACTCGGTTGGGGTTCTCCTGCAGATAATACCGGTCTCGCCTCTGTTGCTGGGCTCAATTAGGCTGCCTGTTTGGTCGGAAGCAGGTGTGTACAAGCGGTGTTTTGGTATCGCACAAATCGGGAAGGACATTGCCGCGCGGCAGGGCACGCCACGTGCACCGTCACGTGACGGCTGGTCGCGTGCAGCATAGTCACATGTCCGGCGGGTCACGTGCGTGCGCAGATACCAATCACCTCCCCAAATGGGCAACCAGCCGTCACAGCCCAAAGTCACGGCTCAGGATCGGGCCATCTTCCAACTCAAGCAACAGCGTGACAAGCTCAAAAAATACCAAAAAAAATTGGGCGTCGTGATCGAAAAACAGCGTCGATTGGCCAAAAACGCTGTTCAACAGGGAAATGTCGAAAAAGCAAAGGTGTACTTGCGCCTGAAGAAACAGCAGGAAACTGTCATCTCGTCCACATACGAACAGCTACAGAACCTCGAGAATTTAATCGGTACCATCGAGTTCAAGTTGATCGAAAAAGACGTGTTATACGGACTACAACAGGGAAATGAGGTTTTGAAGAAGCTCAACACGGAAATGAGTGTGGAGAAAATCGACAAGGTGATGGATGATTTGGAGGATGAGCGGATGAAGGTGGAGGAGATTTCCGAGGTGTTGGGTGGGCAGTTGACGAATTCCGAGGAGGCCGAGGTGGACGAGGAGTTTTTGGCGATGCAGCGGCAGGCTGGGCTTGCCGGGGAAACCGGGGAAACCGGTGGCCCGAATTCCGAGGGCTCCGAATTGGGCCGGCTCGAGGCCTTGCCGGATACGAGCAAAACCTCGAAATTGCCGCCCGTCCCCAAGGAAGTTCCGGGGGCTGCAGACGCCACTGCACACAAGGACCCACCCCCGGTGGCAGAAACGGCATAGGCACGCCACTTCCTTTTTGGGTTCCCGGCCGGGTATGCGTTTGTGCACGGTCCATGGGTATTTAAGTCGCAGGCTGCCCCCTATATGAATACAAGCGCAGATTTAGATAACGATATACACGACGAGTTTGATGAAAGAATGAGCACCAATTACAAGGTTCAGTATGGCATCATATTCTTCTAAGTGACCACACCGTGTTCAAAGTCCTTTTGGTACATGATCAAATCTTCAACAAATGGCGAAGACGACGTGGTTCCCAACCGGAATGGAGACTTGGCTCACCTTTCGTGCTATTGGCGATTGCAACCATCGCCTGGAAATCGCCCTCTACTTACTTGAGACCAGGTTATCTATGGTCAGTCAATCACCTTTTGGCTTTGCACTCAAACCTTTGTTTTTTGCCTTGGATGCGTCTCAAGTTTGGAAGGTGTCGTCTCAAATTGGCTGCAATTCCACTCTGGGAGTTAGGGGTGCGGTTGACCGTCAGAAAGTTTTAGGTGCAGATCCTCTGTCATGCCATAATCAAGGGCTGTGTTTCACTCTTGAATATGAGAAAGTCCGGTTGATACCAGGTCCTGCTTGCAATGAATGATCCATTGAATGGCTCTTCCAATGACGTCTTTCCAAGCCCCGTTTGAGATGTGGTTCGAATTCTTTGACTGCTTCATGAGCCTGCTTCATGCCTCCTTCGCCTTTGAACACTGGAATGCTTCTAAGCGCATTTGGGTGCCGGATATTCCTCTAGGGTTGCCGAGTGCAATGCAGTCTTATGCCCCAGGCTGCCTACTACTTCTGCTTTCCGTCCGTTGGTTTCTGATCTATTCGTGGTGCATTCTATTACCAAGGCGAACCAATCCTCTTCTTTCCATCGGTGGTTTCTGATCTATTCATGATGCATTCTATTACCAAGGCGAACCAATCTTATGGATCTGGGGCTTCATCAGGAACCTTGCCGCCAGTTTCTTGCTGATTCAATCACTCCAACCAGTCCAAAAACTCCGGAGTAAAGTACGAGATCATCAAGCGAGCGCCGGCACGGAGATACCCGTGGTGGGACTCGAAGGCAATCTCCTTCAAATTGACAACTCCCTTCTCAGCAGCAGCGTGCAACATTGCAAACTCTCCACTGACTTGATAAACGCACAACGGGTAGTCCTTGCAGATGACCGAAGCTTCCTTGACGACATCCAAATAAAACGTGGACGGCTTGATGATAAATGCATCTGCTCCTTCGCACATGTCACGTTCCAACGCCCGCCGTGCCAATCCGGCGCCGCCACTCGGCAACTGGTATGCCTTTCTGTCTCCGTGGCTAGGAACACTGGCAGCCATATCCCGAAATGGCCCATACAACGAGCCCGAAAACTTGGCCAGGTAACTCATGACCATGACCTTGTTTTCCAAACTGGCATCAATCAACCCACGCTTGATTTCCCGAATTCGCCCGTCCATCATGTCTGAGGGTGCCACGCAGTTTGCTCCAGCTTTGGCGTAATTGACTGCTACTGCTCCAATTCGGAGCACCGAAGGCGCTCTTTTCAACGTTCCATCCTCATTCAAAATCCCGCAGTGGCCGTGGTCAGTGTATTCACAAAGACACACGTCACACATGATGTAAAGATCCGGGAAGTTCTTTCTCAAGAGCTTGATGGCCTGTATAACCGGCCCGTTCGGGTCGTCTGCGGCCGTGCCAACGGAATCCTTTCCACCATCCTTCAAAATAACGCCAAAAAGAATCACTGAACGAAGTCCTTTTTCCACCAACGGCTTAACATATGCCAAAAGTTTGTTAAGGCCGTGGCGCTTGATGTTGGGTAACGAAGGAACCTCGCTTTCCTCGTCTTCGATGTCAGAAACAAAAAGCGGAAATATGAACATGGACTTGGTGAGCTGGCGTTCGTTCTGCCACTCGCGGGCAAGGGGATGGTTGTATCCGCCCTGGAGAATCGAGGAGATGGGAGTCTCGCAGGCGGGAAGATACTGCGCTTGGTGGGACATGTCGCTGAGTAGCGCTGTGCCGGCGCTCTTATCTACTCGGTGGTCACGTGACGGTCACGTGACGGTCACTCGAGAGCGACTTCTACACGAGGAACGGTACGGAGACGTGAGTTAGAGGTCCTATTCTGAATTGAGCTCAAATGTCGCTACGCCACGAAGACACAGTAACGGAGGAGGCATATACTACGTGTGCAGGAGGAAAGGAGACTCAACAAAACACAGCACGAGCGGATAATGAAACAGACTTGCATAGAAAGCTGGTGAATGACTTGTGCCCTTGAATGGTTTAGAAGGCAGGAAGGTTAATGAAAAGTGCTTGAGATTACTCCAATGCCAACTCACCAAGACAAGCAGATCTAAAAGCATACATTATATATCGGCTAGATAATGTCGGAAGCTGCAAATCTCAGAGACGGAAGCTGCAAATCCCAGAGATAATGTCGGAAGCTGCAAACCTTTCGAAGACTATGCAAATTCGGCTGCCCCTGTTTCAATCCAACATTGGCAATTCCCAATTCTTCCAGGCACTGCCAGCAATTTCAGACAGTCCAACTACTCCTCCTTGGGCTTGACTTCACGATACTTCACCATCTGGGCAGCAATATACGCGTTGAGCGCCAACAGAGAAGAGTACCCCGCAAGCAAAATCTTATCCCGGGGTCTGGAGCGGCGGAAGTTGGAAACCGTGGTGAAAACACGGATCATTGAGCCGATCACGTTGGCCCCAATTGTCACTTCTGACAAATGTTTGGTGGAGCGCAAAGTCGCATTCCGTCTGATCTGTGGGATCTTGGCAGCAATCCCAATTGGAATGTTTACAAGCTGCAAACCTTCAATTAAACGGCGAGGAGCGATTTTGGTGATGAACACAAGGGCCGCCAAGATGGAGAGTGCCGGGCGCGTCATTTGGCCAAGAACGGCATTCTTGTCAGTGTCAGATTTACCAGATCCTCTAAGCTGGCGAACAACCTTATAATACTCCAAGATAAGCAAGAGTGCCACATTTTGGAGCCCAAGGAGCAACGACTCCCCATAGTTAAGGAAAGAGTTGTTGGTCTGCAGGTTGAAAGTGACGTGGACAAATTGGGCCAACGTCTCCAACTTGACGGAATTGGTCGACATTCCCGAGGCAAGTTCAACTCGAGCCTCTTGTGTGTTAGGCAGCACAATCTTTCGGATCTGCGGAATCTTGATCACAGACGAAACCGAAACCATCAACGCTCCCAATAGCATCGACAAAACACGGGCATAGCCGATGGCTTTAATTTGACGAAGGGCAAATTTCAAAATCACCTTGTTGTCAACCTCGGGGTCTCTGAGAAGGCGGAGCACCATGAACACTGGCGACGGCATATTAGTGATTTGTTCGGGCTGTTCTGGTCTATTCACAGAGGGCTAGTCGGTTACCAATGGTGGCAGCTGCTATGGTGATTGAATGTTGGTTTTTTGTCTCCGCATTTGGCATGTGAGAGAGGCGTCACGTGACTCGCTGTGTTGCAACCGTACATCTCCATCGGACTGAGTTCCTACTTTGCATTCTACTGAGATGTCTACCGGATTTTCATTGATTTTCCTTCATTGGGCATTTCGGCCGGACCATCCCATTGATCCGGTCCACTTAGACCCTCAACGAAGCCGCTTCTGCCCCTTCAAGCCTGCTACCTTCTCCTCCAACACACTTTTGGTACTCTCGATGTACTTCAAGTTGCTCAAGTGGAGGTTCAACAATTTGATCATTTCCTCCACATCATTATTGCCGCTGACCTCGCTGTTGGAGAACGGATCCAAAGCCTTGTTGAGAGAATCGCTGACAGAGTTGATTTCGCCCACCAAAGATGCTAAATTGTCGTTTAAAGAATCGAGGCGGTCGTCCAACAACTTGGCATTGTTATATGCCTTAGCCCGCAACTTGTCGGTGATATCCGAAGTGTCGGAGGCGGGATTTCCGCTGCTGCCACCGGCATTTTCCTGGTTGCTCAATTCGATGTTATTGAGCAAAATTTCTGCCTGCTGCTCATAATTATCCAAGATCTTATCGAGCTCGTCTTGTTGACCTTCCACAAATGTCAATTGCTGATTAATTCTCTGTTGCAAGGCGTCCACTTCCATGGAATCCTGATGCAACGAGCTGATTTCGCCGGCGCTTTTCGCAAGCTTTTCATCCCAAACCTGAACCTTGTCGGTGTACTTGTCGAAAATGTCGCTTGTTCGGGTCAATTGCTTGGACCATTTCATCACCAAGTCGTCCATAGTCTTGTTATCCAAAGAGACGGCGATAGGTTGCACCTGGGTTGGTTTCAAATTAGGTGCGTTGGCTTCCGTTTTTGGAGCTTCCTTCTCTGTTTTGGTATCTTTGGATGTAAGGGTGGGCGTTTCCTCGCTCTTTTGGTCTTTTCCCTCTGCTTTGACTCCGAGAGAAAATGCTGGCTTAGCATCTTTCGTTTCTTCGGTCTTGGCACCGAGAGAAAATGCTGGCTTATCATCTTTCTTCTCCTCGGGTTTGGATCCGAAAGAGAATGCTGGCTTGTCATCTTTCTTCTCCTCGGGTTTGGATCCGAAAGAGAATGCTGGCTTTGCATCCTTCTCCTCGGGCTTAGACCCAAAAGAGAAAGCAGGCTTATCATCTTTCTTCTCGGGCTTAGACCCAAAAGAGAATGCTGGCTTATCATCTTTCTTCTCCTCGGGCTTAGACCCAAAAGAGAAAGCTGGCTTATCATCTTTCTTCTCCTCGGGCTTAGACCCAAAAGAGAAAGCTGGCTTATCATCTTTCTTCTCCTCGGGTTTGGATCCGAAAGAGAATGCTGGCTTTGCATCCTTCTCCTCGGGCTTAGGCCCAAAAGAGAAAGCTGGCTTATCATGTTTCTTCTCCTCGGGCTTAGACCCACAAGAGAAAGCTGGCTTATCATCTTTCTTCTCCTCGGGCTTAGACCCAAAAGAGAAAGCTGGCTTATCATCTTTCTTCTCCTCGGGCTTAGACCCAAAAGAGAATGCTGGCTTTGCATCCTTCTTCTCGTCCTTGTTGTCTCCCGTTTTACCCAATGAGAAAGAAGAAGCTGTGCCATCAGATTTGGCTTGAGGCCCCCCAAAAGAAAAGGCTGGTTTGTCTGACTTCTCCGTGTTTTGACCAAAGGAAAAAACAGGCTTATTCGCTTGCTCTGCAGGTTTGCCAAATAAATTAGACTGTGGTTTGTCTGTTGACTCTGGTTTTTGACCCGAATTGTTTGAAAATGAAAATGCCAGTGCACCAGCACTGCCAGCGGCAGGGGTTGCACCAAAAACACTGGATGCAGGTTTCAGAGCTTCAGACCCTGAGGTTTTTGTATTCCCAAACAAGCCTCCGGAGGGAGCCGAAGTTGCAGAGGCTGCAGGAGCTGCAGTGGCACCCGATGTATTTTGAGGTGCTCCGAAAGCAGAGCCAGAACCGCCAAAAGCAGAGCCGCTCGACCCAGAATTCCCGAATGGAGTTGCATTGGTGCCTGAACTTCCAAAAGCAGGAGCGGTGCTGCCGAAACCGGAAGCGCCAGGGGTGTCGGTCTTTTTTCCAAAAAGAGAGCCCCCGGAGTTTCCCCCGAAACCTCCGGAACTAGAACCATTCTGATTGGCTCCAAACAAACCCCCAGTGTTTCCAGAGTTGCTGGAGGCAGAGCCGCCGCTAGGAGCAGCTCCAAATAGCGGCTTCGATGTGGAGGAGGAAGCGGCTCCAAAAGCGCTGGTGGTGGGAGGGTTGGAGGCGGCGGTCCCGGCATTCCCGCCCGAAAATTGCCCAAATTGGCCACTTTGCCCAAAGCCCGTCTGCGATGCGCTTCCAGCAGGGGGTGCCTGAGCGTTGTTGTTTCCGAACATGGTTGTTTTCAAGGAGGAAATTGAGAAAATGTTGTGCATCTGTGCACCACACCCGTACACCACAGCCATGTCTGCTGTCGCAAAATGCTGCCACGTTTGTAAGGCCCAATTTGTGTGTGCAGCCCGGGTCCTGTGTGTCTACATGATTCGATACAAGAAAATCAACTTCTAATCTCGAAGCCTACTTCTTGGAGCCCTGTGCGGCAACAGCGGCAGCACCGGCGGCAGCAGCCTCTGGGTCCAAGTAGTATGCAGGCTTGGTTGGCTTCAACTCAGCGTCCAACTCGTAGACCAACGGAATACCAGTAGGAATGTTCAAGCCAGCAATCTCCTCGTCAGAGATGTTGTCCAAGTGCTTGACCAAGCCTCTCAAGGAGTTGCCGTGGGCGGCAATGAGAACAGTCTTTCCCTGCAACAAGTCACCAGCAATCTCGTCCTGGTAGTATGGCAACAATCTGTCGATGACCAACTTCAAAGACTCGGTCTTTGGGATCACAGCTGGGTCGATGTTGGAGTAGCGGATGTCGCCGGTTTGAGAGTACTCCGAGTCGGCCTCAATCACTGGGGGAGGCACGTCGAAGGATCTTCTCCAGATCTGGAACTTCTCCTGTCCGTAGGTCTCCAAGGTCTGGGCCTTGTCCTTTCCTTGCAAAGCACCGTAGTGTCTCTCGTTCAATCTCCAAGATCTCTTGACAGGAACGTACAATTGGTCGGCAGAGTCCAAGGCCAAGTTAGCGGTCTGGATGGCTCTGGACAAGGTGGAGGTGTGCAAGATGTCAACGTTGATGTTGGCCTCCTTGATCAATTCACCGGCTCTCTTGGCCTCCTTTTGGCCAACCTCCGACAACCTGACGTCGACCCATCCGGTGAAGAGGTTTTTTTCGTTCCATTCGGATTGTCCGTGTCTCACCAAAACTAACTTGGGCATTGCGCTGATTTTGTGGTGTGAAATTTGTGCGGATTCTCGGCATTTATATCCTGGAGGATTGAAGCCCGGCGCGACACCCGTACCTCCCGTACTTCCCGTATCGGGCCACACTTTGGAGTTCATCCCCACAGCGGCCAACAATTGATTTCTTGCTTACCCATCGGCCAACAATTGATTTCTTGCTTACCCATCTGCCACTCGGGTTCCTGTTTCGTGGTTCCTCCTTGGTTCTTTCCCGCTAGTTCATGCCGTAACTCACAAGAACATCCTCGACTTTCTTGTGGTCAGCCGGATTTGCCGCCAGTTCGTAGATAGTCACCACGGGGTCTCTGTTAAGCTCGGTAAACTCTCCCCTCAACTCCACCGAGTGCAAGTGGCTCTCCTCCTCGTCTCCATGGATGTTCTCGATAAACAAGGTCAAGCTGTGTACGCCCGTGAACACATGACGAGGCAAATGATGCTCCACGAAGTCGTCGCCCTCGAGAAACTCGGGTACTTCGCTGTCCTCCTCGCTATTGTAGTTCACCCCCACCTGCGGATGCTCCACCAGAAACGTTGGTTTGTCAGAGACGTTACCGAAGTCAATCTGCTTGTTTTTCCAGAGCTTGATGACTCTCGGGCAGTGCAAGTCGCCATTTGTCCGTAGCACGAGACTGTGAAGCTTGACGCTTCCATTCAAAAATGGAATATATAGAATCATCTGTTCATCTGCATCTGACCGAATCACCGGCCGCAACGAGTATTTGTTTCCGGAGTCCTTGAAAAGCTTTTGGACCTCGTTGCTCCGGTTGCTGATATTCAAGGCCGTCACGTGTGCGAGATTGATTTTGCTGTTGAGCAGCTGTGCTGACGTGGTATCCTCGGGGGGCACGTGGCTATGATCGTGACCATCGTCGCCTTGGGTGTGGCTGTGGAAATGTTCTTCTTCGCAAGACATATCGAACCAGTAGGTCAATTCCAGAGTTTCCAGCACAATCAGGAATATCCGTGTAACTTAAACTTGGAATCTAGAGACTCCCTCGAGCACTGCACTTGTGAATGAAGCGGGACTGTATACACACCGCTGGTCCCTGTTTCAGCGCAGCCATAAAATCGACCAAAAGAACGTCACCAGAAAAACTAGCCAGTGGCTCAATTTGTGGGAGACCGTCTCCCTTATATATTCTCTTATGCATGCTATGCGTGTTTGTGGCAGCTGCAAGTCTGAAACATGGCGCCCGACGTGCGTCTTGCAGCACACGCCCTGCAAGAATATATAAAGCCGTAAATCCCACCCTCCATCCTGGTATTTTTTAAGTTATCCCTGGAAAAAATCAAACTAGCAATAGTGGAGATTGAATTGGAATTTTGAGGTAGGGCGGCTGGGTTACAGATGCGGAGTGGCTTTGATATGCTAGGTTGGCTTAAAAAATATACTCCGTGTATTTTGCTCAGATATTGCCTATAGCTTCAGTTCGGCAATCTCTCTGTTTAGCTTTTACAGGGTAGGGCCCATGAATATTTGAAGTGGAGAAGGGTCTTTGCCAATAGTTGAGGCCAGACTTTACAGCTTTGTGTGGCCTGTCCCAGGTTTACACGCCGCTGACAGGGAGGCTGCCGCTGTGACTAAAACTCTACCAGCAGTGCTTTGCCCTTCTGTTGACAGACATCTGGATCAAATCAAAGATCAACTCGTTCTAAAACAAGCTCGACTAGACGAATTCGATTCATTACATTATCGTTTGAGATTCATAGAGCAAATGGCAATTTGTGCTCTTCACTTTCGAAAACTCCACGGGCTACATATGGGGTATTTTGGTGCCATTGCAGTTTATGTGCTGTATCATTGACAGTTGTTCCACTGCTTGGGCATATACAAATAGATTCATGGGGACTTGAATGACTTACGGATGCTATTGAGAATTCGAAACACATGCAGTGTTCAACTTGAGGAATCACCACATACATTCCAAATCTATGCATTGGAATCCCCCGCTGAATGAAGACTGTACTGTGAAAGGTTAACCTGCATTATCAATCGGCTTCTGTTTCTTTTTTCGCACCCATGACTTAATCGGTGTATTGCTATTCCCTTGCAATGCCAATTCTTCTGAATCCCTTTTCGGCAGATGATTTTCAATTCTCTCGTGCTTCTTTCTGGCTTCTAATCCCAGCTAAGAAAACGATCTGGTGTGCTAATTGCCGTCATTTCTGAACAATTGACCCAGGACATACACGTGCACGCCATCACTCTAATGTGGACCGCGTCTTTCACCGATGAATCCAGGCAACCCATTGATTTGGGAATTCTATCGGTGTGCATATGACTACAAAACCGTGTATACCGCCTGCAGAATGGCATGCGACAAAAGAAACGCAAGTCCAGCCCTTCCAGATTGAGGCGGATATCACGTTGCTACCAGGAAAGAAAAAACCTGGGCTTGCCAAGGGCGACGGCATTCGTCGGGTCTGCCGACATTCAGGCGAAACTGCCGACATTTTGATGCCTCGTCACCTATGCTTTTATCAGCGACTCTGAACGTGGCCAAGATCCAGACATTCCCGTCAGCACCCGTACACCGTCTATGTTAGTGCATATACGGGTGTCCTGCACATTATGACATCATAGTGAGCAGTGCGGGTCCAATAACGAGCACGACAAAAGAAAGGTGGGCCTGCACACGGTGCGTCATCATAATGCTCTTACCTAGTCTGGCGCCTTCGGCCTGCACACACTCCCGCAACGACGTCATGGTGACGTGATTCTGTCTCTGCCCAGCCCAAAAAATGTCCGGAAAAACGCCTCAAGGAATTACAGAAAAAAAAGGTCACTAATTAGCTTGCTGTCCAGAATCAGGTCCGAGGTCCATGATGGTGTGAGAAGAAGCAGCTCTGTTTCCTGGTGTTTGCGGTGTAGCAACGTGAAACAGTGATCAAAAAAGGAATGCCTCAATCTCGAAGAATTACGATGGTACAAAAAGAAAAAAAAAGAAATTACACGCAATCTATTCTTATGCGGAAAATCTGCGGCGTGTGTGCAGGATCTCACAATCGGAGAGCCCCCGAGAACTATAAAAGCAGCAGATTTCTCCTGCTCCAAAACACCATCAAACAATCATGACTTTACAAAAACAACCAGCCGTCTTCAACATCCACGCCGCTCTCTTTGACTGTGACGGTACCTTGGTGAACTCCACCGGTGCCATCTCCGAATTCTGGAGAGACTTCGGTAAGACAAGAGACCACGTGAACCCAGAGGAAATCATCAGAACCTCCCACGGATGCAGAACCTTTGATGTTATTGCCAAGTGGTCGCCAGAGGATGCAATTCCTGAGCAGGTAACCAACTGGGAAGCTGCTATTCCAGACACTTTTGGCCACCACGCCAAGCCAATTCCAGGAGCTGTTGAGCTTGTCAAGTCTTTCGAGGACTTTTCCAGAAACGAGACGGAAAACAAGGAACAAAGATGGGCTATTGTCACCTCCGGCACTCTTCCTTTGGCCACCAAGTGGTTGAAGTTGATGAACATTCACAGACCCGAGACTTTCATCACTGCCGAGAAGGTCACCAAGGGTAAGCCCCACCCCATGGGCTACCAGAACGCCAGAAACGCTTTGGGCTACGAGCACGAGTCCAAGAAGATCGCCGTTTTCGAGGACGCTCCTGCAGGAATCACTGCTGGAAAGGAAGCCGGCGCCATGATTGTCGGTATCTGCTCCACCTACTCCCCAGAGAAGGTCAGAGAAGCAGGTGCAGACATTGTGGTTGATGACTTGACCTCGTTCAAGATTCTTGAGTACAACAAGGAGACTGACGAGTTCAAGGTGCAAGTGTCGGAGTACCACTACGCCAACGACGAGTACTTGCAAAGGGTTTAAGGGATAGCATTATAGAATTATAGAAACAGATACAGATTGATGTAGATGCCGGTTGATAGTGACATTACTTAATTGAGGTGGCAATTGAGCTTGGCCAATCAGTTATTATACATGCAGACTGTTTCAGATTCGAGGCGCAACGGTTGCACGGCTGCATGCTGCACCAGGTGCATTGTTTCAGGTACAGCCGTGCATCTGTCGCAACGGCTTGCGTCTGCATCAAGGGCCTCTATATATAAAGGCCAATCCCACGGCATCTTCGGCGACTTTTTTAATGGTCAATTTTGATTCGCAGCCACCTTGGTGCACGGGTGCCCATGGAGTCGCCGCACGCGTGTTTACGTTTGTTCCCGAATGGGAGGCCATTGTAGGTCTGCGAAGCTGATCAAGCAGCCGAACAGCCGAACACAACTAGCACAACAATGGGCGGCTTGAAGCAGGCAGATCAGAATTTGGCCAGGTTTCATATATCGCCCAAAAGACAGGGAAATGTCGATAGGCGCCAGGTCAGCGACGAGTTCTCCAGCAAGAAGAAGTTCTTCGAAAATATAAGTGATCAGAGCCTGGCAAAGCCATTCAACAAACCCAGCGTTTTTTCCATCAAAAAAGAAAGCCAGACCAAAAGCACGCAGACGAGTGTTCAAGAAAAAGACTTGGGGCCAGACCAGCTCTTGGCCAAGATGGCTGTGAAGCAGGCCAAGCTTGCAGACTTGCAGGAGCAGCAGAAGTTGCTAGAATTCGAGATCTTAGAGATCCAGGCTCAGCTTCAGCAGTCTGTTCCTGTGGAGAAGATCCCGCCACGGCGCCAAGAAAACAGCGCTTTGCCCGATCTCTCGGGGTTGAGGAAAACCACGTCGGTGTTCTTCGACCACGGAACCACCGAGATCCGCAAGACAGTGTCCACGCTTTTCCAGCCTAACAAATCACCGGTCAAAGCTGACCTTCGGCATCAGGCGAGTACATTTTTTGCCAAAAACCTCCGCCCACCAGAGCTAAAAAACAAGGCGTCTATGATGCTCAACTCGACGTTGACCGAAGTCAGGGAGAAGTTTGACCAGCAGCAGAGCGAGTTGGAGACAATCACACGAAAAGGAACAGATTTTGCCCGGGGATTCTTGACATCTTTGTCGCCAAAAAAAGCCAATGTGGCGGAATCCTCTTTTATTGTGGAGAACGTGTGCAGCGGACACGAGCCGTCCATTCTTTTAAGTGAAGATGAGAGCTTTGGCGATGGGAATGCGGTTTTGGCAAGTCTCGGCACCGAGCCTTTAATTTCCGAATGTGAAGTTTCGAGGCTTCTGGGCTCATCGTTGATAGACATCGACGACTACGAAAGTTCTGATGAGAACTGATTTCAGCACTGATGAGAAGTGATATGATGATTTAAAATGGACCTGGGGATGTGAGGAACAAAGGATCGAGACTGGTGTTCAGAGCCAGGTTGAAGATTGAGGTTGCCAAATTGAAGTCCAGTTGCTCTTGGAAGAAACTCAGATCCCCAAAAGGCGAAAGCCGGCTGTGTGTTTCCACTCCAACTTGGCTCCAACTTGACCAACTTGACCTACTTGACCTACTTGACCGCATCCCCAGGAACACTGGCTAGCCAAGGAAGTACTACAATACCATGGAATAATTCGGGATTCGTCTATAAAGGTTCGAGCTCACTCGTCATCGACCCAGTTTCGGGCCCGCTCCACGCCCCGCTCCCAGCGGCGCCAGTTTCTTCTCCGTTCTTCGTCTGGCATCTCCGCCAGGAAAACATTGTCCGAGTTTTCATGTGCCGAAACTGTCTTGATGACGTCATCCAAATCTTTCCAGATCCGCTCCTCTTCGTTTGTGAAAGAAAGCCCTGCAGCAATAGCGGCTCCCAACGCCGTGCACTCGGAAACAGCGGCTCTTTTAACCGTGACACAAGGTCCCAAGATGTTAGCTTGAATGCGCAAAATCTCGTCGGCTTTGGACATTCCTCCGTCCACCGCCAAAGTGTTGAGCAACTTGGAGTTCAGCAAGTTCAGCTCCTCCAAGAAGTCACTGGATCCTCCTGCATCCTCTGACATGGCTTTCAAGATTCCTCTCACTTGAAAGCACACACCTTCAAGAGCTGCACGTGCAATGTGGGAAGACGACGTGTACTGGGTCATGCCGAAAATGGTACCACGGGCGCCTCTGTCCCAATAGGGCGCATAGAGTCCCGAAAAGGCTGGGATGAAGAGAACTCCTCCGGAGTTTTCCACCTGAGAAGCCAACGGTCCCACATCTTTTGCGTCGGCAATCAACTTTAAGTTGTCACGCAACCACTGGGTGATTGAGCCTGCCACGGCCACCGAACCTTCAAGAGCGAAATGGGGCGCACCGTCATCCTCATTCAATGTGGGAAACCAGAATCCGACAGTCGTAAGGTTTCCGTTTTTGGAAATCAACTTGCGTGGCCCTGTGTTGTACAACAAGAATGCTCCCGTTCCATAAGTACACTTGGCGGCTCCGGGTTTCATGGCCAATTGTCCGACCAACGACGCAGACTGGTCACCAAGACATCCACAAATAGGTACGTTGCCGATGGTCTTCAAGATGTCGTAGGCATCCTGGGTGATTTTGTTGTGGAAACCCAAGTTTGACAAATTGGGCGCGGTGAACAGCCCATAGAACTCTGACGACAGACAAATTTTTGGGAACATGATTTTGTCGGGGTCGATGCCCCAGAAGTCTAAAAGCTCCTCGTCGTATTCACGTGAGTCCAAGTCCATAAACAGCGTACGCAGCGCATTGGTGACATCAGTGACAAACGCCCGTTCCTTGGTCAAGTGATAGATCAACCACGTGTCGACCGTTCCGAACATCAAGTTTTCTCCTTTTTCGTATTCCTCCCGGATGTTGTCGTCGTTGTCAAGCAACCAGCGCAATTTGGCGGCAGAAAAGTAGGTGGAGAGCGGCAACCCGGTCTTCTCCCGCATGCGGTCCTTGGTCTCCTGGTCCGTCATGTTCTCCAAGTGCTGCACAAGCTCGGCAGTACGGATATCGGTCCACGTGATACCGTTGCTCAAGGGCCGGCCTGTTTTCTTATGCCACACAATCGTAGTTTCACGCATGTTGGCGATTCCGATGGCCTTGACCTTGTATTTGACTTTGATCTCTGGGTTTTGGTTGACTTTGCGCAACGAAAAGAGGCACGCCACCAAACATTGCACGGCGTTGGCCAAAATGTGCACGGGCATACACTCGACCCAGCCTGGTTGGGGAAACCGGAGAGTGGGACCCACGGAAGCAGAGTTGTTTTCAATCTCGACATTGTCGGAAATGGAGATGGCGATACCCTCTGCGGTGAAGATGGGCTCATTGTGCCTGGCAAGCGACGACCTTCTTCTAAACTGCTCGGTGTTGGAAGACTCGGCTGGGGCCTCGGATGCCGAGGTCGAGTACTCGATTTGATGCTTGGCGATTTCCGTTCCGTCTTTGGCGAAAAGTATGCACCGGGCCGACGTGGTGCCGATGTCGATCAGTGCCACGACGGGGATCAGGGGGGCTGTGGAGGAGCGGCGAGGCATTTCAAGTTGGGCAAAGCTGTTAAAGTGGTTCGTCACGAGCTGTTTGGATGAGAGTTGCGGACGCCGGTGGCAGAAGATTTTTCTTGTTTCGGGGTTCCGCAGAAGTTGCGTTCGATTGCTCCCGAAAGAAATGTAGTGATTGAAGATATTTTCTGAAGCTTGGGTGAGCAACGATAGCGAGTGAGAGGCACGGGTGCGTGGAGGTGCGCGGAGGTGCGGGGCATCCGACATTGCAGATCGGCTTTGCGCCGGCCGCATCTGCAGGTTTCAGGAACACTGTTTTGGCCGTGTTCTCCCGCCAGGTTTGGCCCCCTTGCACCCTAATTGGGCAATTTTGTTCGGTCTGCCCTTTCAAAGGGGATAAAGTTTTTGCTCGCTGCAGCTGGCTTTACACCTGCCCAAAAACCTTAGTCAGGTACCATTTGCCGTGAGCCAAATGCAGACGTCATTTCACAGCGACTGACCAAGCACTTGGCTCCCTTTTGATGATTTTGATTTTCGTGTTTGGATGCTTCACTCTGAAGCTGGAAACGTTTGTAAACGGATTATAGGGGCTCTTCTTCGCTGACTTTGCACCGATCCTGGGTTGACTCATCTCAAGTGGCTGGAAAAAAGTAGCAGACTTTCTCAAGGAGGAAACGACGGCTTTTTATACTTTTGTGGATGACAAATAGAGCGCTTCATTTCCTAAAACGGCAGTCTCGTTTTGCAACCACAAACGCAAATTCGCTATAAAGAGCGCACCCCCTCGCATCATTTTCCTTCTTTTTTTCACGACTTCCGGTTTTACAGACAATTTTATTTTTTGAGTATGATTTCATTCGATCCCTTTTATTCCCAGTTGGGATGGGCCTCTGTGAATTTTTATTCCAGAATCCATCTGGTAATGGGGCCTGACTAATGAACAATAATCTGCTCCTTGTGCGTAACTGCAAATACATCTGAACACCAAAAATCAGCTTCTTCGAGAGAGAAGCTACAAGCCAGCGTATTGACGTTTCCTCCACTCTTTAACGCTCTACAACGCCGAAACAGGCCAAGTCGAAGGGCTGTGTGCAGGACACGGTTGATGGCTGACCCCGAGCTATTCCGATTTCTGTGAGCTTTCGACCTGAAAAGTTTGGTTCTATAGAGTACTTCGATGTGAATGGTTCTATAGAGTACTTCGATGTGAATGGTGCTATAGAGTACTTCGATGTGAAAATTCCAAAGTGTGGGTCAAATGGCCCCAAGTCTATCTAGATAATGTCGCCGTCGTGGAAGACGCCCGGGCCCAAATTCTCACCGCTATAGCTGGTCAAACTGGAAACTTCCACCAAGGCGTTTTCTGGCACAGAGGCACCGGCAGCACGAAGCCAGCGGGTGCCCAACTCCAAATAGTGCTTTCTGCACGATGCAGGATTGTCATTGGCTGCAGTGGGCCCATTCTTCAACGGACTGAACTCCTCGGCACGGTCTACCTCCAAGCACCCGAAGCGAGCAGGCTCCACCAGCGAGAAAACGTCGAAGATGAACTGCTCCAACTTGATGCCGTTGGGCAGCAGTGGCGTCACGTGAAGCGCCAGTTGCGGGTCATAGCAGGCAATCTTCTTCTTAGCAATGTGGAATGGCAAGTGTTCCTGCAGCAGGGTCCAGGTCAGCAACATACGCAGCAACAAGTCAACGGAATAATAGTGGTTGACGATGTTGGCGGCACGGAGGTACAACTTGGATGGGTCCTGAGGATCGGCCTTCAGGGCCAAATCGGCTCCGATTTCGCTGTACTCAATGACGCAAGGTTTCTGGGATGCCGTGTCCATTACAATAAGGCCAACAGATTCATAAGCATCCCGCTTGCGAACAGCCTTGGTGGCCAAATCATAGCCTCGGTCAATGGCAAAACCAACAAACAGCGGGTCAGCAACTTTGACAAGACAATTATCCACACAGTACATGTGAACATGACGCACGCCGTGTGCCTTCATGTGGTCGAGGATGTTTGCCTTCTGCATGGCCTTATAGAGACCGCCATTTCCGTCAGGCGACTCGGAGATGGCGCTTTCGGACTGCATCAAGATCTTTGTGCCATCCAGGTTAAAACAAGGCAACGTGCCTTGGTTGAAAAAGACAATCTGGTCCTCAAGCAAGCCAAAATACCCGTGCTTCCGGAAGAAAGTCTCGGTGGCCTCTCTGGTGGGACCCAGGGTCATGATGTACCAGTACACACAAACAGGTTCTGTTGTCTTTTCCTGTGCAAGCTGCTGGATACGAAGGATTTTCTCTGCCTGAATCTGGAACAACGATTTCCCCGATGGCAAGCCGATGTCAAAACAGCCTTTGGGCTCGCTCAGGCCCAATCTAGTGCCTTGTCCACCGGCCAAGAGCAAAACTGCCACGTGATTGCTGGCAATGGCCTGCAACCCCAAGTCATTCCAATGAGCAGCTTTGTTCAGGTCTGTGTTGGCGTCTTCCAACAAGGTGCCGGTGGATTGTGCAGGCAACTGGGAGAATTCTCTGGATTTGGCATTACTGCTGGAAAAAGCAAGGGCTTGGCGGACAGTTGCAACGAGTTTTTCAGGGTCATCGATATTCTCGAGCTGTTGCAAGAAAGCCTCTTTGGCGGCGTTGTCCGAGAGCTTGTGGTAGGCCTCGACTAAGTGGGCCTGGCCGCAGCGGGCGAGAGCGTCCAAAACGGTCATAAGAAGGACAGATGTGGAGAAGTTGGCGGGGGGGGGTTGTTGTGTCTGAGACTTGTGACGTGGACAGATCAGCAGAGGAATATATAAGGGTGACACGTTCTGGATTCACCTGGGTCTGAAGAAGACTTCACGCGCATATTCCTGCATACACCCATCTGTTCTGTTTTTAGCAGGGTGATTTAGCGAATCGGGAAGGTTCTCAAATAGACCTGCACCCAGACTTTCGCTATGCCTGCCCGCTCAGCCACGCCGAGCATTCGAAACGCACTATATGCACTCCACAACATATGGGAATGAAGCGAATGAGATGAGAATCGTGGAATGTCACCATTGAGACTGCGTATAACAAAGCCCCTTCTGCCGACTGGTGCTGTGTACGGCGTGGTCAACAATGGTTTCTGTGAAGCTAATAGCCACGACTGCACACTTACCGCCTCGCCACTGCAGACCAATACTGTCGATTTATTTGCAGAAGGCCAGTGCCGTATTTTGTCGAATGAATCACATGCCGATATGGATAGGGAACTGCAGATAGCCGGAGGTACGGGTGCGCGAGGAGGGTGGTCACGTGAGGGGCAATGTAATCAATTTCAGAATACCTAGTGTTGGGTGACCAGGCGCCGGGTTGAGCTACAGTTGCTACTCTAGGTATAGTGCTAGGAAGCACAGTTGCGAAAATCAAGAACCGTACATTTCATCAGCAATTCCCCTCAGAATCTACTACCATTTCTTCTATTACTAATTTTTCTAATTTTTTGGGTACACTCGTAGAGGGCCCTCTAGACCACCAAGGCCAACACACCGGCAACAATCACGGCAAAAGCCATTTGGGGGTTCAAGTAAGCGGCAGCAGAAGACTTAGTGCTGGACGAAGAGCCAGAACTGGAGCCAGAGGACGAAGACAGGTTCAGACCAGAGCTGGAGCCCAGAGAGCCCGTTTTCTTGGAAGAAGACGAGGACTGAGTGGTGCTGGGCGACGAGCAGTTGTAGTTGTGGCCCTTGATCTTATTTGACTTGTGCAACTTGTTGAAGACGTTGCAAGAGAAGTCCTTGGAGGTGGACTCAATAGAAAAGTCTCCATCAACCTCCTTCAAAGAGTCCATGGTGAAGTTGCCGAAGTCTCCGGTCAAGGAAATAGCACCTTTGATGGTCTCCAAGTTCTCCAAGTCGATGGTCAGCAACAACGAGTTGTTGAAGATGCGGAACTCACCGTCGATCTCAGTAAGGTTGTTCAAGCTCAAGGTCTCCAACTCGTCGTTGGCAAAGATCTGGATGGATGCTCCCACGTTGGTCAACGAGTCAAACGACACGTCGCTAAAGGAATTGTAGCCCAAAATGAAACTTCCGTTGACGTACTCCAAGCTGGAAATCTCAAGCTGGCCAACATCCTGGATGGTCAAGTTGGCAGCCGACTTCAAGTTCTCCAACCGAACGGTGGCGTTGTCGCTGTTGAAGGAAATGGTCAAACCCTGCGTCACCGACTGCAAGCCAGACAAGTCCACCGACGTAATGTTCTTGTTGTTGTTCACGTTCAACACGTCGATGGTTTCAAATTGCAACAAGTTGTCGATCGAAGAAACTGCCGTGTCGGACAAGGTCAACGACGACACGTTGGCTAAGCCGGAGCCGAGGTTGAGCAGGGCCAAGCTGGGCAACGAGATGAAACTCAACAGTTGAGCCGACGTCAAGTGGTCGAACTCGATGCTGTGCAACTGCGTCAATGCCGAAAAGTCCAACGACCCGGTAATGTTGCTGATACCGCCGAGGTTGATGTCGGTGATGGACGAGGAGTTGTGGAACGACACGTCTCCTGAAATCACCTTCACGCTAGACAAGTCCACGGCGGCAATATCGTCTCCTGTCACCACAAAGTCACCGCTCAAAGTGGGGCAGGAGTTCATGCTGGAAATGGTGGCGGCTTCGGAGATGGTTTTGGAAAAGGAGCAAGAATTAGCTGCCATAGTAAGACCGGCCAGGGCCAAGATGTGAAACAACATTTTGTGTGAAGAGAATGAACGAAAGAAGAAAAAGTGGTTGAAAAGACGAAACACGAAGGGGGCTTTTTGTCGCTTTTAAGGATGCGTCCATGTCACATGTTGCTGCAGGGGTTGGTTGCACCGACCCGAAAACAAAATATAAATAGCGGTGCCTGCGCGTTGTGCAGGAATGGAAGAGAGAGCACGCGCGCGCCGCGCTGGGCTAGACCGGCGGAGGTACGGGTCTGCCTCATTGGGATTTGGGCTTACCATTTGCGCATTCTCGCACGCAACTGGGCCTGCAACAGGGGCACGCAAGGGGCGCTGCAATGGCCGAAACGTGAAACACATCTGAAACACACCTGAAACCGACGCAAGTGCGCCCGCTGGCAAAGAACATGGACACGTGCGCTGGCTGCAACATCTGCATATGCCCGGCGTTCTGGCCAGCACTGCCCACGCGCCTTGCAGACGCAGCGCGCTGTCAACGCTCCGAACGGGGGAGGTACGGGTGCAATGCCGTACTGCATGTAAACACAAGATCTTCGTGACTGCACAGGGTGCCCATTAGCGATCTGCATATAATCGCCAACAATGTGCACTGTGTGCAGGGTATTTAGAACCGCCACCCACGGGCCCGGCTGCCGGCGGGTGGCGGGGACGGCGCCGGTGTGTCCCGGCACCAGCGGCAGCAGGGCGGGGCCGTTTTTCCGGGGCTCCCAGGGCACGGGAAGCAGGTGTTGCTGTATGCAGTACGTCCGTCTGTTTACCTTTTTTCCCAATGCGAACTTTGTTTACCACCACTACTTCGCCATGGAGTACCACGACATGTTCGAGCAGGAAAACCGTACGTGACAACCAGAAGTGAAACGCAGCTGAAACAGCGGTGAAACAAGCCCATTGTTATTTCTTTATCCTGCAACGCAGATCCCCTGCCCATACAACTACACCACCGCGTCCATCCCTGAAACCGCATCCCTACTAACACCAGATTCCGTGGACTTGCTACTTCAAGAAATGAACCCCAATGTTTCAGGAGTGTCTGATCACTCCCCCCTCAACTCCCCATGCAAGCCATTGAATGTGGAGGGCAAATCGAGAGATTTGAAGGAAAAAAAAGACTTCAATTCCTCCTCCGACACTTATGTGAGCGACAAAGAAGAACAGTCACCCAGCAAAAGCATCATGAAAAAGAAGCTGAAGACCTTGGTTGAAGCGCCACAGGAAGAGCCCCGAAAACCCGAGAGTTATCGCCAAAAAGTTGCCCAGAACAAGAAGGTGGGGTTCCAGCCCGAAATGGACACGGTGCACGCTTACACACAGGAAACCGACGATCACGAAACAGAAGAGGAGAGCCGCCTTGAGCTGGGGTTTCCAAGCCACCAGTGGAACGAGCTTGGATACACACTGCAGGTGGAGTCACCAGCGCCGGCGCCGCCCCCACACTCCGTGGACACCATCACCGGGCTCTTGCAAGAAGAAGACTCAGATCTAAGCACAGGGTTGTTTTCGGGCGAAAAAACGGAGATTTCCGGGCTCTCGGGGGAAAAAATGGTGTTTGGTGACAAAATGACTTTGAACGACAAACTCAACGTGTACCTCAACAGCAAAAACACCAACGATGACTTGGATCAGCACTTGGACAAGTTGGGCCGCGCCACAGGCCAGGAAACGGATGTCAACATCATGGCGCTCCTGCACAGACTCGGGTCGCACGTGACGCCCATACAAAACCCGCTTCTGGCTCTAAGCAACACGCAGGACATCTACCTCAATTCGGCGCATTCGTCGCAGCTGTCGCTCCAGAGCTTGCTCGACTCAAATAGGCAATTGGAGGCCGATGCGGTGGCACATTCTTCCAGGGGATTCGAGGTCCGCGACGGAATCAAAGGTTTTTCCGACGACATGGCCTCTCACATCTTTCCCTATACCAACGAAGCAGGCAGTCTATCCAGTCTAGAAGAGAGTTCTTTTGGCGGAGAAAGCGGTCCAGAAAGGGGGATTTTTGGAGGCTCGGACGAAAGAGACAATTCTGGGGCGGGGACGAATACCTCCGGGGATTCGGCGACAGAGGCCACAGGAAGTCATCTGGAAACGTACCAGCAGGCAGAAAAGTCCATCATGAATTACTTGAATGGGTCTCTTCCGGCCATCAAGAAACCGCACTTGGAATCGGTGCAGTCGCTTGCGGAGGAGCCAGAATTCGGCGTGAAACAAGAGCTTTTGCAGCCAATCAAGATGGAGCCGGGCGCAGGCACAGACTCAGAAACGAGCGGGCTCAATGACGTGAAACAAGAGTTCAAGCGTGAGTTTTCAGGTATCCACGAGGAGACTTTAGTGAAATCTGAACCTATGACATTCAAGGCTGAGTCTGAAGTGCAGTCCGAATCCGAGCCGGAGGCTGATTCTTCTAGCTCAAGCTCGGAATATGGTGTCCTTGATACAAAGCATCATGAAACAGAGGCGATTCCAAAGGCGGAAGAAACGCAGGATACAGAGGCACTTCCAAAAGCGGAAGAAACGCAGGATACAGAGGCACTTCCAAAAGCGGAAGCAACGCAGGATACAGAGGCACTTCCAAAAGCGGAAGCAACGCAGGATACAGAGGCACTTCCAAAAGCGGAAGCAACTCAGAAACCGACAGAGGGCCAGGACGAAGCTCAGGAAGCACGCGATAGAATCTCGTCCCACAAAGGCTTCGAAGCGAATCTCGACAAGTCCGACCTGGGGTCTTCGGAGAACTTTACCGACTCGCAAGATTTTGAAAATCACTTTTTGGCACCAATACCCAGGGGAAAAGTGCCCGATTTCGACAGTTCCGTGCTTGCAAACTCGTCCAATATCCAGCCACCGCCAAACATGCGGCTCCCGCTGCTCGATTTGCACGATTCTTCTTTTGCTGATTTCAACCGCAACATCAACACCGACTCATACGAGGAATCGTTGTCTGCTGAACATGACCCAGTCAAAAACAACCTCGACTTCCTCAGCATCTGGCGCTCTCAGCATCTCCGTGACCGCAACAGCAAAAACAAAGTGGAAACACCCCGGGAAGTTCCGAAAGTGGCACTCTCGCATAACAGCGAAAGCACCAAAAACTACATACCAGTTTCCCTCCGGAACCGAAAGTTCAAGGACGTCAATCTCATTTCCACCAAGGTGGTCAACAAGACATACGAGGATTTGAATATTTCCGGCTTTCTTCCAGAGCTTTCTCAGGATTCCAACTTCGAGGGCCACTTCAACACCTTCCTCAAGGTGTCTGACCTGACGTTTTTCGACCGGGAATCCACGCTCACCCGCTTGAGTAGCTTGAAGAGCAGAAGACACTCTTTGGGGTCTAGCAACGTGTTGAACGATTCAAGATGGAAGGCACCACCAAAATGGACGGAGAAGCAGCCCAAAGGGGTCTTCAAGTTGGACGCAAACAACGAGAAGAAGCTCTCGTCAAACGAACGCTACACCGAAAAGAAGCTCTCGTCAAACGAACGCTACACCGAAAGAATTCACGACTACAAGCTGCGCAACCAAGAAGGCAAAAACAGCGACAAAAAGCGGTCTAAATTCTACGTCCCATCGTTCGAAATCAAGCGGTCAAATCTGGTGCTTTCGCCAAAAAACCAGTACAACGACATCTTCAACGATGGCCTCGAACAGCCCACCATCAGCGCCAGAGGCATGAAAACATTGCCTAGTATGGACAAGGATGACATTAAACGCATCATGAAAATGAAGAGAACAATGACCCAAGATGAGTACTCGCGGCTTAAAAACGTTGGTGGACTGACGGTTTCGGCAGCTCACAAACTGACCGACAAAATCGACACTTTGCTGAGGAAGGCGTCCATTTCCGATACCATTGGGTCGGAGATGACCGAGTTGGAAAAGGGGCTGCAGACTGGCGGCAAAATCGCCGATTTGGCCAAGCCTGAATTGCCAGAGCCAAACCTCGACATGGAGACGCCGGTGCGGCAACTTTCGTCCACCAACCCATTCAGGAGTGGCGGTTTCGACGGCCGAAAGGAGAAGGGGATCAAGAGTGACACCAGGAAAGAGAAGCCAGTGCGTCAAGGTGAAAGCGTCGATGCCACTCCAAGAAACGGGTCGCCCGTGACACTCCAAACGCCCATGAAAAGGCCCAAAGAGGCAAAAACACCCATCAAGTTGGGATCGCCGGTGCGTGTTGTACACAAAAACGGCCTGGTGACGGGCGTTTTTCTCGACAAACCCTCCAGTGTGGATTTGCGGCCATTCCAGGAGACCGGGGTCGATAATAGCAAAAGCTTCGGGGAGCATCTTGGAGACGGTGGCCAAATCCCGAACGGCGAAGCGAAAACAGGCGAAGTCCCACCAGAAACAGAAAAGGATGCGTTGGACTTGGCGCCAATAGTCAACACAGACGTGGTTCCTCAACCAGAACTAAACCTTCGAAAGGTCCGGGACCACAAAAACGGCTGGAGCACGGTGACTGTGCAGTCGAACAGCGACCAAGCCAAGGATGTCAATCGTGCCGTCTACCAGAGCATCGCCAAAGGAACGGTCAAGAAAGTGAACTTGGAGGAAGAAAAGCGGAAGCTGGCCGAAGCGCCAAAAGAGGAAAGGGGAAGCGACGAAAAAGGAAAGCTCTTCTTCCGGGTGTTGGATGTCACGGATATCCAGGTTCCGGAACTCAACCGGAGAAAAGCCAAATTCAACCTCACCTTGGATAACGGCGTGCACTGCATAAAGACACCGGACTACAACATGAACGACAAGCGGGTGGGAATCAACAAAGAGTTTGAGTTGCTCGCCAGCGGCGAAAACACTATTCAGTTCATCTTGACCATGAAGGCGTCTTACGAAAAAAGCGCCGGCGGATACAGAGAAGTCAACGAAAGAAAGGTGGTGCGTGCGAAAACCAGACTTGGGCGGCTCTTCGGGTCCAAAGAAATCGTCACCACGAGCAAAATCGTGCCCGATGAAGTGAAAGATGTCTACGACGATATCTTTGCAACGGATGGCTCGTTTGCGCGGTGCTACATTGATTTGGACAGTTACCAGGAGCAGATCACGGGAAAAGCACAGAGTTTCCGGATTCCGTGCTACAACGAGTGGGGAGACGGCGGGAAGAAGGCGCCATACCCAATCTGTACGTTGGAGGCCAAAATGCTCTACATTCCCAAGTTGAAGGAGTACGAGGTATTGCCGCGGAGCATCAAGGCGGCATACGAAAACCTCCAGGACTTGAAGCACGAAAAACACTTGCATGTGGAGGGATTCTTGCACCAGGAAGGAGGAGACTGTGAAACGTGGAAAAGACGATGGTTCCGGTTGGAGGGCACGTCGTTGGTGGCACACTCGGAGTTCACCAAGAAGACACGCGCCAAAATCAACCTCGAAAAAGTGGTGGATGTGATTTTCGTGGACCGGGAGAATATGACCAAGTCATCGGGCAACTACCGCAACTTCAGCGACATTTTCTTGATGGAGAATATGTTCAAGATCAAGTTTGCCAATGGCGAGATTATTGATTTTGGCGCGTCGCTGAAGAGCGACAAGAACATGTGGATTCTGGCGGTCCAGGAGATTGTGTACAGAAACAAGTTCCGGCGTCTTTCGTGGGTCAAGTTGATGCAGGAGAAAAACTAGCGGGGCTGATGAGTGGATGATAAGTCCACGGGGTGTTGCCCGTTGATGCAGTTTTGGCGTTTTATCGAGGTGAAGCCGACCAGCCTTTCTTGCGGATGTTGAGCGGGTTTCCATTTCACCCCTTTGTGGCTGCCTGTCGAGATAATGACTGTCTAGCTGGCGGCGTTTAGGGATTGCCGATTACTTGTGGCTGGATGATGCCTGATGTTCGATGCATGTTTAATTGAAGACAAATCTCATGTCAACAAAGACCAACTACATGGTCAACACGAAGACTCAAATAACTTAATCCATAATTTACTCGTAAGCCGCAGTAGTGCCAGTTGAGTCGCCGGTGGTGCATTGGCCCAGCCGGGGGCGCTGGATGCAGTAGCTTATTTCCATCTCATGTTTGTGATGCTAGTCTTTCGTCAAGTCAATGGCCCAACACCGGCTCCCATTCCAGCTCCCATTCCAGTACCGGCTATATGCACTCTCATTCCAGTACCGGCTATATGCACTCTCATTCCAATACCGGCTATATGCACGCCCAGCCCGACTATATGCACACCGCCCGTTATCCGTCCCTCAGTGAAACCCCCCGTTCCCCCCCCCTGGCACACATCCAGCGGTGTCGCTGGCGGGGCGAAATTACGCAATCCCGAATTTTAACACCAGTAAGCTTTCCGGGCAAGGGTTTCTCGTGGATATATTGTCCTCAACGCGCACAGCTCTTCAAAACTACAGACAACATTCACCAATTACAAATGGTTGATTAGGAAGCCAGCTGCCAAAGCAAATGGAAGCAAGATATCACACGTGACTGAGTGGCCTTCTCTGCAGTATCCACAAAAGGCAGGCAGTTTTCTGAATACTAATCCAGAATGCCCAGGGTTCATCCGGGAGGCGAATTGAGTCTGGAGTGGAGTGGACTCCACGGGTTTTACTGGAGCGTTGTGCCTGGCTGGAAGTGGGGCTTTACAAGACAGAACAAAGATCAAGAAATTCTGGAGCTCTGAAACAATAGGGCCTAAAGAATTACTGAAAGCTTGAAAAGACAGAAATCAAATCAGAAGCGAGAGAATCAGAAACCAAATCAGAAGCGAGAGAATCAGAAACCAAATCAGAAGCGAGAGAACAAAGAGACCAAATGCAAAAACTCTCTAATGAACCGAAGCGCTGGAGCTCTGGAAACCGAGACACTGAATACAGTGCAAGCTGAAAATAATACGCTGCAAGCTGAAAACTCTGAAGTGTGAAGAAACTGCAAATATAAAGAAGAAGCTTTGGGGCGATCTTGGTTGCCCTTGAGTTCTTCAAGACACCGAAAACAGAACACGGCCTTGGGAATAGAGCCCTCAAAGAAAGGGGAAAAAGAAAGGGGAAAAAGAAAGAAGAAATGGAGAAATGGAGAAATGGAGAAATGGAGAAATGGAGAATTGGAGAATTGGAGAAAAAGAAAGAAGAAACGAAGAAATGGAGAAAAGAAAGAAGAAAGAAGAAAGAAGAAAAGAATCGAACAAGTGCCCCGTCTGCTTCTTCCACAGGCGTCAACAGCATCCCTGTTTCTCGTGCTGGCAGGGCTACACTGAAATTGCCTCGGCGCTTGGACACAGCACAACTCAATGGTTTTGCAGCCGCCGCCTGAAAGATATCGCGAGTACCTCAACATGGACTCGTCAATAGTGGAAACTACCAGCGCGTTTGTCATTCTGGAATTGTCGGCTTTTGGCGGAATTCTCTGGGTTCAGAAGTCCAAGGCCCTAGGAATCGAAGCCAGTTTGAACTCCCCAAAAACAACGTGCTCTTAGCAAATGCAGTCCTGAATTGCATGGATGCCCTGGGTCCACCGGTGCTCTATGGCAGCGCTTTTAGCAGCACAACGAAAATGCCACTCAATAGTCATCCACGAGGATTCATATCGAAAAGGTCCAGGTCGGCGGGCCAAACCAGGGCCATAATGGTATGTTCCATTCAAGTGGAGCTCTTGAGATGTCAACGAAGCCTCAGAGGCGACAAATGGGTGCTAATGTGGAGAACAGAAATGTGGAGAACAGAAATGTGGAGAACAGAAATGTGGAGAACAGAAATGTGGAGAACAGAAATGTGGAGAACAGAAATGTGGAGAACAGAAATGTGGAGAACAGAAATGTGGAGAACAGAAATGTGGAGAACAGAAATGTGGAGAACAGAAATGTGGAGAACAGAAATGTGGAGAACAGAAATGTGGAGAACAGAAATGTGGAGAACAGAAATGTGGAGAACAGAAATGTGGAGAACAGAAATGTGGAGAACAGAAATGTGGAGAACAGAAATGTGGAGAACAGAAATGTGGAGAACAGAAATGTGGAGAACAGAAATGTGGAGAACAGAAATGTGGAGAACAGAAATGTGGAGAACAGAAATGTGGAGAACAGAAATGTGGAGAACAGAAATGTGGAGAACAGAAATGTGGAGAACAGAAATGTGGAGAACAGAAATGTGGAGAACAGAAATGTGGAGAACAGAAATGTGGAGAACAGAAATGTGGAGAACAGAAATGTGGAGAACAGAAATGTGGATCAGAAATGTGGAGAACAGAAATGTGGAGAACAGAAATGTGGAGATATTTTATGCAGGCGGGAAGGTCAAGCGGGCCTCGTACTGGGCCAGAAGGAGACTCGTTGAAAGTCGAAGTGTTGAGGATTTTGGGATGGTGTTGTGGAGTGAACTGAATGTCTGAATTTCAGAGAATATTCACTGAAACCTTGTACACGGAATGGCCTCATGCGCTGCAAACGACCAAAGTCTTGGTTTCTGCGATCATCACCACGTCTACACCAGCCAGCGGAGAAGACGTCCAACCGGGACTGAGCTGGTAGTTACCCAATTGAGGAGTATAAAGAAGAGGAGTATGATGAGGAATATGATGAGGATGATGAGGATAAGTGACAGATATGGACAATCCAAGGAATCATAGAACTCCCGCTACCTTGTGGCCCTCAGAAATTCCGTTTTGGACACATCTGAAGTGCTTTTGTCATTGGTTTTGGGTAGTCTCGCAGTATCGGGTCAGCACCGTTCCTACCGCTAGGTTCCCAGAAAGCCAAAATCCCAGTCTTGGTGATACAGATCCGAGGGTGTGCACGTGACCGGACCCAGTTCCGGGCACTATATCCAGTTCCGACCTATTGAGAGGGGTCGTTCAAACCGTCAAAATCCGCCAGGAAAATGGCTGGTTTCGACAGGGACGAGCAGGCACGTGCCCCACAACCCTCGCTTGAAGCGGACTAGCCTGCAGCGGCGCTGTGGGGCCAGTACCCTCGGAAGTGAGGTCACGTGACTTCCCTCTAGCGTCGGCGGCAGCAGGGAGAGTGGACGGAAGAGTGCAAAGCTTGCAGCAGAGCTGTAGTGCCTCTCTTGCGGTCACAGTCGGTGGCGTCTCCAGCTCAAAGTACCCAATCAAGGTACAAGAAATCACGTGATCCAGGCTGTTCAGGAAGCGTTCCTGACTCTCCCACCTGCACGAAGCAATGTCAATCCGAGAACCACTCAGGAGAACCCAAGATATCGAAGATCAAGGTCACGAAAACCAGAATTCAAAGTTTCCAAGTTAAGCCATCACGGTGGAAACCATGGCCCGCAGCCCGATGGCGTGATACCGACTGGTATTCCTGCAGCCTTGAAGCACCCTCTACTGGTACAGTGATGGATTTCCACAATCGACCATTCCACAAACGGAAGACTGGGTATACTCTGCCGATGAGCAGATCGGCGGGTGTTTTGCCGTTGACACCTCGATGGCCATCCCGATTCTGTCATTCCCGATCCTGTCATTCCCGATTCTGTCATCCCGATTCTGTCATCCCGATCGGTCACTTCCAAATCACAACCAGCAGCAGAGTCTACAGAGGTATGCTCTCTGATGTAGACCCATTTGTTCCTCATACAAAAAGGAATAAAAGGGTAGCATCATTCCCCATTGTTTGGCCAACTACAGTGGGCCAGCATCAATATGTCATGGCAGCACCCAAATACCAAGCGAAGAATATCAGAAACCCGTGCACCACACCCGTGCACCACACCCGTGCACCGGGGGTATACCGCGCCGCCTGCGCTTCACCACACCCAAATGGCATCCGACGACGACGACGCGTACCTCTACTCCGACGAGGAGCCGGCGCACAAGAAGCAGAAGGTGGAGCAGGCCGGACCCGTGCCTCCCAGCCAGTCCGACGACAGCGGCGAGTCCGAATCGGACGACGACGTCGAGTTCGTCATCGAAGACCCCCTGGCCAAGCCCGTGCCTCCCAGCATCAACGCCAGCGCTCCCCCCCTTAATGACGCCGTCAGCGAGGTCACAGACGCAGGTGCAGAGGGCGGCAGCGCCAGCGAGACAAAGAAAGCAGACCACGCCAGCGTGCAAAAAGACGAGGGCTCGGCGGCCATCAACGTCAACGCCGTCGCAGACTACGAGGGCAAGCCGCTCACACAGCTTGATCTCGACACGCTCAAGGAGAAGCCGTGGCGGGCGCCCGGTGCCGACATCAGTGACTACTTCAACTACGGCTTCGATGAGTTCACCTGGACTGCATACTGCCACAAGCAGGACAGCACCCGAGGCGAGTTCAACCCCCAGAAGGTGATGGCGAAGATGATGGGCGGCTCTGGAGGCAAGGCGCCGTTTTTCCCGTTTCCGCCTAATATGGGCAACGGAAACATGCCCATGCCGATGCCCATGCCGAATATGCCCATGCCGAACATGCCGATTCCGGGAGGGCCGGCGCCGGGAGGGGCAGGTGGCAAGAAGCTGGGCCACCGTGGCGGGCGCAACCGGAGAAGGTGAGAGCAGCCAGGAACCAGACGTGGCACGTGACCGGAGAGGTCCGAGAAGAAGACTAGCTGTGAAGGCGACCCGACAGGCCACGTATAGCGTGACGAACCGCATACGGGAAAGAAGATTCCTGGGAGATGCCGAGACGGGAAGAAGATTCCTGGGAGGTGCCGAGACGGGAAAGAAGATCACCCGATTCCGGGATGGGACATTTACGCTGGGAGACTGAAATGGGAAGATTCAATGGGAACGAAGACAATACGGAACAATGAGACCCGATTCCCACGTGGTTCACCGGATAAAACGGGCAGAAGAAGCGGGCTCGGCTGATTTTCTCGACCCCATCCATCGACAGTCAATGAGCAGGAGCTTCACTTTGTCCAAGTGTCGCTATAACATGGGCCAAAGAGCTAGGCGCTATATGCAGGCCCAAGAATCTATTCCGGCCCATCATCGAACCAACGACCCAGCAATCACCGGAGTGACGAGCCACCGCAAGTAGTGCCACGACCAAAAGCACATGTCACGTGAGGATATGCAGTATACACTAATAGCACAGAATAACAAGAGCACCAACGCCCTCTACACCCGCCTCTTTCTCTCTTTGGTTCTCTACACAATATTCGTGATCATCCGCCCATCGGATCCGTTCTACTCGTGTCTTCTTTTGGATCACTCGTCGTCGCTCTCCTCATCAGCCTCGTTCAACCACTTGATAAAGGGCTTGGCCTCTCTTCTCACCTTCTTGGACTGCTCCTTGGAAACGTACTTCTTGGACACCTTGGAGCCCCAGTCGATAATCACATCTTCGCTGACCAAGTCCTCATCGTAGAGCTTCATCAAGATCTTAGGAACCTGTGGAATCAAAGCCGGCTTTTCGAGGGCCAAGAAGCGCTCCAAGCCACCCAAAAAGGCTTTCTCAAACGCCTCACGTGACGCAATCAACTTGGCCAACAAGCCCTTGTGCAAGTCAAGCTGCTCCACAATGCCCTCGTCGAAAAGAACCTGGCCCAAAACAAGAACAACTTCCGCGGTCTCCAAAAGTTCCAACTCCACGATCTTCTTGTAGATGTCCACATCCGATGGCAACTTCAGCTTGTCGCCGTCGGCCTCACTCAACACCCACTCACCAAACTCACTGACTTTGGTCTGGGAGTCGTTCAAAGTCATTCCCTCCAATTCACGGGCACGTGCTTCCACGGCCTCCTTGGACATGTCCACAGCCCAGTCTTCGTCGGCGACTTCCACGGTATTGGTGCCCAAAGCAGCAGCCTCGGCGTTGATCTTTTTGGTCAAAGCATCGTCTCCGTCATCAGCAGCCGCCACGCTTTCACCTGCCTTGTCGGTCTGTGCGAGATCGGAAATGGTCTTTCCTCCTCCCACCACATTGGCGGTGGCGGTGGCGGATTTCTTACCCGTGGATGTAGGTGGAGGGTTCTTGAGGATGTAAGACGACAACTTGTGGCGAACGTCCACGTCAGTGATGCGGCCACAAGCCTTGCAATCTTTTTGCAAATTTCCCTTGCCCTTGATCTGGATTTGGGTCTCTGGGTTCTTGCACGCGCCACAGAGCACAAACTTGGAGATAAACCCGTCCAAAGAGTCCTGCAACGCGTTCTGCTGGTGAACACCGTTGACAAGGTAACGATCATCGTCTTCGCTGGCTTTGGTTTGCGTTCCGAACTCGTATCCGAAGTACTTGACCACGTACGCGGATGGTCTGCCCAAAGCGCGTGCCACCTCACTCAAGTTGGGAATAGCCGTCTTGATACCATTTCCACGACCCTCCACCTTGGCCTGGATTGGCGGCATCTTGTACCGGTAGAACGGGTCGGTGTTGTCTCTGCAGATGTTGATGAAAGACATTGTAGAGGTAGAATTTTTTCAGTGCGCCTTTGAGTAGTGCACCTCCGTGCACCACAGATCTGCCACTGGCACCGTACCGTGGTTTCCCCGGCAATTCCGCTGGCCACTCCGTGGATGCTTCATACAATGCTGGCCGAGCTCCGTGGCCTGACAATGCTGGCCCAGACGCCCATCCCGCTGTATGGAAACGGAATTCAACCTTCCTATGTGCAGGCCGCGGGACGGCAGCCCCGATCACCGGGCAGTTGGGGCAAACGCTCCAAATCTCACATTGACGCTTTCGGAAACGCTTCACTCTTGGACAACACTATGCAGCGGTTGGAATGTGACATGTACCCCTTGATCCTGCGTTTAGCAATGAGGTTGGCCACTACGCACTCCACGTCCTCAGGCCACACCGAACAGTCCGTCTCCGAGCCGCCCGCCAGCAACTCCAAGGCCAACTGAATTGCACTATAGGGTAGAATATGCGGGGTGTCAGCAGACAAGGAGGCGTATGCAGTGGCGGTTTTCTGAACTAGGCGTAGATGGCACAAACTGCGGAGATGTACCACCAAAAGGTAGATGTGGCGGGTCATGAATAGACGCTGGAAGCGGGTCACCTGGAGGTCAAAAATGCGGAGGTTCCCGTCCCGGACCGCACCCAACAAGCCCCCGTACACAAGGCGGACGTGGGGAAAATGGGCATACACCGCAGGAGGGAGCACTGTGTGCAGGCGCAAGTATTTCAACGGCACCAACAAGAACAAGATCTTCTCGGTCTGGCGGTGGGCCTTGTTCTGTTTTTTGTAGCAGCTCAAAAACTCCATTGCCGTGAGAAGCTTTGTTTCTGCCAACGCAAAATCCCCGTCGTCTAGCGACAACAACGCACTGTAGTAGAGATATGTCACTGTGTACTTGCGGTACTGCACAGGACTATTGACGATGGTGGGAATGGCGAGTCCTGTTCCCAAAAGGGCCTTTTCCATGGATTTGGCCAATTCCAACTTCCCCATGCGGAAGTAGAGCTTGATCAAGGCTGCAAGGAAGAAGTGGATGCAGGCTTTTTTAGAAGTTTGGGGGTCTAGACTTTTGTCTGTGAGGCAGATTTTGAACAGCTTATTGATTGTGTTGGCCACTAGCTCAAGCTCGGAATTGGCCTCTTTGCTTCCGTTTCCGGCGCCTTTGTTTCCGTTTCCGCCCCCCTCCTCACCATCGTTTCCTGATTCGTCTCCTTTTTGCCCCGATTTGGCCCGGACCTGATACAACAGAAGTAGTTCGTCGGAGCTGTTGATAAGTGCAGGACAGATCCAGTTGGTCTGCTGTTCAGCGGCCCGATTCAACGCCACAACTAGCGAGTTCAAATCCGAGAACAGCTCGTTTATATCGCTGACAACGTAGATCAGCCGCATGGCTTTAAGGTAGTTTCGGACCACGGCGTGAAACTTTTCGGGGAGCCCGTAAAGGTCGATTTCATTGGGGTCGTTGAACCTGGCACGCACGGGGCCCTGTTGCCGTTTTGGGTTGATGGTTAGAAGCTCTTGCACGGAATGCCCGTTCTGCCGGCCAATGGCCGCCTGAAGCTCGTGAATGTAATCTTGGAGGCTCATGTGGTGTAGCCGCTGAGATGGGTGTGGGTGTACGGGTGTGGGTCGCGGGTGTACGGGTGTGTGGTGTACGGGCGCGCATCCGCGCGGTTTGTGCAGGATACAGTGATGCCAAAGCGGCGGCAGTGGAATTGCGGTGTGTGCAGGCAGCAGAGCCAACGTCTGGAACAGACGCAGCGGGCACGGTCGAGCGGAGACGAGTGGGAGAGGCCCTGAAACGCAGCAGAAACGCAGAAACGCAGAAACGCAACTGAAACGCAGCAGAAACGCAACTGAAACGCAACTGAAACGCCGACGAAACGCAGCTGAAACACCGCCAAATCCGCACTTCCCAACCCGGAGGGCAGTGGACCGTCACGTGCCCGCTCGCCCATTCTGGCTGGCCAGGCATGGTTGCGCATTTTCGGTTGACGTAATGCCTGCATGCTGCGCCTTCCCCTATCCGGCGCACCCAAATCATTCTGGGCCCAATGCGTCTTCTCCACGCAGCTACACTCGAATCGACTGAAAAAAGCGCCAGCTGTCATTTTCCTTCTCCACCACCGCCACAAAAATCCCCGCCTGCAAAAAAATAGCGGATTTCCTGGCCCTTTTATAATCCCGTGCTCTACGTCGCCCAATCCGGTAATTGTTCTGCTGCGCCCGTCTTTGTGCCGCCACCCCCTGCCAGTGTACAACACCTCCTTCAGCGACATCAGCGACATTCGCCTACTTCAGGCCACGACACTGGATCCTGAGCCTTTATCCCGAACTTGGTCAATCCACGAACTTGCCACGTGTCCCCTCCGCTCTCTTACCAAGAGTTGGCCTCTACACTACACGTCCTCCATACAGTGGCCTCCACACGGCTACCCAGCAGTCCCCAGGTTCACAAACGCCAGAGGCAAGAGTCAATTGGAAAAGTGTCTCAATCACCAGGCGCTGAGAGCAAAAATTTCCCGAGCTTCAGCCCGAACATTTGCTTAGTTTCCTGAGCAACTCCTGCATCTCGAGCAAGAGCTCGTCAAAATTACTGCAATCACACTTAGTGCCTGCACCATATACCCATGGTCAATTGTTCGCCGCCAGTGATCTCGCTCTCCCGTGCCGATGATGACGGCTTCATCTCGGGGATTTCACCCGATGCAGCGCCTGTCGACTTTCTAGATCGGCTTCCCCAGTCAATGCTTTCGCCGCAGAACACGCTCCATTCGCATACGGCGCTGGACTTGCTGAACTGTGACGCTCCGTTGGATGCAGACCACATCAACTTGATGCTGAGCAGACGCGTCCGTTCCGGGTCGTTGTTTTCAACCAACTCAATTTGGAACGACGATGCGCTTTCCCTGGTCAACTCGCCCAAACACTCGCTGACGAACGCGACTTCGCTTGACTTGTTCCCCGACATGTCCTTGGCTTCGGGAGCCACGTCGTTTTTGAGCCCCAATCTTGCGCCCCAGAACCCCCACGCTAACGTGTCCATTCCGTCCAGAAACCGCTCGCATACGACATCTGGCGGGCCGTTTGGCCCCCCCAACATTGGCTCTTTTGATGCCCGCTTGGGCCTGTCGCCCTTCCAGGGCTCTTACGACTCCGCCCATCTCTTGGACAATTTCCTTTCCAACGTCTCGGAACAGCACCAGACAAGAAACAGAGCCCAGACGTACTCGGGTGCCAACACCATGTTGAACCCGGCGTTGCAGAACCTCAACGGGTCCAATCTGGGGTTTGCGCAGGACTCCTTGCTTGCGGCGATGAGTCTTGGGCAGCCGGCCGTCGGTGCTGGATCCATGCCTCCCGCTTCTTCTGGTGCCGACTTTGCCATGCTGAGCGGAAGCGCCAAGCCATTCCTTCAGGATGACTTCAACTTTGCTGATTTGTCGTTCACCACCAGCTTCGACAACCCAAATCTCAGCCCCACCAACAACCTTCTCATCGACAATGTTCCGCCGTTTTTGGACTCTTACAAATTGTATCAGCTTTTGGACAGTCCCGGCTCTTCGGGTTTCCACAACAGAGGCATTTTAAGCGTTCGTGTTTCCCCGGGCAACACTAGCAAAATGGCGTTGGTTGTGTGTCCTTCGGTGGAGAGTGCCATGACTCTCAAGGCGAACTTCAACCACCTTGAGATCGTCAAGGGCGTGATTTTGTACATTGCCTTTGCTAAAGTCATAGACAAGTCTCGGCGAGGATCTCCAGAAGGAACTCCCACTTACGAGATCAAAGAAAACCCCGCTATGGTGAACTCAGTGAGTGTGAATGCAAGCGTGGACAATGCTGGGGTTCTGCACATTTCCGGCTTATTGGTAAGCATTGCTTCGGAATTGGCCGGCGCCCAGTCCATCGACTTGAAGAAGATTTTCTCAATCCTCCAGAACACCGCCAACTTTCCAAAAAGCAAGTACGAGAAAAACTACGGCAAATTGCCTGAAGGTTTGACTGTCCGGGAGTTTGACTCGCCAAAGTTGCGGGAGTTACGAAAGACTCTCGAAGCCTCGGACAAGGACGAAAGTGACGAAACGCCCATGTCGCAGAGGGAATTGGAGGAGTTGGCGCTCGCCATGTTGGACGAGCTTCCCGAGTTGTGCTACGACCACATTGGAAACACGATTCTACAAAAACTCTTTGTTTTGATTGAGTCGCCCGTGATCAAGTTGATTCTCGTGCGAGAGCTTGAGCCTTACCTAACGCAGCTCGGCATACACAAGAACGGCACGTGGGCTATCCAGAAAATCATCAACCTCTGTGGAAAAGACGATCTCAGACAGAAGGTAATGATTGCCAAGAGCTTGAAGCCGTTTTCATTGAAACTCTTCAACGACCAGTTTGGAAACTACGTCTTGCAGTGCTGTTTGAAGTTTGGCACACCTTACAACGATTTCATTTTCGAAACCATGTGTGACAACTTCATGGAGATCAGCACCGGGCGGTTCGGAGCAAGATGCATCCGCACAATCTTGGAAACCGCCAACAACGACACCAAAACGGAATCGTACGTGTCCAAAGAGCAGCTCCTCACGGTGGCCAGTCTCATTGTCAATCATGCCAACAGTCTTGTATATAACAGCAACGGCTCCTTGTTGATCACGTGGTTCTTGGACACCTTCCACGGGTCGTTCTATTCCGGCGACCACAAAGACGACAGAAGATACAAGCTCTTGTGCGACCAGTTCTTGCCTCATTTGAGCGCAATGTGCACGCACAAGTTGGCGAACTTGACGGTGTTCAAGCTCTTGAACAACCGCGTGGACGACGGTGTGAAGTTGCGGCTTTTGGAGGAGATCTTCGGGGTCTACGACGGAATCGACGCCTCCAGACCCCCCACACCCGTCTTGAAGAAGATCTTGGAGGAGAGTGGCGACCAAAATTCCGGGCCGCTTTTTGTCTACAAGGTGATATCCAATCCAGGTCTCTTGTCAGTGGGAAGCGAAGCGGACGATCAACAGTACCAGCAGTTTGTGATTGCACAGATCAAGAAGGTAATGCTCGACATGAACGTGGTCAATCTCCAGCCATACAAAAAGCTCATTGAGGAGGTGGGCCTCTCGACCAACCGGATGAACCGCACGCCGCTGGCAAGCCGGAAGAATAAGCGGGCAATGGGCCGGAAAAACCAGGGCGCGTACGCCAACGGCGACGTGGGCTCGGCATACGGCTTCTCCGGCCGCAACATGGGGTTCGGCGCCGAATACCCCGAAAACGGCGCCTTCCACAACGCCTACAACGCGCCGTACCCCGCTTATAACGGCTACAGTGGCTCGGTGTATGGAGCGTACCCGCCAGAGCCCTACACACAGGACGCCAACGTCATGAGGCAACTCCAGCAGCTTTCATTGAGCTCTGCAGCCTTGGGCTACGCCACCCCAGACACCCCCGACGGAGTCTGAAACGCTACCAAAACCCCCAAAGCTATCAAGCCCAAAAGCCGCCGAGGCCGCGTCTCGACGGCACATAGTAATGAATAATACGACCAGTAGCAGCGGTCTGCGCAGCACCGGCCGAGCCGCGCCCGCCGCCGAAGGCCGCCCGCCGCCGCCGTGCCTGGCAACGGGGGGCGTGGCGGCGCCTGCACATAAACACGTCCTGCACACCAGCCCTCACCGCGACCCTCCGCCAAACCGCTTTGTGCCTCCACACATACTCCACCAGGTCTCCGTTCGTGGCATTTTTCTGGCGCTGTTGGGCTCACATTCCGTCTTGAAACACCGGAGAAGTCCGTACCCCGATACTCTTGCAGCAGGTGCAGCATTCCGGCCCCTGGCGGCAAACAACATCATCCCTGAAACCATCGGGAACTTGTCCGAAGATCCAGAAACGTGAACCGAAAGATTCTGAAACGTGAACCGAAGATTCTGAAACGTGAACCGAAGATTCTGAAACGTGAACCGAAGATTCTGAAACGTGAACCGAAGATCCTGAAACGTGAACCGAAAGATCCTGAAACACAAACCATCACATTGTCCGAAGATCCTGAACACGCTGTGGAGATATCCTGGATACCAGACACATCCGAAAAAGCGAGAATCACGACTCCAGCACAAGCCCCCGTCTGACCCGCCCAGCCATCAGTGCATCCCGAACCGGCACTCCACTTCCATTGATTCCATCCCGATCCACTCCACGCAGCATATGAACCCCGAAAAAAGCAGGCGTGGCAAGCTTGCTTCGTACTTCTCCGGAAACATGCACCGGCACGAGCACAAAACGTTGGACTACGAAGGCAACGATTTCCAGGAAATCAACCAGGCCATTCTCCTGGAGCGGCGCAACTCCGTCACCCAGCGGTCCCACATCCAGCAGCTAAATTTCAACAACTCTCGGCTCTTGCAACTTCCCACGGAAATCCTCCTTCAAATCTTCAAGTACTTGGACAAACACGACTTGTACTCTCTCTTGACCGTGTGTCGAGAGTTTGCCGATCTAATCATTGAGATTCTTTGGTTCCGGCCCAACATGCAGAGCGACTCGGCGTTCAAGAAGATCCGTGGCATCATGAGCTTGCCCAGGACCCAGACCCACTGGGACTACCGCAACTACATCAAGCGGTTGAACCTATCGTTCATGACGAAGTTGGTGGACGACGAGCTTTTAAGTCTCTTTGCCGGCTGCCCCAAGTTGGAGAGATTGACCCTAGTCAACTGCATCAAGCTCCTGCACGCACCCATTGCGGCGGTGTTGGCCAACTGCTCCAAGTTGCAGTCGATTGACATGACAGGCGTGCAGGACGTGCAAGACGACATCATCCACGCGCTAGCGCAGAACTGTGGCCGCTTGCAGGGGTTATATGCTCCCAATTGTGGCAATATCTCCGAGGACGCCATTGTCCGGCTTCTCAGAGCGTGTCCCATGCTCAAGCGCATCAAGTTCAACAACAGCGAGAACATCACCGATGCCAGCATTTTGGCCATGTACCTGAACTGCAAGTCGCTAGTGGAAATCGACTTGCACAACTGCCCCAACGTGTCCGACATGTACTTGAAGAAAATCTTCGCCGAACTTTCCCAGTTGCGAGAGTTTCGCATCAGCAATGCCGCCGGTATATCTGATGACCTCTTCGAGGCCATTCCCGATGACTACTTTTTGGACAAGCTCCGAATCATTGACATCACCGGGTGCAACGCGATCACCGACCGTCTCGTGGAGAGAATGGTCAAATGTGCCCCTCGTTTACGGAATGTGGTGCTTTCCAAATGCATGCAAATTGGCGACGCGTCCCTACATCACTTGACCAAATTGGGACGCAGCTTGCACTACATCCATCTTGGGCACTGTGCTCTGATCACCGACTATGGCGTTCAAGTTTTGGTCAGGTCGTGTCACCGCATCCAGTACATTGATTTAGCATGCTGTTCGCAGCTCACAGACTGGACGCTCATCGAGCTATCGACGTTGCCAAAATTGCGAAGAATTGGACTTGTCAAGTGCAACTTGATCTCGGATTCGGGCATCATGGAGCTTGTACGCAGGAGAGGCGAGCAGGATTGTCTCGAGCGGGTACATTTGTCCTACTGCACCAACTTGACGATTGGACCGGTATACTTGCTTTTGAAGAACTGCCCCAGGTTGACGCATTTGTCTCTCACGGGAATTTCTGCTTTTCTCAGAAGAGAAATCACGCAGTACTGCCGAGACCCGCCGCCTGACTTCACCGAGAACCAGAAGTCGTCTTTTTGTGTGTTTTCTGGCCACGGCGTGGTCCAGCTCCGAAACTACCTTGGCGCGTTGATGGAACAGCGGGCGTACCTTGTGGAGCAATTGGGTTTCCAAGAGGATGTGGCGGCTTTGTTGCCTGAACGGCGAAATGAGGCACAGACTCAGACCCGGAATCCAAATCCATTTCCAAGTCCGATCACGTACCCGGCATCAAACCCGCTCCCAAGCCCAAACCAAATCCGAGCCCAAACCCAGAACGCAACGCAGAATCGATTTCAAAACGGAAACCAGAACGAACCGCAACCGGAAATGCCATCCGGAATCCAAGCCGGCCAGGCCAGATTCGGAAATGCGTTCATCACACCCGACAGAGGAATCCCGCCTCCACCCGATGAAGTTCTTGGGAACGCCTTTCCTGCATACGACGAGGGGTCTGAGCAGCTCAATGACGACGACATGATGGCGTGGGCAGCTCAAAGAGGACTTGGCGACTTGCGGCGAATGAGGCCAAACCAGGCAGCTTTGAATGATACTCTCAGTGAGCGGTACAACGGAACAGACGCTATTCTTCGACAAATCCTCACTCTAGAGCAGGAAAACCGGGAGCGTTTGGCAACCTATGAGAACTTGTCGCGTGAAATCCGGGTCAATCTTTTCGGACAAGATGACGTCAGGCCAGGAGATGCTCCCCATATAGTACAGCCGCCTGTTTTTGATGCGGCTGTACAGGAAGATACGGAGATGGAGCCCGCAGATTTGTTTCACCGTAGCACCGAGCGGTGATGCAAAGAGGGGAGAACGAAATGGGGAGATGATGAAATGAGTTGAAATCAACGAGAAAAGGAGACTGTGAGCTGGTGGGGTGGTATCAAGTCAAAGTTGGACTTGTGTGGCGGCCATGTTGAGCCTTTTCCTCCAGGCGGTATTTGAGCATCCGTCATTCTTCAATGCAACAACCAAGTCTCGTTATTCATTGCATTCTTTATTCACCGATGCTGAGTAGATCGCAGTATTCATCAAGTAACTAAGCCCTTAGTTTCAATTCGGTAATGATTCCAACACTGATGCCCCCAGAATCCATCAAACCGACATTCCAAATAATAAAATCCCAATTCAGTATTCGCTGTTGCTGAAACGAACCTCTAGCTCTCGTGCTCGTGCTTGGAGGTCCTGCTTCTCGACCGTTGACAAGCGGTACAACAAGTATGAGACCCGGTCGTGGATGTTAGAGGCGGATGGCTTCAGGATATTCTTCAAAAATGCCCTTTTGAGCAGGGGGTATTTCTTCTGCGAGGTGTCGTCGCCAAAAGCAGAAGCTTGGGATCCTCTTTGCGTTGATGTGCAACCCTCTAGTGCCTCAGCTACACAGCTGGTCCGGGAACATGTTTCGGGAGTTTGAACCACGCTTTGCGTGCCTCGCCAATAAGCCTTGCAGTCATGATAGAACTTGACTAGGCGACGCTTTTTCCGAAACAAGGCCTTGTTGTGGATCTCGTCGCTGATCAACGCGGGTAACGGCAAAGATCGAGGAATCTCCAATTTCTCTTCAAACAGATGCTCCTGACAATAGAAGCTGTTTTTGCACGGATGGCCTGATTCCGCCACCCCGCAAATGTAATCAAACTGATACCGCTGCAAGTCCAAGATCTCCTGGGGCGAAAGCTGAAAGATGGTATTGAGCCGCTCGAAACTGTAGAGAGACGGCATTGTATCTTCGTCTTTCTCGGGGACTGGGTGGAACCTCTCGATCTTTCGTAGCGGCGACGAGATGGTGTAGTTTTCCATTGTAGTTGTATCGATCAGTAGCAGAAAAACCTGGAAAATGACACTATTCCAGATGTGATCGAGCTGAGAGACCTGGTGATTTGGTTTTTCACGTTGGCCCCTGCAAACCAACGTTGGGTGGCGGTGTAAGGGGTGCTTTCACGGAATCCCTTGTATTCAGATTGGTGTCAGGTGACTGAAAGGAGCCTGTAAAGAACAAGAAGATGGGGCTGAAATGAAGCTCAAGGCGCCAAGAGGGGGAACGGTTGGCACTTGAATATGGAATTCTGAACGCCTGGACTCGAATCGCAAGCTTTTAGCTGACTTCAATCCCAAACTGTAGCTCTGAGTTTAGCCTCTGAATTTGTAGCTGATTTCGATTCTGACCTCTGAACTCCCGGACCTTTAACTTCTGAAACTTGAAACTCACTTTAGCTTCTGAAACTTGAAACTCACTTCAACTTCTGAAATGAAACTCACTTGAACTTCTGAAACTTGAAACTCACTTGAACTTCTGAAACTTGAAACTCACTTTAGCTTCTGAAACTTGAAACTCACTTCAACTTCTGAAACTTGAAACTCACTTGAACTTCTGAAACTTGAAACTCACTTCAACTTCTGAAACTTGAAACTCACTTCAACTTCTGAAATGAAACTCACTTCAACTTCTAGTCCTGAAAACAGCTGGTATGAAGGACCCGGTAAGCTAAGTCTTAGGACCGATATCTCCGATTGTTCAGATCTGAAACAGTGTTTCACCTAACGAATTTGGTTTCTACCCGATTCGGAAGTTGGATAAAAAGAGTGGCAATTCAGGGAGGGCTCCTTTTATACGCGCGGCTAGGATTTTTGCAGCCATGCACATCCGCATGCACAATGCCGCTTTCGGTTTCCAGTACGGGTTTGAAACATGTTTCGAGATGTTTCACATTACTTCGAGTTTCACTTCGAGGGCTTCATATTTGGTTTCAATGGCACGATGGGTTAGTACAGTGTTGGTGGTTTCAGTGTTGGCGGTTTCAGCGTTTCACCATTTCAGCGTTTCACCATTTCACCGTTTCACCATTTCACCGTTTCAGAACGTCCCAGCCCCAGTGTCTGCAAGGTCTCAGGATCGCTCAACATCTCCAGACCAAGTGCTAGATGCAAGAGTGATACACCCGTGCACCAGACGGTTTGCTGGTTAGGGCATGCGCCCTGGAAGAGCGCGCACGTGACGGCGCGCGCAATTCGCCCGCGCACGACGAAAAATTTCCCCTGCGCTCGCGGCTAACACGAAAAAAGAGGAAATCCAGAGACTTCTTTTCCACTAACCACAGCACAATGTATGTTTAACAAATGAATAGGAGCAGCAGACTCAGGAATAGAAGGCGATCAACACCGACGGCATCTGAAAATGGCGAATGCAATCCCTGAGAAGACGAAAACACCAAATCCCAAAATGACGACCAGTGTCAGCAAAAAGAATTGACTGTTCTGCTTGACGCCAGACCTTTGGGTCCGAGCACCAAATATCCTCTAGTGCGGCAGGTGTGGTGCTGCTTCGTTCATCGGTGCAAAAGTCGCCCAGTTCCAGGTCGTTTTCTGTCCCAACTGCTCCTTTCTGACTTCACCAATTCCAATCAACTTTTAACTAACAAACAGGACTAAGAGAACCAAGAAGGTCGGAATCACAGGTAAGTACGGTGTCAGATACGGTTCTTCGTTGAGAAGACAAGCCAAGAAGTTGGAGATCCAACAGCACTCCAAGTACGACTGTTCTTTCTGCGGTAAGAGATCCGTGCAGAGAGGAGCTGTCGGCATCTGGACCTGCAAGGCCTGCAAGAAGACCGTTGCCGGCGGTGCCTACACCGTTTCCACTGCCGCTGCTGCCACTGTCAGATCGACCATCCGTCGTTTGAGAGACATGGCCGAGGCCTAAGTGTATAGCATAACGCGTCTGTATATTGGAACCCATCGTAGCGGCAGCTTTGCCAGAATCACGAAGTTGGCCACTAGGTCCGCGCTTTTCGTCGGTGTCACGTGATCCTCCATCCCAGCACCGATCAACGGCTGTTCAAACAGGCTGTTCTTGAATTCCAGTATGAGACCGCAGTGTGCTGTCAGTAATCTGGTACCATTGGACTGGACGGTTGGTGTTGCCTGCAGGAGCAGGACACCCCGACAGTCGCGCAAAACCCAATACCCCACCATAATAAACCATCATAGCCACGGAAACAGCAGAAAAACACCACATACACATCCATGCTCAAGTTCAAGAACAAGTTCAAATTCGGGTCTTCTGACAAAGAAACTTCACAGTCGGACGCCCAGTCCAAAACGTCCACCACATCTTCCCCGGTCCCAGATATGGAAAAGCTTACGCTAAGCACGCCAGCCCCCGAGAAAGAAACGCCCTCAAAACCCGAGTCTTCTGGCCAGAAACAATCTCTGCCCTCGACCAATGAGCAGGTACAAAAACCCATCACCATGGCGTCCAACCCCGGAGTTCTCATTGTCAAGGTTTATAAGTCTCAAAACGTGGAACTTCCCATCAGCATAAAAAACGACAAGCAGATTTTGCTGGCGTTGGCGCAAAACACAAACGACCCCAGTGTCTGTTCCTTGCTTTCCAAGCGGTTGTCGGATCTTGTGAAGTCCGAGCTGCAGGAAAAAAGCGATGGTTCTGCGCCGGACTTGTTGTCTGGATCCGAGGCCTCGTCCTTCATTCCCTCTAACATATTCATTCCAAATAGCCATGGCGAGCGTGTCATCAAGCCATTGCTATTCATGACGGTGGAGTTCGACAACAATATGATCATGATCGAGTCCCGCAAGGGAACGGTGGACTCGTGTCAGTGGGACCGCGTGATGACTTTTGACGTCACCAAGATGGTGGCTCACTCGCAGACCAGCTCCAACTTCTTGAACATCAACCTATATCTTCGATTGCCCAACCGCTTGGTTCCAGTGCAGGAGAGACAGAGCAAAACCGACATGTTCACCATGAGCAACTCCAACACTTTTGGTGATTTGCAGATTGGCCTGATCAAGTTGCCTTTGAATTTGAGATGTCACTCCAAGCCCATCCGCTTGATTGACCACGAGTACCTCAATTTCAAGGCCTCGTTGGATGCAGTCCAGACCATTGGTGACATCTCCATCAGCATTGATTTCAAGCCGCAACTCAAAACCCACTTGTCAATTGAGGACTTCGACTTATTGAAGGTTATTGGGAAAGGTTCATTTGGAAAAGTCATGCAGGTGATGAAGAAAGATACCAAGCAGATCTATGCTTTGAAAACTCTCAGGAAACACCACATCGTGTCCCGCATGGAGGTCACTCACACCTTGGCCGAACGGACTGTTCTAGCGAGAATCAACAATCCATTCATTGTGCCTCTCAAGTTTTCTTTCCAGTCGCCAGAAAAGTTGTATTTGGTTCTCTCTTTCATCAACGGAGGTGAGCTCTTTTATCACTTGCAAAAGACTGGCAAGTTTTCCTTGGACAGATCTCGCTTTTATATTGCCGAATTGCTCACTGCTCTCGAGAGCTTGCATGAGCTCGACGTCATCTACCGAGACTTGAAGCCCGAAAACATCTTGATTGATTATCAAGGGCACATTGCACTCTGTGATTTTGGCTTGTGCAAGCTTAACATGACGAATGAGGATAAGACAAACACCTTCTGCGGCACACCGGAGTATTTGGCTCCTGAGTTGCTTTTGAACCAGGGCTACACCAGAAGTGTGGACTGGTGGACTTTGGGGACCTTGTTGTATGAAATGCTCACCGGCTTGCCACCCTTCTATGATGATAACGTGCCAGCCATGTACAAGAAAATCTTGCAGAATCCGTTGAAGTTCCCCAGTTTTCTTGAAGGCACTGATGCCGAAGACTTGTTGACAAAACTATTGCAAAAAGACCCAAGTGACAGATTGGACGAGGCGCAAGCGATCAAGGCCCATCCTTTCTTCAAGAGCATTGATTGGAAGAGGCTATTGGACAAGGGCTATGCGCCGCCCTTCAAGCCTACTGTCAACGGTTTCCTTGATACCTCCAACTTTGACCAAGACTTCACCAACGAGCAGCCGCAAGATTCGGTGGTTGACGACTTTTTGAGCGACTCGGTGCAGAAGCAGTTCGGTGGATGGACCTATAATGGAGAAACTGTGCTTCAGTAAAGACGGTATTGGTGCACGGCTGCACGAAACCAGCGACTCATTTGTGGTGCCTTTGGTGTGAAATGCCGAGGCCAAGCCCTATGAATCCCTCGTCAATTGGGAATATTGACCTGAGGCAGAATCGAGGAGTATAGGTGCACAGATCTTTTGTGGGATTCAGTGCTATTATAATTAATTAGAGGGAAAAGCCCTTTTTATATAGTACATCCATTCGTTTATTGAAACCCCCTTGCATGATGCATGGCCCTTTTGGGGGCACACTTTCTCAACTGGGAAGTGCTGTGCATTAATCTCGGCGCTTTGTGCACAAGGCAACCCCTCACGGCCAAGTATATAAAGGCACCGATTTCCCTCTGTTTTCAGGGATTTGAATTTGCTCCCCCTATCGTGTACAGATTCCACCCTTGAGTACAGAGTGCAGACGCTAATGAGTTGCAGTTCGCACCTATCACTCGCCACTCTTAGCCATGTTTGAGTTTCCGGCGATCCACTCATTTCCGCCTTTCTACACCAAACAAAGCAATGCCACGATTCTCCAGAACCAGCTAGAACAGTGGTGTGCGCTAATACTTCAATTGTGCCAAGCCTACAGCGTCTACAGTATTCTTCCCCTGGGGAGTGTGTTGAAGCAGAAGACCGACGAGGCGGTGCCAAACTTTTTCGAAAACGCCGCCATCGACCGAAGCGTTTCGGCTGATTTCCGCAAGGATATCCTTCATCATCTTGTACATCAGTTGGGCCGTGGCAGCTATGTCAATGGAAAGACACAGGACGCAGGCGTGCTTGTTTATTGGCGCAGTTTGAGCGAGTGGGCCGAGCTTTTGTACGGAAGCATCGAGGCCACGGGCCAGCAGGGGCTGGTATTGACGGTGTACGAAATGACACGTCTGGAGGACCTGGTTGTGGACTCGGCGTTCCATGAAATGGACGCCATGCTCTTTGAGCGCATCTTGGAGGAGTTAAAGAAACAGGGCCGGGCTCAACTTATCCGCGACGAGGGTGAGATTGGAGTCAAGTTCCTTTAACTGGCAGCGAAGACGACCATTTGATCAGCGAAGCAAAGAAGGCCTAATGACCATGGAGCTAAGGTGAAAGGGGCCAGTGACGGATGTGGGTTTCAAGAAAGCATGTTCTACATGGTGGGCCTGTGTTTTTCGAGCAGCAAGCTGAATAAACAAACTTGTGGCCGTAGTATGTAGCTGCCAAATGATCATGGGTACTCTCAGGTCATGCGCTAGCGGCAGAGATTAACTGCTGTTTAAGGTTCCCTCCGGGACACTGCCGGAAGGGAGTATTGTCAGCAAACATGATCGATTCGGGGATTGCTTCAGCTCGTAGCCTGCTGAACGTGTATGGATGGGGAACCTCTACACTATATGCAGGTTTCCCTGGTATGGGCGACGCATGTTAACAGTGACAGCACTTGCATGGAGCCGGTTCAAGTCCAGATCGCCCATCTACAATGAGACTCTAGTGTACGGGAGCTAAAAAGACTGATCACGGCGGTTTTCTATATGCAGGAAAATGTTATCACACAGGACTTTTTTCTGTCGCCAGCATAGGCACAGGAAGTCTGCCACATGGGTGAGATTCGGGACAGTCTCGTCACCGCCAAGCTTCAGTATACAGTACTTATTATCACTATGGGCAATGCGGTGCCCGGCACACCCGTACATCCGATTATAACCCTCCCGTCCTCTTCTCCGTTTCGACCAAAATGGGGATGAAAGTCCAGGAACAGAGTCTTTCATTACGCGAATCCAGTGCTCCAGCTGAAAATGGGTGTCGAAACGTGCCACCACGGAAGTGGGCTTGTATGCAGTACCGAATTCCGGGGTTTGTGGGCTGCACTCACGAAAGCGGCAGCAGGCGAACGGTGTCGCTTTTCAAGCCAGGAGCGTCGCCAGTCTGCAGCGAGGGAGCTGGAGAATACACGAGCAGGACAGTGTGGCTATATGCAGGATATGGCTCTTCCGCGGTCTATATGCAGAACACCCGTCAAAGCTCTTCAGCGGTTTATTCTCAGGAGCCACCAGAGCATGTCGGAGCCACCAGAGAACGCCGGACGCACCCTAGAGACGGCAGTCTTCGGCCGCATGGCCAGGAAGGCAGCGGAGGGTCACGTGGCGCAGGTCACGTGGCGTGCAATGCACGCGCCCATCGCAAATTTTCCCACCATCCTGTCTCCTTCCCGCTAATACTCCTTAGGGGCCCCCTTCCCGCTACTATACATACACGTGTCCGTCACCGCATAGTTGGTTTTAGTTCAGCAGCCCATCAGTTTTCCAGCATCTATAAAACTTATCGTTTGTCAGATGAAGTACGTTGTTGTTTCAGGAGGAGTGATTTCCGGAATCGGAAAGGGAGTTTTGGCATCATCCACAGGCCTCCTTTTCAAGACCCTCGGGTACAGGGTCACGTCGATCAAGATCGACCCCTACATGAACATCGATGCAGGAACCATGTCCCCTTTGGAGCACGGAGAGTGTTTTGTGTTGAATGACGGAGGCGAAGTGGACCTCGACCTTGGAAACTATGAGCGTTACCTCAACATCACCTTGACCAAGGACCACAACATCACCACGGGGAAAATCTACCTGCACGTGATCACCCGTGAGAGAAAGGGTGACTATCTTGGTAAAACCGTGCAGGTGGTGCCCCACATCACCGAGGCCATTCAGGAGTGGATCGAGCGCGTGGCGCGGATTCCTGTGGATGAGTCAGGGTTGGAGCCTGAGATCTGTATCATTGAATTGGGAGGCACGGTGGGAGACATTGAGAGTGCTCCATTCGTCGAGGCTCTCAGACAGTTCCAGTTCCGCGTTGGTCCCAGCTCGTTTGCCCTTATCCACGTTTCGTTGGTTTTGGTGATCCACGGCGAGCAGAAAACAAAGCCCACCCAAGCTGCCATCAAGGACTTGCGTTCTTTGGGCTTGACTCCTGATATGATTGCATGCAGATGTTCAGAGGAGCTTGAGGTTGCGACAGTGCAAAAGATTGGAATGTTCTGTCACGTTGGCCCCGAACAGGTGGTTGCCATCCGCGACGTCAACTCCACCTACCACGTGCCATTGTTATTGCAGGAGCAAAAGATGATGAAGTTCTTGGCTGGCAAATTGAACTTGGACCCCGCTGTGCTCTCCAAGGACGCCATTCAAAAAGGTGAGCGTTTGATGACTCTGTGGCACACCATCACTTCTGCCCACGACAAGTCAGTGGAGGGCGTGACCATTGCGTTGGTGGGAAAATACACCAACTTGAAAGACCTGTACCTCTCGGTCATCAAGGCCTTGGAGCATTCTTCCATGCGTTGTTTGCGCAAGTTGAAGATCGAGTGGGTGGAGCTGTCGGACTTGGAGGCCGAAACCAAGGACTCCGATTTGGCCAAGTACCACAAGGCCTGGCACTCTGTTTGTCAGGCGGATGGAATCTTGGTTCCTGGTGGCTTTGGCTCTCGGGGAATCGAGGGAATGGTGGCTGCTGCCAACTACGCCAGAACAAACAACATTCCCTACTTGGGGGTTTGTTTGGGTTTGCAGGTGGCGGTGATGGACTTTGTTCGCAGTGAGTTGGGACTCGAGAAGTCTACCTCCATGGAATTCGATCCCCATGCCGATGAAGCCACCGCCTCGGTGGTGTACATGCCGGACGTGGACCAAATCAACCTCGGTGGAACCATGCGCCTTGGAATCCATTCCACCAAGTTCACTGCCGATTCCGAGTGGTCCAAATTGCGCCAGTTGTACGGCGGTGCCGAGTCCGTCATGGAAAGACACAGACACCGGTACGAGGTGAATCCAAAGCTCATTGAGCAGATCGAAGCCAAGGGCTTGTGTTTCGTGGGCAAGGACGAGAGCGAGAAGCGCATGGAAATTGTGGAACTCAAGGACCACAGGTTTTTCGTGGCCACCCAATACCATCCTGAATACTGCTCCAAGGTATTGCATCCTTCGAGGCCATTTTTGGGTTTGATTGCTGCTGCTGCTGGAATCTTGGACGATGTGTTGCAAAGACCCGATATCCACGAGAAGGGCGAGTTCTAAGTTGAACTCTGAAAGAATGATGGAGTTTGGATCGATTAATTAGACAAGGGCTGTATCGATAAGTTTGAACCATTTGTAGTTACTTGTCTTGGTACATCATTCTCAACCAAATGACTGCACATTGATCCGAAGATCAACGGGCATCGAACAATGTTGTCCATGGTCATGTCTCAACACTTGTCAAGCTCGTACATTGAGCTGCTGGAAACCATCAAGCGAATGGGACGTTTCTCGCAAGGAAATTAAAATTCTCCGATGGCACTTGGCATTGCAATACTTGAGTTGCTTGTGTGCAGTACACCCATGATCCCACGGCAGAGCGTCTTGAGAGGATCTCCGGAGCTCCTGGCGAAGTATGATGCGTTGCCAATGCTCTGTTACCCAGTGCCCGATTTTTGCTCTGTTTTGACAAACACGTTTTTCTGAAATGAGACAGAATTGCGAAGAAACATAGACCAGATGAGCCGACTTGAGGACTGGAAAATTCCACACTCCACATCAGCCACTCCAACTTAGCTTCTTTGTGTCCCCACCAACCAGCTCCTCCGTCACGTGAAAGGAGCCACACGAAGGGAGAATGGCGCCATACGAATAATGATGGAAATCGTACACGAAACCACCGCCATCGGCAGTCGAAACGGTGTTTCGACCCCTAGAACGATATGCCGGAATGAAATGAATGCATCGCCAGGAGCCAGGCTTGCTTTGCACAGGGTCCTGCAGGTGGAGCCAGGTTGCCGAGGTCAGGCGTCCTGCACAGGGGCGCAGGTATATAAGCACCTCGTCGGCCCTGTTCACCCGCAAAATGAAAAACTACCAAGAACCCGAAGTGTGTACCTGTGAAGTCTGCAAGTGCGGCGAAACCTGCAAGTGTGGCAGCAAGCACTAGATGGCCCGAAACGGCACTTGGCCTTGAATTGCAGCGCCCGGTTTATAGTCCTCAATCAACATATAGTGCAAACAACGTAGTGACCACTTGACGGAGCACATCAATGAAGAGGATTTCCTTGGGACGTGACATGGCGGCTCATAGGGCGACATTGTCAGTCTTGATTTCCATGCTGGTTTTGTCCGTGTGTAACTGGTGTCCGTGTGTAACTGGTGTCCGTGTGGAACTGGTTTTGTCTGTGCAAAGCCAACCAGTCACCAATAGAGATTCAAATGGATTCAAGGCCCAAAGAAAATGAGTTCAGCCCCGATGTGGAAAGGGTGCCTGCCTATGATCAAAGGCCTGGCCTCTTCCATCGTACCTATGACCCAAAGGCCTGGCCTCTTCCATCGTACCCACTACCCACGAACAGACACTTCAATTCAGCATCAATTGAACTAATAAAACAGGATCTTCTCGGGTACAGTGACCAAACAAGAGGCGACATTGGATGACACTTGCGTCAGCAGCCGTACCAATCATAATCATAGAGCACACGGTGCACGGGTGTCCATACAAAAGTATTAGTGTAGTTCGTTTGTGGGATTCCTGCTTCTTATATAGGAAGAAAAAAGGGGCTGAAACAAAGCATGCGTTTGTGTACAGTGGTTGCAAATGCGCCCCGCCCTCAGAGCCTCAAGTATATAAGGGGCGCAATTCTCCCAAAAACTTAAACCCAAAGTTTTTGCACAGAAGTATTCCATTACTTACAAGGCGGATGGAGAGCCTGTGTTCGGGATCTGAATCAACCCATCCGCCAGCTTGTGTTCGGGGATAGTCTGCATGTTTGTCGGCCTCCACTTGCAATCTGGAATCACGACGAAGTGACGAGAGCGTCGAACTCGGCATCCTCGAGCCTGTCATGCTTCTTCACCATATTGCGAGCCAAGTCAGCAAGACGCTCAAGCTCACCTAACACTTTGTTCCCGCGGGCCGAAAGCACCTTGTTCTTCTCGACCCGACCGAAAAGCTCCGACCTTGAAAGAAGGTAAACACCGAGCCACGCTTCTGTGCAAGACTCGCTGATCTCAACAGCCCGAAGAAACGTGTCACGCGCCGCCTCCAAGTGATCAAGAGCCTCGGCCAAGGCCTCCTTCTTGTCGGGCCCGTTGTGCAAGATGCGCATGTGCAGGACATAGTGTAGGTGTCCCACCCGGTGGAAAGCGTTGTATGCCGTGGGGCGGTGCAAAAGAACCTCCTTCCAGCAGAAAATGGCCTTGTCAAGGTGCCCCAATCTGGAATACACGTCGCCCAACTCGGCCCACGCCTGCACATCAGCCGGCTGGAGATTGAGGTAGTACGTGAGCGACTTGGCATACTCGGACCAGTTGTGGCTTCCGTCGGGCTTTGTTCGGGAAAACGTGGCTAGCCGGCGGGAGGCCCGGAGCTCGTCCGGGTTATTGCCCAATGTGGCAACGGCCGACTTGATGTCCCCGGTTGCCTCGAAGTACATCAGCCGGAGAATCATGATCTTTTGGCTGGGCCCCTGTCCTGCAAATTGATCATTGAACCGGTCCAAGTACGACTTGGCCTCGACATCCCTATTCGTGAGGAGCAGGAGATAGAACTGAAGTTCGAAGAGATCGAAAAGCTCAGCGGCGTCCAAACTGTCGGCTTTTTGGCCGAGGAAAACGGCGACGTCGCCGTGGAGCGAGTCGAGCTGCGCAGGACTGTACTTGGCAAATTTCCCGGTGGCGAGGATGTCAAGGTATTTCTCCTTGTGCATGGTGGGCGTCTGGTTGGGCTTTCGGTGCAGGCTGTACCCTCACCCGTACATGATGTACGGGTTTTGCGGCCTCACATCACAACATGCCATCCGCCGGACTCTCCGACACATGTGACGCCGTCGTGGCGATTCTCGAGCACGATTTCGGGATACCGGAGCTCTGGAAGGAAAGCAGGCACGCACCCAATAACTTCGAGGCCGAAATGCAGTACGTGGCCGCCGCCGCCGAACTAGCACAGAAGCTCGACCGCTTGGTTCACCTCAACCGCATGCAAGAACTCGTGCAGCAAGACAGCCATAACGTGCAGCAGGAATACAGCCAAACCTTCGGCACGGAGATGTTTGCTCGGCAGTCCGACGAGCAAATCAGGCAGTTTCTCGGCCAGATGGCCGAGTTCAAACAGAAGGAGCTTGGAAATCTCTTGGCGTGTACACTTCCCACGCTCCGGCTGGTGTTTCAAGACAACCAGTCGTTGACGGATGCAGAATTGGGCGTTTTGAACAACACCAAAAAGATGTGTTCTGCATACAACACGCACCCCGCCAACGTCCGCCTTCTCATACCCGAGTACGAGCAAAGCGTGGCCGGAATAGGCGAGGTGGCACGGCGGGAGGCGGAGGTGGAGCAGCTTCTTCGGGAAAAAGTCGCGCCGCACGCCGTGCGGCTCCGCAGTCTAGCCGGCGACCTCCATTCGCTTGAAAACACCTTCCACAACCAATTCGGGGGTGCCGATGACAAGCGGCTGCGAGAGCTCCTTCGGGAGCACAAGAAGCTTGAGCAGAAAACACGGCTTCTCTCGATTTTTGCCGATTTGCTTCCGCAAATGGTTCTTTGTCTCCCGACGAACTGGTATGAGGACGCGAAGTTGCATGCAATCGTGACTGATTGCCAGGAGTTGCTGGAGAAGTTGGGGGAGGTGGCACCGGTGTCTTCGATGCAGGAGGCGCTTACCAGCGAGGTGGGGCCGGTTCAATTCTGAGTCTCGAAGAAGTTTGAATCAAGCATCTCAATCCGATACCAGGGGCCTTGGCAGCTCCTGCACACGCTACAAGATTCCGTTTTTGGCAGTTCTGGATCTATTTACATCACACCTGGAATACGCGCTTGTTGACCACATCCCAGTCTATGCAGTCAAACATGTTGCGGAGGTACTGGTCTCGGCCCGTGAGCCCGTAGTCGTGGTAGTAGGCCACGTCCCAGAGGTTGAAGGCCAAAAGAGGCAAGGTGAAATCGAGCCCGTCGGCCTGGGCAAGGTCCTGCATCCGGGCCATGGCGTTGAACTCGCCTTCGCCAATCACGCCGTTCAAGTCCGTGCTCTGGTTCTTTCCATAGTAATAGGGCGTGCCGTCGTTGTGGCACAACATCAAGCTGATGGCCTTATCGGGGGTTTCCACCAAGAAAATCCAGCCCTGGCCCACACATCCACGGGCCATCTCCAAAACCTTCTCCTTCAATTGGTCGACGCTGGAAACGCCGGCAATTCTCTCCATGAGAAAGCGCGAGGGCTTCGTCTTCTGCGCTTCTTCCTTGGGCGCCAACTGCTGGAAAAAAAAGTGGTTGTTGTGGGCCTGCGAGGCATAGTGGAAGATGTGCTGGTCGGTGGTGCGCTTGGCGGTCAGGAGCACGATCTGGTACGGCGAGAGGCCGTCGTGGGGGCCGCCGGTGGTTTTCATGGAGAGTTCCTGCGTGAGCAAAGTCTGGTACTGCAGCCAGGCGGAGGCGTAGCCTTTTTCGGAGTACAACCCGCCCACGCCTGCATGTGCATACTCGGCGTGCCGGGCAAGCCGGGGGACGTGGTGCAAGAGCCTTTTGGTGACTAGGCGCTGAGGAAGCATGGATGGCGGAAAAGTCGAGATGCGCGTTCACTGGTGGTGGTTGGGCCGCGCACGTTCCGCCCGTCCCGGAGGTACGGAGGTCCCATCTATGTGCAGGACCCACCGAACAGGGCCTGCTCCACGGAGCGGCTGGTTTGCGGCGTGTGCTGGGCGACCCAGTTGCTGTCGCGGAGGAGCTTTTTGGGGTCCAGGCTGCACAGGGTGGCTTTGCGGAGCAACTGCGCGTAGGAGGCCTCCTGGCACTTGTACTCCCGCAAAAGCAGCCCGGATTCGAAATCAATGTAGACCCGGGTGTCTCTGATCCGAAAGGCCACGTCGTCGATTCTCATGGAGAAACGGCACAACAAGAGAAGGCACGTGCCCATTACCCGCACCTTGGTCAGGTACATGGAGATGCCGTTATCGCCCAACTCGTCCTCGAACAAGATGGACTCGTCGAAGAAAAGAATGGGGTCCTGGCGGAGCAATTTTTCGAGGGGAATGGGGCCCGGGTGGTGGTGGAACTGCATGTTGCGCACGGTTCCGGTATAGTTGGTGGAGTAGGTCCAGTCGTAGGGCTTCACGGTTTCGAGCGGCGGCTCGGCGGCCTTCCTGTTTCGGGTATTTCCGGCGGACTCGGTTGCCGTGTCTTCGAGCGGTGCACTGGAGCGCTCCGCCTGCTCGGCTTTGGGCCTCGTGCTGAGCCACTCCTTATAGTAAGACACCTTATAGTCTGCATGCAGGGCTAGGGAGTCTAGGGCATCGAGGGTGTTGAACTCGATGCAGGCGCCGGTCTTTTCGTGGAGGAGCCGGACGCAGTTCTTGCCGAAGATCATCTCCGGAAGCGGAAAGTCGAAGCGGCTTTCGTTGAGCGCATCGAGTTCCTCCGACAGACAAATCGGGCCTTTGACGGTGAAAATGCTCCAGTCGTTGATGCTGATGGAGGGCCGTTCCTGGATGGGGTATGTGGCTTTGGGCAGCGGGATGATGACTGTGCCACACGCTGCACACTGGGGGTTTCTGCAGGGCCCGCTATGGGAATGGGCCGGGACCGCCACCGAGGGCTTTTGGGATTCCGCCGCATTCTGGCCCACACTGTGACCTTCCGGGCCACTTCCGGCCTCTTTTGGGCCTGTTCCACTCCCTGTACCGCCTCGGTTGGTGTCACCAGCAAATGCACTCGTGCTTTGGCCCGCTTGCCCCAAACCACGAGTGGCTTGCGGATGTTGGGAGTCTGGGGCCAAAATTCCCGGCGAAAAAAGCAGCCCAGGCATCTTTGGGCGTGCGGCTTCGTCCACACCCTGTTTCATAGGCTGGCAGGGCTTCGGCGCCATTCTATTGTGGAGACTGGCGGAGGTTTGCTGCCGCTGCGGCAATCTGCCTTGCAAGTGCATGTCCACCGAGGCACGTGCGTGCTGGGCAGTAGTGTTCAGCGCCGCACGGGATGCGGCGGGTTTGGAAAAGTCGGCGTCCATGGTGTTTCAGGAGGCGAGCTCTGGAGATAGTGCGAGCGGCTGCAGGACGCGCACGGAGGCGACACGTGACCACGAGAAGAGGCGGCTCGTGCGGTCCTGCATATGCATGGAGTAGGTCTCCAGATCTGGCCATTGCACGACACGGGGTCACGTGCTCCGCCGCCAGAGTTTAGTCCTCCAGACGGAGACCCTCCCGAACAGCCAACACCGAGTCGGCAATCACAGCATCCACCCCCGCCTTCATTTGAATCTTGCACGCCTCGGGGTCGTTGTTCTGCACACCGTAAGTCACACACACTAAACCGGAACTCTTCACCACCTGAGCCAACCGAGGCGTCTTGACCAAGGTCTCGGCAGCAGAGACAATTCCCAACAAGTTCCACTTCTTGGCAAAGCGGATGGCGTTTTGGAGCGACGACGCACGAATATCCGCCATCTGGTTGGTGCCCGCCTCAGTCAAGTAGAGAATGGGCATGGTGGGCTGCTTCAACGATAAAAGCGTGCAAATGTCCGGATGAAACGACGAGAAAAGGATGTTTCTGCCCGAGGTGTTCTCGTCGTACACCACTTTCAAGATTGTGTCCACGTAGAAGTTGAGGTCGAAAGCAAACTCTCCCATGGACTCGTGCTGGGCCTCATCCAACATCGGGTACTTGAGCTCCATGTTGAACCCGACATTGGAAGGCAATCTCTTGAACAATTCCTTGAGCGTGACGAAACTGGAAGCGATGGATGAGCCCCGAGCATTTCCCTTGAAGCCCTTCTCCTTCCAGGTCTTGGTCAACTTCATCCGCCGAGACATCTGGTCCCGAACCTCCTTCTCCAACTCTTCTTCCTCCACACTGGTGTTCATATTAGGCGCCGAGGGATATGAAGACATGGACCGCGGACGGTTGTATTTGGCCAACATCTCGTCATCCAAAGAGAAGTTTTTGGTGACGTTGGCGTTGGTCTTTTCAAAGGCAAACCGCTGTTTTGCTTCTTTCTCCGGCTCGTTGAGCCCGAAAAACTGCTCCGCCGTCAACAAGTGCATGGGAATGTCGCCTCCGGACTCGGCCACCAAAAAGTCGTGGTAGATCACCGGAACAAAATCTTTGGTCAACTGCACGTCGAACTCCACATAGCTGGCTCCCAAAGAAGCGGCCGCAATGAACGATTCAACCGTGTTCTCGCCCAATTGCAACGACTTCTTGTTGTTGAAGTTTTTGCCCAAACCGCGGTGCCCAATCACTCTGGTAGACACGAGCTGTTTCCAGTAGGTGTCGGAGCGGGAAATGGACATCTGCTCGTGGATAAATGGTGTCACATACATAAGCTCAAATTGGATCTTGCCCATGAATTGCAACGAGTTGTGCTCCATGATCGGAACTGTCACGAGGTTGTTCAACGACCGCAAATTGGCTCCCACTTTTGAGTACGCCGTCTCCAACAACGAAATCCCCCGCCCCAAGAGCTTGTTTGTGGACGCCAAATTGTCTTTTTCCGGCGCAAAGTACTGGTACGTGGGCACAATGTCAAAAGTCACGTAGACGTCGCTGATGTCAAGGTTGGTCAAAGTGAACATCAACGGATCAGTGGCATTTCCATGCTGGTCCTCTAAAGGCAAGTCCACCGTGACCGGCGCCTCGATGATGGCGTTGGTGAGTCGATTGTGGCACGTGACCACCAACGTGAGTGCCGTGTCCAACTCGGTGGAGAAGCTGCGGGGCATGGAGATTTTGTTCAAGTCAATGACATTCAGCCTGTCTCTTGTGTCTGTAGTTCCCAAGGTGATGAGGATCAACTTCTCGTTTTTTCCCAAGAACTTGTGGCCAAACGACTTGATGGGTTTTTGTTTTCGGCGATTGACCGGCGACCTCGACCGAGAAAGGTTGCGTGCAGACAAAAGCTCTTTGTCCTCTGAGTTCGTATCCAACTGCTTGAACTGGCGGTACATGTCGCTGACGGCGTTCCGATTCAGCTCCGGGAGCTTATCGATAGACAGCGTGGAAAGAAGGTTTTCTTCGCTGATGGGCGCCATGAACGGCGAGGTCGTGGCCAGGTTCAGTTTAGACAGCGGGTTGGCCACACGGGGGGCGTTTTTCGACGGGTCCTCGATGTTGTAGAGCAAAAGGCTCAGATCTGCAGGAAGAAGAGCATCCGCTGCTGCCAAATGGCCTCTCAACGATGCATGTTCCATGGGAAGCCAGCCGGAATCGTCAGTTAGGTGGTAGTGGGCGCCGAAATCCTTGAGCTCCTGTATGATAGGCAAGAGACCTTCGGCTGCGGCGGCGAAAATGGGCGTCCAGCCGAAAACCAGCTCACCCAACTCAGGATTGGCCCCGTGCTGCAAAAGAAAGTGCACCAACGGAAGAAAATTGGACTTGGACGCAATGTAAAGGGCGGTCTCGTTGTTGTTCTCTGCGTCCTGGTAGTCAACGTCCACAATTTCGTTGGCCACACAATTCTTGACGATCTCATGGCATCCTAAACGTGTAGCCAAAAGGAGCAAGTTGGGGCACGTAAGCGGACATATGGCAAAGTCGATGAGATTTTGAAACGTTCCGGGGTGTTTTCCGATTATCGCGAGATGAAGCGGTGTCAAGCCCTCCTGGTCACCCCAAACTCCAACGTCGTCAAAGGAAACGTAGTTGCTGATCAAGTCCCACTGGTGAAGGTACTCCAAGATGAGTTTGGTCACGTCTTTTGTACCGTACTGTGCAGCATAGTGCAACGGCGTGCGCTGGTAGATATCCTTGTTCAAAAGCATCCGTTGGAGATCTTTGCGGCTGGAAATCCGGTCGAAGATATACTTCAAGCCGTCGATTCGAACAGGCGCCAACTGGATACCGTCTGGGCCCGATTTGCTCATATAGAGCCGGCTCAAATCCGTGGATTCTCCCGGCACGACTTGGTTATCCTTGGTCACCTGCTTCTTGCCCAAAGACACCACGTGCTGGTGGAAAAAGTTGCGCCCTGAAATGTCCAACGGGTCTTCAAAATAAGCCACAGTCTCTTCTGCTCCCTCCAGTTTGGTCTTCTGCTTTTCAAGCTGTTCAAGCAACGTATCGATACACTTGATGGAGCTATCTAAGGTAGCCTTGTTGAGAAGCGACAACAAGAACTTGAGCAGAATTTGGGCATCGGGGATGCGGCTCAATTCCTGCTCCAACTGCATGCCGTCGTTCTGCTGGATGGTATCGTAGAAGTGCTGCATAGAGTCTTGATCAAACGAGTACTTCTTATTCTTTCCAAGCTTCAAGCTGTTTTTGTCGGAGAAATTGACCGAATGTTTCGACAACAGAATCTGCTGCTGGGCCAATTGATTGAGAATATCATTGATGGTGTTAAGACCTTTGGACAACTCGATTCCGTTGGCAAATGCCAAATCCGGCACTCGCGACGAGATATAAGAGTCTTTGTTGTCACAGGCCAAAGAAAAAGACTGCGGTTTCGAGCCGGTATGTTCCGAATCCTCTCCGGCGGCGGAAATCTGGTCGTTCACCACCACCAGGAGGTAACTCAACTTCTTATCCAATTTTTTGAGAATCTTGATGAAGCCTTTGTTGTTCAACTCGCCAAACCAGTTCAAGTTACGGTAAATGGACCGCAATTCCAACAATATTGAAACGATTTCGTCCAACTCGTCCGTGGTGTCCACCTGCAACGTGATTTCGCCATTGGAAAAGCCCAACGCATCGATGATCCGGGCCAGACGTCTTTTGTACTCGCCAAACGTGGTATCGTAGAAATGTGCCACTTTGTCGATATCGTGATCAAGCTCAAAGAAGAATTGTGAAAAGTTGTCTGCAATGAGCTCAGGAAGATCGTGCGGCGAGTCTCTCTGATAGTTGATGAGATTGTCGAAGTTGCGGATGGTTTTTTTGAGTTGCTTGTAGTTCATGTAGTGCGAGGACCACTCAGGAATTTGGTGGGATGTAAACGTTTTTCCGAACTTCATTTTGGTTGTGGGTTTTGATGTCGAGATGTCAACTCCCGGGCCGGAATAAATACCCTGGTGCGCTTATCGCGGTACTGCACACAGGCCCACTTTTAATGAATGCTGAGGCTTTCCGGCCGCCGAATTTGGTCGGGTTTCTGTGCGTCCGGTTGTTGGCTTTTGCTGATCTGCGGTGGATTTCTTAGGGTCTATCCTGGCTCTCTTTCGCCGGCACTGCACTTGGGGTCATAACTCTATGCCTGTTGCATGCACTCCGCAAGAAATTCACAAGGTGACGTCAGCGAGATTAAATGGGAGGATAAAGATGATTCTGCATTATCAGGCCAGAAGTTTCTTCATTTCCCCATCTGGATTGCAGGCTTCATGGGGGTCTCACGTGGCTCAATTTTCGCTATGACGTAATGGGGCCACGGGGTCTCACACCCGTACACCAGGCATGTTTTCTGTCGGCCAGAATTCTCAGTTTGCGTGGAATTAGCTGGGGAAACAAACGAGGTCAGCATGCAGGAATCACCATACCCACAATCTGAAATATGGCAGTGGTGGAACTCAAATTCATCCCGATCAAAAAAGTTAGCAGTTCCGAGCAGGAACACCAGCAACTTGCTATTTTGGTGAGCATCTGATTTCGGAAAGCTCCTGGTTTTGGGAAACTTCTTTGTGAGAGGCTGCTGGTTTTGCAAAGCTGCGGGGTATGGAATGCTTCTCTTTGGTTGACTAATTTCACGATTTGTAGACGGACTCATTGTACACTCCCGATTGAATTTATGTCGGCATCTTCGCTGATCCAAGTTCACAAGATATTCGACTGTCGCTCGTACCACAATCCGTAAATCTCAAAATGTGCAGATCACATGCGGCATGTTTCACTCGCCTGCAACCCGTAGCAACAATTCAAGACACTGAAAATTGCACCCTAAAACAGCCGTGTACATCAATCTGTTTGTTTCACTCTTCACCATTGACATAGCACGCATGTACACGAAGGCGGAAGGTACATGTGTGAACATGAATGAAACACTGTAGCCATGCAGCTGCAACTGTAACATAGCAGCCATGCAGCTGCAAATGTAACATAGCAGCCATGCATGTGCATGACTGAAACATAAAAGTGATTGAAAGTTGTTCGAGTGGCGGAATTAGATGCACAATAAAACACAGTGGCGGCAGAAATAGCCCGTTTTTGCATAATCAATTTCTCCAGCCCCTCAACTGCCTTGTTGCACGAGTTCTTGAGCAGTATAAAATACCCAGAGCGAGCTGCATTTTCCCACAACAATGAATTTCGAAAAAATCATTTTGCTTTTGACCTTGGGCTTGGTCCAGGCCTTGACCATCTCTGAAAAAACCAATGTGACTGACGCCGTGGTGAATATTCCCAAAGATTTAATTGTGAACAAAGGAGCGTATTACTCCATGAGAGAAAACGATCAAACAACAATTCTGAGTGGTGATATTTTGATCAATGGGGCTTGGCATGTTATTGCTGATAACGGAAAATCCACCACAATCCGTACAGTGGTGGACACTTTTGTGAACGAAGGACTCTTTCAGTTCAACTCGCTTGAGGGTGGGGAGTGGTCTGTGTTTTACTCCATTCTCGCCAAAAACTTTGAAAACCATGGAGATATGTATTTTGGCCACAACCACAAGCAGCATGATCCGGTTGTGACCATTGTTTCCAAGGGAAAATTCAACAACTCGGGAATGATGGTGTTCCGTGAAGACGGGTTCGCCGCCAGACAAGTTCAATTGATGAATGATGGCAGCGGCAACACAATCTATAACGAGGGTTCAGTTTGCTTGTATAATGCCAACTTTTCGCAGAAGGCCAACATCAGAGGAGATGGATGCATCTATCTCGGCGAAGGTTCCGTGTTCGAGGTTGATTTCACTGCAGGACAACATAACTTTGACTTTGACAAAAACCAGAAGATTACTATGGGAATTAACACTGGCTTGAAATGCTTGGGACTCAACACCTATAATGGACACATTAATCGGAGATTCACCGTTTCCGGATTGGGTGTGGGAAGAATGATCTTTTTCGACTTTGCGGTTGCCAATTATGAGTATAATGGAAACAAGGGCGAGTTGACTGTGTATCATCAGAAGGGACTGTCTCTCACCTTTGTGATCGGTCAAGGTTATGACCCCACGAAGTTCGTGACTGGAAAAGACTTGAAATCCATTCTGTATGGTATGACTCCTCCGGGCACCTTGTATGACTGCCCATGCCAAAAGGAGTTCCCTGAACCTCATAGTCTTCCTGATGATGATGACACCTGTGTTTGTGAGCCCAACAAGCTTGAGGAGAAGATTGCAAAGGCAATTGACTTGTTGGAAACGCACGGATACACTGTGCAGAAGGAGTAATCCCGAAGCAGGTTTTCGAGTTGAAAACCGACAAAGGGCAACTCCCAATAGGTATTCGGGCTGGAAACCGACAAAGCGGGTAACTCCGATACAGGTATCCGGGGTGAAAACCTAGAAGTACTCTAACTGTTTTTTCCTTTCAATATGAGTAAACTCCTGTAGCTGAAGCATTTTTGGATCATTGAGAATAACACTTTGAATAACACTAACCAAATATGTAGTATTTTGAATAACACTAACCAAATATGTAGTATTTTGAATAACACTAACCAAATATGTAGTATTTTGAATAGTGTCAGCTTGTGTTCTGAGATTCAAAGTTCAAGTGGAGGTCAAAGTTTCGGCTCATATAGGAGGCCGACCATGAACGACCGAGCCCTTTGAAATTTGGCTTCCGGTGTTTGGTGGCGTCGTATAAATTGGCTGAGAGAGAAGCATAAAATTTGGCCGATTTTCATGATGGCGACCGGCTCCTTTTATATACTTGAGGCGCGGCGCGTACGCAGGTGGCTGCAAAAATATGCATGCGAGCTGCGAAACTGAAACATGGCTTTGTGTGCGGAAATCTGGGTATAAAAAGGCATCGTCCGCACTTTCTAAAAAACTTCGAGATGCTCAATGATCGAAAATGCTTCGAGCTCAAATAAGATTAAGCTTCGAGGTGACCATACCAGAGACTACAGATACAGAGAAGTCCATGAGCCACAATCCCAGGAGGCCAATTCCAAAAGAAACAGTTATAAACCCAAAGCAACTTAAATGGAATACGCCTTCAGATTACAGCACAGGATCTTGGTGCTGTTGAGGTGAGCGTGGTACTCCCAAATGAGACCAGTGCATCCCTGGGATCCTTAAAAGCAGGAAGTACGGTTGAATTTCTTCCGGCGCCAAGCCTGACGGGAAACTGCTCACCAGTCCAGTTTATCCTTTATTCCCTCTACTAACTCTTTTACAACAAGCTCTCGCCCAAAGCACAGCGGCCAATGGCGCATGCCACATTCACTGTGTCCAAGATATGGGCCTCGCTCTCGCCTAGCTTGGGGTTTGTCTCCACAATATCCAAGGAGGCCAAAAGTCCCGTGAGTCCAACGTCCTCGGCTATGAACAAACCCTCTCTCAAGGTCAACCCACCATCGACTCTGGTTCCGGTGGCAGCAACAAAAGCAGGGTCAATGGCGTCCACATCATAGGACATGTGCACAGGGGATTTTCTGTCGGGGTTGATTTTGTCCAAAGCCATTTCCACCACCTTACCGATTCCGTACTTGTCAACATGGTACATGGAGAAGGCAGGGATGTTGTTTTCCCTCAAAATCTTCTTTTCATCGGCGTCGACGTCTCTCAAGCCAATGTATGCAATCTTGCTGGGCTTCAATTTGGCAGGCACCCAGTCGAATTCTGGAGGGCAATTGTCTCTCCCAAGGCCCATGACAAATGAGACAGGGCATCCATGCAAATTTCCGGACTCGGTTCCGGCGGCCGTGTTGATATCGGCGTGGGCATCAATCCACAAAACACACGTGTCAGGGTTGGCCTCCAAAGCAGCAGCAACGGTGGCGGTTCCGATAGAGTGGTCTCCTCCGATTGTAACAGGCAATCTGCCTTCAGACTTTGCCTTGCGGCAGGCGTCGAAAATGCTCTTGTTACAGTCGCTGACGAGCTTGGCATTCTTGACCCCGTAGCTGTCTTTGGTGTCTGATTTCTGGGTCTCATAGTCCTTGCCGTCCAAGGGGTTTTCGACCTTGGTGTTCCATCCCAATCCTTGCAACTGGGACTCGAAACCGTTGTTCAAGATGTACTCCGGGCCTAGCTCTACTCCTCCTTTGGGTTGTCCGCCGGAAAAAGGCGCCGTGATGATGCTGAGCTTCTTGTCTTTGTGGAACGTGTATTCGGCTGATGTTAGTGGAGTTCTGATTATGGTTCGATCGAGATCAGGACCAGAGACGACATCACAGATAGTGACTGATCTGAGAAGTCTGGCCAGTGAAGACATACTCATTGAAAGTGTGGTGAAATATGAAGTGCAGTTTCAAAACCGTGGCATGGCTGCATATTTATATCCTCATTGTGGGGCAACGGCGCCGATCGTGAACAAAGCCAACGGCAAGATAACGCGAAAGCAGAGCATTTTCGTTTGTGGTTCCGCTTGGCAGACCGAAGATACCGGAGCGCGGGGCACGCGCGCCAGCGCCGTGTTGCGAATGGAAGGAGAGTGCGAGAAAGCAGGCGGTGCAGGACGCTTAGTTGGGGAAATGTCCTTCACGCCTCTGGCCACAATCTGCAACGTCAGGGGGTATATGCCGGTCTTCAAGATCTAGCAGAGAAGCTTTGAGTTCCGCAGTTGATGCGGAGTCTCCATCATCGTGCTGGGTCACGTGCATGGAGTGGATCTTCGGACTCCATGTGTTGCACCGTGGGCGGTAGCGGAACCGCAGCCTCCATCGAGCCTTCCGAGGCCTGAAAAACGCCGGGCCCCAAGCATGCGCTCCATTGGGTTTCAGGGTCCTGGGCGAAAGAGCCGTCGCCAGATCGGTGTCGGTTGCTGCACTGTCTGCAGTACGGGCGCGGAGGCATCTCAAGCCAACGGCCACGGCATCGGTTGCACTAAAGAAATGGCGAATTCTCCGTTGGGCTCGCCCAAACTCGACGAACACCCGCTTCAATTTGACGACTCCGACGACGATGATGCAGTGCTTCTGAAATCGCACAGTCTGGCCCACTTCTCCTCGCACGAGGACCGGTTCATGAAGGACCACGACTTGAAGGTGCGTGCCTTCGAAGCGCTTCAGGAAACCAACGATCCAGTGCCGGAATCAGAGCATCACTGTCTGGGCTCGTCGCCCCACAGAAAGCACCTGATTATTGACCTTCCAAAACACGATTTGGGGTACCATCCGCTTCCCAATACGGCCGCCCACAACAACAACCACACACAGGATCCCAAGAGCACGGCCAATGCGCTTCCAGAAATGTACCCCTCGTCGGAATTGATTGAGTTGTTTCACAATGTGAAGCAGTGCTTGAATTTGCGCCACGACTACTTAGACCGGTCTTTACAGCGGGACGACCGGTCCAACCCCAAGAACTCCCCCGAATGGGAGATCTACCCGCCTCCTCCAATGCCCACATATAAGCTGAAGAACAAGTTCAACCAGTTGCCGGGACAGCATCACGAAGAGGAGCAGTTTGACTTTGGCAAGGTTGAAATCCCGGAAAACGACGTTTCCGAACGCTTTGCCGTGCGCCTTAACAACGACTGTGTGTACCAGGTGGTGGAGAAGGAAAGCGGAGAGTCCTTGGGGTGTATTCCCACCTTGCACGACTACTACCACGATTTGAATAAGCTCATTCGCATCTCGTCCGATGGTCCCACCAAGTCTTTTGCGTTCAAGCGGCTTCAGTACTTGGAAACGAAGTGGAACATGTACTCGTTGCTCAATGAGTTCGAGGAAAACGCACAGTCCAAAAGAAATCCCCACAGAGACTTCTATAACGTCAGAAAAGTGGACACGCATATCCACCACTCGGCGTGCATGAACCAAAAACATCTTTTACGCTTCATCAAGTACAAGTTGAAGACGGAGCCGGACGAGCAGGTGATTTTCAGAGACGGCAAGTTGTTGACGTTGGCAGAGGTGTTTGAGTCGTTGAAGCTCACTGCCTACGATTTGTCCATTGACACTTTGGACATGCATGCGCATACCGATACTTTTCACCGGTTCGACAAGTTCAATTTGAAGTACAACCCAATAGGCGAGTCCAGGTTGAGAGAGATTTTTTTGAAAACCGACAATTTCATCAGTGGGCGGTACTTGGCAGAAATCACCCAACAGGTGTTTCACGATCTTGAGAGCTCCAAGTACCAGATGAACGAGTTGCGAATCTCGGTGTACGGGCGCTCGGAAGACGAGTGGAGCAAGTTGGCTGCGTGGGTCATTGATAACGAGTTGGTGAGCCATAATGTACGGTGGTTGATTCAAGTTCCAAGATTATACGACTTGTACAAGAAAAACGGCAATGTGAGCAACTTTCAGCAAATTCTTCACAATCTTTTCTGGCCGTTGTACCAGGTGAGTTTGAACCCGAAAAAAGACCCAAAGCTTCATTACTTCTTACAGAGAGTGGTGGGGTTTGATTCTGTTGACGATGAGTCCAAACTGGACAAGCCGTTCAATTCTCGGAAGTATCCAACGTCGAAGGAGTGGGACTACGTCGACAACCCGCCATACTCGTACTATTTGTACTACTTGTATGCAGACTTGGTGTCGTTGAACGAATTGAGAATGGCTCAGGGCTACAACACCTTTGTATTGCGACCCCACTGTGGAGAGGCGGGAGATCCCGAGCACTTGATCTCGGCATTTTTGACGTGCCACTCCATTTCCCATGGAATTCTTTTACGGAAGTTGCCTTTTATCCAGTACCTTTACTACTTGGACCAGATTGGTTTGGCCATGTCGCCATTATCCAACAACGCGTTGTTTTTGACCTACGATAAAAACCCCTTCTACAACTTTTTCAAAAAGGGCTTGAACGTTTCGCTTTCGACTGATGATCCCTTGCAGTTTTCTTACACCAAGGAGCCGTTGATTGAGGAGTATTCTGTGGCGGCCCAGATCTACAAGTTATCTGGCGTTGATATGTGTGAGTTGGCGAAGAACTCTGTCTTGCAATCGGGCTACGAGTGGAAAATAAAGAAGCACTGGCTTGGTAAGAATTTTGCGGTCAGTGGTGTTGCTGGCAATGACATCGAGAAGACCAATGTGCCGTGTATCCGGATTGGGTACCGGGAGGATACTCTAAAGAGCGAGTTGGAGTTGGTGGATTATTACAACCAGATGAAGACTGGGAATTGATGCCGGTGATTCTGGGGAATGAAGTTCGGAAAGTGCTTGAGGATTTGGCTTCCATTTTTGTGGGGGACCAGAAAGTGATTTTATCCCCAGGACGTGATTTGGCATTTATCCCCAGAACGTGATTTGGCATTTATCCCCAGAACGTGATTTGGCATTTATCCCCAGAACGTGATTTGGCATTTATCCCCAGAATGTGATATGAGCATTTATCCCCAGAACGTGATTTGAGGGCTGAATGTGAAGACTGGATATCTGTGCAGAAACCGAGCGTCAAAGTGTTAAGAACTTGATGGGAAACATTCTTTTCAGCTGGCAAAACAGTTATTTTGACCACTTTTGAAAGAAGAGGTGTGCAATTCCTCATGCATTCGTTTCTCCAAGGATTCCATCGAGATTCAAGTTTATTTGAAGAACGGCTTTGAGTTTGACCGTTCAGACTGATCTGACGGTGAACCGATACACTTGACTGATGCAGTTGAATAGAAGTTAAGAAGTCAATGAAGTCGGTGGACACCTTGGGGATGCTTTACTCTAACTCACCTCTATTATGGAGGATCTGCGATGGAAGATTAAGAGTCCAAGAATTCCCTGCATGGGGAGCATTACCAGTGTGTTTCCATGGCTGAGTTGTAGCGACCCGCCTGCACACTAGCCTAGGGCTCTCTGAGCGCATATGCGCTTACGGTACGCGAACGTGAGAGGTTTTCTCTCTCCAGTACTTAAGGCGGAACCTGCTCCCCGCAAAATCATGGAATTCTCATTGCGGCAGCGGGCCGAAACCAGCCGCATTTCTTCCGCCGTCCTCACCGTCGCCGGCTCCGATAGCTCCGGCGGAGCAGGCATCGAAGCAGACCTCAAGACGTTTAGCGCCCATCACGTGTACGGGGTCACGTGCATCACCGCGTTGACGGCGCAGAATTCCGGGGGAATCCGGGCCACCCTGCTCTCTCTGCAGGACCAGATTAGCCAGACTTTGGCGGCTGTGTTGGAGGAGTACTCCGGCGGCCCGCTTGCGCTCCGCGTCGTCAAGACGGGGATGCTTAGCGCAGGCGCCGTGGCGGCGTTGGCCCGAAGCTGGGGAGCGTTCCTGCATATAGGCGCCCGCTTGGTCGTTGATCCCGTGATGGTGTCGACGTCGGGCGTGGCCTTGGCCAGCGACGCCACCGTGCAGCAGTGCATGCGGGAGCTCATTCCACACGCCTTCTTGTGCACGCCCAACATGGAGGAGGCGGTGAAGATGGGTGAATGTGTGCATTCTGTGCAGGACATCAATACTGTGCAGGACGCCGTGGCGCTAGCGGTGGCGCTTCGGGCGCAGCTCGGGTGCGAGAATCTCCTTCTCAAGGGCGGCCACGTGCCGTTTGACGGTGCGGTGGTGGACGTGTTGGTGGCGGAGGAAGTGGCGGTGTTCACCCTGGACTATATACAGTGCCCCAACGCCCACGGCACCGGCTGCACGCTTGCCAGCGCCATTGCCGCCAACCTCAGCAAAAACTTGAGCTTGGTCGATTCCGTGAAGCTTGCCATCGACTATATACACGGCGCCATGTCGCTGGATTTGGGCAGGTTGGATCATGACGTTTGGGTAGAGACGGATGTGCAGAAGGTGGGCAGGGTGGACGACGGAACGGGAAGGAGTGAGCCGGGAGGGGGGGAAACGAGAGGGGAAGGAGAAGGAGAAGGTGAAACAAGAGGGGAACGAGGGGAAAGAGGGGAACGAGGGGAAACAAGAGGTGAACGAGGTGAACCAGAAAGCGAAACTATCAGCGAAACTATCAGCGAAACTATCAGCGAAACTACCGGCGAAACCGGATTGCAAATCCTCAACCATCTCAAAAGTCACAGGTGGACTGCATACACACAACACCCCATCCTCGCCAGCATCGCCACCGACTCGTTGCCCAAGGAGCAGTTCCTATATTTCCTCGAGCAGGACTACTTCTACTTGCAGGCGTACGCCCAGATGCAGGGCCACGCCATCGCCGTGGCCAAAACGCTTGGCCAGATCCAGTACCACACCCAAGCGCTTGGGCACATTATGCAGGAGCTTCTGCGCCACCGGGCCAAGCTCTCGGGGCCGGTGGGCGAGCGCGGGCGCGCCTGTGTGCAGTACAGCGCATATCTCCGGCACATCGGCACCACCGAGGACATTTTGGGCGTTTGCGTGGCGCTAGCGCCGTGTCTCCACGGGTACGCGGAGGCGGCGGCGTACTGCACACAGCTCCGGCGCCGGCATCTTCGCGGCTCAAGCCGCCCGGCCGACCCCGTGTACTCCGCGTGGTTGGCCGACTACACCTCGGAATGGTACACCGCAGCCCATGTACAGGGCATGCATGCCTTGGGCGAGATGTTCCGCCTGGAGCGCCCCGACGCCGCGCGCCGCGCGCGGCTCCGCGAGATCTTCGACGCCGCCACCGCGTTGGAGATCGGCTTCTGGGACGAAGTGATGTCCTGCACATAGTAATGTATCACGTGACACGATACCCGCCGCAGCACGTGACCGCGCACGTGGCGCGAGGCGCGCGCCAAAGCGCCCGTCGACGCTTGGAGCAACACCATGTACAACCCGTACCAAGCCCAGAACGGCGGCGGCTTCGGCAGCCAGGCCAACTACGCCGGGAACCAATCCAACATGCAGTACAGCCAGCCCCACATGCAGTACGGCCAGCCCTTCCTGCAGCCCCTGCAGCCCGGCCTCTTCCAGGGGCAGCAGACAGGTTTCCAGCCGCAGCCCACGGGGTTCCAGAACCAGGGCTTCCAAGGCTTTCCCAACCAGGGAATCCAGGGCCAGCAGACAGGATATACGAACGGCGCTCAAAGCCAGCCCCCGGGATTTTCGCCGGGAATCCAAAACCAGCCTTCGGGATTCCCGCCAGCGGGAGTCCAGGCCAACGGGCAATTTTCCCAAAACGGAATCCAGGCCCAGCAAACCGGGTTCCCCCAAACCGGGTTCTCTCAGAACGCCGGAAATGCTCCGCTTCAGGCCCAGCCCACGGGCTTTTCGGCGGCAGCAGCAGGAATCCTGCAGAATAAGGAGTTGAAGATCCCCAACATTCGTCTCTCCTTCATCACCGCCAGCGACCAGGCGAAGTTCGAGGCTCTTTTCCGGACGGCTGTTGTTTCGGGAGAAAATGCCCTTTCCGGCGACGCAGCCCGTGACATTCTCCTCAAGTCCGGCCTCTCGCCCGTGACGCTTGCGGAGGTCTGGGCCTTGGCTGACACAAACAAGCTGGGGCTGCTTTTGTTTCCTGAGTTTGCTTTGGCGTTGCACTTGTGCAATTTGGCGTTGAAGGGCGATGCTTTACCTCGGGTCTTGCCGGAGAAGTGGCTGAACGAGGTACAGAGCTACGTGGATGCCATTTCGTTTTCTGTTCCGGAAGACCCGAGTGCTATCCTTGCCAACACTCCCTTTGCGCTGTTTTCAAACCAGCCTGGGGTCCAGAGCCAGCCGACTGGGGGCTTCCAGACTGGGGTCCAGAGCCAGCCAACTGGAGGTTTCCAGACTGGAATTCAGAGCCAGCCAACTGGAGGTTTCCAGCCTGGTTTTGGCCAATCTGAATTGGTGCCGTTACAACCTCAACATACGGCCTCGTTTGTTGCTGCTCCCATGAAGCCTCAGGCCACTGGTACCTTGAAAGCCCAAAACACCGGCTATGGAATGCCACCTACGAGCTTCCAGGCTCAGCAAACTGGTGGTTTCCAGCCATCGATCCAGCCTCAAGCCACCGGGCTGGGATTTCAGGCTCCAAACTCGGGACTTCAGCCCCAGAACACTGGGTTTCAGGCTCAAAACTCGGGAATTCAGCCCCAAAGCACTGGATTTCAGGCTCAAAACTCGGGAATCCAGCCCCAGAACACTGGATTTCAGGCTCAAAACTCGGGAATTCAGCCCCAGAACACTGGATTTCATTCCCAAAGTACCGGAATTCAGCCCCAGAACACCGGCTTCCAGCCCCAAAGTACCGGAATTCAGCCCCAGAACACCGGCTTCCAGGGCTCCGGAATCCAGCCCCAGAACACCGGCTACGGATTGCAACCTCAAGCAACTGGAAAGCCAGGACAGTGGGGTTTTGTTTCGACCCCAACAGGTGGACTTCCTGGCTTGAACGCCATGCAGCTGCACTTTTTGCCATCCTCTGAGCTCCCCAGCAACAACTTGCAAAACGCCATGGGTGGCAGTTTGAAGGAAAACGTTACGTGGGCCATCACCAAGCAGGAAAAGCAAATCTATGACGGTGTTTTTGCCGCCTGGGACAAGAATCGCCGGGGCTTTATCGACGGCGATGTGGCCATCACTATTTTCAGCAAGTCCGGGCTCAGTCGGCCGGATTTGGAGTCTATTTGGAGTCTTTGCGATGAAGCGAACCGTGGAAAATTGAACAAAGACGAATTTGCCGTGGCCATGCATCTCGTGTACCGGAGATTAAATGGACTTGAGATCCCCATTCGGCTTCCTCCGGAGTTGGTCCCCCCATCCTCCAAATATCTCCGGGATTCGGTGGACACATTGAAAAACTCGCTCAAGGGAGGCACTGGTGTCAAGAAGGCAGCACCAAAAGCCACTAGCGCCTCGCGATTCAAAAACGACGATAACGAGCTTCCAAAATCAAATTCTCGGAGACGCTCTCGGAGCACCGAAGTGAACGAGAGCAGTGTGCAGACCTCCAAGTCCAACGACTTGACGATAGCAGACCTCAAGAAATTGATTCGGGAAAAGCAGATCTTGTTGGATGCAACTGACCTGGAGGACCAACACAGGACCATTTCCGGAAACCGTGTTCGGGAGGCAAACCTCAGGGAAATTGAAGGGTTGAAGGCTCAAATTTCGGAGGTTCAGGCGCAGTTGGCTTCCAACTTGAGCAGCGGAAACGAGGATAAAGCTGCTTTGTTGAAAACCTTGGATCATTTCACCAGAGACAAGGTTCCGTCGTTGATTTCTCGAATCCATAAGGTCAATGTGGAAATTGCGCAGGCCAAATGCGACTTGGCCAAGAGATCGTTGCAGAAGCAGTATCCGTCGTGGCTGCCCAGTGGGGCAGTCGAAGGCGACCGTCAAAGCAAGTCGAAGCAGCTTTTGAGACAGAGAATGGCGGCCTTGACAGGGAAACCTGTTTCGGGTACAGAGGATTCGGACGCAGATATCGAGTATCAGCTGGTTGTTGAAAAGTCTACCAAGGAACGCGACGACCAGAGCGGCATGATCAAGGACATCGAGACCAGTATCCGGGAATTGGAGGAGAGTGCCGCTGCCCATTTGCAGGTTTCGGTGAAGTCTGAGCTGGACGTTCGCAAGTGGGAAAATGGAGAAGGAGTTTCGGAGACGGTGAAGAGTTTCATTCGGGAGTTGAAGAGGTATGAGGCACGTGGGTCCACTGCTGCTCCAAGTGCTACTGGGTCCACTGCTGCTCCAAATGCTACTGGGTCCACCGCTGCTCCAAATGCTACTGGATCTGGCATCGCTACTCCAAATGCCACTGGAGATAGCGGCAGTGTTGCTGTGTCGAGCACGCCCAAGGCAGCTTACAAGACCCCAGAGGAGAGGTCTGCATACATTAAGGCACAGGCCGAGAAGAGAATGAATGAACGGTTGGCCAAGTTGGGAATTTCCAGAAACAAGTCTGAAGACAGAAAAGTGAAGGAGGTGGCATCTGAGCCAACTGCTGCAGCTCAGCCCGCCAGAACCGACTCTGCCAAACCTGCTGAGCCTGCTGCTGAGCCTGTCACTGCGCCTGCTGAACCTGTCACTGAACCTGTCACTGCGCCTGTCAATGCGCCTGCTGCGCCTGCTGAGCCTGCTGCTGAAGACAGTGACGGCTCGGACGACGAAGAGTACAAGCTACTTCTCAAGCAAAAAGCCGAGATGGAGGCCCGCAAAAAAGAAAGGGCATTGAAAAAGGCACAAGAAAAGCAAGCACGTCTAGCTAAGCTCAAAGAGGAAATGCAGCGCATGGAGAAGTCCGACGACGACTGGAGTGATGACGACTTGAAGCCCAAAACGCCTCTGTACACTCCAGCCAGCGTGAAGCCGAAGCCAAGTCCTGCAGAACCGGCGCCAGTCGAAGCCAAGCCCCATGACAGCAATCCATTTGCAAAGTCCAAAGCGGCGAGTGGAGTCGCTCCATCTGAAACTGGGCAATCTGAGACTTCCAAACCTGAGCATCAAGCTCCGCCTCAAGTTGCTGCTGCCCAAGTTTCATCTCAAGCTCCAGCGCAGTTTCAAACTCCGTCCCAATCTTCAACAAATCCATTTTTCAAACCACAGCCTCAGGCTGCTCCTGTGAACCAAAAGAAGTTGGACGCACAACGTGCCTCACAAAGAGGAATGGACTCTGAAGACTGGAGTGATGACGACCAGAAGTCTTCGGATGATGAAGGGCCCAACCGTGCAGGGGCAGCGAAATTAGCGTCTTTGCTTTTTGGCGGCATTCCGCCAAAGGAAGAGCCCGCAAAAGCTGTGACGAAGGAAGAGCCCGCAAAAGCCGTGACGAAGGAAGAGCCCGCAAAAGCCGTGACGATGGAAGAGCCCGCAAAAGCCGTGACGATGGAAGCTGCTCCGCCAGTTGCCGCTGAATTCGCCGTTCCTGGCTCGATGCCACCGGCTCGTGATCCGGTGTCCTCCGGCGGGGTTATCGGTGTCAATGGTGAGGAGTTCTCCTCCACTGACGATAACGACGAGTTTGCAACGCCCTCTCCAGAAGTTGTGCCTGAAGAAAACTTGCCTCCTGTGCAAGCGTTTTCCTTGCTGGAAGATGTGAGTTCGACACCTCCTCCAGTTCCGCCTCCTCCTCCTTCTTTGAGTGCTCCGCCTCCTCCTTCTTTGAGTGCTCCGCCTCCTCCGCCGGTTCCCTCTATCCCTCCTCCACCAGCTCTTTCCCCGGCTGGCTCTGCCGGTGCTGCACCTGCCGGCGGCTTGAGTGCGTTGTTGGGACAGATTCAGGGCGGAAAGGCGTTGAAAAAAGTCAGCGACAAAGAAAAGCGGGTGGCCGAAAACTCTGTTGCCGGCAGAGTCTTGGACTAGCGTTTACTGAACTCTCTTGTGTGTCAGATAGCGCCGGTCCTGCACATAGCCGGACCATTACTCCACGTATTCTAGTTGTTCCGTTTTGACACCAGGGGCTTTCGCAAGGCCTTCCTGTTCTAGGCGTAGTTTCTTGTCTTTAGCTGGTTTCAGGAAATTCAAAGTAGACATAATTTCCAATGTGTTGCTCTTTCTGTTCCTTTTCTTGGCGACTGGCATAAATGAAGTGAAATTTAATAGTTACAGTCCGCTTGATTGGCTCGTCTATTTTACATGAATTCCAAGCATTGAATTTCAATTTTGAGTTTCACTATTTTGAGTTTCATCGAATATTCAAATTTCGATTCAAATTTCGATTCAAATTTCGATTCAGATTTCGATTCAAATTTCGATTCAAATTTCGATTCAAATTTCGATTCAAATTTCGATTCAAATTTCGATTCAAATTTCGATTCAAATTTCGATTCAGATTTCGATTCAGATTTCGATTCAGATTTCGATTCAAATTTCCTGATATCTCTATATCCTAACCCTCTTATCTGCGTATTAGTATCATAATTACAGAATCTGTTTTTGGTCGCTTGTAAAATTTTGTTGCATCCAATACAGATTTCTGACATTTTTAATTTCTTAATCCATTTCTGCTTTTTGCATTTAATTGTTTGAAGTAATTTGATCAACAATAGATGTGAATATTCATCTATTTGATTTTGTATAAATGAATATTCAGTTGTGGAATCTCAAATAAATGTGAATATTAAGTTGTGGAATCTCAAATTTATATGAATATTCAGCTGTACAAAATCAAATAAATGTGTATTCATCTATAAAAATCAAATAAACATGTATTCATCTATAAAAATCAAATAAACATGTGTTCATCTATAAAAATCAAATAAACATGTATTCATCTATAAAAATCAAATAAACATGTATTCATCTATACAAATCAAATAAACATGTATTCATCTATACAAATCAAATAAACGTCAACATCAGCTGTACAACATAAATCTGATTCGCCAGCATAAATAGTCTATTATCCGAATCGTTTAGATTTCGGTTTCTTACCAATCTTCTATCTTCCATAGCTACCTCTTTCGTCACTACTGTACAAACAGCACCACTAACACCAATAGAAGAAATGTTTGCTACTAACTTCGCTTATAATTGTAAGGTATTGAAAGGAACCACATACTTCATGGGCTGTATGCAGTACACGCCAACATCTTGTATAAAAGTTTCACTTCCTCTAATGGCCAAGTTTGAATAGTTTCGCGCCAGTCGCCTCTGGCGCTCCAGAATCCTCACCAAGCCATTCAATCGGTAGTAGCGACGGGCGGTGTGTAAAGGGCAGGGACGGATCAACGCAAGCTGATGACTTGCGCTTACTAGGAATTCCTCGTTAAGAGCAAAAATACAATGCTCTATCTCCAGCACGACGGAGTTTGTCAAGATTTCCCCGACCTCTCGCTGGCTCCGTCAGTGTAGGGCACGTGTGGCCCAGAACGTCTAAGGGCATCACAGACAGTTATTGCCTCAAACCTCCATCGACTTCAAGTCAGTAGTCCCTCTAAGAAGCCCAGCAAAATGCTAGTGGCGCTATTCAGAGGTTAAGGTCTCGTTCGTTATCGCAATTAGCAGAGAAATCACTCCACCAACTAAGAACGGCCATGCACCACCCAAAAATCAGAAAGAGGCCATGCACCACCCACAAATCAGAAAGAGCTCTCAATCTGTCAATTCTTATTGTCTGGGCCTCAATCTGTCAATCATTATTGTCTGGGCCTCAATCTGTCAATCCTTATTGTCTGGACCTAGAACCCAAAACTTTGTTTCTCGTAAGGTGCCGAGTGCGTCTATTAAGATCAACCCGATTAGTCGGCATAGTTTATGGTTAACTACGACGGTATCTGGTCATCTTCGGTCCTAACTTTCGTTCTGATCAATGAAAACGGCAAATGCTTTCGCAGTAGTTAGTCTTCAGTAAATCTAAGAATTTCACCTCGGACTACTGAATACTAATGCCTCCGAATCCCTATTAATCATTACGATTGGTCTAGAAACCAACAAAATACCATCGTCTTATTTTACTCCGTGCTAGAGAATTCAGGCAATAACCTGCTTTGAACACTTTTTTTTACTTAAAGTATCCGGGCCGCAGCCAGTCCATCGCTGCAACGAAGAGCAGTCAAACTTCAACTACGAGCTTTTTAACTGCACCAACTTTAATACGTATTTGGAGCTGGAATTACCGCGGCTGCTGGCACCAGACTTGCACTTGCTCCCAATTGTTCCTCGTTAAGGTACCTACATTGACTCATTCCAATTACAAGACCAAAAGGCCCTGTATTGTTATTTATTGTCACCTCCCCGTGTCGGTAATTAGCGCGCCTGCTGCCTTCTTGGATGTGGTAGCCGTTTCTCAGGCTCCCTCTCCGGAACCGAACCCTCATTCCCCGTTACCGTTGCAACCATGGTAGGCCACTATCTACCATCGGAAGTAAATTCAGATAAATGAAAGTGCGTCTAGATTAATGAAAGTGCGTTTAGATAAATGAAAGTGCGTCTAGATTAATGAAAAAGCGTCTAGATTTATGAACAATGACTGAACTTGAGTTTTGTTGTATTATTCTCAGCTCTTCAATGAGTTTTCCTTTATCAACAAATTTGGATTTGGATTCTGTCTATTCTATTTTAATAAGGCTCAAAATGGGGTCCTAACGAGGTTTCCGATTGTCAGTTAGAGTTGGTGGGCAACATAATTGCACACATTAATTAAGAAAGTGATGCTACTAATCTGAATAGAAACTTCATTTTGTTTTTCAAATAGAACAAATGTGAAAACTGAGAGCACTGCGTTATGGGTTTACTTTTGGACAGTATGCAGTGTTACTGAATTTATATTTAACAATACAACTATATTTGCACGGAGGCATGGCGATGGAGAATGTTGATTTGCGATATTTGCAAAACAAGTTCAAATATGATATCGCTTGGATTCTGGGTTATTCATATGATATCACTTGGATTCTGGGTTATTCTTGGATTCTGAGTTATTCTTGGATTCTGAGTTATTCTTGGATTCTGGGTTATTCTTGGATTCTGGGTTATTCTTGGATTCTGGGTTATTCTTGGATTCTGGGTTAAATTCTGGCTGGCCATCGACCATGGTCACGGCCACAGTGTCTCCCTCACTGATGGTGCCTTCAATGAGCAATTTAGCCATTGGATTCAACAAGTGACGCTGCAAGGCTCGGTTCAACGGACGAGCGCCGTACACAGGATCGTAGCCCTTGTCGGCCAAATAGCTCTTCACATCGTCGGCAAGGTGGATGCGTATTCTCTTGTCGTCAAGGCGGGTCTGGATCTCGTCAAGGCGGATGTCCAAAATATTCCTCAAGGAGTTTTTGGAAAGACGGTTGAAAATGAGCACGTCGTCAAGCCGATTCAAGAATTCGGGAGGATAGTGCTGGGCCAAATTCTCCTTTATTGCAGCTTTGACCGGCGCCAGAATCTCCCCGCTCTCGTCGGCATTTTTGTCGGCAAGAAGAATCTCTTGGCCGATGTTGGACGTCATCACAATGATGGTGTTGCGGAAGTCAATGTGCTTGCCGTGGGAGTCTGTCAAAGAGCCTTCGTCAAGCACCTGGAGAAGAAGCTTCGAAACATCCTTGTGGGCCTTTTCGAACTCGTCAAAAAGCACCACAGAGTACGGTTTTCTTCTCACCGCCTCGGTCAACTCACCACTATCTTCGTAGCCCACGTAGCCTGGCGGGGACCCAATCAAACGCGATACCGTGTGCTTCTCTTGGAACTCGGACATGTCGAAACGGATCACCGAGGACTTGTCATTGAAAAGAAACTCGGCCAACTGTTTGGTGAGCTCGGTCTTTCCCGTTCCTGTGGGGCCCAAGAACATGAAAGAAGCTATGGGCTTCTTCTCACTGGTCAAGCCCGCCCGCTGAAGACGTACTGCATCGGCCACAGCATGGATCGCTTCGTCTTGTCCGACCACGTGACTCTTGAGCGTTTCGTCCATGTCAAGGAGCTTATCCTTGTCGCCCTTCATGAGGTTGTTCAACGGGATGCCGGTCATTTTGGAAATGACGGCGGCAATGTCGTCGGAGGTAACCGAGTCATGGAGCAAAGAGGCAGCCTTCATGTTATCTTCGGTCTCGGTGAATCCCTTGACCTTCTCCTCCAACTGCGGGATAGTGGCATACTGCAACTCCGACGCCTGTGCGTAGTTGCCCTGGCGCTGGAACTGCTCCAAGTCAAAACGAGCCTGTTCCAAGTCGGACTTGGCCGCCTTGATCTCGTCTATCACCTTCTTCTCTGCTTCCCACTTCTCCGTGAATGTCCGCAACTCGTCCTCCTTGACTTTGAGCTCCTGCTCGAGAAGCACCTTGCGGTCGGCTGAAAGCGAGTCGTCCTCTTTGCGGAGAGACTCGAGCTCAATCTGGATGGTCATGATTTGCCGGTCCAACTGGCCAATGGCATCCGGTTTGCTCTCGTGCTGGAGCCGCAATGTCAGGCACGCCTCATCCACCAAGTCAATAGCTTTGTCCGGCAAAAAACGATCGGTGATGTAGCGGTTGGAGTAGAGCGCGGCGGTGACCAACGCTCCATCGGAGACCCGGACTCCGTGGTGCACCTCGTACCGCTCCTTCAAACCACGAAGAATGGATATGGTGTCCTGGACCGTGGGCTCATGCACGGTGACTGGAGAGAAGCGCCGGGCCAACGCCGCGTCCTTTTCCACATACTTTCGGTACTCGTCAATGGTGGTTGCTCCGCAGAGCGAAAGCTTTCCACGGGCCAATGCCGGCTTGAGGAGATTGGACGCGTCAATGGAACCCTCGGCCTTGCCCAACCCCATCAAGAGGTGGAGCTCGTCGATGAAGAGGATAACCGAGCCCTTCTTGTCCTCGACCTCGGTTAAGATCTTCTTGAGCTTTTCCTCAAAGTCACCACGGAACTTGGCGCCGGAAATTATGGCTGCTAAATCCAACGTGATGATCTGCTTGTCCTTCATGGACTCGGGTACCTCGCCCTTGAGGATGCGTTGCGCCAAGCCCTCCATGATGGCGGTTTTTCCTGTTCCGGCATTACCGATAAGCACGGGGTTGTTCTTGGTCCGGCGCAGAAGAATCTGGATTGTGCGACGGATCTCCTCGTCACGGCCAATCACGGGGTCGAGTTTTCCGTCTCGCGCCAACTGCGTGAGATCCTGGCCGTACTTCTCGAGAGCTGGCTTGTCGTCGTCGGTTTTCTGGATGTTCATTTTCCTTGGCGGCGTGGTCGAAAACGCCCTTGAGCTTGCGAGGCTCAAGAGGAAATTGCCGCTGGAGATGAAGTTTGGGGTTGCATTTCTGGTTTCTGTGAGGGGCTTCAAGCGCTGGCTTTGGATGTTGCTGCTAAGGTTTCTGGTGTGGTTTCTGGTCTGGTTTGGGATCTGGTTTCTGGTGTGGTTTCCGGTCTTTCCGAAAGTCTGGCTTCTGCTTTGAATAGGGGCTGAACTGGTTCTTACCCGGGAGCTCCGGGCTGCTGCTCTCAACATGCTGAAGTTGCCTAGAGTCGATGGGAAGTTATATTATGGCGACAGTATGCAGTAGCAGCTGGATGTGGTTGCTGTAGTTGATTGGTGTTCTAGTTGTAGTGTTGCAAGTGGCAAGGTTGCGAAACGGCAATATATAGGCGCGGCAGAGGCGCACGCGTCACGTGAGTGGAAGTTGCTAGAAGCGTCTGGAACATGGGCCCGCAACGGCCGTTTCAGGTGCGTTTCGGGGTGTTTCAGAAATGTTTCAGGGCGGTTTCATGCGTGCATGAGTCTTTTGGCCGGTTTCCGGCTGGTTCCCGTAGCATCCTGGCTGAATACTGAAGCTCTGATTCGCAGCCAAAATGAGCTTTTCTGCAAAACGCGAACGGGCCGTGAATGCGAGTGTTTGGAAACACCGAAAACTACGAACCAGTCGACAAGTGTTCAAGGATGCACCAAAATACAATGTAAATTTTTGTTCTGATCTTCCCAAAAAAGATTGCAGCACCACAATTTCACACATGGTCTCCCACTGCATTACTCACTGTGGCCCTAAGTGGCTTGACTAACGTTGATCGGACGGGAAACAGTATTTTCCACTTGGTATGGCCGCAACCGAAAGTTCTGAATTCGAACTGAACTCCACTTAATCTCTATTTGATCATAACGTAATCACATTCTTTACGAGCAAACTCATTTAGGATAGGAAGCGAGTGCGAGAAACATCGCCAGCTACTACACAAAAAGGTTTCATACATATGGGGTTACACATTGCGCTTACAGAAGCAGGGCATTTTTAGCTCTAAAGTCGCCTGTGTGGCGTAATGGTTAGCGCATTTGACTTCTAATCAAAAGATTCCGGGTTCGAGTCCCGGCATGGGTTCGTTGCGGTTTTAGCTCAGTTGGGAGAGCGTCAGACTGAAGATCTGAAGGTCCTGTGTTCGATCCACAGAAATCGCATATTTTTTTCAGCTTTATCGTGATTTTTGTTAAACTATGAACGACTTTGTTTCACCCGTGGCCCCTTCTCTTCCCAGTAATCGTCAATGTTGTACCCCGGATGCGGAGTAAAAGACGGTGGCTCTTCCATCTGTACCGTCTCTCCACGGTCTTCCCGGCGGGTGCCAGTATGCGCCCCCACACTTGCGCTTGGATCAGAGGCGCCGGTTTGATGTGATTCCTGCACATGGCCCGGACTCGGACCCGTATGTCTGCTGCTAGCCTCGTCAGACAGCGCCCACAAGTCGGCATTGTCAGCCTGTACTTCCTGGGAAGAAGCATCGTCTCGCAAGTCATGTGACACCAGGTGCTCGGGGCTGGCGGCGTGCATGTAGTCCAGTGATGACGGAGACTGGGACGCCCCATCCAGTTTCGGGGCGTCGGATATAGCAATCGCCGGCGAATCCTTGCCGGCAAGGAAATTGAGAATGGAAGAAAAGCGGTTTTGAAATAGAGCGCCCCGGACGGATTTGTCGTTGTTGAAGGCCTTATCGTTGTCAAGGCTGATGCGTCTGCCCAAAACATCGCCCAACTCGAGCTTCTGCTCCACATGGCGGATCAGATAGAACCACTCCCAGCACGTGATCAACACGTACATTTTCAAAAGCGTGGGCAAGAAGCTGACCCAGGCATTGATGAGCCACTCGTCGCTCCAGAGCGTCAACATTAGTATGCACACCACCAAGTACAAGGCAAGATTGAACCAGGTGAGAAACGCCAACGGTAGCAACTTCCTGGCGTAGGACACGTCTCTAGGCGCGGTAGCCGTGCCACATATGGTGTAGTAGGCGAGGTTTCCGGCAAACCAGGCCATGAACACAATGTTCAAGGAGATGTGGCCGCTTCGGGAGGTATCGAGGCTGAGAGTCACATAATTGGTCAGCGGCCCCACCCGGGAAATAAGAACACAGTACACCAGAAAGCAGGCGGCAATCAAAAGCGAAACAAACCAGGAGTTGAATTTCGCCAACCGGTGTCGCGAGAGCTTCAAGATGAGCTGGAGATACGCCAAATTGGTCAACAACTCCAGAAGCGCAAGGCATATAGTAAATGGCTTCTCCACGGTCACGCCTAGAAGCTCCACCAAATCTAGCGAGTCGGCATAGTACTCGACTCTGGTGGCCTGAGTGACCTTCACCAATATCGCCGTCAACACCAGCAGGTACACCAACAAAGACAGCAGTGTGAGGAGAGGTTTTCGCTTGTGTTTTGGCAGCAACAATATCAAAAACATCAACATCCAGCACGACACACACAGCCCCAGAAGCATGTACAAAAGCGCCACAAAAGAATCACCATTATCGGCCACATTGTAGGGGTTCTCGTAGTAGTCGTTGAGCCACGTGGCCACGTCATCGGCAGACAGATTCTGGTTGCGGATTTGCTGGACCAAGTTGGGAATGGAGCAGTTGGTCACGTAGTAAGCCGGTAGAAATTGGAGGGAGTCGTTCTGCCACGTGTGAGAATCGAAGTCCTGCGCCATGATGTGCCCCGATATAAGGGAGTACACCAGACAGTTGGTGTAGAGGTTTGCTTTTTGCAGGAGGAAGTAGACACTGTAGTTGCTCATGGGGCCGCAAAAGCGCTCGTCGGTGATTTCCATGATGGCGTTTAACGGTTTTCTGGGCACGCTGTTTTTCTTGACTTGCATGCGCGCGCAGCTGGGGCGGGATGTAGGGTTGTTTCGGGGATCGGGGATTGGGTTCGGGTTTCGGGGATTGGGTTCGGGGATCGGGGATTGGAATCGGGGAACGGGATCGGGGATTGGGATCGGGGATCGGGCTCGGGATCGGGATCGGGAACGGGATCGGGGATCGGGTTTTTTATTTGTTTGTTGGCTTTCGGTCAGATCAGTACCCAGTCCACATGCAGGACCGTCAGTTCAGCACAGTTCAGCCAGTCAGCCGTCCCACGTCTCACTAATGCCGTGGCCGCTTCCGCTGTCTCTCAGGTCCTCGGCAAATACCTAATTCCCATTTCAGATCGTTCGAATCCGTTTATTGGTGGAACCCACAACTCTTGATAACCTGCAGGATGTCTCTCATTTGTGCCGGATTCTGAACCTTCTGAACACTCTGAAACTCCGAAACATCGAAACCCCAAAACATCGAAACCCCGAAATATCGAAACCCCAAAACATCGAAACCCCAAAACTCGGCGTCTTCGCATGAATCTTGATTTGGTGGCTGCAACGTGCGGTCCGGCATATACGCAGGAACGGGTTTTCTCAACTTCTGATCCACACACATTTCCACCACAAGAATCTCCGGTTCGTTTGGCTCCACACAACCGCCGCTCGCTAAAAACACACCAGGACACCAGGCCCCTCTGCACTACCCTGGCAAGCTTCGCCTTTTGACTCCCACTGGTGTTATCCATTCACGGCCGCCAGATCCCCAAACAACCGTCCACGGAAATGTCCCACTCCACGTCCGATCTCACTGCCGGAATCGGCGGTTTGCAAATCGACGGCAAAAGGAAAAAGCGTTCTCAGCGGGCGTTCCATAACACCCTTGCTCCTGGTACCGCCAACGGCGGCTACAATGGCGGCTACAACGGCGGCTACAACGCCAGCCTCCCCAACGTCGGCCTGGCCGCTGAAAGTGCCCCCTACAGCGGAGCAGCCACGCCCACGCCCCAAACAGGCGAGTTTTTCCCGCCAAACCCTCCGTTCACGCCGTTTGCCCACTCCAACATGTCCCACCCGGGGCTCCTGCCTGTGCCACCCACATACCCCAGTATGCCGTCGACCCCTGCTGCCATGAACCAGTTTCCCACGGGCTTCCAGTCTCCAGTAGCGTCACCGGCGCATCGACACGTGCCCGGAATGGAGCAGCGTGTGGACGCTGTGGCGCCCAGTGCACACGACCAGTTTTCACAGCCGGCCACGTTGAACGTCTCGAATCCCCAAGACCAAGCGGCCCCGCCGGTGGAGTTGTCGCTCTCTCATGCCCGCTATACCCTGCAAGCGGAGTTTACTACGCCTGTGTTTGATGAGGCCACCCAGACGTCCAGCAGCCGGTCGTTTCTCTCTTTCCAGAACGTTTTGCCGCCCGTGGCCGGGACCCAGTTCCACGCCGTGGACCAAGGAACTGCCTCTCCCAAGCACATCAGGTGTACCATGTACAATGTGCCGGAATCGGAGACTCTCCGCAAAGAAACTCGCTTGCCGTTGGCCGTGACTATCCGCCCGTTTGCCCCGTTGTTGGCCACCGAGGAGCCGGTGCCGGTGGTGGACATGGCGCATTTGGGCGAGGCCACCGGCGCCGATGCCATGGATGTGGGGCCGCCCCGCTGCAACCGCTGCAGGACCTACATCAACCCGTCGATGATGCACTCCATTTCGGGGCGCTTCACGTGCAATGTGTGTCAGTTCCCGAACAACTCGGTGCCCCATGAGTACGTGGCCTCTGTGGATCCTGCCACCAACCAAAGATTGGACCGCACCATCCGCCCCGAGTTGCACAAGGGCGTGTACGACATCATTGTGCCGTCCTACTACAATGTGGGAGGGGCAGAGAAAGCGCCGCAGAAATTGCATCACGTGTTCTTGTTTGATGTCAGTGAGCCCAGCATTGCCAAACAATTGCCTGTTCTTCTTGCGGATGCGTTGAGGGCGGCGGTCTTTGACTACACCGGCGAGGCGGCGGCGTCGTTTCGCTTTGCCATCATTCTTTTCGACAAGTCCTTGCATTTCTACAACTTGTCGCCCAAATTGGATACGGTGCAGGTCTACACCTCGGGTGACTTGGACGATCCGTTTGTCCCGTTCAGCGACGGGCTTTTTGCCGACCCCGACGAGTCCAGGCACATCATTGAGGACGCACTCAGCAACATGGAGATGCTCTGCGACGGCCAGACTGCTTCCGACTCCGAACCGTGTTTATCTGCAGCTTTGCGGACCGCTGCTCTTTGTTTGAACGAAGTTGGCGGCGGCAAGATCACCGCAGTCTTGTCGACGTTGCCGTCGTGGGGCCCGGGAGCGCTGAAAATCAAGCAGAACAGAACCGTGGGCCGGGCGCAGCTGGCCGAGGCCGAAAAGGCGTTGTATTCGCCCGACAACGAGTATTACAAGATTCTTGCCAAGGACTTGGTGGCGCAAAACGTCGGCTTAGACGTGTTTATGGTGTGCGACACCCCTCTGGATGTTTCCAACATTGGCTGGCTTGCGTCCATTACCGGCGGAACGGTGGCCAAGTTTCCCAGTTTTGTCTTTGAACGAGATGGCCGATCGTTAACCTCCCAAATTGTGTCGTCCATCAAACGATGCGTTGGGTACCAGGGCCAGTTTAAGTTGCGGTGCTCAAATGGGCTCCAGGTGGCGCAATACTACGGCTTCCCCAGTGAAAACGACGGAATCGTGGGCTTGACCACGAACCTCGACCCCGTGGTGCCTGTGCTCCACGAAGACCAGACTTTTACGGTGTTGTTGGAATACGATGGGTCCTTGAACACCAAATACGATTGCCATTTCCAGGCGGCGCTTTTGTATACGGACAACATGGGCGTCCGCAAAGTCCGTGTCATCAACTTGGTTCTTGCCGTCAGCGAGCGGGTTCAGGACGTGTTCAACTTCGTGGACCAGGACGCCGTGGTCACCGCAATCGTGCGTGATACCCTCTCGTTTCTCGGCAAGGAAAGCATCACGGAGTTGCGCAAGTCGCTCAATGAAAAGTTGGTGCATGTGTTCTCGCAGTATCGGTGGTTGAGCGAGTCCAGCCACAACCGAAACGCCACCTTGACCAACCAGTTGATCTTCCCCGACCTGATGAAGAACCTCCCCAGTTTTTTCTTGGCGCTCATCAAGTCCAAGGCTCTCCGTGACCTGTCGGCCCAATCCGTGGATCTGCGCTTGTGCGATGTGTACCAGATGCTTTTCATGCCGGTGGAGCGGCTTTCGTACCACCTTTATGGCGCGTTGGTGGAGCTCCACTCGCTCGCTGACGACGAGGCCATGCCAATCGAGGATGCAAACGGCTTTCTCCGGCTTCCGGAATACAAGCCGTTGACCCAGGCTCTGCTTGAAAACGGCGTGTACCTCCTCTGCAATGGCTCCTGTGTGTATGTGCGGGTCCACCCGGACTCGAACCCGCTTTTGCTCCAGGATTTGTTTGGTGAACACGTGAAGTCGGTGCATGACATTGATCCGCTCATCGACTCGTTCCCTGAACTTCCTACTCACATTTCTCAGCAGGCTCGCCACATGGTGACGTTTTTCCACGAAACCATCATTGGCGCTTCTGCGGTGGACTCGCTGGCTATTGTGATTGTGAGAGATGGAATCGATGCAAATACTGCCGAATTCCGGGACTGCTTGGTCGAGGACAAGCTTCCGTCCAAAACCGTCAACACGTGCCCGACTTACTTGGAGTTTGTGGCGTCACTCCATAAAGCTGTTCGCGTGAAGCTCGACAGCGAGAAGCCCAAGAAAGCGAATCCTGGCCTGGAGACCTTGGCCCAGAGAATGATCCATTTCTAGCCAGCAGAGGTGCGGCAATGAGCCGTGGCGCTGGTGATGATGTGGTGCGTCCTGGCGGCCACGTTCACAGCATCAACTCATCGACTCGCCACATTGATCTGTTGATCTGTTGATCTGTTGATCTGCCAATCCATCAAATCCATCAAATCCATCACATCCATCAAATATATCAATCCGCCGTAATCAGCCGGAAATCAACACCACCAATACCTCGTACTGGTTTACAATTATTGTCTATAACATACACATCTTAATATTATATATAATAATATAGATATTATAGCCCTAGGGGCTAAAGATTTAAACATATAAACATATCCACTAAAGGAATGGATGATAAACCCCCGGCTTTGCCGGGGGATTTTTAATAAATAATGACGATCACCATGAATTTATATTTATAGATATATCTATAAAATGATTTTGGACTACCATCTATGGAACCCATGGAAGCTGTAGCCATTGTTAATATTAATATTATTACTCCTATTGATCAAACTAATACTCTGGGTGATTTATAACTTCCATAATACAAAGCTTTCCTGTATGTAAGTACATACATATAAAGAAAAATGAAGCTCCATTTGCATGTATATATCTTATTACAACAGTAGGGTCAGATCTTTTTTGATACTGCCCTCCAAACCGTACGTGATAAAATCATACGGCTTTCCATGATTTACTAATATTTAGCCCAGGGGCTATTATATCGTGAAATTTATTCACCATAAATGATAAATACTTGTATATTATACTTAAATACTTCTTTAACTTAGTAAGAGGAAAATATAGTTATAATAGATAATACATAAGATAGTTATCGTATAATAACTTAGTTAAATATAAGCCCGCAGCAATGCTGCGGCGGAGTAATTTAGATCTATATCCTGCTATTTTCTATATTCTCACTAACTTAAGTTACCTTTATGTAGTTCTTTATGTGAAAATAATATAGACTGCATACAGACCGCTCACGCCATTTCCCGGATCATCCCAAGCACGTCGCCATTTTTAGAGACGCCGGCGGCACGGCGGAGCTCCTGCTTCAAGCCCAGGCCCACAAACCTGCAGTCCGCCGCCTGCAAGTTGTACACAAGCGTAGTTACCCGCACGAGCAAGTCGTCGTTCTGCCACTGGTGGCGGAACACGTCACAGAGAATCGGAACAAGGGCCGTTTTCTGCTCGCTAATCAAGCACCTGCACACAAGCTCGTATTCCATCGTCAGGTTGGCCAAGATGCCGGCTATCGTCGTCTGGACCGCAGCGTCCTGCAGGTGGAGCATCTTCACCAAAAGATCGAGGTTTTTCCGGCTCTGCAAGTTCTGCACATTGAAGAACTTGGCCAACATCAACGGATGCCCTATAAGGTTGTTGACGAGCTCCCAGGCCGCTTTTTGGATCTCGGGAACGGCGTCGAGGAAGAGCGCAGGCAAAAAATCCGCCGTTTTGGCGATAATCTGGGCGTGGAGCTCCTCCAGCGGCATCGATGACACGTTGGTGAGTGCTAGCAACGCAATGAGCTTGTCCAGAAGCAAAACCGCCGGGTTTTCGTCGTTTTGGAGAAGCTCAACGAGAAAGGGCACACACGTTCGGACGTCATACTTGGAAAATGCCACCCGTGGGTCCACCAGCCGGCAGAGCGTGGCGAGAAGACGCGCTGCCAAGAGAAGCGGCTCGGACCCGCCAAAGTAGTCGGCGCTGGCGCCGTTTTTGGACCGCGTCACGTGACTTGCGATGAGGTACTGGAGCGCCGTCGTGAGGGCTCCCTGGGCCACTGCCGCCCGGTGAATGCTGCTGGGCTGCTGCCGCGTCACGTGGTGGAGCACCGCCACCCGCTGCAGTGAAAGGCTCTGGTCCGTGCTGGCAAGCAGGACTGCACATAGCGTCTCCACCACCCGGTACTCCGTCACGAGCGCCTGGTTGAACTGCTGTATGTCCTGCACCCGCTCCGTGTCTTGGGACGTCGCCTGCCTGAATCCAGCGGACGGGTCGGCCGGCGCCTGCGAGAGCTGGGCAAGAACCGGGAGTCCTGCATATAACAGACCCCGGTCCCCCGTCTCCAACACAAGAACCAAGTGGCCCGTGAAGTCGGTATCTGCGCGGAGCGCCTGCCGCGTGCCCAGCCCGAGCAGGAGGTACGTGTAGGCCTCTAGGAGGTGGGGATGTGTCGGATGTACGGGTGTAAGAAACAACCGCCGGAGCCGCGTCTGGATCTCTGCAAGCGGGATGAGCTGCTCTGTGCAGGAAAAACTCCAGAGCTTGACGATGCAGAGAAGCGAGAGCGCCTGCACGGCATCACGTGACCCGGCGTCCCGGGCGCCCTGCACGAGCAACGGGAGGTAGGCGTCCTTTGTGAAGCTGCGGGCCGCGGCGTACATGCAGGAAACCAGTACCACCCGGAGGACCGACTCGGGATCCTGCATATGGGACACCATCCCCGTCCGGCACGCGGGCGACGTGTACACGGCCACGAGCTCCGGCACAAGCGGGAGAAAGGTCTCGAGCGCCGCAAGAAACGCCGGGCCGGCGGTTACGGCTGCGTCCTGCATATAGCCGACGAGCCCCGAGGCGCCGTTTCTTTTGATCCAAGCGGCCAAGCAGAGCGTAGCCTGCTCGGCGTGCGGCAGCAGGAGCAAGCCGACAAGAGCCGGCACAGGATCGCCGACGTTGTACTGAGTCACGTGCAAAAAGACACTGGCGAGAAGATGGTTTGGTACTGCATGCAGAATGGCTTCTATGCAGTGCGCCATCAAGAGCGGGGCGTTTTCTTCAGTTGTCAAGGCGGAGACGATGGATGCGGCATCGGGCACGTTCAGGACGTTGTTGAGGAACAGCCCAGGGTCACTAGCTAGGAGTGCAGACAAGCACTTCTTCATGGCTTCATCTTTGAGTGCCAGTTTCAAGGAATCGGGGTCGGGTTTCCCCGCGTGCAAGTCCAGAAGGAGAGAATCCATTGGAGACGGGAGGATTCAGAGTTCAGGCGTGTTTCAGGCGTGTTTCAGGAGCGTTTAAGGAGCGTTTCAGGCGTGTTTCAGGCGTGTTTCAGGTGCGTTCAGGTGCCTTCCAGCGTCCATCAATATTTCTCCCGGTGCGAAGTTGTCATGCGCGCCCCCCTACATCAACATGGATACTACTTCAGTTCTAGACAAGTACACACAGGATCTCTCCAATCTTCCCCTCGAAGTGAAGCATCTTTTTGATGAGCTCAAAGCTAAAGACTCGCAGCTCCAAGAGGTGCGGAAACGGTACCAAACCAAAGATTCGCAGCTCCACAAATTCATCAAGGCAAATGGAACTCTCACAAAACACCCAAAAGAACAGGCGCTCAGCCAGAAAATAGAGGAGGATATGAAAAGCGTCCAGCGGATCCAAAAAGAGAAGATTCTCTTGGCAAACACGGCGCTTTTTCTCGTGTCCAAGCACATGTACAATTTCGAGACGGATATTGCCAAATTGGAAAAGGACGATCTTTTGGCGCCTGTTGATGACAGCGTGGTGGAAAGCACGGCCGAGCCACCCAGCGTGCGGCTGCTGCCGGACCCGATCCGGCGGAAACGGACACATTCTGTGCTTAAACGGCCCAAACGACTCAAGGACGAGGACGACTATACGGAAGGTGTTCGCGAGCACAAGCTAGAAGATGCAGATAACAACCTCTACTGTTTCTGTCAGAGGGTAAGTTTTGGCGAGATGATTGGATGCGATAATGACGATTGCAAGTACGAGTGGTTTCACTGGCTGTGTGTGGAGATCAGCTCGCCACCAAAGGATGATGAGATCTGGTACTGTCCTGATTGTGCACCACGAATGGAGAAGCGGAAGAAAAGAAAAAAGTGAGATGTTTGGAGACAGCGACAGCGACAGAGTTCTGAAACATCTATGAAGCATTTTTGAAACATCCGACACAGCGAGACAGCGAACAGCGACAGAGTTCTGAAACATCTATGAAGCATTTTTGAAACATCCGACTCGGCGAGACAGCGAACAGCGACAGAGTTCTGAAACATGTATGAAGCAATTTTGGATCATCCGACTCGGCGACACAGCGAGACAGCGAACAGCGTCAGAGTTCTGAAACATCTATGAGGCAATTTTGGAACATCCGACTCGGCGAGACAGCGAACAGCGACAGAGTTCTGAAACATCTATGAAGCAATTTTGGAACATCCGACTCGGCGACACAGCGAGACAGCTCCAATGAGATCCAAGCACACGCCTGCCTGATGTTCTGACTGCCTGATGTTCTGACTGCCTGATGTTCTTGAATGCGAGTCAAAACACTGACTTCAACATTCAAAAGCACTTCTGTTCTGGGAAAGTCTTCGACTTCACCACACGAATAAGAACCTGAATTTCATCTGGTTTCTCGGGGTTTTTAAGCAAGATACGTCATGCAGCGTTGCTTGCAAATCGCTTCAGCTCTAGCGAAACTAAAGACTGACAGTTTGATCATGTGACACATTCTGAGTTCCAGAACTCAAAGTTTGGCATCCGCCGTCAACTTTCCAAAATTAAGTCGTCTGCCCGCCGCAATTTCGATTTGTCCAGATTTCCGATTCGGCATGACCAACCTCCCGTGTTGTCTATTTGGACTGGCTCCAAATGGGCTCAGTCCCATTTTCCTGCATCTTGCTCGGAAATGAACACACCGCGACGGTGGCGTCCTGCACAAAAGCATCCGTTTTAGCCAAAGAAATCCGACCGCATCGCCATGTCTGTATGCAGAACGCCCGAGACCCCGCCGCAGTCACACATCGCCATGTCTGTATGCAGAACGCCAGATGCCTCCCAAAGATATCACGGTTACCGCACAGGCCCGGCCGCAGTTGGCATCCTTGACGCCTGCATACGGTGCGCGTGAATCGCGCTGTTGTTGTGACGCACACGTGATCGCGATCAAACTCCTTCTTTTCTTTTAACAATGCAACTTGGAATCCACGCCCTTCTGGTCGTGTGCCTTGCTGATCTTGCAGTTGCTGCCGTTGCCGCTGCCGCCGCTGCTGCTGATACAACTACCGCTGGAGTGGCGGCTGCTGCTGCCGCTGGTGCCGCCGATACAACTACCGCTGGAGTGGCGGCTGCCGCTGCTGCTGCCGCTGCCGATACAACCACCGCTGCTGCTGCTGCCGCTGCTGCTGCCGATACAACCACAGCTGGAGTTGCGGCCGCTGGTGCTGCTGCTGCCGATACAACCGCTACTACGGGAGCTACTACCGCAAAGGGCACCACAGCCGCTGCCGCCGCCGCCGCTGCTGCCGCTGCAACCACCGGAACCACTACTGCAAAGGGCACCACTGCCGCTGGCGCCGCTGCCTCTACAGGTGCATCGGGTGAAACCGCCACCATGAAGGCCGCTCAACTTTCGGTGTGGAGCTTGACGCACACCATGAATGCCGACCAGCTCATTGCCTGGCTGGCCACACATACGCTTGGCGAAACCGAAACGTCGGCGCTTACTGCGGCGCTTCTGAGTGCGGCATCTGCTACCGAATCCACTGCCACCGGGTCCACGGCGTCGGCCGCTGCCAGCGACTCCAGCGACTCCGGCGACTCCGGGTCCGGCGACTCCGGGTCCGGCGACGGAATTGGCGGCTGGATGAATGTGGCTGGCACGTTGTCAGTTTCCGTGGTTACCACCTACGATGCGCCTTCGACTACCGCAGCACCGGCACGGGCGTCGCTGTCAACTGCCGGATCGGGCGCAGCACGTGCCCCAGTGGTGGGCTCCTACTTGGGCTTGGCTGTTGGGGGTGTGTGCTTGTGCGCAGGTCTTCTTTAAGCCTCGTGCTAGATTAGAGTGGTTTGCAGGGCCAGACACTGCGAAGTGCCGGCAGTTTAGATTAAAGGGCCAGGGGTGTATGAGATACACAGTGCCTAGCCCTGCAAGTAGACATTGCTTGAAACAAGCGCTGGGCCCAGGACACGTGTCCCTCGCACGTGCCTCCCGCCGCTCTTCTTTGCAAGCGGGGGTCTTGTGCAGGACCTCGGCATCGAGCTCCTGGCCCGGCAGTAGATGCAGTCCATATTCAGCAGGCTCCAAGAGACGTAGGGCGTGTGCGCACCAGCCAGGAAGGGCGGTGCACACAGCGAGCGTATATGCAGTCTGGCCGCGCGGCGAGCACCGCGTACTGCACACGCCCGCGATGATACCAACCACATGTTCTTTCCTCTCCGGCTCCTCAGCAGCAGCGTGCGTGTGTGCAGTCGCAGCGACGTCTTCCTAACGGCGACCGCCAGCGACATCGGCGCCAAAATCCAGAACCTCGTCGCCCACAAAAGCGTCGCCCCCGTCCAGGTTCACAGCGCCCTAGCCGCGTGCAGCCGGCTCCTCCAGCAAATCCACCTCCACGACAAATTCCACAGAGACGTGGCCATCGCCAAAGTGCACAAAAGCTTGGAGTCCCTCTTGGGCAGCGAAAACGTGGCCTTTTCCCCCCAGCTCCTCAAACACGCGCTCCTTCTCCAATTCCCCCTGCAAAGCGCCATCCGAATCATGCAAGTCTTCTACCAGCGCAACCCCGCAAGCGCCATCGACCTCCAAACGGCGCTCATCCCCTTCCGCCGCAGTTTGTACGACGGGGACACCAAAACGGCGTTGCGCATCACGGATTTGACCGCCGGTCACCCGAACTACATCCAGGCCAAGCAGCAGCGGCTCCGGGCCGGCGTGTTGCGGTTTGGCGCCAGCGCCGTGGGCGTGACGTTGTTTTCCAAGCTCGGCGTCAACGTGCTTGTGGACTGGGGCGTTCTTCGCCCGGCATGGATGCACCTTGGCTCGCTCAACGCCATGATCTTGACCTACCTCTTCAACCTGAGTTTCTTTGTGACCATCGTCAAGTTTGGCCGCCAGTTGAGCCAGGCGGGCGGCGACTACTTGACGTGGCAAAAGGGAACCTTCTACACACACTGGTACAAGCATGCGGACGAAATGAGCATGTGCACGCGCATTCTCGAGACCGACGTGAAGATGAACGGCGGCGTGCAGCCGTCCGAGTGGCTTGTGCAGGAGCTCTGCCGCTCCAGCGACCGGGACGAAAGCGGCACCTTGAGCCCGGGTCTCAGTCGAAGCGGAGAAAAAATCCGGCTTTTGGCGCCCAAGGACAACTTGGAGGAGTTGAAGTTGCAGGCCTACTGGATGAGCGGGGGCGACGGCTTTGAGTGGGTGGAGCCGGACCAGGACCCGGCTGAAATCTTGTGGCGCCTGCACTTGCATGCACTCCACAGTCCTGCTGTTGCCGGGGGCAGTGGCGAGCTGAAGTGGGCAGACGAGTTGTTGGAGAAACGCTAGCGAGCCTGCATCCAAGCCACGAGGCCCAGCCGGGCTGAAGCGTCCAGAAAAGACCGGCAATAGAGAGGCAAATCAAGTCAATGGCGAGTGGAAATCCAGTGAGTTGAGATTGAGAGCCAGTGTCAAGGACCGAATATGATGAATACGATGGCAGAAGGATCGAATGGAACAAACAACCTCCATGGGAATGCAAACAACCTCCATGGGAATGCAAACAACCTCCATGGGAATGCAAGCAAAGTCACGGGATAAAGCAATGGGAAATGGAACTATCATGGGATGCATGGTGCAGCACATTTATGCCATTGAATGGGGTGCCACTCCGGGTTGCTCCGCTCCATTGCTGTGCCTGTTCGCTTGCAAAAATAGCGTTCTGCTGCAGAGCCCTCTAACGGGAGAAGAAGATTGTGTTCAGAACAACAGCGCCATTATGCTTAATGTTCACACAGCGAGCAGCGGCTCCCAATAAGGCAATCCAAAGAAGCAGGGACTATCAAAGATAGGGCCAAGAATTGATGCAATCAAATGCAACGAGGAAGGAATGGATCCAGACATCCAGACAATAAGAAGATGATGAATGGTGAAGTTGAATAATGAATGGTGAAGTTGAATAATGAATGGTGTTGTGTGAATAATGAATGGTGAAGTTGAATAATGAATGGTGAAGTTGAATAATGAATGGTGAAGTTGAATAATGAATGGTGTTGTGTGAATAATGAATGGTGTTGTGTGAATAATGAATGGTGCTTGATTACTTATTGATTCAGTTCCAAACACATCAACCACTCGTCGTGAAACTCCACCATGAACCCGTTCACAATCTTGTACCCGCCATCGGAAAGATTGACCTCGAAACTCTCGTTCTCCACGACCATGGTGCCGATCACGTGTCCTTTTTCGCTGGGCGAAGTGATGAGCACGCTGTTTCCCAAATGGAAGCCGTTAGGCTTGATGCTCTCGATATAGTTGATGGGCTTCTGTGAGTACATGAGAATGCCGTTTTTCTTGAGAAGATCCACGGGTTGCTGACGGTTTCCAGTTTGTTCCCGGGCGCCAGGGCCTGCTGTCATCACCAAGATCATGTACATCATTGACATCGACGTCAACCACCAATCTAAAATTGATGGTATCCGAAATAAGGACACGAATAGAAATTGAGACCAAGCAGAATATTCGAAACCTCAAGCATGCAGATCTATTTAAACGGAAAGGGTGAAGACCATGAGAAATGAGAGACGAAGCAGCAAAAGGGAATATGAAGAGGAATGGAAATGAAGACGAAATACGTGCAGGCAAATGAGCCAAAGAGGAAAAGTGCCAACGAAAGAGCCAGATGCAGGCCCTTCAGCATACCATCCCAGCGGGCAACCTCTCTTAATATTACCCTTTGGGGAATAGCGTATGCCATATTGGTATGATAGGCGCATTAACCTGTCATCAAGTTACTCAATTGATTTTCAACTTACTCAATTGATTTTCAAGTTACTCAATTGATTTTCAAGTTACTCAATTGATTTTCAACTTACTCAATTGATTTTCAACTTACTCAATTGATTTTCAAGTTACTCAATTGATTTTCAACTTACTCAATTGATTTTCAACTTACTCAATTGATTTTCAACTTACCCATTTGGTATTGCTTGGTCCTGCATACTGCTCAGGGTAGAACCAAAGGTCTGAGCCAAAATCCCAGCACAATCAGACTTAATATCAGTTTCACCCCGCTTAATCATTGTAATTCTATTTTTTTCGTAAGAAGCAGGTAGAAAACAGCGGAAATACAAATACTCATAGTTTCATTTATTGTGCCTTTTTAAGATCTGAACAAATCTTTAGCCGCCAGGGAAACGCTGGTTTTCGCCATATGCCAGGCGAATCCTGAAATGCTTGAGGACAGTGTTGAGCCCAGGAATTTGGAAACGAAGAAAGAACCTCCGTTTATGGTCCTGTCAAATCACCACACTTTCCCAGAATCCGGGAATGAATGCAGGCACCAACTGCATGAGCTCCAATCCAAGAAACCAAAAACAGCTGGCGAACTGACGAAAATCGGCGGCACCCCTCTTGGCTTCAACAGACAGGAACACCTTCCTATTCCGGTGACCAACGGCGCCAAATGTGCCACACGGCACGAAAACTCACCAGAATACAAGCATCCCGTGCATGACCGCCCCACGCCCAGCGACACCTAGGGGCAAGACCATCATCCTGTGGGGCACCGTGGCGTTCCTGGACATTTGGGCGCCATGTGCAGGAGTCTCACGCCATAGGATCGGACGGTGACGGACGGAGCCGTGAAAGCATCCCTAAGTGAAACCTAGACCGCCTGCATATTGCCACAGGCCTAGACCCTAGGCGGACTCCTGCTCGCTCAGCCAGTGGATAATCAAGCGGATTTCAAACCGCGTCTCCTCCCGCAACTCGTCCCACGGCTCGAAGTTCGCCCACACCATGTCGAAGTCGTCGTCCGAGTCCATCACGTGAGTGCCGAGCTGCACGTGCGGCTTGGTGTACTCCAGGTTGTAGGACACGTGACCCGTGCCCTCGAGCACGGCGTCCAAGCGCTGCGCCTTGTTGAGCTCGTGCACGTGCTCGAGCTCGCCGCCCAAGAGCTCGGCCGACTTGCGGGCGTTGATCTGCGCCAAGTTGTGGTGGATCTCCGAGTACGCCTGCAGGCCGGCGGCCTTGAGTGCAGTCCGCGGCCCGATCGGGATGCTGTGGAGCTCCGCCGTGTCTGCCGGCGAGTCGGGCTGCGGCTGCTCGTCGGCCTCGAGCGCGTTGGCGGTGTTTTCGATCCAGACTGCCGTTTTCTCCCGCCAGTCCTGCATAGACATCGGCGTGTAGAAGTTGGCGCCGCCAAACCACCACAGCGGCCTGTGGCCGTTCACGAGCGCCCAGCGCCGCCACGCACGTGCCTCGTCCGCCCACGGGTCGTGGGGTAGCACCAACCGCGAGTACTCGAGCCCAGAGAGGAAGACGGCGCCCGATCCGGTAAGAACCCGGACGCCCGACGCCATCCGGGCGTAGACCCGACCCTCGCCGATGCGCGGCGTCCGACGGCTGAGGCACGTGAGCCCGAAAAGACACTGCACGGTTGTGAGGAGGAAAAGGGCCTGGCGGTTGTCCGCGGCGGGAACGATGGGCGTGAGGAGCCGGAGCCCGATGCTCGGGTTGCGGGGAATGATGTTGTAGGGGGGATCCTGCATCTGGCGCCGCCGTGTATGAGGTCTAGCTTGGTGTACCGCCTTGCAATTGCTGGTGGGTGGAGCTGGGCGCGATGTTGGGCTCGACCGCGCGGTGCACGGGTTTCTGCACACAGCCCACCACTGCTCCGTTCTACGTGTTGCTGGCTACGTCGTGTATTGACGGCGATGCATGGCTGACTCGGGTTCGAGACGCTTACTCGGCGTACAATTCCTCCTTCAAGTCGATGCCCAAAGCCTCTCTGGTCTCCTTCAACTCGTCCAAGTAGGCATTGTACTGGTCCTTGTTTTCGACCTTGTGCTTCAAGGCCTCAAAGGTTCTGACGGCAGTGGGGTAGTCGTTGACTCTTCTGCAGGCCTCCAATGCTTTTTGGATAACAGATGGCGAAGGGACCAAATCGTAAGAAAAACAGTTGTTCAACACTCTCTGGACCTCGAAAAGGTCGTAGGCGTCTTCGAACTCCTGCTCGTATCTGCAGTTAGTATGGATGTGTGAATGACGAAGTAGAGATATGGGACCGACTGGTATGTCTGAAATAGGAGTTGGTGGGGGATGATGAAATGCATGAAAGACGAAGTATGAAGAACAAAGCAACGAAAGGGAAAGCAGTGGAAACAAGCCATTGGAACGGGAACCATTGACCACAAACCAGGGAACTCCAAGCCATTGAACCACATACCAGGGAACTCCAAGCCATTGACCACAAACCAGGGAACTCCAAGCCATTGAACCACAAACCAGGGAACAGTCAAACCAGTGAAGGAACGAAGCGACGGAAAGCAGGCACGACACATTGAGTCACCACACACCAGTGTTTGGTCTAGCAGGAAAAGGCTTGGACTCAGAACTGAAACGTCGGTACCAACGCTCCGCAATGGAGCAAACTAACACCACATTTCAATTCTGAGCTCCAACTCAGCCCAAAAACCACACTCAATAATGCGGTGGTCCAATGAGTCGAGTTTCTAACCAAGTCGGTTTCAATTGGTGCAGCGTTCAGGTATCAGGCGGCACAGATGATCTGGCATGTGACGGTTTGCGATCGGCGACATTCCATCCTTCATTGAATTCTTCGATTCAGTCGTTAAGCTTCGTTTCAGAGAGTTCGTTCAGCTCGTTCAATCCACTCCTTTCTTTTCGCTCTCTTGGTTCATTCAATCCTAATTTCTCGTGTCTGTATCCAATCAAACTTCTTTCGATTTTCTCCTGCTGGTTTACATCTCTTCTTTCTCTTCTTCTTCATCATCATCTTCTCTTCTTCATCTTTCTCTTCATCTTTCTCATCATCATCATCTTCTTCTTCTTCTTCTCTTCTTCTTCTTCTTCTCTTCTTTCTCTTCTTCTTCTCTTCTTCTCCTCTTCTCCTCTTCTTCTCTTCTTCTATTCCTTAAAGTACGTACCTGGCGGAAAACTCCTCAAAGGTCTCCTCCTTGTGTTCATGGTGGTCGGAGTAAAGTCTTATTTGGGAAAAAGACACTTTCTTGGCGGCAGGAGCCAACGATCTTGGAACCGCCAAAGATCTGGATCTGAGGGCGCAACGGAGAGAGGAGGCAAGCATGATGATGTGGTGTATTGAGGGAGAAAATGAGATTGGTGGAAATCATGCGATGCGTGCGCGTACCGGTTTAGGCGCCTGCGCTGCTGCTGCGCCGGGGGCGGATTTTGGGCGGAAAAGCCGGGGCCGTCTGCAGGAGCCGTCTCAATTCGGCGCGGCGTCGCGGGGCCGCCGCTGCCGGGCCGCTGGGCCGCCACAAGCGCTGTTTTGGCGACGGCCAATGAGCGCCAGGCATTTACGTGCGCGCGGCACGACTGCACCCGTACACCGGGCCCCGTACACCCGGCGGCGCGGGACCCGTACCTCTGTCGCCAAGCCAGTGCACCAGGCACAGGAACGGCACCATACCCCCGGATCTTTTGCGATGGACCAGCTGTTTCTTTGGAAGGGCGCCAATTCCGAGGAGGCGTATGCGGTTCCTGCAGACGACGCCCTATTGCGAGACCGATTTGTGAACTCCCGGCTTCGTCTAGATCCGGGCTCCAAGCATGAGCTCACTGCCGAGGGCACCGAGGGTCTCTCCCCCGGAATCGATAAACGCCTCGGTGCCCTCGGCCATCTCACCGGAATGCCCCCGCCGCTACCGCTTCTGCTGCCCATGGACCAGGGCATGGCAGCGATAGCGCCCCCCGGAACTGCCCCCCAGACTTCCGAGGGCATCTCAGCGCACCCTGCTGCCGAGGCCACCTCCACCCCCGGTGCCAATGTCGCCCCGGTCGCACGCAATGTCGCCGAGGGTGCTCGTAAAGTCGTTTCCACCAAGCGAGCGGCTCAGAACCGGAACTCACAAAACGCATACAGGAAGCGGCGCCAGAAGTACATGCAGGAACTCGAGTCCACGGCTGAACAGGTCAAGGAATTGCAGAAAACCGTTGAGGATTTGCGGCTGGAAAACATGGAGTTGCGAGAATTTTCCTTGGCTCTTCAAACCCGACTTATGGAGTTGGAGAGAGACGACATTACCACCCAGCGACATCGCGACACGCATGGCGATAACGACACGAGTCATGGGGTCACATTGAACTGACTGCGACTGCGACATAGCGACATACTGTGCTCCAATTACGACATTAATAGCGTGAGTAAATGATCTGTTCCTGTACATAGTCGCACCGGTATCGGCACGGGCCGCGGCTGCTAAGGCTGCAGAGATCCCAGGAAAACTGTAAATAGACTGCAGATTATATGTTGACAGATACCAAATTGTTCAGGGCCGGGGTAGAATATGCATCACACATGAAACATGGATGATACACACATGAAACATGGATGATACACACATGAAACGCCAAAACAGCGGCAAATTTTCTGGCTCGCAAAACTGCTGATGTTTCCGAAGCACCCACGAGGCACCAGCAAATGCCGCGAGGATGCACGCGACACCGCTACACGTTTATTGTGTGCGCGTGAACATTCATGTAACACGCACAAAACATTTGTGAAACAAACCTGAAACGGCCCTGAAACGGCCCTGAAACAAACCCCGGAGACTCCCGAAATGCTCGTGACCCAGCCCCTTCGGTCTCAACCATTCGCCTGACTCATGCACGGCACTCACATGCGACGCACAGGTTGCCATTGGGTCCTGCACATACGCCGCTCATGCAGGGCTCCGCTACTTTACGAGACGCACATCCCTAAATTCCGCGCCGGTGACTCTGTTCAAATTGCGCTTCTCCATCACTGCAACACTTAAAACACGCTGCCCTGCTTCTTTCAGGTCCTTAACTAAGCAGATAGCTTCCATTCCTGCAGACAGCCGCACGGTATACCTCCGTACCTCTTCTTCATCTGCCCCACGTCCCCACTCACCGCCACATCAGTGACTCCGCCAGGATAGGGATCTGTGGATCAAGTGTTACAAACGTCAGCTGCAGCCAAGTCTTGCGGATTCGTCACAGTCTACTTGAGCTGCTTGATTTGATTCTTTGTGGTATAGCTCTGGTTATTTTGTTTCCTATCCGTTTCATATCCGTTTCACATCCGTTTCATATCCGTTTCATATCCGTTTCATATCCGTTTCATACCCGTTTCACATCCGTTTCATACCCGTTTCATACCCGTTTCACATCCGTTTCATATCCGTTTCATATCCGTTTCATATCCGTTTCACATCCGTTTCATATCCGTTTCATATCCGTTGCACCCTCACCCGGAACCAAAGCATTACAAATGGAATCCATCAAAGTCGCTTCCGACCCCAACCCCGTTGCTCCCGGTCTATTTCCCCCTGTGGTCTGGAACCATAGCCTGCTAGATATGGAATTAGCGGCACCTTGTATTCTTGGGCCCCGCACGCTAAAATACAAAATTTAATACCGATTCGACCCAAGCCAATCGGCCTCGACAATATTCAGCATCCTTCGCCATTGGTGCTATGTGCAGGACGCAGCCAGCTTCTCGATATTTGAAACTAGAGCAGTGATGTAAACTGCACCCACCCACTGTTTTTGGTAGAGACTGTGTGGGCTAAGTAGGCGAATAATGGGTGGAGAGAGCCCCGTATTCAAACATTGGCTGGAATCGGCGTAAACCTCAATATGGAAGGCGGGGAAAGTGTCACGTGGATGTCACGTGAGTGCGCACGTGACATGCACGTGCGCGCAGCGCTCCTCCTTCACTAAAATTTCTCGCACACAACACCCCCATGGGTTTCAGACTTCTTCATCCCCTAAAACAAGCGGCAGGCGCCGCCCGTTTGCTGCAGGCGCGAGCCCTCGGCTTCCAGATGTCAGGCGTCCAAGAACCGGCCAAAACGCTCCAAAACCAAGCTCAGAAGCTGTCGTCCTCATACATCGCTCCCCCTCTTATTGACGACGTCTTTTCCACCGCCTACGACGTTTTGAAGGAAGAACTGGCAACGATTTATGACAGCATCCAAAAACAAGACACGATCCCCGCCGATCAGAAAGAGCGTTTGCAAATCCAGGCGGAAAAGCACAATCCGGAAGTGCTCTACAACTTCCGGTACAATCGCGCCCAAATCGACGCCACCAAGCCGGTGTACAGACACTTGATGCAGCGGGAATGGGAGCAGCACGACTTGATGGTGACCATGCAGCGGTTGGAGCAGTTGCACGTGATCCCGGACACGTTGGCCACGTTGGAGCCCCGGGCGCATGTGCAGGTTGAGTTTGCCCACAACAGCGGCGCCGAGTTTTCGGGGCCCATGACTCCCGGAACCCGTCTTCCCGCCTTTGCCGCCGCCAAGCCGCCCACCATCAAGGTGCAGGAGTTCAAGACCGCCCAGTTCTCCGGCCTCTACTCCGTGGTCATCGTCAACCCCGATGTGCCGGATTTGAAGACCAACTCCTTCAAAACCCACTTGAACTACGGCCTCTACAACGTGCCCTTGACTTTCTGCGAGAACGAGGTCTCCCCCATGCTGTTGGTGGCCCACCCCGAGCGGGTGTTCATGCAGTACCGCCCCATGGTGCCGGAGAAAAACGCCCCCACCCAGAGAGCGTGTGTGTGGGTGTTCAGACAGGAACAGCCGCTCTCGCAGCTCGCGTTCAAGGCCGACGACTTCGACATCCGGGCCTTTGCCGACGCCCACGGCCTAGATGCAGTCGGCGCCCATGTCTGGAGACAGGACTACGACCGCAGCACCCGTGGCATCCGTGCCCAGTACGGCCTCGGCCCCGGCGCCGTCTACCACCCCACCCGCGGCACCGCCCCGTTGTAAATAGAGCCCAGTGTAAACCCTACTTCGCGTCCTGCACACAGCCGCATATCACCGCCCGCACACGAAACCACCCCTCATGGCCACTCTCCAGTCCTCCCGGAACACGCTCCGCGCCCATAACGCCGGCAGCCATGCCGTGCCCGGCAAGCTAGATTCTCTGCTCAAGAAAAACGTCGGTTTCATCAAAAAAATCCGCTCCATGTGCAGCTCGGCGGCCATCAACGAGTCCATCCTCTCCGACATCCGCAGGCTTTCCCTCGAAAAGTACCTTTCCGAGCTCATTCCTGCATTCTACGACCGCCTCGTGTCCCTCCACAAGCACGACGACCTTCTGGCGGCCGTGGTCATCTTCCTGTGTCTCTTCCAGCGGTTTCGGGCCGATTTCTCCGGCCCCATGCTCTCCCTCTTGGTCAACGGCATCTTTTCCGACACCCAGACGGTTTCCGAACGCAGCGCCAGCGTGGCGCTTGTTTTCGAGCTCAATTTGGTGGGAATAGCGTCGCTTTTCTCCGACTGCCTGCAGCCACACCTCTCCGAAGCGGCTCTGCGGGTGGTGGGCAAGTTTGCCGACCACAACGTGACGATTTTGCTGTTGCGGACGATCATGGGCCGGAGTGGGCGAGGCGGGCTTCCGATCATGGCGTATTTCACGCGGCGCTTCGAGAAAGAGCTCCAGATCGGGAAGCTGGAGCCCGACAGCCTCAACGGCCAGCTCCTGACCCTCATCCTGCAGCTTTTGGAGCGCTACTGCTCGCAGATGGTGGAGGAGTACGAGGCGCTCTGTATGCAGGAGCGCAAATTACGGCGGCAGGCGGAGGCGGCGGCGATCCGGCTCGGGCGGGACGTGGAAGACGACGAGCTGGTGCGGCTCGCGGCCGACTTGGCGCCGTACCGGCAACACTTGGAGCCCATGTGCAGTCTCCTTGGGGTGGGGTTTCCCAAAGAGGAAGCGCCCGAGCCCACAGCGCCGGATGTGGGTTTTGTGTGGTGGAGCACGCCTGCAGAGAGGGCCTTTTACGAGGCGGTGCCCGAGTTGGAGGATATCCTCGACCACGGAGCCGGCAACGGGCCCAATCGGGAAAGTCCGGGGGCAAAATACGAAAACCTCTCGGAAGGCGAAAAGGTCCAGGTTTTCCTCGACACCTTGGGCAGGATGACCCGGGAACTGCACTTGGCCCCGGCGACCGTGGCGCTACACCAGTACATCCCAGACAACAAGGCCACCCGCCAGCGGCTTCTACGTTTTTTTGTTGACGGCGCCAAAACAGACGCTTTCGGACTCTTTGCCAAGTTCATCCGAATCAACCTGCGCTACTTCGACAGCATCCTTTTGGAGCTCATTGCCGAGATCGACCGGGGTTTTCGCCTGCAGATACACACTGGGAAAATCAACTACCGGAATGTGGTGTTTTTCTCCGAATTGGTCAAGTTCCACCTCGTTCCGGCCCACCTCGTTTTCCACAAGCTCCGCCGCATGACGGTCAACTTGTTTTCCTCCAACAACATCGAAATCTTGATCATTTTCTATGAGCGCCTCGGCAAGTTTTTGCTCTACGACGCCGAATACCGGGAAACCACCCAGAAAATGCTCGACTTGCTCCGGGAAAAGTCCCGCTTGGGCCGCTTGGGCCGCTATGAGAAACTATACTTGAACAATCTCTTTCTCAGCATCGACTCCTTCACGGGCAACGCTCCCGTCACCCACCAGACAGCCGTCGCCTGCTCGGACGCCCAGGATTTCTTTCGCCAGCTCTTCGGCCACGTGCTCTCTTCAGCAACGTATCCACAGGTGGCGAAAATCTTGGAGCAAATCGACTTTTCGAAGAGCGCAAGCACGGTCTCGGCATTCTTGGAAGTTTTCCGCGCCCCACACCTCTTGCGTCTGGACCAGTACCTCTTGGCTGCTCGAACAATGCTCCATCTCCTGGAAAAGAGCCGGTTCGTGGCGATTTCCGTTGTGCAGGCACTCACGCAACAAGTGGTAACCGGACTTGACGAAAACGACTACCGGAAAAACGTGGCTCGCATGTCTGTGGTTCGTTTCCTTGGGGCCATGTGCAACGTCGGTGTTATTCCGTTTCAGTCCATCTCCGACGTGCTATTCAAGATCGTGTGTCACGGCTACTTGAACAATATCCCGACCCCGGATCAGAACATCTCCAGCGACCCACATGACAATTATTTCCGGGTGCAGTTGTGCTGCACATTGCTCAATGACGTCGATTTCGACCGGGCCAAAGACCAAAATCTTCTCTTTTCCAACGTCAAGTCCTTGGAGAGTTTTCTCTATTTTTTGCAGTATTTCTGCTATTGCAAAAAGCGCCCATTTCCGAGAGACATTGAGTTTTCGTTACTGGATGTTTTGACAAAGGCATGTGCTCTTGGTCTCGTGGTAAATTGGCCGGAGGATTTTTCTGCCGCCATGAAGCGGTTTCAAGATTTGATCCAGGGAAACAACAAGAGTGATAGAGGTGATGATGAAGTCTGCAATGACGATCAAATTGGTGATCAAGGCGATGACGATGACGATCAAATTGGTGATCAAGGCGATCACGATCAAATTGGTGATCAAGGCGATGACGATGACGAAACGGATGACGAATCAGAAGATGATGACACCGAGCTTGAGCATTTGTGTCAGCTGCTGCTCAAATTGAACGAGACTGATTCGGATAATTCAGGTATTGACTTCTGTACCGACTCGGAAATCGACGAATCCAGCGACTCGGAGTCGGGCTCCAGCGATTCGGAGTATTCCGAACACAGAAGCAATTCTGACTCCGAGACTGAGGCTTATGAATTCGAAAGGGAGACACATCGCTTCGCCGAAAAACGGTTTGACGAATCCTTGATGCGGATCATGACAGAAGCATCAACCCCAAGAGGACAAACAGCGCTAAAAATGCCAGACCCATCTGCACAGGGTGTGCAAAGTCACCAGGGAAATCAGCCTAAATTCCGGTTTCTTTCTCGATCCAGCCAATCTAAGAATTTGGATTTGCCCTCAGAAAGTCGTTTTGTTTCCAGCTTCAGCGACAAGCAGGCGCAAAAGAAGGTCAACAAGGAGAAAATATCCAATCTCATCATCAACATGTACCACGACACTTGATGAAGGCTTTTCCAGCCATAATATCCTGATTCTTCTCGCACAGACGACGACGATGAACATCCCTTGATCATTTGAGCAAACAGACTGGAGTGGAATTTTCTCGAATGGTCATTTCGTGAAACAGACATCTAAAGAACCTTCACCATAACAATAGTGATATCATCCTCCTTGCCTCCGAGGTATTTCTGTCCGGTAAGTTTCGAAAGCTCCTGCGAAAACGCGCTGGGGAAATGCTTATCTTTTGACACCTTAACCACCTCTCTCACAAGAGTTTCCAGAATCTTCTCGAGTGAGTTATTGCCTTCAAACTGATCCTTCAAAAACCGCCCCATATCTTCAGGCACCACATTGTCGGTGACTCCATCGGTAGCAAAAATCACCACATCGTCTTTTTGAAGTTGCCACTCGTAGTCGTCACAATCGTCTGCCGTGTTCGAAATGTACCGTCTTCCCTGAGATTCGGCCTCGCGGAGAATTTGCTCTGGAATCTTCGACAATTGATAGGGCGTGTTGAAGTTGTAGGTCTGAAACTCGGTTTCTTGGATACACTTGAAGTCTCTGAAAACACCGCACCACGAATCACCCAAATTGCTAACACGAAGTTTCTTCTCTGGCGTAAAAACTCCAACACACGCGGTGGTGCCGCCAATTTCCACCTTGGGTGACGCCTGCACATTCCCGAAGGCGGTTTTGAGCACTTCCCGGGAGTTCAAGCTGTTCAAATCGTCATGGCTTTCGAAATTCACCTTCATGAAGTGGCAAAGCTCCCGGGAAATGGCGGACGAATCGTATCCTGCATCCAGCCAGCCGCCCACCCCGTCGGCCACACCCACGGCAAAGTATCCGTTGGATTGGCTGGAAACAAACAAGTTGTCTTCACCAGTAGGCAGGAGTTCAGCCGGTGTCTTTTTGGCACTCTTCTTGAAAATGTTTGACTGCTCCCTGTTTTTGGGCTCGAAACTCACCGCCACGTGGTAGTTGACAAGCTTGTCGAAAGACGACTTGTCGTAATTGTATGCGGTCGAGCTAGCCGCCGAAGAGGAAGTTGTGGCGGCAGACAAGTTCAGGCCTGAGTCGTTTTGCCCCGTTTCAGACCATCCAGTTTCGGATTTCTGGCTTGCGGATCCGGAGTTGAACCTGCCGAACCAAAGATTTCGACTGAACATCAGCTGTACTGCATGTAGCGGCTTGGTGGAGAGCGAGTGTTTGACCACGTGGCCGTATTGTGATCGTGCAAGAAACATTGAAAGAAGCAATATGAGCACGCTGATCCAGTACCGTTTTGTTTGCATTTGCTGATTTTGCTGAGGTGCGCACCAAAAAGCGCGGGGCTTCGTGGATGGTGCCACACATGATTTTCGACCCGGACACATCGGCGAGATACGGATGAACAATTTCAAGGGGCTTTTTCGCAATCATCAGTTTCAGGCCGGGCGACTTTCTTGGCATTAATGCGTCCGTATTGGGCTGAGCAAAATTGTGCATGCGCATAGACAGTAGCCAAGATTGTTGGCACCATGAAGCCCTTGTCAAAATGTAAGAAGGATTTGGATCTCCAAACCGAATTAGCACGTAGAGTCAATTCCAAAGGCGATACTCAAAGTGAGTTTTGTTTGAGTGAAGCTCAACCTGCGCCGGGCTCTTTTCCAGCTGACGTTTCATCCAGTGATGTGGCAAATTCTCACGAAAAGCTTCTTGGTCTTCACTAGGTGCAAATACCACCGGCATGGACAATAGGAGTAAAAGCACACTTTGTGGCAAATTCCATGATGAGGAGAGCGTTTAGGCTTCACTTGGTACAATTTTCATTGTTTTGGACAAAGAGTACTTCATTGGTATAATTTTCATCGTTTTGGACAAAGAGTACTTCATTGGTATAATTTTCATCGTTTTGGACAATATGTAGAGTACTTTTCATTGGTACACAGGTCTAGTTTCATTAGTACACAGGTGTGGTTTCATTGGTACACAGGTATGGTGTTCAAACGCTTTCAGCTGGCTCCTTCTTCCATAGAAACTTATTCCAAACTGTTCTCTCGATAATCTGGCGGAAATTGGTCTTGTCTGTATCTCCTGAATTCTGTCATCGAAATGGCTCACAGTTCTGAACCGCTGGGATGGACATAGCGTGATGGTATTCTTGTCGCCTATGAGGTTCCAGACTAAACTGTCGATTTGAGGGAGCATTGCATCGTTATTTAACACTGGCGTTCATTTGTGTGCAGGTTGGAGTTGGAGGAATATCTTAAAGACCCAGGTTTCTTAGGGCAAAATTTTGAAAGTGGAATGCGTATCGCTTTATATATGTAATTACCCCTCATTTGCAGCCACAAAAGCGATGTGCGAATATAAAAGGAGCGTTATCCCTTTTTTATTTTACACCGTTTTTGAATTCGAGCCACATTAATACATTTTATTTGGATTCCATGAAAAGGGCATTTTGAAGTTGGGATTAACTATGAAGAGGGGAGCATTTTGAAGTTGGGATTAACTATGAAGAGGGGAGCATTTTGAAGTTGGGATTAACTATGATTATGACTGTGCCTATTCATGACCATCAACGTTCCCGATTGTTTTGAATGACTACTTATAATTTCTCGTGATTCTTATCGATGACTATATTCATGACTACATGATTGTGTGACTAATTATGATTACTTGTGACTATTCATGGGACTGTTGATTTTTGGTTGAAGATCTTCTCTTGCCGAAAACCTTTTTGCTAGAATTTTGAATCCTCCATCCCTTCAAAATCCATGTCAAAAAGAGAACTACTTGGTATAGAAATGTGGAGGCTATTGGAATCTAAAAGTTTGGTTCCTGATGAAGTGCCCCTGAAGTTCTGGTCGCCCTACGGACGGGTGATATTGGGTAAAGAGCCCTTTACACACTCTCCATACATCCGTTTCAGGTTTCCGTTAGGCGTGTTGTTTTTGGTTATGAATTCTGCAACTTTACGCCAGCAAACATCTTCTGAAGAAGCTCTGCAACCTTCTCCAGCCACTAAGCTCTTCGGTTCTTGAGCGTCCGACATCGGTTCTGCTCCTTTCGACTCTAGGCGAATCCAGTTTCGGTGGCGGAAATCCTCCGTGAGACTCAAGCACTTCGTCAATGGAACGATGTCTGGAACTTCGTGTCTGCAGAACACTGCGAAGTAGCCATTCAGACATCAGCATGGGCTGGTGGCTGAACTCTAGGCGGTTCGACAGGTCTCTTATTTCTGAACCAAACATGTCCGTTTGCGAAAGCTCTTCCTGGTCGGTCAGTCCCGTTAAGCTGGCCAAGTGGGACAAATCAATCGATTGCGATGCTTCCAAGTCGTGAATCATCTGAAAATGCCCGCTGTACATGATTGTAACAAAGAGGGGATCCATAAAATTATTCGAGTCAGGACTGGCAAAGAACCGGTGATATTCCGAAGACGAAAAAGGACTGATGGACCGCAGAGATCCCGAAAAGTACGGGTTGTCGTCAGTGGGCTCGCGGTAGTACTCAGAATCATACTCAGCGGCTTCGGAGACCCCAATCTGCGATTCAGACGATATCACGTTTGCTTGGGAAAGTGAAAGGCGCGAGTTGATGGATGAAAGATGTATGTCTAGATTCAAAGGCTCGTCCTCGGAAACCAAGTCCAAGTTAATGGCCATATGGCGTCTCTCGGTGGAAAGCGTGCTGCTGACACTCTGTTGAGCTGGCCATTGGTAGAAGCCGGCCCCAGCCTCGCCTATCGGACGTGGCGTCAAACCGGAGGCGGAGGAAACGGATTCAGACGAAGTGACCATGGAAAAAAATGATATCGAGAAAAACAAGTGGATCCTGTGGCTTTAAATGCTTTTTCCAATTTGGCACATTTTACTATGGCGAACCTGAGAATCACGTTTTCAAGTCGGCAGATTTCCGGTCCGCATATGCTCTACAATTCGCACCCATGGAAGCAGCATGAAATCCCAGGGGACACTACAACGAAAAGCTAAAGGCGACAAGGAGAATGAAGGCAAAAGCGGAAATTCAACAGAAAGAGAAAACCAGTCGCTGAACCCGAAGTTGCTGCCAACCCATACACTTTTCAGTCCTCCAGCTGTGGCAGCTGATAGTGCTGCAGACGCGCAATGTCGTGTCCAATCAAATTCCAGCGCGAAAAATCAACCGAAAATTCATCGTCGCAGCCGAACTCATTACCAACCCATCATGTCTACCTTCAACGTCGTCAGATACTCACTTCTCGGTGCCGGTGTTCTCTACGGTGCCGTGCACAGATACAACTTGGAGTCTGCACACAGCCAGCAGGAAAAGTTGGCGCAATGGAAGAAGGAGGAAAAGTTGATCAAGCAGGCTAAGGCTGAGTACGCCAGGTTGAACCCACCAAAGGAGGCTGCTCAGGAAAGCACCTCTTCTTTCAACTTGGAGGACCCCAACTTGGACTTTGGCAAGGCCATCGAGTCCTTGGTCCAGAAATTGTAAGTGTCCAAAACAGGTGATGTTGGGGTGATGACCAGATCATTCTGACTCGGCCCCATGCAGTCTCGTTACATCTGGCCCCATGGACCTCTGACACTCGGCCCAACATTACACTTGCACGAAACGGCTCCATGGCAATGCAGTCTGCAGGGGGTGCTGGAGATGCACGTGATCTGCTCTGGCTGCTCTGGCTAGAACTTCGAATGGCAATGCAATGCCGAGGTGAATATACCATACGAAAGATCTGCGTAGGCGCTAGTAGACCGCTTGGGTGTTGGTGTGTCACGTGCCGGTCACGTGTGCCCACCGCACATGAACTCCACGCAATTTCCCTACCGCACATCAACTCCACGCAATTACCACACGAAATGTCCACATGAGCGGATCCGAAAAAGGCAGTATCGATTCCGAGGATCCCCTGAAGAGAACCCTTGGAAATTCCGTTCCTGGCTCCCAAAGTTCGGCTCAAATGGAGAACACAAGTGAACACAAAGAAAACAGCCAATTAAGGACACTACATCCCGAGACACAGACGCCAGACGCCCTCCAAACCGAGTCACATACCAGCAACTCCAACTCGGATACCCCAGATGTACCGACAAAAGCCGGTTTCGAATGTCCCATTTGCGGGGAATCCATGATAACACTTCCACAATTAAATCAACACATCGACGACTCCCACAGCAAATCCGGACCGTGCTCTACTGGCGCTAGTACTGGCTTTCCAACAACACCGAAACATAGCCGATCCACCGACGCAGCGGGGGAAGAAAGCAGTGTTGGCAAAAGTGGTAGGTGCACGCCCGAAAGTTCCCGCCCTGGCTCCACCCAAACCTGCACTCCTACCCGCCGAAGCATCAAGCTCGATCTCTACGAAGACTCGGGATTCGGGATCAACGCAGTGTCCAACAACGACGAGAATTTGAGCCGGTCCCACTGGCGCAAGCTGGGTGCAGGAAAAGGCAGTGTATGCAAGGAGTGTGGCAAGCATCTCAACGTCAAGAACGGCGTGGTCAACTGCCGCAAGTGTGGCGACTTGTTCTGCAACGAGCACACGAGCCAAGTGGCGAAGTTGGGCAACGGCGCTTGTCTGCAGGAGCCGGTGGTTTTCGACTCCAGAAACGGCAGGTTTGCGCAGGTGTGCCGCTCGTGCTTCTCGCAGAGGCCGCTCTTGGCCGCAGGGCCCCAGGCTAACAGCGTGGACTTGACGGACCAGTTTGTCCTGCATAGAGCGGCGGCAGCCGAGCGGGTTCTAATTTCCCGGCAGGTCGTCGTGAACCGCTACCTCAAGCTCGTGGATATCTTGACCCAGGCGCTCGTTGAGGAAAGGCTAAGCGGGGTGTTCCTGTATATGGACACCCGGCTAGCAGCACAGGAAAAGGAGATCGTCGACTGGGAGGCCGACGCCGACGCGTCCCGCTGCCGGATCTGCTTCGAGCAGTTCGGGATCTTCCTGCGGAAGCACCACTGCCGGCTCTGTGGCTGCATCGTGAACGAGAGGAAAGGTGGTTCTGCACATGGGGCGACGTTCTGCTCTGTGCAGGTTCCCGTGCCGCTTCTCCTCGCCAAGCTTCCCCAGCTCAACTACTCGCCGCGGGTGGTGCAGGCATGGCTGCGCTGTGTGCAGGACACGACTGAAGGCTACCTGTTTCGGTGCTGCAGGGCGTGCAAGGACCTCCTCCTTGGAGCACGTGCCGGGGTACCGTCACGTGATGAGGTTGCGGACGAGTGCAACCTTTTCCTCGCGAAAAAAGCCAGCATACACGTGATTGTCGGGCGCTACAAGGCCTTGGTGCAGGAGCACAGCGACCACAGTCACGTGCAGATGGCCAGGTTGCGCAGCAAGCTCGGCGAAAGCGCCCGTGACCTTGAGGCGTGGCTCCGTGCCTTCACTGGCCGCCACTTCCGGCACGAGGAGGGCAGACTCGTGGCACGTGACCAGTCACGTGAGTGTGCCGGTGACGCGAAGCTCATCGCCAACGTCCAGGCTGCCGCCCTCATGTTTCTCCAGGACACGCTCTTGGAGGTGAAGCGCTGGAACGAAGCGGCGAGGGAAACAGAGAAACGCCGCTTGGCGAGCCAGCGTCCTGCAGACAATCCGCCCCTGCTTACCAAGCGCCAGATTCGGGAGCTCCGCGAGCAATTGATGGTTTTGAATGAGCAGCAGTTCATCGTGCAGCAATCGAAGGATGCTGCTCGAAAAGCACGCCGGTTTGACGAAACGGTGGTGTTGGAGGAGAATGAAGGCGAGTTGCAACGCACCATTGCGCACGTGACTGAGCAGTTGGGGGAACACGCCTTCACGTGACCAGCGTCGCACGTGACGCCGTATCCGAGGTTCTTGGCCACCGCGCAATGCCGGTGACCATCGAGCTGCAGCGCACGGGTGACTAGATGGGGTGGGGCGTGGAGGCGTATGGGACATGCAGAAAAGAAAAGAAAAAACTGGGGAAGCGTGGGGGCGTGGGGGCGTGCCTCCACTGCGCGTGGGTGGGGCAATGTGGGGTGGGCGTGGGGGCGCGACTCCTTGCTACGCGAACGTCAGCCGCTTGTTATAAATACTCTCATCTCCTCAAAACCAGAGCCTACAAGAGCACCAGCATCTATACAGGATAGCAGTGACTACGCGAGCCTTTTCGGGATCTCGACAAGAATCATCAACGACATACGCTCAAAGTATTGGCTGGCAACTACAGATCTAGATTCTACAAGCTGATCAGATTCTACAAGCTGATCAAGATAGACTTTGAAAGGACCGGCATCAAAAAGATATTCCGAAAGGACAGTCAACTGAAAGATCGATCTTCATTCCGAAACTGGTCGACAGAACAATCGAACAAGATGAGTGGCAGTGTGTCGTCAGTTTCCAAAGATGAGCGTTTCTCCACGCTGACATACGACAAACCCTACGAACCCAAGAAGTCCGTCCTCCAGCAAACTAAGGATGTTCTACTTTTGAAGAAGATGTTCGAGAAAATCGAGGATAGGCCCACGCCTCCGCAGGTGTACAACTGGAGAATCTACTGCACTGCGTTGATTGCATCGTCGGCCGCCATCATCATCGGATACGATGGAGGATTTATTGGCGGTACGGTGGCGTTGGACTCCTTCAAGGAGGAGTTTGGTCTTGACAAATTTACGTCCAGTCACGCCGACTCGGTTGTTTCCAACGTCATCTCAGTTTTCCATGCCGGCTGTTTTTTTGGGGCCTTGATTTCATATCCATTCTCCTATTACTTGGGCCGCAAGATCTCGCTTATCATTGCTGCCGCCACCATCACCATCGGATCGGCAATCATGCTTGCTGCTTCGTCCAAAAACGGCTTGGGACCCATTTACGCCGGGCGTGTATTGGCCGGGCTAGCCGTTGGATTCTCGACCAACTTGACGCCCGTGTACCTCTCGGAGATATCTCCGCCGGCAGTCCGGGGCCGTGTGATTGCATTGTACGAAATCGGCTGGCGTGTGGGTGATTTAGTCGGGTTCTGGATCAACTACGGTATCGATCTGCACATACCCAAGTCCAAGCAACAGTGGCTCATTCCGTTCGCCGTACAGCTCATTCCGAGTGGTATGTTTTTGGCCGGGTCCATTATTATGAAGGAGTCGCCTAGATGGCTTCTATCCGTCAACAAACACGACAAGGCCATCGAAAACTTGAAGTGGTTCCGCAATTTGCCCGAAGACAACGAATACTTCGTGTACGAAGTTAACCAGGTCAAGGAGCTGATCGAGAGTCAGCGTAACAAGGTGGGTTTGGGTCTCACTGATCCTTTCAAAGAGGTTTTTGGTGGAAAAGACTTTAAAATCCTCTACCGCATGTCGCTCACTTGCGCTTTGTTTCTCTTCCAAAACTTCTTGGGTATTCAGTCCATCAACTACTACTCGCCCAAGATCTTCCAGAGTTTGGGCGTACAGGGTACAAACTCCACGCTTTTTTCCACGGGAATGTTTGGTGTGGTCAAGTTCGTGTGCACATTTATCTACGTGCTCATCATCGTGGATACGTTCGGAAGACGCAAAGCGTTCATGTGCTCGTCCACGGTGTGTGCCATTTGTTTCTGGTACATTGGGCTGTATCTTAAAGTGAACGACCCAACGAAGCCGGGGGTGGATGCAGGACCGGGAGGAACTGCCGCCATTGCCATGATGTACATCTGGATCGCATCCTTCATCTTGGCGTGGTCCGGAGGTCCGTTTGTGGTGGGCAGTGAAATCTTCGACCAGAACATCCGGTCTTTTGTGCAGGCCATCAACGCCGCTGTGTCCTGGGTGCCGATTTTCATCATGTCCCGCTTCACCACCAACATGATCAATGCCATGCACTATGGTATCTACTTTTTCTTTGCATCGTTGGCCGTGCTTTCCGTTCCGTTTGTCTACTTCTGTGTGCCGGAGACCAAGGGTATTGCCTTGGAGAATATGGACAAGTTATTCGACCGGAGAGTGCCACCCAGAAAGGCCAACCGCTTTGTGTTGGAGTCCACGCGGAGAGACGCTGAAAGAGGTATGGGAGACAAGGGCTTGTTCAAAATTGATACGAACAAGAACAACGGAGTCGAGCAGATCGAGGATACCATGTTTGAGAGTGACAAGGCGAAGGTGTGACTTCTGGCAACGAACACCAGCGCTCAAGAGAGCATCCAACCTTTCGTCCGGTTGTCTGCACGCATCTAATTATTTCTGCGTCATACATAATTTACACGAGAAGGGATGGGCATCAAAACACGACATTTACTTTCGCCGGTGTGCCGACGCCTGGACTTGAAGTAGAGAGGATCACGTGACGGTACTTGGCCATGTTCGGTGCCGGCCACCTGAATGGTATCCTGCACATAGACCCAACTCTGGATCTTTACGGGCGGCACCAAGCTTTCGGCGTTGCCTGAGCGTGCGGGCTCCGGCGACTTGCCGGCTCTAATACTAAGGTGTGTTATATGCAGTACCGGCGTGAACGGCTCCGACTGCTGACCGCCGTGGTTACCAGGTTGTGAATGCCCATTATACCGCTGTATATAGCCACACTTATATGCATTCCATGAGTGTTTTCTGAGCCTAATGTGCATCCAGGAATCACACTTATGTTTCATATTTATTATAATTTGTGTATGATTTAATGTGATTTATATATGACTGGAAATTTTCGAGCTTCCATTGTAATCATGGTTATGCCATCTATTTGGATTTCATTTGGCTTTTATTAGATTTGGTTAGAATTTCTATTATCTCTTTTTAGATTTGGTTAGAATTTCTACTATCTCTTTTTAGATTTGGTTAGACTTTTTTATCTCTTATTAGATTTGGTAGGCTTTTTTATCTCTTATTAGATTTGGTAGGCTTTTTTATCTTATAATCACATTAGAGCTTCTATGTAAAATCTATTATAGTCTCTAGTTAAGAAAACTATAACATTTTCTATCACCTTTTCTATTACAGTCTTAAAATTCATAAAACTCTGACAACACCAAGCGAATTCTATCCAAGTATTATTGTGATTCTATTATGAATCTATTGTAACTTCTATCATATTTTATCAGAATCGTTTACGAACTGTATGATACATCAACCAAATCCATTATAACCTCCACTACAACTTCCATTAAATCTATAACCGTCACAACTTCCATTAAATCTATTCAGATTACTTCCTTTCGAGTTTACGATTCTTATCGAGAATTCCTATCATAGAATCAATCAGACCTGCACGCTCACGTGACCTAGGCTCACGGACCCGGTCAATTCTAGAGTCTCGACCTGCATGATCCAGACCCCGCCTTAACAGCCTGTTTGACTGAACTCCCTTGACTAGGCAGGGTAATTTTCGGAATCTGCACAAAGTTGTCTTTCAAACTACGTCAAAACATCACTTCAAAATCCATCGTTCACTGCAAATCAAGACCGAACCTCGTTTCTGGAAGACTCCCATACTTCTTACAGTATAAAGTTAAATCGTAGTCTCCAAATTCCGGCCCTCTGTACAAAAGAAAGCTGATAGTCTCGCGACTGCATACAGCACATGAATGGAACTACAGGGCACGTGATCTTGATGGACTTCGTGCGGCTGTGCACCACAATGCTCTTATAATGGAGCCCAGTAGGCAATGGTTTGCGTCTTCCACGCTCTCAACGCGGTCAATGGCCATGGCTTTTGTCCTGACATCCGAAGGATTCGAAAATATAAACTTGTCCTGTGTCTGGCCTGCATATAGCGATGTCTCTTGAATACATCTTTTGTAAAGCCTCGAGACGAAAAAAAGGTTGAGTCCATCTTGGCGCTACTCGAATCCGCAGCAGAAGCTCTTTTTCATGCCATTCAATGTCGCTCTTTTTTCGTGCCATCCAATGTCGCTTTGCTTCTTTCCATGCACCTTTGCCGGCTGCAATGCGGAAGCATGCAGAAACATGCATATACATGCAAAGAATGCAAAGGGTGTGAATAAGAAATCTAACAAACAACTCACTCCGGGGTATCACATCAGCCGAATGATAACGAGACGAGAAACTTCATTGTAATATAGAAACTATTTGAGTATCTGAACTATCTGAATCCAACACCTGGTCAGCTCCATCCATGGGCTCTATGCGCTGATAATAAATGGAACTCCCAAGACGACCTTCGGCATCGTCACCATGGCTTGCCTAAGGATGAAGATCCAGCCACATAATTGGAAAGGGCTCGCAACATCTTGGAGCCAGGATTCTCAAAGCAGTTTTCCGAAAAGTCCCTGCGCCCGACAATCTAGATCAACCCACTGAGTGTCAACTTCTCCAAAAATGGACTCAAGTCGTCCTTCCGAATCTCAATGATGGACAGATCGAAGCTATTGATTCTCACTTTGGCACCCAGCGTCGCTGCCACCCTCTGAAAAGCCACGCTGAAGGTATTGAGCCGCGTGGTGAAGTCCAGAGCCGAATCCTTTCTCAGAAGCTTCTCGTCTGTCTTCAGAAGTTTTGCCTTGGTGGAATTGTCAAGTCCTCGTGGGTATTTCGGCGCTAGCCCAATCACAAGGTAAGTATCGCTGGCGAGATCAAGACTGGCAATCACCAAGGGCTTGAGCACGTTGGTCCTCGCGTCGGAGTCTTTTTTGGCAAAAAAAGCCGCCATTTCCGCCTCGTTGATGTTCTCCAAAAGCCAGTTGCCCAACTTGGCAAGAACCATCGGGTTGTTGAAGATGTCGAGGTCCGGAATGGAGCCGTCGTTGAGCACACAGAGACGGTAGAGCCGGAGGTTCTTGATCACGTGCCGCTCCAACACCGACATGCCGGTTCGGAACACCATCTGCTGCATGTTTTTGGCACACTCGAAGCCGTGGATGAGTAGGTCGTAGCCCTTGAGCTTTCGGAGCTGGCCAAGACCCCGGCCTAGATGCAGGCCCACCGCTGCCTGGTTCTTTCCTGCCACGGCCATATTGAGTGCGTCCCACGCGGACCAGAAATTGTTGACCCACAACTTTTCCTTTTGCTCGATTTTCAGACTGGCCTCGTCGATGTCCGGGCCCTCGACGTCCTTTCCCGAAGCGGCCTTGGAAGTGGTGCGTTCATCGTACTCCAAAAGAGCCGTGAGCGCCTCCACGCATTCCATTGCCGAGAGTTGTCCTGTGTAGCCAAACGTCCGGATGAAGCCCTCTCGAACAATCCCCTCCAACCCGTAGAGCGGGAGGTACTTGTTGAAGATCACCGGAAGATTGCGCTTGACGGAAATGTCCATGTAGAGCCAGCTTTGCTGGGCCACCGAGAGCGAAATGCCCATTTTGGCAAAGAGCTTGTGGAGTTTTTTCTTGCCGTCCTCGCGCCAGAGGTTGAGCTTCGAGTTGACGTGAGACAGATAGAAAAAAGAGTCGTAGAGCGTCCAGTGACGCAAAAGAAAGAGCCGGTAGTCCTTTTCCACGGCAAGCTGCGTCAGATCTGCGTTTCGCCCGGGCAAAACGCCGTGCGGCGTCAACCGGAGCACCTCCTCTTTGTAAAGCGGTTGGACCTTGTCGTAGACCTCCGGATGGAGCCGGTCGAGCGACGACACTCCAACAATGGAAATCCAGAGATTGTCCACGTTGGTTTCGCCGATGGTGGCGAGGAGTGCGTACACCACGGCGGTGCATGCGGTGAACACGGCGGTTCCCTGGTTGTAGTAGTTTTCGAGGGTCTCCTCGCTTTCCTGGACCTCTCGTTTTCTTTTGCGGCCGCGTCCCTCTCCGTCACTTTCCTTCTCTTCTCCATCACTTTCCTTCTCCAGTTCTTGGTCCTCGCTCTCGCCATCTCTTTCCTTCTCCAGTTCTTGGTCCTCGCTCTCGCCATCTCTTTCCTCGTCGCTGTCTTCCTCGCTCACCAACTTCTGGTAGCTTTCCTTCTCCTTCTGGAGGTTCTGGTCAATGTACCCGTCATCGAGACATACCACCATTTTGGAGCCGAAAAGATTATCCAAGTTCCACGGCCGCAGCCCGTCTATCACGTAGATTTTGCGCCGGTAGTCTTTTTCTTCCGCCTGCACGTCCAAATCAGACAAGTCTGCCGGGAGAGCGTCGATCTCGAAATCTGCCGGCTCAATCTCCAAAAACGCCTCCAAATCAATCATGCCGCCACACCCAATCAACATCACGTTGGAAACCTCCGCGTCCAAATTGCCGTAGTGTTGTTTTAGGTCTGTATACCCAACCACGGGAATGAGCTGGTACTGAATCAAGCTTTTTTTCAACACCAAGCTCAAAATCTTGGCCGTGCAGATGCTGTCGATACTGAGGCACGACACGAAGAGAATGAGCTTGCACGTGGAATGGGAGGACAGCGTCCGTTTTATTTCTGAGAAGGCGGCCCCATACTGCGATGGGTTGATGTACATTCCGGACGTCACGTGCTGTGGAAGGAGACTGCTGCGGTGCTGTTTAGTCGTCTGTGGTGAAGTAGGTAATGTAGCGCGTACTGTGCGGTCGGTCTCTGGTATGGTGTCAGTCTGTTGTACTGCGTGGTGAAGCCATGATGTTGCACGTGACGACGCGTCGCATCTGTGTGCAGGCGCTGGCGGTCACGTGCGGCCCTACTGCTGCTGGGACATGCCGTGTGGTCGGACACGTGGCCCGTTCCGCTTGCTACTTCGCCCTGTTCGGTTGTTTTGTCCTGGCCTTGTCCATTCATCTGCACTTCTTCTCTTCCATTTCCGCCGCTTTCTCTTTCCTTTTTTACCGCCGCTTTCTCTTCCTTTTTTACAGCCGCTTCTCCTTTCTCTTCCCGTGTTTGAGCCGCTCTCTTCACGTGTTTAAGCCGCTTTCCTCTGCGTTTCTAGGCGTAGGAAAAACTACCAAAACTTCTTCTGGCACGCACATTCACGTCACAACGCAAAACGCCGCCGTCTAGCCCACCAATAAACAACAGGTTTTCAAACCAGTCGATTCCCGATATCTTCATCTCGCCGCAGATGTGGTTCATCGACTGCTGGTAGAGCTCGTGGAAGTAGCGTTGGTACTGCACAGTACGGACATGGTCTGTGCAGTCCTCTTGTGCGGCAGCGCTGCGCGCGCGGTAGCTGGCGTACCCAAGCAGGCCCATGCGCACCCGTACATCGTCGCGGTCGTCCTGCACAGAGTCCGGCTCCGGCTCGAAGATGAAGTCCTTGAACAACTTGGGATTCACATTTGTCACGTAGTCGTAGTCGTACACCAACGGTGCACAAAATTGGTCGGTGTCGTCGTAAATGTCGAGCGTGCGGTGCGCAGTTACTCCGTCTGCAGTGGCACCATCTCCTTCTCCGCCCCTGCCGTATCGGGACCATTGATCAAGGGCATGTGGAAAGATGATCACCTGGTGGCTGTCCTGCGAGAGGTTCTTGTAGTCCACCACATGCACACGGCCCACATCCTCGGAGATCACAAGGAGATCCTGCACAGAAGTCGGCAAGAACTTGCAGCAGCGAAATGCGCCCGATTGGTTTCCCGGACGAGACGACTTGATCTCGCGGAGCGGTTGCTGTGTGCTGCGGAGATCGTACAAGAGACACGTGCCGTCTTGAAAGGCGCCGGCCAAAATTGTGCCGTTGGCATGGTACGAGAGACCAAATCCGGAATCGTGTCCCGTGACGAGGGTCAGTATGCAGTCGCGGGCCCTCGGATCGACCACATACATGTTTCCCGAGTCGCCGGTGATTGCAAGCTCGCCGTTTGGCGAGCGCACGACGTTGTTGAGCGACGTGTTTTCCTCGCAAACGACGCGGTGTTCGCCCTGGATCCCTCGATCCAGGATGTCCACCACGTACATGTGCAGGTCGTTGTTGCACACATACGACTTGTAGCCGGCGGCGTCCGGGTAAATGGTCACGGCATTGTTGATCATGTCGCCAAGACGGAACGACATTTCCTGCTGCATCGACGGACTGTACACAGAGAAAAGACCTTTGGGCGGCTTGGCCAGGCCAAAATCCGCCGCCAACGACGGCAATAGCCCTATGTTTGCTTTTTCCAGCGCCGTGCATAGACCTCCCGTCACCACCATGCCGCCGGGGGCGTGGTTGAAACACTGCGGACTGTATGGAAGCGAAAATGCCTCGCGTGACTTGACCAGCGGGCGCTGCCATGGATTCCTTAGCGACATGATGCGGACGCTGTCGCCACTGGTATGGTATAATGAGCCGGTCGTGTGGTCTATTTGTATGAGGTCCTTGAGCTGCCAGTGTTTGAGCGAGAGCTTGACGTTGCAAATGTAGCTGGGATTTGGATTCAAGATCTGGTGTCCGTGGTAGTAGTTTTGGAAGAACCTGTATACTGCCGACGACAGGCACCTTCTTTCTGGCACACTGAGGGTTGAGGCCCTTCTGCATTGCGGGGCCTTCACGAAATTGACTGTCATTTTTGGCGTTGGAAGTTGTGTGGTTTTGGATTTGGTTGTTGGGGAATCTCACTCGAGGATGTCGCTTGTTGGAATCCCTTGCTGGAAACTTCGTTGAGTTCTTAAATATTGCTTGCTGACTTTCTTTGGATGGTGCTGGAATATTTCAATCTCCGCTTCCGACTCAGATTGGTTGCTTCAACGTTTCAACTTGAAAGATCTTGCGGCTGCTAAGATGTGGGTTTCACAAGAGTGGCGGTTTTTCCGGCTCTAATCGCTGCTAATGACAACTGTTTTATCCCTTTGGCTTTTGTGTGGTGATCCCTGGTGGTCCTGTATCTTCCCGTTATCGTCACATGTATCGTGCTGGTAGATCGGGGTGCATGTAGCAAAAAAGTGTGACGAGGGCCGGTGTACTGCATACACCGCCGCCGATCCTGGACCGGAGGCCTCCTGTACGCCATGCATCTATGTACAGGACAACGCTCCGGATCCCCGCTTGCCGCCTGATTGCGCCGCCGCCTGCGCGCCGCGCGCAAACCCGCCGGGCGAGTGGCCGGGGCCGGCAGTCGGCTTGGGCACGGGTTTTGGTCACGTGACCGCACACGTGCGCGGCTGGTGTACGGGTCTCACCTACACATCAACAGCGCGCCTGCCCTCAACAACACCCATGGACTCCAAAATCCCGCTCTCCCACACGCTCTGGTCGCCGCATGACACCGTCAAAGACGCGGCCGAATTTCTCGGGATCAATCTCCCGGAAGATGCTGCCAAAAACTTGGCCATGGATGTTGAGTACCGCATCCACGAAATCTTGGAAACTGCCAACAAGTTCATGCGCCGCAGCAAGCGCAAATTGCTCACCACCAACGACATCAACCATGCGTTGAAGGTACTCAACATCGAGCCGCTATACGGATACGATGTTCTGCAGCCGCCCGTGTTCAAAGAAGCCCTTTTTGGGCTGGGCGGCCAAACGCTCTACTACTTGGACGAAAACGAGTTTGAGTTCGAAAAACTTATCAACCAGGAATTGCCCAAGGTTCCTCGGCAAGTCACATTCACTGCCCACTGGCTCGCCATCGAGGGGGTGCAGCCCACTATCCCACAAAACCCCATGCCCTCGGAAATTAAAAGCTTGCCGCCTATTTCACGAGGCGCCATTCTGTCTATATTGAGCAACGACCTCTTAAGTATCTCGGGGCAGAATCTGGGCGAACAGAATGGAAAATCAGACCCAGAGTCGCGGGCAAAAGAGAAGAAAGACAAGGACGTGGAGATAAAGCCTCTCGTCAAGCACATTCTCTCCAAGGAGCTCAAGCTCTACTTCGACAAGGTTGTACAGGTACTCATATCCACGGATCCTGAAAAGGAGAACTTACGAGAGGCAGCGTTGTCGTCGTTGCGGACGGATCCGGGCCTACACCAATTGGTGCCGTATTTCATTCAGTTTGTGGCGGAACAAATTACGAACCAGCTCCGCAACATCGACATTCTAATCACCATGCTCGACGTTATCCTGGCGTTGTACGATAATAAGACCATCTTTTTGAGTCCATATGTGCATTCGTTGATGCCATGCATATTGACCCTTCTTTTGGCCAAGCGGATTGGCTCTCCGATCAAGGACCTGGCCAGCGAAGAAGCCACGCGCGAGCAGCTTAGGGGCCAGTTTGCCGTGAGAGAGTTTGCTTCCTTGTTGCTTGAGCATGTGATCAACTCTTATGGCAGCGCCTACTCGACTCTAAAACCACGTGTTACCCGCACGTTGCTACGGGCTTTGCTTGACTCTTCGAAGCCCATTGGCACGCATTACGGTGCTTTGCTTGGGCTTGAAAAGCTTGGGCCCGAGGTGATCAAGTTGGTTTTGGTGAGCAACTTAAAAATGTGGTACAAGTCGGTGATTTTGGAGAGCGACAAGCAGGAAGGCGAACAAAAGGTTCTCACAGAGAAGGTTTTGGAGGTGCTTCTGCGCTTGATTGTTGATGTTCCCGAGAATGACGGCATGGAGGAGGATTTCTCTGACGAAAAGAAGGAAAAATTAGGCCAAAGAATCGGCGAGCCTTTGGCTGCTTTGGTGGCGCAATTGCCGAAAGCTGCTGCCATCTATAAAGGTGTTTTTTTTGGAGAGGTCTAGCTCAAGGAGTGAGGACTGATGCGATGAAGATGCCGAGGACGAAGACAGCTTCTCATGGTGGAGAACCCAAGTGAACAGAGGAAAAACTAAGGAGCTCAAAAAGGACTCAAGGAATGCGGAGATGAATACCTCCGTACTTCTCGGTAAACGGAAACAAAGTGATAGGTGAAAGCAGTTCCATATACAGCACCTCTGGCTTTCACTTGATACACTGTAGTGCTTCTCGATTTGGTCAATATCTGATTTACCTCTCTTTTCAAGTCTTCACTTTTCTATCTCAATTTTTATCATTGCATCTCACTAAGCCATCCCAAATTTATCTTCCAACGAGGAAACGCTATCGTCTTTTGGTGTACTTTCTCAATGTCGGCTTGGAGGCTGCAAGAAGCCTTTCGTAATCCGAGTCTGAATCAGAACCGCCATGAAAGTCATTCGCTTCCACACTCAGGCTCGGCTTTGTGGCCAAATTCGGCAGTTCAACCCGAACTGTATCCCGGCGGAGGGAGAACTCGATGTTGGTGCTGCTTAATGAGCTCGGCTCTTCGTTTTCTGCTCTTGGCTCCACATTGTTTTGGTCCTGCTCGTGTCCATTTAGTTCCAATCGTGCAATCGCTTCTGTGTGTGCAGTTTTGGACCGCATGAGTCTGGGCTTTCTCTTTCCGGGTTCCTTGACCAGCGAAGGCGATGCTGAAGTGGGATCCGTGGAATGAGGACCCGAAAACGGCGATTCCTCCCTGTACTTGAAAAAGGGAGAGTCTTGCAATGACACTTTCAGACCCGGCCGCACCCGAAGTCTCTTTTGTATGGGCGATACCGGGCCCACTGGAGACGACTCGATAGCGGCAAGGTCGTTTCGTGCCTGAGCCAATTTGTCGTGGAGGCTCATCACTGCTACCGGAGTCTCCTGCACACACGCATGGAGGTCGATTGTTCGGGTGTTTGACGGAGTTGCCATGACCTGAGCAGTTGAGGGCGTATCCGTGACTTGGGTGTTGCTTTTTGGCTTGGCTGGAGTGGCTCCCACTTCCATTGTGTTGGATTTCAGCGCTGAGCCAAAGTGCAGTTTCTCGTCCATTACCAGCTTCGTTTTTCGGGCGTCTGCAAAAATAAACAGCGACTTTGGATCGTCAACCTCGTTCTTGGCGACAGACATATCCACCTGTCTGCGCTGGAGATCTTTTGAACCACCCAAATTAGACTTGGACCGCTTAAGCAGGAACGCCGGCTTCAATTCGCGCAAATCCGAAGACGGCGCTCGGTGGAGCAGTGAAATCTGGTCCGCTGAAAGAAGCTGTTTGGAAAACTTGGATTTTTTGAGTGCTTGAGACGAATCCTCTGGTGTGGGAGCTGCGCTTCTCTTTTTCACGGGCTTCAAGTGAGGCCGAAGGCTTTTAAACGCCCGTATAATCATGGGTACAAGCAACGGAAGGCTCTTGTTGAAGTAGGGCACGATCACGTGCGCAAGAAAACCATGTGTGTTTTCGTCCAGGCCGACTTTGCGGCCCAAAAGCGAGTCCCAGAGCCCAATTTGGTCCACGAGACTGAAAAGCGATCTCCGGAGAGATGCGGCATCCGAGTGGGGTTTTTTGAGTGTTTTTTGGACATCGAGCGAGCTCTGCTTTAGCTTCTCTGACTCCTCAAGCAGCGCCTGCACCGCTAAGCCCGCAAGCGTGGGCATGAGCTTTTTTCCCTTTTTCCGGACTAACGAACGCTTTCTCTCGGGCAAAAGCGGCTGTTCAGTGGAAAAATGCAGCTCGTCGATTTGTTGCACCACAATAAGCTCGAGAAGAAGGACTATTTGTAGCTGAGCTTCCCGAATTTTGAGCGAAAGCACCATATTGGCGATACTCTCGTCGCTTGCATTGGAGAGGTGGAGCGAGATGAAATTCTGCTGGTTTTGGTTCTCCTCCTCCAGCACCAGAACGTGCTCTTTAGAGCTCACCATGGCCCGAAACCGCTCCTGCGCCAGGGCAAATTGGTCCACGGGCAAGTACATCAGTAGCAAAGTCAACGTATTGGCCTCAGCCGTTTCACACATATTTCTGAGTCGTGGGAGCGTCGTTTTGGGAAAATACGACAACGGCATTTTCAACTGGTAGAGAATATTGTGGTAGCGGGACCGGAGGAAGTCTGCTGGGTTCGTTTCGCATACTGGCGATTGCTGGTTTTTCGAAGGCGATCTTCTGGGAGGTTTCATGAAGCCTCGCCAGTTGGCGGCCATTTCTTTCTGGCACACTTGCAAATCCACTGCCCAAGCATCTGGCTCACGTGCCATCTCGATGGCCGGTCTATTGGAGCCTGCACAGGCGCCAGCTTCCAAAAAAAGACTCAAGTTCTCTTCTCCGTATCCGACCAAGTACCCATGCCGTAGCAGGCCTGCATCGTGTAGAGAGACCCGGGAAACACCCTGCTTTTGGATCTGTTCCTGTATTGAGCCAGATGCCACTAAAACAACACATGATTCGAAAGCTTCGGGGCTGAGGGTGTCAAAGTGAACACTAGGTGCCTGCTGCAGGAACGCTAGGGTATAAACCATGACAAATGGAGTTGGTGACAGGAGTTGATGAGAATGGTTCTATCCCGAGTTGATGAGGATGGTTCTATGTCGAGTTGATGAAAACGGTCTCTATGCCGAGTTGATGAAAATGGTTCTATCCCGAGTTGATGAAAATGGTTCTATCCCGAGTTGATGAAAATGGTTCTATGACAAGGATGACAGGAGCTAACGAAAAATAGACAATTGGGAGGTATGGAGGACAATATGTAGGGAAACGGAAAATAATGGATTCTATCCGAAACAAATATGCCGGATTCTTCCAAATTTGGATCCAGAAGCGGGCCCACAGAGCGAAGAACTGAATGTGGTGCACCTGTCAGTGATGTTGAGACGTGTTGCGGAGATGAGACGCGCGATGCGAACTACATTGAGATTAGTTATGTCAACATTAATCCTACCTTTCACAAACAATGCTTTGTTTTTGGGTTCCTGATTGAAGTGCTGGAGGTTTGAGTGCTTTCTATCGGAATTTCCGGCTGGAGATCCGACTTCTTGAGATGCACTCAATTGCCATGGTATCTTGAAGCCATCGCTTCTCGTTGCCCTTGTCCTGTGCATTCACTGGCTGTGTCATGTTTTCCTTGCTAGACTTCACGTTTCTCCTGCCAAGGATCATGGACCGTTCCCCCGCCAAGAACCATAGGCCGTTTCCCCGCCAAGGATCACGGACCGTTCCCGCTGCTAAGCACCCTGCTTCTCTGTCCAAGTTCGGCGGGCCATCCAACGCTCTATCCTGCCTGCTCGAAATGAGGGGCGAGGCCGTCCAAGGCAAGTTGACGAAGCTTCACCAGCCAGCCCGAAACCTCCTTGCCTCTTTCTTGCCCATCTCCAGCAGTGCAACTTTCAACCCGAAAATATCAGCCGTACGTCCTCTTAACCCAGCCGCAATCTCTCACGTTATCGTCCTTGGCGTCGACCAGCGCCGCATTGGCCCCATCGTACTTTCCACCAAAATCGCCGGCCGGCTTTGAAATGCAGATGAAATCGCCACCAGGTAAATCACACTTGAGCTGAGAAGATGGGAATTGGCAAGGACATTGGCTGGGCTTGTCGACACAAGCAAACGTGTCTGCACACATGTATCCCTGGCAGCCGCTGTTAAGAATCTTGTCCTCGATGGACTGCGAGGAGCTCTGCTGCTGGTGCTGGTTGTGAAGAAAATCAAATAGGCTTGCGCCTGCAAGGCCCGGAAGAACCACTATAAGCAGAAGAATCTGTGTTTTGAGCATATCGGTGACACTGTGACGAGAAGAGAAATGTTCCACGTCGCGCCACTGTATGCAGGAGCAGAATACTGAGCGTTGCGCCAACGTCCAGCGCTTGGCGGTGCTGTGTTTTTTCTTTGGCGTGTAGCTTTGCCAGGTGGGGGGTCTGGCCTTGGCGTCCAGGCCGGCTTCCCCGAATTTTCCCGCACGTCTGGGTCCAACGCCTTGTCCAGTCACATAGACTTTAGTATGGCCTGCTGCGGCCCCTGCATACACCAAAGCTGCAAAAGTTATGCTGGAGGCCAGCCCGAAAATTAGGTATAAAACCGGGCGTTGTTTCCCTAGGATGACTTTACGGAGAAGCTTCCATGTCCAAAATTATCCGAGAATTTGAGCGCTTCTACACCAACATCAGAAGCACCAGGAAAACAAAGCAAGGCCCCGTCGAGTCCGGCCCTGTCATCGCCTGCAGCCCTCCCGAAGAGGGAAGCGACGCCGACACGCCGCTGAACCTTGCGGTGTACGACTCGGGGGAGTCACGTGCCGTGTCACGTGCCGCGTCCCTTCTGCTGGCAGTCCTCCGGGCCCGGGCCATGCACTTGGGCGTGTTTGCGGGCACAAGGGCCGAGCCTCGGACCCTCGCAGACTTCCCGTTGGACGCTTTTGAGGTTTCATCCGGAGAGCCGCCATTTGATGGCGAGTTCAGCCACGAGTGGATCGATTTGGAACAGCGTGCGGCGGATGCCGACGTCTCGGATTTGGAGAGCTGGGCCGTGGTCAGCGAGGAAATGGAGAGCCTCGGCGCTGTGGAAGCTGCCGAAGCGGCGGACACGTCCATGCAGGTTGATGACGAGCCAAGCGAAGACATGGAGTTTGACTTGCGCATGCAGTTCGAGACGCAGTTTGGCACGGACTTTTCCCTCTCTGAGGAGTGGCTTCAGCAGTTCAAAAGCTCGGAGATGGGCGTTGTTTTGGACAACTACGGAGACTTTCGCCGCTTTCGGTACTACGACCTAGTACGGCTGAAACTCAGGAACAACGAGGACGTGGATCTTCAGCCGTTCGTCCAAACATGTGTGCGGTTCAGCTTCAGCCTCGAGAACGAAGACTTGCCCATGGTGGCAGATAGCGAGGAGCCTCTGTCTATTCTCATGCTGAAGTATGCTCCCCCATCCTACAGCTTGGTGCCAACCTTCATTGATTTCATCCAGACAGACTCTGCCGACAGGATGCGCCAATACGTGCCGGAATATGAGCGGCGGGTGATTGGCGGAGAAGGGTTGAATGAGGCAGACGTCGACCATTTGATGGCACGTGCTCTTGAATACACCCGTGATTTTGTTGAAAATGTTCTCCGGGCTTTCGAGGGCATCAGCGCCATAGTCAAGAAGTTCATAGCCTTGGTCAACCGCTTGCAGGCTTTGGCCAACCGCCGCGGAGTGCTCAGCGATGGTTTTTTCCGGGACACTCTCCCAAGAAACGTTTCCTTGTCCAGGCTCTTGAACACTCTCGTGGAGGACTGCGCCCAGTTGCAAGTGGCCATCTTGGAGTTTCAGGACAGCTTTGACCGGTGCCAGGCGTACATGCAGGCCCACTTGGACGGGTTGATTGCACGTGCCAACGAGTGCCTTGCGTACCTGGACCAGTGCCACGACATTGTGCAGGTTGGCTTGCACCACTATGGGGCAGAGACGTCTCTTTCCGTGTCACGTGTGGTGTGGAACGAGCAGTACATGCGCTATATCCGCTTTCTCCGCGACGTGAAGAACAAGCAGGTTTTCCGGTTTTTGGTTGGCGATTTCGACCGGATGCACGCCAGCTCACGCAACATTTTGGACGTCTGCAGCGGCTTGTTGAAAGACAGCCAGAACGACTATAATAGCGTTTCTGTTTTCCAATAGGCGCTGAAGCGAGAGTGAGGCTTTCTGTGCGCGCATGCAGGAAAATACCGCCACATTTTGCACCCATTAATCGCGTTTCACTTGTACCAAATAGTTTTTATAGTTCATGCCTTGTTTTTTAACTGGAAAGACCTCCTCTTTTTGCCATGTGGAAAAAGAGCATTTACACCGGGTCCGCAAGTATTTCGCCGGCTTTTTCGAGCCGCTCTCCCTCGGAACCAACGAAGGCTCTCTTCAAAACAATGACGCCTGCTTTCTGAGAAGACCGAGAAAGAGATTAGGCATTATTCGTAGGGCTCCAGACAGTTGTGGAAAACAGAATAATGGGCAGCAGAACACCACCACGTACGAGAGAAGAGGATTTCAAAGGCGCAGAAACCAGGGAAAAAAGCGGGAAAGGAACGCTGATACAACGCAGCTCAAGAAAGGCAATACACCCCCATTTCTGGCAAGTTTGTGGGGAATCCTCACTTTCAGACCCAAACGCCGTGTATATGCAGGACCGGTAAACCAATCTGTGCCTCCATCCTGCTCGGAAAAACCCACATGCCGGCTACAAGCAAAAACAGCTCCAGACGACGCCTCCCGCCTGCTGGCGTCTCCTGACAGCAAAGAGTTTCAGGCGAGCCTCTGTGTGCAGGATCGCCAGCAGGACATGCAGCAGAAGGCTGCAGCCCAAGACGCAGCCACGCAGTTATATGCACGCTTTTTGGCGGATATGAGAAAGTCTCCCGAAGATTCCCGCGAGGCCACCGGCACCTGGGCGGAAGAATTCTCCCAAGAGCCGCAGGAAGACCCCAAGCCTTCTTTGCTCGAACAGAACTCGAGCACGCAGAAGGAAGAAGACGCACGTGATCCCGCTCATGTGCAGGAGGAGAACCCCGGGCCGAGTCAGACTAATAGCCTCCGACAAAACGAAAACACCGGCGGCTATCTCGACAAGTCGTCCATATCGAGCAGTCAAAGCGTTATCAACTTGGTGGATTTTGCTATCAAGAGCTTTCCGGACGGAACTTCCCTGAAACTCGACACTTACTTGCAGACTTGGAAGCCAAAAGTTCCTAGCAAGCCTCCAATTAATACGCTTTGGAGCGACGCATCTCCCATTAAACACCGATCTGGAATAAGCCTTGATAGTATCAATTCAGAAGAGATATTGGCGTGTCGGGAGGAAGGAAGAGGTTCTAAGTCCAGGTTTCCGAAGAAAGCAGAGGCTAGTTTCCATTCCAAAGAAAGTACCAACACCTCAGCCACTCAAGGCCCCAACATCAGTGTTTTTTTCCGGTTTTTAGAGGTTAGCACTGGCCTTGAAGCTTCCGAAACGGTGCCAAATGACAACTTTGCCGATTTTTCTGGCAATTTCGAGGCCTCTTTTGAAAGCCACGTGAAGCCTCCATCATCCATTCAAATCCAAGACGAAGGTGGAGGCAAATTACAATCGTCCACACACAAACTTGAATTGGGAACTACTATCAAGAAGGGAAGTGGCATCACCGAGAGTGAACAAAACTTCAGTTCCGATGATGAAGACGAAAAGGTCAAACAAGTGGCAAAGGAGACATTGGACTTCGAGCCACAGGCTCTTGCAGATGAAAAGGAATTTTGGCATATTGCAGGAAAAACTAGCTCCAAGAAAAAACTTTCAAAAGTGTCAAACGGACATTACTATAGTGGATTTGACCTCAACATTCCTGAAAGCCCTGGACCGAGCAACAATTTGCGGAAAAGTGAGTGTTCTCCAACTGACAGATGTTCCGGGGTGGATTCATCGCTCTGGATTGAAGCACCCTGGTGTTCCGGGAACAAAATCCTTGCAGCATCCACCCCTCAAAACTCAATAGTGGTTAAATGTCAAGCTCTGGAAAGTTGTGGCGGCGAGAATGGCTCTATACATGAGGACATCAATAACTCCAATCCAGTGAGAAACAAAGCCAGCATAGTCTCACACATCCAGCCAAAGCATGGTCCCAAATGGGAACCACTAACCTCGCAAACATTTCTCCCAAACGACGGAAGCCAAGAGGATGTTTCTTGGGACGGATTTGAAAAAGTCAGCGACAACTTCGATAACTCCGAGTTCTTCGAAGTATGCAATAATTCTAGAACACAGCCAGATGCAAGAGAATTTTTGGGAGAAAGCAGTATTATCATTGACTCGGGTATTCCAGACTCGGATATGAGCGACTTTCCGGAAAAACAGACAAGCGTTGATCCGTTTTACTCTCCGAAGGCCAGCTTTTCTCCGAAGAATCTATTTTACCTCTACGGGCCAGAATCTGAAGACCATGCTACTTATGACGAAAGTGAATAATGCTTTGAACATTCCATCTTGATCGAACTTCATCTGCAAGGCAGTTGCACCACAATAGATGATGTCTTCGTGCAAGGCACAGATACAAGCGGAAAAGGCCCTGGGTTGCCTGACCCATTCCATTTCCATAAAGTTTATTAAATTTTGTATAGATAATCGATGGCAAGTCTTGCACGCATTGGTCACCCCATTGACACATTGACACATTGACACATTGACACATTGACACATTGACACATTGACACATTGACACATTGACACATTGACACATTGACACATTGACACATTGACACATTGACACATTGACACATTGACACATTGACACATTGACACATTGACACATTGACACATTGACACATTGACACATTGACACATTGACACATTGACACATTGACACATTGACACATTGACACATTGACACATTGACACATTGACACATTGACACATTGACACATTGACACATTGACACATTGACACATTGACACATTGACACATTGACACATTGACACATTGACACATTGACACATTGACACATTGACACATTGACACATTGACACATTGACACATTGACACATTGACACATTGACACATTGACACATTGACACATTGACACATTGACACATTGACACATTGACACATTGACACATTGACACATTGACACATTGACACATTGACACATTGACACATTGACACATTGACACATTGACACATTGACACATTGACACATTGACACATTGACACATTGACACATTGACACATTGACACATTGACACATTGACACATTGACACATTGACACATTGACACATTGACACATTGACACATTGACACATTGACACATTGACACATTGACACATTGACACATTGACACATTGACACATTGACACATTGACACATTGACACATTGACACTAGGTTTATGAGCCTGCTCAGAGAACTGCCTGCTAAGAAAAGTGCCGTGTATCTCAAAATACCTCAAGTGCCCGTGAGCCTTAGCTTGCCCCCGCCAGAAAAGTCAGAAAAATGTGCGTACTAGCGCAACGACAAAACTGTAGCTGCTGCTTCGTAGTTGATCTTTTGAGATTCTTTCTTGTCCAGCTTCATTTCTTGTTCGGATTTTTTTTTGAACAAGTTCTTGGGAAACAACTTAAGCTTTTGCTTTATGGACGCGTTACTCTCCACTGTGGGGGAGACGGAGTTCGTGTGTGTGTTTGTAGATTCGAAGGATTTTTTGCTGGAAGCCATTTTTGATGATGAAAGATAACAGGATATGCTAGCTTTTATATGTCTCGGCTTAGTAATGACACAATTACAAGGTGCGTTTGGGCCTTATAAAACTGACGAAAGACTCATTTTCTCGTAAACTGTTTGCAGTTTACGGACCTCGGAGTGCACCCTGCTGGTGAATGTGCCACTATGCACTCTTCATGCGGATGCGGGTACTGCATGTAAACCCATTCAAGCCCTGATGACTCAGCGACCACCCCACGTCGAGCGGCCTGCAAGGGATTGAATCGTTTGGAGTGTGTAGTTCAAGCCTGGAGAATGTGGCTCGGGTTGCTGACAAACAATGAACAGCCATACACTTGAATATTTCCGCGAAAGAGGAAGTTGGGGCTGCCTTCCAATTTGTTTAATCAGCCCGCTTGACGCTTCTGAGTTTATCCTTTACCTCCAAGACCACCTCCTCAAGCGCTCTCTTCTCGGACCTCACCGCAAGGAAACAGATCATCCCATTCACAGTTCCCGTGACTGCTATTACCACACTTATCACAGACAAAATTACCGATATCCAAGGCTGTCTGATGGAAGCAAACACTATACCGATTTGTATGGCGACCACGGCAGCGATAGATGCAAAAAAATGCCATTTTCTCCAGCTCGCCTGAAATGGAATGGTGTGTTTGATGTAACCCTGCACCTCGTCAATGGTCTCGGAGTAGAGTTGGGCCAAACACTCCAGAGAGACTCCCTCTGTGGCAGGAGAGTCCCTGATCTGTAAAGTCACAGCATATGCAAAATGGTCCGAGTATGAGCAGGAATGTGGCGGTGGCAAGAGCCCGGTGAATTCCACGCTAGCCAGAATCGGCCACAACGTGTTCGTATCAATCAACGCATAATCAAGACGACACGCTTCCCATGGCTCTCTAGTTGACCTCCACGTATTCAAACGGGAGTTGCACGTCACGCCACCTTTGGCGATCTGCTCATCTGCCTGCATAAGGGCCAATTCTTCCTTCAGCACCAACTCATCGCCCTTGAGAACTTCCCAAGAGTCGCGGATGCCTCCTTCGAGCGTAAAAAGCTTATAGGGCAAGGAATCGGGCCTGGAATTCAAGTCACCAACCTGCACCACCGCATAGCCTGCGCCACTCAACGTCTGCACGAGCTGCGCCAAATCCCACGCCTGACACGCCCGATGGGTTGAATATGCGGCATCTCCGCTGGCGGCATAAGGAGCATGCATATGACTGTTCAATACAGCCAAGTCTCTGGTTTCAGTTTCCAAGACCGTTACGGCAATAGACTTTCCGACAAGCCAATCGCCGCGGAAGAAGGCGCTGGGACGCCCATTGATTGGAAAACGGTACAAGAATGTCTTCTTGATCGGGAGTTTCAGTAGCACAGCCAACCCGGGGCCGGTTATGATGCCCGACCGGTAAAACCGGGAGTAGGGGTACTTTTTCTGGCATTGACGCTGAATGTATTGCCAGTCCTGCTCCACCCACACCTCCTGAAGGGCTATGACGTCATGCTCGGTATGTGCAAGCTCGTCTGCTATCGCCCGTAGCCTCTCCTGGCGTAACTTTGAGACATATTTGAGGCCCCAGCAGTTGAACGTAAGCAACGACACAGTCTGCATCTTGGTGTCTACTTCGCACTTGAGCGCCTAACGCTAGACCATATGGTGGGTCACGTGATGGACGCGCATACCAAAACAAACGCTCTGCGGACTTGAGAGCATGAATCCACCGCTAGAAGAGTTCGAAAATGTCCGCAAGGAGATGGAGGACTTCTCCATGAAATTCCACTCGCTAATCCTAGAGCGCAAGAGCTCTATGCAGGCCAAAAAGCAGCAGCACATGAGCCAGGTCAAGGCGCTCGAAACGAGGCGCCTCAAGCTCCTTGAGGAAATCGCCACCATTGAGGCCAAAAAAGGAAGGACGTCTGCCTTGATCACCTCCAGTCTTGACGATCTCCGGAATAAACAGAGCAAAGTTGAGACTTTATCGCAACAACTAAACGTGTTGCGGCAAGAAAAGTCTGCTCTCAAAGAGGAGAACGACGCGTTGAAGGAACAGGTGCAGAGTCTCAAAGCGTCTTTAACGCATACACGGAATGACTTGGAGGCTCAACTGCGAAAAGACGAGGCTGAGTTGACCAAGTTTGAGGCTTACTTGGGCTTAAAGATCGAGGCCACCGAGGAAGATGTGTTACGGTTCCGCTTTTTCAACGTTGACCCTGACAATATCGATGCTGAAGTTGCTTGCGAACTTAACGTTGGCGGGGATACCTTTATTCTCGGGCCCACCAGCCCAAAGTTGCGACCGGATGTCATAGCCACGCTTTCGAGTGACCTCAACGCCCATGGCGAAATAGTCGTTTTCTTGAAGCAAATCAGGAAAGCTTTGAGAGATGCCCTTTGATCTCTTTTTGTTGGATTCTCCACCGGATGGAGGCCCCGAAAAGGCGATTTTTGGTATGATGAGCATGAGCGCAGACATGAATCGGTATCTTTGAAGCTCTCGGTTTCAGCGGCTTCGGCATACTTCAAACGGGTATTTTTGTTAGGAGGGTACAAGAAGCTACTCCGGCTTTATTTAAGTCACATCAGCAAGGACTTGCGATTTCACATCATCATTCCACCATGAACCTATTTCACCTTTTACTTATTGCTTTGGTTTCTGCATCACAAATGCTCCAAGAATTTAATGCTGAGAGTATTTTCCCCAACGTGTGGAAATTCGAAAATATAGACAAGCTTGCCAACTCGAGTTACTGGCAGCAGATGACCTCGAACAGACAAAAAGGCGTCGTGGAGCACGACTTGATCGTCCTTGAGGACTCTGGCACGGTATTGGTGTCTTCCCACCAGAACCTTCACGGGTCGTCGTGGCTCAAGAATTTCAGAAACAGGGCGCCCGATCTTGTTCTCTTGGAAGTCGATTTGGGCTCTGAGATACGCTCGCTTGGCTCCAAGTTCTTTCCCTTAGCAACCGCCTCAGCCGAATATTCCTCCAGCAATGTGGTCATTGAGCGCGAGGTATCTAAAGCAAAGTCCATCGCCTTCAGCCAGTCAATTCAGCTTGCAATGCAGGTGCTTCAAAACGGACTTGGCGTGGTGTTGAATTTAGGGGAGGGCTATTCCCTGTTTAAGAAAGAAACCATCACGTGCAAAGCTGAGCCAGGTGGGCGAGTCCAGATGCAAGTTACCAACGCCATGATCTTCTTCCCCGAAGCACGCACACGCCTTATCAAGTGGAAATCCAAAAAACGTCTGTGGGACAACAACGACTGGGCGCCGGTGGAGTCTCATTTGGCCAATGAAAAACACATTGGGGCGATGTTCTATGAAAACTTTGCATTGGGCCGCCATCGTTGCGTGACAAACACTGACTATTTTCTGAACATAGCAGGTCGAAAATGGATCGAATGGTCGCGACCATGGAGAGCGTGAAATGTCTGATGCCATTAAATTTCAGATACCATAATCAATTACGGAGTATAGATGCGTAAAGTGTACAATAAAGAAATGGGATGTTGAAGTTTTGCTTCAATCTTTACAATGGTTGAGTTCTCTTCATGTAAAGCGTACGGGGTATTAGTATCTGCTAAAACGCAGGACTCCGCATTCTTTTGGATTCATTATATGCACGAATTTGAAGGATTCACTCCGTATTTCATCTTTGAACTTGGTCAGTCAAATCATAAGAGCCCGGATTTAATCCAAGTCTTTTTTGAAATCTGGCAAAATCTAGTTCCAGATAGTGTCCGGAGACTACCGGTTTGTAACCTGGAGATAAACCACACATTGACTGCGAAAAGGTGAAGCGTAACGTAAACGTACGTCAAAAATCAGAAATCGCTCGTGCTTCATAGAAAAAGAATTCCCAGTTTAAGGGCTGGAAGAAGAACCAAAGTATCGGATTCGGCCAAAATTTTATGCTCCTTCACACAAAGCACACGGTAACGATACAGGTCATACAAGTACCCATCAATGCACAAGTCATGTACATTGATGGAAGATATATCCTGAAATAGCAACTTGCAACGCTTGGATTTGTAGCGACTTGCAACGCTTGTATTTGTAGCGACTTGCAGTGGGACTTGGTTCCGGCTCGACCCAAAACGCCGATGTCTCCGGATTTGGTACCGCGGAAGGTTTGCCCCTTTGGTGCGGGCAAGTGTCCGGCTTGCTACTACACTTTCTTTATACAATGGACAAACAGAGAATTATCTCCCACATGAACGAAGACCACCAATTGGCACTCGTGGATTATACCGTTGTGTACGGACACGAGAACTTGTCGAAGTTTGACCCTACTTCAGTCAAGATTATCGACATCGATGAAGAGTGTCTTACTTTGACTTACAAGACTCAAGCCGACGCCACCAAAAACCTCGTGATTGTCTGGAACGAAGCCGAGGATGGTCAGGACTTGAAGGTAAACCAAATGCTGGACGTAAAGGCCAAATTGATAGCCATGGCCAAATACGCTGCCGCTAAACAGGGGTACTCGCATAAGCGCATCACCACTGTGCTGTGGCCCTCCAACGCTACCTCCATTACCATGTATATTCTTGCTGCCTTTCTCTATTCGGCATCAATAAAGAAAGGCCTCATTGGAAAATTGTTCGGTCTGCTTCTTTCTGCCAAGTCAATTGCCGTTGCTGAGAAGTATGTCGCTCCTCTCACCTTGACGGTGTACGCTATCCACATGGCAGAGATGCTTTTAGTGGTCTTGCCTGCCACTATCAAGTACAGAATGCCCTTCAAGGTGCAGATTTCATGGATGGCAATGAACTTTGTTGAGGGCTTTCTTGCGGTTTTGAGATTGAATAAGCTCAAGGATTGATTACGGGCTTTTACTTCTGAGGTCATGACAGACACCGATCTCTTGGTCCGAGAAAAGCCTTCCTTCTCATCAATATTCAATATTCGACATTGACCCATCATGCTTTATGCAATGGGGATATATTATTGAGAGGTCTTTGTATAAATTACAATTCCTGACAGGAATTACATACTCTGGTTAACTATGACACTAATGAGTTAGGGAATTCAGTAGACCTAGGAGAACTGAGAACTTTTGCAGCATGAAACAGCCGACAAAAAAGTGTCGCTAATTTAACTAGTTTCCCTTGAGACAAACTTGTCCATTTTTTGTCTGGTCACTTATGCTATGAGATATCGTGCTTTATATACAGGATAAACTACAATAATTTGTAACGCCTTTGTTTTGGGGAAAACATATGTGACCAAAATTTCTAGTTCATATTGAAAATAGGAAGGAACATTGAGGGAAGAACATATTACTGGAAAGGCCTCAATACACAGAACTTATGTTAGGAAATGCACTCAGGGCTTTGTGGAGATGTAACACCAAGCCGGATCGGGCAAGCCTACAGATAGAGTGATACGAGACGCAGATTATGCAGGTTCACACATTGTGAAAAATAGATATAAGAGAGATTCATCCTGGACTGGTAATGCAGGAAGTTTCGCAGCACTGTATATGCGCAACAGTACACACTAAGAATGAATACAAAGTCTGACAGATTTAAATCTAACTCAAAGAGAACTACTTTCTACTAACCTTGTTAAGAAAACATGATACTCCGTATCTATTCAATTCTATCAAGAGGCAACTTGTCCGAGCGGTTAAGGAGAAAGATTAGAAATCTTTTGGGCTTTGCCCGCGCAGGTTCGAGTCCTGCAGTTGTCGTTATTTTTTAACTTTTTGGCATTCCTTAAATGACGAGGATACGAAGCAATTTCATTACGATAGATTCACGTCTCGATTTGGGGACTCTCATCATTTGATCAAAATAGTCTCGGTCTTATTTATTCATTCTCCTTGTCAAATCTCATTGCTCCAAATTTTCAGTTTACACCAGCTTAAATTCTAGATTCAATATTTGTGGTTTTTACCGATAGAAATCAGGCCTGGAAGCGTTTAATCCATACTCGCTCAACGCGTTACTCAAGTCCTCCATTGTGAGAACAATTTTGCCCTGCTGATTTCCGGCGTTGCTTGAGAACAGTTGTGGTTGCTGTTCTGAAGCACCCTCTGCGATTCCAGCATTACCGCTATTCTGCTGGTTTGCGAATTGTTGACCTTGTAGAAGTTGCTTTGCTCGTATCTGAGGATTTGAAGAATTGTAGACCGTAGAAGAGCTCCGAATCCGAGAGTACTCATATGCATCTTGTGCAATATCCGAGATAAACTTTTGTGTGGCCAAGGCCAAAAGTCTCTTGACTCTTAGGTCAGCGGTTTCAAAACCATTTTTATTCAAATAGTAATCAGTGACTGCATCAGGAATGATGGGACAAAATTCACCGTCCATCAATTCTAGCATTTCCTGAAGTGTTTTATCTTTCTTTGTGAGCTCGGGCTTGTCTGCCACGCTAGCGTCTGTGTTTTCTTGAGGGGCCGTTTGACTATTTTCTGCGGCACCTGAGCGATTGAATAGAGCGTCGTTCTCTTGAGTGTTGATGTCTTCTGCGATATCATCATTGAATTCATCATCGAGGTCCTCGTCCGCCATATTGATGTCATTCGGGTCTGCCATCTGGATTGTGTGTTGGATGGAGGATGTGAGGTGAGCAGTTGATTATTGAGAGCGAGGGCTTATATGCACATCGCACACGCTAGCAAGTTCACTGTGGCTAAATTAAGCAAAGCAGGTCCAGGCCACCTCGGGTTGAACTAGGAACACTCATGGTTGTTAAGATAGGACTTGAAGACACTAGTTTGGGGACTGTGAATGTTCACGCGAAAGACACTTCTCATGAGGTCGCCGATGCTGTAGAAAAGGCTTCATGTAAAGCAAGAGCCTGAAGACAAAAGCTTTCAAGAATAGACACGCATTTGTTTCTCCAGCTAGCCGACTTGCAAATTGTGCTATGGTGCCTTATCGAGAAGCACTGTTATATCCTGCAGGACCAAGTCGCTACAGGTGCACACCACGACATATCCACACATTACATCACGGTGTTTCCACCACATGATCAACCCGTATGAATCCACCACTTTCGGCAACTCCCTCTCACTCCGGGTGGATGGTGCCATCGGTGCCATGTCCCTTTCACCTAACGGTCGAGATGCAGTTTTGGCCGGCAGAAAGGGCCTATTTATCATAGACTTGGATGACCCCTTCACCACTCCACGCTGGCTTCACCACATTACATCCTGGGAAGTGGCAGATGTACAATGGTCACCACACAGCCAAAAACCGCTGTGGTGTATCTCGACATCGAACCAAAAAGCCTTGCTTTGGGATTTGGCCCGCCCCTCCAACAATGCTATTCAGAACGTTTTACATCGACATACACGTGCCATCACGGATATAAATTTCCATCCTTCAGACCCCGAGTTACTAGCAACATGCTCCATTGATACCTTTCTGTTTGTGTGGGATATGAGAGCTCCTAGAAGGCCCATTGAAAAATATGCTGAATGGCGTGCAGGCGCCACGCAGGTCAAATGGAACCACAGCAATCCATATCAGCTAGCATCCAGTCATCACCATAGCTTCTATGTTTGGGACCTGAGGCTGGGAGCGTTGCCTCTCTTGAAGATTGAAAATGCCCACAATGGCAAGATCAATGGTTTGGATTTCAGCAGCGATAGCGACCGACTTATTACATGCTCGAACGATAAGTCGGTCAAATTTTGGGACATAAATGGCGGGACCTCAGACTTGAACCCCACAATCGTCATTAATACAGACTATCCTGTCTCGCGTGCTCGTGCTCTACCGTTTGGCACTGACAAATGCTGCGGTATAATGCCCGTCAGAGGCGGAGAGAATGCTGTTCACATTGTAAACTACAATACTGAATATGGGCGAGCCCGGACTTTCGGGGAGACCGTCCATATGGATGCTATTCCAGATATTTCTTTCAAGGGCCACGATGGTCCGCTCAAAGATTTTCTTTGGCGTCAGCAGCACGAATCATACGAGAACATAGAAAAAAGAAGGCCTTGGAAAGAGTATCAGTTGGTAACTTGGTCGCCCCTGGATTTTGATCTCAAGCTTTGGCCGCACCAGAAGAAGCTATACGATGTGGCCAATTACAACCCGCTGTATCACCGAATTTTCGATTTCATGGGTGATAATAATGATATGAGTCCTCTTCATTCGGTCTCTGGGAGTCCCGAGCCCGCCACATCAGATGAAGCTTCCCAGGTATCCAAGAAACCTATGAAATATACATCATACGTGGCTGAGCCTGAGCTGTCATTGATTGATATCACAAAAGATATCACAGGAGACCTTCTCTCTCGCCTTACTCTGTTCAAAATCAAAAAGTCGCAAGAAAGTCAAGGCAAGTCTTCTCAAACGAACCACTTGAGCTGGATCTCGGGAGTTCGTATTGGCAGTCATGTTCAAAAGCGTTCGGATACTTTAGAAAATACTGATGACCAGGGTCCGACAAATTTGGGTGAAGAAGTAAGCATAGTCGGACACAAGTTTCCCAAGGTCCGCTTTGAGAAAATTTCGGTTTCAACAGGCCATTTGGTGATGTCCTTGAGAGGAGTTTTACCCACTCTCATTGAGCCAGAAAAAGAAAGGCGCATTAGTGCTTCAGAAGCTACAACCGTATCGTTTGTCGAGGAAGACTCTGCGACAAGTCCTTTTGAGGCCGAGGTACCTATCTCCAATAATGTTTCGATGTCAGGAGACTTGAATCCAGAGTCCAAACTCGTCTTTGTAAGACTTGTTGTCAAGTTTCCAAAGCTGTACCCGTTTCTTGATCCAGTGGAAAACTTAAGTCGGAAAATCCGGAAAGAAAGCAAACAGAGAAAGTCGAACAACGTCAAGTTCGATATTGAGGAGACTCACGAGCTCAACTCAGCAGTCAAGAAAGACATGATTCACAACTTGGAAAAAATTGCATATTTTTATACGAACAAGTATAACAAGTTCTGCCTTGAGCCCTGTCTCAGGTATCTCATGGGAGACCGGATCAACCTTGAAGACTCAATTATGCTTGAAAACGACGACGACAGCAGTATAGATGGGCAGGATGGATTAGATGGAGAGATCGAGATTGGAAATGAGGGCTGGGTGGACGATTTGATAGATCAGCATGAAGCAGCAGCAGCTTTTGCTGACAAAATCGGCGCCATAGACGATGAAGACGATGACGATGAGGACCTTATTCCAGGTATTGACCAGCTCACATCTAGTACTGGTCTCAGAAGAGCTAGTCTCAACAAAAGTCAGGAATTGAGTGCAACAGACAATATCAAGCATGACTCTACCCCCTTGCCGAAAGGATGTGGTGCTATTTGGACGCATACAGGCCAACTTGTGTGCTTCTTTATCCCCAAGTCTTCTGAACAGGACATTGATCATAAGCAACTGCAGAAGTTTAATATTCTCAAGTTTACAGAGAATGGATTCGGACTTAAGTCATCAGAAAACGCAGCGGAGAGAAATCACCATGATGGATCTAGGTCGGGATCTTCGGCGGATGAGCTCAATTCTGACGATGATGATTCTGCAAGCTCAATCCAGTCGTATTCATCGCTTTCCTCAGACGATAGCTTCTCAAATGACTGGGATGAAATGATTCAAGATGACATGCCATCCAGAAGTCTCCTAACTGGTGCATTTAGGGGTACCGTTGCCATTGGAAAGCAAATTGGATTGAACAACAACGCCAACAATTCGATACAACGGACAGCCAGTGGAAAGAATTCCAATTTCAAATCGTCGACTATTGATGATTTTGCTCTGCGATCGACGAAGAAAAAGCACCAATCTAAAACAGGGAAATCAGTTATCACCATCTTGGACTACAAGCATCTCATTCCGGAAAAATATGAGTTGGCATGCAACTACCGAGTTCTCGGTGACTCTCCAGAAAAAATCGCTCGTCACAACGGAGAAGTCGCACGGCATTTTGGCTATGAGGAGATAGCCCAGGTGTGGTGCATCTTGGAAATGATTCTCGTCAAACGAGTGAAGTTCAGCGAGCTAACAGAAATCGGTCGAGAAATATGCCCTTCTGAAAACGACGGATTCGGCCAATTTTTCTGGGGCAATCACCCTTTGGGGTACTCGTGGCTTATTAAGGAATTGTTCGCTTATTTCGAAAAGAAACAAAATGTTCAGATGCTTGCAATGCTTTCCTGCATTCTTTTCGAAAATCCTTCAAATATCAGGGCCAGGGCAGACTTCACTCTCGATGTCCCCATTCACACACCCTATTCTTCTTTGCCTCAAAGGCCTTCAATCGTTTCAATGCGTGAACACGGCTTTCTTTCGTCTTCAGAAGATGCTGAGGCGGCAGAACTTTTTCTGCAACTGGAATCGGTGGACGGAAGGACCATTTCCCGGAAACCATCAGTAATGAGTGTACGGGATGCACAACTTTCACGCTCGATGTCTTTTGAAAGAAGCAACTCACCAAGCAGGTTTTTCAAGCAAAGCGGAAATGCAACTATCAATTCTCCTCCATTCTCTGAGAGTATGGAAAAATTTGGAATGCCTTTTGTTAGCCATGGGGACCAAGAGCGGTCAAAATCTTTCGATAACCCGAGGAAGCATTGGATGCCAAGCGTTAGAAGAGGAAGCAAAGGTATCCAGACCAATAATCGCAAGTTAAGTCAAGCAGTCGCCAACAGAGGGAGGTACAGACCACCACCATCATACGTCGTGGAGATGAAGAATGTGGACGATTTGGACTTATATGAAGACATATACACATCGTCTTTACTCAGTGGAATAGATGAAGAGAAAATCATTGCCTACAGACTTCAGTATGCAGACATGCTTTACAGCTGGGGCTTGCCATTCCACAGAATCAAGTTTCTCAAATTCAACCATGCGGATAGCGGCGCCAGCGAATCTAAAGAGTACGAAATGCACAAGTGCCATTTCGGTTACCGGCGCAGGAAAGGCTCTAACGTGGCCCAAGGAGTGCTTGCCCCAGTTACTCCAATACAAACGGCTAAGAATAATCAGTGGAATACACTGAAGAACCAGGTTCAATACTGTGGATATTGTGGATTAATTGTTTCAAAAAGAGTTGTTGTTTGCAACAAATGCGAGCATTTGCTTCACTCTCACTGCGCTGCTGAATGGATTTCTCCACACGGCGAAGAGATCAATTATGAGTGTCCCACCGGCTGTGGATGCGCTTGTTTCAGTGACTTCGATGGATAGCTGCCAATGTAATTAGCAACCACTTATTCCGATCACGCAACTCGTGTAGGGGTAATTTGATCATTTAACTCTTCGTCCCAGAATTCAGAGAGCTTCTCCATATATGCCACCACATCCTCGGCTCCGGTGGTATCGATTTCCACGGCATCTATGTATTCCTTACCCCAGCGATCGCATGAAGACGCAAACTTGAGCAGCTGATCACGATCACTCAAGGCAACCTCAACAGGCGCGTTTGCAGCCGTGTAACCGGAGATATTATGGATTGTCGACCCGAGGATTCTTGCAATGTAGAATAGAAGCATCATGCCGTAATAGGTAGCGAAATTCAAGTACTCAAAGAATGAAAAGCTCGTAAAGATTCCAGGGTGTACAACATACGAGTAAATGTCGTGAGTCAGCTTCAATTTGGCGTAAGTTCCGCTGTGCACCAAGTCCACCAAACGTTTTGAGCCCTCGTAAGACTCAGGAGACTTCAAAAGTTGTAGGTCATTGAAAGACAAGTATTTGGAATCAGACATGACCGACAGAATCCAGACGACTCTGCCCCCGCCGCTGAGCAAACCTCTCAATCTTCGTACGAAATAGTAAGGTCCAAATACGTTTCCTTGGAACATCAATCCCAAGTTGTCTGCAGACTTGACGCCAATTTTCTGAATTTTGTAAGTTGGAAAGGTCACTGCATCCAAAGGATTGCATGCAATGTCCCTGAAAGCCTGTACCCAATTGATACCGCTATAGCAGCCTTGTGCAGCATTAATGAACAAGTAGTCAATATGAGTAAACTTCTTATTCAACTCGTAGAATGCACCAAGAATGGACACCATGTTGGTGAAATCCACAAGAAGATAGTCGAACTCCAAGGATCCTGTCCGTCCTGTATTCTGTGCATATTCTTTGATGTCAGTGATGACTTCTTTAATACGAGGGAGCGTCCGAGAGGTGACCACAATGGTAATATTCTGATTCGAGGGGATTTTGTCAAGAAGACGATACGCAATATTGATGCCTAGATTTGAATTTGTACCGGTAATGACGGCCACTTTGCCATCCCTCATCTTGTTTTTTGTGTGATACAGTGTTACGCGAGCTTAGCATGTTATACGACGCGAATCTTCATTTAAAAAATAAAAAAATAACGACAACTGCAGGACTCGAACCTGCGCGGGCAAAGCCCAAAAGATTTCTAATCTTTCTCCTTAACCGCTCGGACAAGTTGCCTCTTGATGAATTCGATATATGATGGCTCAATATCACATCTATAATAATGCTCGACATTTTCGCTCACTTTCCCCGCATTGCGGAGCCGAAACGATTTTTCCCATACTTCCACTGAAAAAGATTTTGGGCTTGCATTACTGTAAATGATACTTGAATTTGGAGGGGTAGAGATCCAGTGATTCTCTAATGCCAATCACCAGCGTAGTCAGGCGTAAAGTAAATACTTCTATCCACTCTCATTGAAGTCACATTCACGCTCGAAAAGGATCTGAGGCTGCGGATGTACTGCACATAACTGGTGTTTCAAGTGCTCATCTATCTGAAACATGTGATAAGAGAAAATTCAATTATTAACCAAATCTGATCACCTTCATTTGAAATCCATCAATTCCCAGCTTAGCTTTATTTTATACATTGCAAATCCAAATGAAAGAGCTGGCTCACCTGTGAAAAACTCTTTTTTAGTTTTTGCGTGTGTGAATATGCAGCTTGACCGTTTCGGCCAAAAAAAAGAACATGCATACTTTGAAACCGTTATACCCGCTCGATGATCTCAAGCCTTATAAATAATTTCAATTCCCGAATTCTGCTGGACAACCATGTCTCGAACAAAAAAAGTTGTTTTCAACATAAGCAGGTCATATGAAGCTAAGCAGATTTTGGGCGAGGGTGCTTATGGTGTCGTTGCTTCTGCGGTACATAAACCAACAGGATTGACTGTGGCCATCAAAAAGATTGATATCCTGACGAAGCCATTAGTATGTCTTCGGACCATCCGGGAGCTCAAGTTGTTACATTTTTTTAGGAATCACGAAAACATAATTGGTTTCTACGATGTACAAAGACCAGCTGATTATGCCACTTTCAGTGAGGTGTATATTATTCAGGAGTATATGCCCACTGACTTACACAAGCTCAACCATTCGCTGGAACTTCTGGACCAGCATGTTCAATATTTCATCTACCAAATCTTTCGAGGCTTGAAGTCCATTCACAGCGCTAACGTCATTCACAGAGACCTCAAACCCTCGAATATATTGGTGAACTACAACTGCGACGTGAAAATATGTGATTTTGGCTTGGCCAGAATCATTGGCTCCGGAGATGCCCAAGAATCCAAACTCACCGAATACGTGGCTACAAGATGGTATCGTGCCCCAGAAATCATGCTTCTGCTGCTGCTGTATTCCACTGCTGTCGATATATGGGCCATTGGATGCATAATGGCAGAACTTTTCTTGGGATATCCTTTATTTCCTGGTCGGGACTATAAGCATCAGCTCTTTTTGATTTTGCAATATCTAGGGTCACCGTGTCAAAGAGATTTAGAACGCGTGAGACTGCAACGTGCAAGAGAATACATCAAACTGTTGGCGCCAACACGAGCCGTGAATGTGCTGTCGTTTTTTAACAATCACCCACGCCGTGTTCATCGTTTTGGGAAGTCACCAGTTAACCCGCAAGGCCTAGACTTATTGACTAAGCTTCTTACATTCGACCCAGAGGACCGCATCACCGCAGCTGACGCAATGAAACATCCCTACTTGTCACAGTATCACGACCCTAGCGATGAGCCTGAAGCAAGCATGAAGCTTGGTACGCACTATTTTGATATGGCGCATGAGCCTAGTACGAATTTGGACATATTGAGGAAGGACCTATTCGATGAAATCTTTGAGATGACTAACAGTAGATAGGTACCAAAGCTTTTAATTACAACTTTAAGAATTTATGCCTTGTTTCTAGATGCATTGTACCTATTTAGCTATGTCAAAAATCTGAAGTCCTTCTTGACAGATGATCCATCGTTTCCTTTACCCAATTCACGCTCCCAGTTCATGGTACCATTATCAATGGCTCTGTTCAAAGAGCGAAGTCTCCATCTCAAAGCGAAAGCACACAACATTGCAAGCGCAAGGAACACAATGTTACAGATGAAAGCAACAGTGTAACGGGGGCCCGCTGAGGCTGGATACAAATATGCGTTCCAGATGGATGCGGAGTTGGACAAACAATTCAACATAGAGAGAGCTACAGCTCTTTTCAATGGCGGACGTGGGCAAGAGTTCGACATCCAGGACAAGATTGTGGTGAATGAACAATAAAGGGCAGGAATCATGATCACCATGGAAAAGTAACGGGCTCCAGTGTTTAATGTGGCCACGGCAATGATGAAAGACACCATTGCAATAAACAATGGTGCAACCACATGCCAAAATCTTTCACCTGTCTTATCGGCATGGCGAGCCCACAAGAATGTTGCCACCACAGCCAAAATGTATGGAGGAGCAGTCAAACACAAAGTGATGACCTGGTTGAAATTTAAAGTCCCAACAATTGAGGGGAAAAAGTTTGTGACACCACAAGCAGCTACCAACCAAGAGAGAATACCACAGCAAGCCCAGACCTTGAAATCTTTGACACACAATTTGAAAGAGCCCCAGTATGACTCTTCGTTGATATTGTCACTATCATCCTCACCAGTTTCGCAACGAATCTTGTACAAGAGAACCTCCTTTTCAAGGTCGCTGAGCATCTTGGAGTTGTGTGGCATGTCTGGAAGAACAAAGTATGCAATAGGGGCAATGGCAACGGTGATGGCACCCTCAATGATAAACAACCATCTCCAGGATCTCAAATTTTTAACATGATCCATATTGTGAATGATACCGGCAGCAATCAAACCAGAGAAAGCACCAGAAAGCAAAGATCCCGAGTACAAAATGGAGTTTCTTAAACTTAATTGGTTACGAGTGTACCAACAGGATAAGATATAAAGACAACTTCCGAAAAACCCAGCTTCCACGAAACCCAACACGAGACGAGCAGCGATCAAACCGCCATATCCTTGGACTGCACCTGTACATGCGGAAATGGTTCCCCAGGTAGCCATGATAGCTGTAATGAAAACCGAAGGCTTCTTGAATTTGTTCAAGAACATGTTAGCTGGAATTTGCATGAGAATGTAACCAACGAAAAGGATGGAAATACAGGTCTGATATTGGTTTCCGTGCAAGTTCAAGTCATCTTCCAAGCCACCAAGACGGGCGCTAGCAATGTTGTTTCTGTCCAAGTAGTTCAAGATATACAACAAAACCAACATTGGAAGCAATCTCATGTCAACTTTCCTAGTGATTTTCTTGTGCATCTCGTCGATATCCTCATCAGAGAAATGTGCCAAAGCCTCTGGCTTCTTGATCTCTTTTTGGATGGAGTTCAGCGTCGACTCCACATGAAGGTAGTCGGATTTCTCGATTTGTTCGTTTTTAAGGCTATCTGTCATGATGAATTGTGCTTTAGATCGATTCGTTATCCAAACCAGCTGAATAACAATTTTGTAATATTTTTTCAAGCTACTAGAGATCTGACGAAGATGCGGATTAAATTATGACTACGACTACTTGGATTCGACTGGTCCTTTATAGCTGAACTTCCCCATCATTGGTGGGGACATGCATATGCTGTATGTCGGACATGAGGGGCAGCTTATCTTGTTCCAGTCAAACTTTCATTCTCGAAGACTTCCCCATAAATCTTATCAATTACATGAGCTCTTTGGCATAAGTTCTGTCGCTCTTTGCTTAGTAACGTCTGGCCTCGAGTCGTTGGTACAGTTCTCAGTGTAAACCAAACAGGGTGGAGGAAGGAGGGGGGTTGTTTTACGCGATGAACTGTTCTAAAGTGCCGCGGTTAAAAATTGAAAGCCGCCGGCGCGTTATTGTTGCATACTTGCGCTGATCCCCCACTTATCCTGCACGAAACAGCGAATGTAAGCTCTTTGGATGAATGAAACCGTGTTTGCTTTATTTTAATAACCCTTCAGAAATTTTAAGAGCATCGAAACAAGGCTCTCTATTGTTAATACGTGCATTTATGGGCATGTGGTATTTGAAAATTGATGTCGAAGAATTTTTTCTGGCTGAAAAAAAATGGAACTCCGCGTGACGAGATCCATGCAGTGTTCCATTGTAGTAATGTTGGGGCGTAAGCACAGCCACCAATATTTGAGTTTGAATGTAACCTCATTCAAAAATCAGCCGAAGCACGCACTTCTATGTAAAATTTTTCGGGAAATGGACACATCACAACCTGAAATACCAACTGCAAAGCTGCTCAAAGTCTTCACTTGTTAATTCTGATGGTAATCTTATCATGTTCAAACCTCACCCGGAATACTTCGTAAGAAGATGTCTATCCGCCGGATGGAATTGGTTGCCCTCTACAGCCAAACACCGAAGTTATTTCATAGAAGTCTCAAGTAGCCCCATGCAGATTTAGTTGCGAATAAGGCCCAAGCTCATTCACAGCCTCTTCCGCATAGTCTGGGAGGAATTCTGAGTCGGATGTCTCTGGGGTTGTGATATCGGTTTCGCTGAGGTTATGACTGTGAGTGGTAACTTCCGTAAAGCTATTGTCACAGGATTCGGCAGCCGGCAATGAATCGTCATTCTCGACATTATTTTCTTTACATTTCTCGTCTCTCCCCGTGTATGATCTTTGAGGGCATTGAATTTTGCGTTTATTACCCAATGCATTCAACTGATCTGCGCCTTTTTGCAAGCAGTCGGCTGCAACAAGCAACAAGTCATCTTTATTATTTAGTATTGCGACTGATGCGCCGATTATTGCTCCCAAAGTGATTGCCGTTTTTGTTGATATTAAAGGAAAGAAAAACATTGCAAGATTGGCTAGATAGAGTACCCCTGAGTCTGCGCGATAATTATGTGGAGTGCATGAGGTTGGGCTCGAGTTGACGGTGCTTTTTGGAAGGATTCTCAACTTCGATATCAGGAGAAGAGTTTTTCACCATCTTTAGAAGCATATTCTTATATTAAAAACAAAGGCGACTATAAACTCGGTGTATACAAAGTCCAGAATTCAATTTACTGACTCGAAGGCGGAAGCGCTGCGTTTATACTCTGGTTATTCCCTTACTATCTTTGCCTTTAACGAATTTGTAGACAGGCCCATTAGTCTTCACTGTAGGATTTTGTTCTGTTTGGTAAGCTCTGCCGCGGTTCACACATTTAAGGCCACAAATCCTAATCACATATCACGTGATCTATCGATAAAGCATCCTCAGCGTCTTCTATCATTTCAATTCGTCACACACACACACACACAATATGACCGATGCCCTGAGTATCCAAGATAGGACCGATCAAACGTCCAATGAATCAGAATTGAAGCAATCAAATGACCGTCCGTCGCATGATACGAATAATGCTAACATAGTTTCTGAGTGGCAAATTGCACTTATGGCTTCCAATGATATGGAAAACTCTTCAGACAACGCTTCTTTTCAAGACTACTTAAGTGCTTATAGTCTCTTGGATCAAGGCGAATCGCACCTGAAACATGAATACAACGCAGCCAGCAGTGATATTTGGATGACATCAGATATTCGAGAACATGATGATACAAGCAGTGACAACTCTAACTCATCACATGAGCACTATCTAGGCGGCAGTGTTGATGTAGCTAAAAATCTGTGTTCCAAAACCCGAAAAGCCCACTCCAATGATACACCTGCTCGAAATATTGATAATAATGAAATGGTCATGACCAATAATGAGGGCGGTCGCGAGACCAATAATGATGATAGCCAAGTTTCCAATGAAGATGAATTCTCTGAAGATGATGAAGATCTGGACAACCTGATTGAAAACAATCTGCATGTTAATGAAGATGATGATGAAGATGATGACAGCGATCTGGAAAGTTTCGAAGGAAATGGCAGTGAAGAAGACATTGCCAATGCAGGCATGCATGACGATACTAACGATGATACAAGTTCCAATGAAAATTCTTCCTTATTAAGAGAGCTTCTACAGAGAAGCTCGCGTGGTGAGGGAGAATCAAATCTTTTAAGCGCCATGCAAAGATTAGTGGGCGGATTTGAGAATTCTGTATTTGGTAGTCAGTTGTCTGAGTTTAACACACTCATAGAGAATCTCAGCCAACTTGATGATCCATATTTCATGTTAGAAACAGTCAGCGAAATCCTGGAAAGACTCTTGATGATGGATGGCTTGACTGCGGAGCGCGTGGTTCCTTCAAACAAACTATCTCTAGCACTCATCGGTATTCTCAACAATCCCCTACTTCAGGATGACCTTGAGCTTCATCTTGTTACCTCTAGGTGTTTATTCAACTTCGTCGAAGTAAATCTGGATTTCATCAATGATGTATTGAATAATGGAGTGGTCGAGGCTCTAGCTTCAAAGATTCTCAACATCGTCTACATTGACTTGACTGAACAATGTTTACAGACACTAGAGATTATTTCCCAAGAGAACGAATCACACAACCCAATCATTGCATGTGATGGCATAAGAGCATGTTTGCAAAACCTCGACTTTTTGACCATACATTCACAAAGAAAATGCTTGAAGATTGTCGCTAACTCTTGCTCTGATATAGAGTACTCGCAATTTGGTTTGATTCAAAGTCAATTCCACGAATTATATCATGTTGCAAAGGATCACGGTGATACTTCGGTTCAAGAGCTTGCTTGGCTAGCTATATCTCGCATTGTTGAATGTTTTGGGAGAAGACCCGAGGATCTCGAGAAACTTTTTATCAAGGAAGAAATCTTACAGCAGTTACTCATAGTCATAGAGGCTTCTTGCATTTCAGAAAGCTCGGGTTCTGGGACGGACAATCACTTTCGTCAGTGTCTTCTCAAATCTTTAGTCACTCTTGTTTCAGGATCAGTTCCAATCTCAAATCTTCTCCTAGATTTAGACATCGGCAAGTTTGTGCGTTCATCCCTTAATTGTTTCAAAAAGGCTACTGACAATTTTGACTCAGACGCAACATCCAAAAAGTTAAACCTTGAGGCCTTCATTACATGCCCCAAAGAAATTTTGTCTCCTTTCTTGGAGGTCATAGGTTGCATCTTGCCCATCGCCTATTCTATCCAAGAATCACCGTTCTTAGCTCAAGACATAACTGCTAAAGGGAAAGAGATCAACGCCCAGAGGATCAAATGTCTGTTGGGTGATAAGTGCCGAAGAAGTCTCTTGTTGTTCATTGAGAAAATCTGGGATGTTTTGGTTTTAGCCTTCCAAGCCACAATGGACTACGGAGTGAGAAAACGGTGTCTCATCTGCTTCACAAGAATTGTCTTCTTTTGTCAGATGGCTGACTTAGAGAAGATACAAAATTTTTCTTCACTAGCGACAATTATTGGCTCCAATTTTAGTGGTTGCCTCAAGGCAATCAAAGAATGCGACTTGCATTTGTTGGATGCGATTAATGGAGGCCCAGCCAGAACCCAAGCGTTACTCGTATATGGAACATGCGTCATTATCAAAGGATTATTAAAAAAATCTGAAAACGAATTCAGTGTTTTGCTTCTCAAGGAAGGTGTTTTCGACGATATGTCCCGAATGAAAGATATTTTGGCAACTTTTTGCCGAAGAATTGGAGAGGATCCTTCTGCAGAACCCAATAGTGTGTCAAGAAATTGGGAGTATGCTCAATCTCTAACAGGTCTCTCGGACCGAGACTTTCTTGATGGAGAGCTCACAGACTTTTCCAATGTTCTCACAAAGAAACCCATTACTAAAAGACTACTTGATTTGATTGAAGATATTGAAATTCTCAATGCCAAATTGGCATGGACTGAATCCTCTACACGTCTCTCTGACATAAAAGAAGTCGTGGCAGTGATGGAAGAAGCTCTTTCAAGCGAGGAATCAGACACTTTTGAATGGGTTCCTTTGTGGAGGCGACTTGAGAAATTATTACAGAAAGAAGATGACAAAATTTCCAGTTACGAAATAATTTCTCTGGGAATTATAAAGCACCTTTCTTGCTTTCTTTCGCCTGTTTCACATATAGGTTCTGTCCCTATGTTGACTTTTGTCGATACATTCTATGCAAACCCTAAAGCATTGATCTTTCTTGTCACGCTTCTTCATGACTCTTTATCACGATCCGAATTATTCGAGGTGGTTACGGGTGGCATAAGTACGCGTAATGGAGTTGGTGACTTTTCCACTCTATTAACTAAGCAAATGAAAGTTAATTTGCGTTTTGGGGCTGGATTTGAAAATTATGATCATCTTCCCCAAAGTGTCTTTCTCTCCGTGCATTCCATAGCAACTTTCGAAGCGCTCGATGCATACGTTAAGAATGCTTTTTTCTCAGACGTTTACTCAGAAGAAAAAGGTTTTGATGCGATTGAAAATGACAACCCACTAGTGGAGCAGCGTCTCGAATCTCTATTCACTATCTGCGGCAAAGTCATAACCAAGGATTCTACTTTGTTTGGTGCGATTTACACTTCAGTCAAGTCTCAACAATCTTCGAACAAAATCGAGGCGTCGTCTTTGTGGCAACAAAGTCACAATGTTGATTATGTCTTGGTCCCCAAGGATCTGGTTGAGAGGTTACCCCACATCCCGCCTCCAAGAAATGAATTTATGGATCCAAACTCGCGCTATACTTTAGATTTGCTTAAATCACTTTTCTCGCTCAACGCAAATGAGGCTGAATGTGGGCAAGGTATAACCATTCCAGTTGAAGATTTCATGAATTGGAAGCTCACTGTGAAGCTTAATAAGCAACTCGATGAGCCGATAATAATCGCAAGCGGGTGCTTGCCGTCTTGGACATTTGATGTTATAAGAGAGTACCCATTTTTGTTCCCTCTAGAAACACGACTCAACTTTATGCAAAGTACATCTTTCGGTTTAGCCCGACTTGTGCATAGCTTGCAAGTACGCGCCTCAAGGGACCAGAATTCTGTGGGCAATCCGTCTAGTTCGAGCTACGGCCAATTGGGTATACCATCGAGAAAAAAGGCAAGAATATCGAGAAATAAACTCTTCCACAGTGCAGTCAGAGTCTTATTGGAATATGGCTCGGTCCCTGAGATCCTCGAGATTGAGTATTTCGACGAAGCCGGCTCTGGGCTCGGTCCGACTCTCGAATTCTACGCTGACGTTTCTTATGAGTTTAGCAAGAGCGCTCTACGCATGTGGAATCAAACAAATACTGAAGGTGAATATGTCATTACTTCCAAAGGTCTATTTCCCTCTGCATTGACAGATTTTCTGTCACAGCTCGAAACAAAAAGAGTGAATCTATTGTTTCACGTGCTCGGTATATTTATGGCAAGAGCTTTGATTGACTCGAGAATCTTAGATCTTCATCTCAACACGGTTTTCATATCCTTGATCCAGGATCCCAAAAGGTATAACAGCATTTTCGAGGGCGAAGATATTGAGGCGATGCTTGGCTTGCTTGGGCGAGTTGATGAGGAGCTCGCCAACTCGCTTAGCCATTTGACTAGATACTTTCCCCACTTCAGCCACATTGAAGACGACGAAATGGTGCAGATAGACGGTATGACAGTTTCAGATCTATGTCTCTTTTTTGTTCTTCCGGGCAGCGATAGCTTACCACTCATAGCTAATGGCCCGAAAATACAGGTGACCGCAAAAAATCTTGAATGCTTTGTCAAAAAGGTTCTACTCACAAAGTTATATCATGGAATCAAAGATCAAGTGCAAGCTTTCAGGACCGGGTTCTCCCTGGTATTTCCGATAGATTCCATTATGTGTTTCAGTGCAAATGAGCTAGCGCTTCTTTTCGGAAATTCCGAGGAAGATTGGTCAATTGAAACGATAGAAAAGGCTATCAAAGCAAATCATGGCTACTCTAAAGATTCTCCAACCGTCATAAGACTTGTACAGATTATGCTGGAGTTTTCACATTCGGAGAGAAGAAGTTTTTTGCAATTTATGACGGGCTCTCCGAGGCTCCCTGTTGGCGGCTTCCAGTCGATCAGGCCTGAATTTACGGTGGTCGAGAAGCACCCTGAAGCTGGCCATTCTAGCGACGAGTACCTTCCCTCAGTAATGACTTGCGCCAATTTTCTCAAATTGCCGAATTACTCGCTGCAAGATGTTATGAAATCAAGAATCTGTCACGCCATGTTAGAAGGTGCCGGCTCATTTCATTTGTCTTGAATACAATTGAACAAGAACCATTCTTGAGTACCATTTAATTTGTGGTAAAGAACCAAAATCACATTCGAGCTAAATCTTACGACGTGCAGCTTTTCGCTAACTTTTCAAGGATATCTATCACAATTAAATTAGATGCACATATTTCCTATCCCCACTCCCGCCATTTTGTGTTAAAAATTCTGTTGTAGCTCAAAAATTGGATTGTTTGGGGGTCCTAGTATTCTTGAAACTCTCCAACTCAACATATTTATAACTTAAATCTGATATCATATCGAACATTGTTCAATTAAAAATTAAGGACAAAAAATAAGAACAGGAGCATTCTTCTCTCATTTTGTTTCTCTTATAAGTATTCGAAGCGTTTCACTAAGGCAGATGAGAGCTTTGTTTCCTTTCATAATAGAACGTTGGCATTTGTGTTTATTGAGCGAGTGATGGGCATCAATTTGAAAATGGAAACTCTTTAAAAAAATCATTGAGCTCATCATAAAAATACCGAGTATTCGAATTCGAGAACTATCATGGCTTTTGAGTTTTTGCTGGATTCAAAGTTCACACGGGGATGCTACGTAATCTGAGAGTGCATATGTGTCACGCACAGAATTCAGCGACACTTTTGAAAGTACAGCTTAATATGTCTACTGACCTTAGCACCATCGTCGAGGATTTGGTGAAAGCCTCTCCACCTGGTGAATTGTTTGATGTCGAGAAAAGTCTTTTGTCCATTGTTCAAAAAGACAATAAGTCAGCCGTCACCAATGCCGTGAATAACTTCATCGGGAATAAGGGTCTAGCTGTTGACGGGAGTTTGATTGCCAGCGAATTAAACAAAGATCCTTACTCATCTAAATATTATGATCATATTGGAAAAAAGAAATTCAATGTCGATTTGTCCTCCCAAACTGCCATTGATATCGAAGATTTCGTTCCGAAAGTGACTTACCCTGATATCTTTAATCAATTAGTCAAAGCCCTTGCGGTGTATGGCGAAGACCATTTCCCGTCTCAATTTGTCTATACTGTTATTCCTAATGCAGAAATGGGTATAGATATTATCCTCATTGGGGAGAAACAAAGCCAAGCCAACTTCTACACTGGGCGCTGGAACTCAGTTTATTCGCTTGATAATAAAGGCAACATACAAGGAAGTATCTCTTTGGATATTCACTACTACGAAGATGGCAATGTCAGGCTTGAGTTCGAAGAATCGGCCGAAAATGTCTCTTTGGGTGACATCACAGTCTCCAAGATTGTGAATTATATTCTGAATTCCGAAAACAGGGCTTCCTTGAAAATAATGGACGAATTCTCTTCGTTAAACCAGAAGTGCTTTAAGAACTTGAGAAGATTATTACCTGTCACAAAGTCAAAGATAAATTGGGGCAAAGCCATTGGAACCTATAGATTGGGCTCAGAGGTCGTGAATAATAAGTAGTTGACGACATAACTTTTCAAGACAGTAGTAGCATGCAATTCGAATAGTTGTTTTCACAGCATCATTACATTCACGAATTCAATATTCATACCTTCAGTTCCATTTGAGCTTGAGCAAAGTCCAGAGTATAAAAAAAGCCACTAAAAGAATCATTACAATTCTCGTCAAGCTAGCATTTTTACTCATGACATTTTGCAAATCTCCACTAGATCTCTTGACTTTTGACCAAAGCTGACCAAAGCTATCACCCAAATTGTTTAGTAACAGTGAATCTTGCTGAACTCTGCTATAGATATCGCGGTCGACAGTTGTCCGAAATTGATGCAATGTTTGTGAAAGTCTGTCAAAATCATTGTTGTTCGCTTCCTCTCTGTGACTGTATAAATTTGACATCTTCTATGAAGAGGTCAGTCTGTTCGGTTTGAGGTATCTCAGACATACTGCACATAGCGAAACCAACCCTACAATTCAAACCAACCTACAATTTGCCCATGGCGCGAAAAAAGTCAACGTTGCAACGACATTTACACAAAGAAGTTTATTAACTATGGACGTGAGTGGTGATACTGCGCAGTGAACCGACTATAGTTTGAATTTTGCTGTGGGTGTGCCAAAGCCACATTTTCATTTCCAAATCCCGCGCTAGTTCTTTGCTCGTTTAAATGCCCTCTACCGGAGTCTGGAGTTGCGTAAATTTGAGGCAACTCGTCGGGAGGGTAAAACAGCGAAGTCATTTGCGAGTGTTGATTCCCCTTTGTGATAGTTTGCTCCACAAGGTCGTTGTAAATTTTTATATTTTGATTCAACAGATCATTGAGGGCCTTGAGTTCATATTTTCGGGTGTTGTGATTCTCGATCATTTTAGCTGCAACAGGCTTCATATGAATAATGTTGTTGTATAGTTCAGTGACCTCTTCTTCCGAAATACACCCCCAATCTGATGAGAGTAAGGAGAACAACTTATCGACTTCCTTCAGCTCGACCTCGATCAACATTTTTTCCATCTTTCTTTCCCTTGACAATTCTTCGGGGGATTTCGCTACGACAGGCGTAACGTAATTAAGTGGAAAAATACCAATTTTCCCATCAGGTAAAAAACCTCTCCACCAGTCTTTGTAGACAGATTCAATTACATGAATAATATCACCTCGGCGGAAAGATAATTCATCAGGCTCATACGAAATCAAGTCATAAAGAGCGCAAACTTTTTTAACATTGGCAATAGTTGCTGTATCAGTTTTGACGTCTTGCAGCACGTCATAATTTAATCCACTGGAATTCGAGTTCGACGTTGCCGATTTGTCAGGTGTGTCATTTGTAAGTTGAGTGGTAGGAAGCGGTTTCAAATTTAGATACGACTTTCTCACGTTCTGCTCACGTTCAAATTCTTGAGCAGATAGTTTAAGAGCCCTTTCAAATTCCAGATCTTCTTTTTTTTTATCTTGTTCAGTGAGCGTAAATTTGGCAGGAATATCTGGTGTCACTTTGATATATTTCTTGAACTTTTTGTGAACAATATCATGGGCGTCGTGGATAGCCCTTAATGATGGGTCTCCTTTCAATGAATCATGCAACTGCTCGATAACTTCAACTATACGAAATTTCAACTCTTTGTGCATTCTCTTATCAGCTAGCTTTTCAAGTAGATTTTCTTTTAAAAAACTCAGAGAGGCTATTTCTTGCTGCATTCGGGATCCACAGTTTTCAGCAGCAGCTAGTATTAGCGTCAATGTACGAAGAAGTACATTTGCATCTTTCTTGGATAGTCTCGCCTTCAAAATCTTTATCGCCGACTTCGTATTTGATTCTGGATCTTTTGATATCAAGTCACAAGTATCTAAAATATATTGCCAATTATCAGCAGTCAAGTTCTCATTGGTAGCTTTTTGTATCGACACCTCTAGCTCACTCATATTGTCGAGGGGTGACGCTTCAGGTTAACATGTAAGTTGTGGGGGTGACCCTCAGAAGTAATACCTGTATATAGAACAAAAGACACTTTCATCAGAAACCGATCAACCTTGCTACTCAGAGATCACAGATGAAGACGCTTTTCAAAGTATTTAGCCAGGGGCTTTCTGATTTATGAAAATCCGAAGACATACACCCTTTGGGCGCTTTCAGCTACCAGTGTTCAAACTCCGTACACCAAGAGCTTCGCAAAAGTGATTTTTCTTGCTGAGCATTTCTAAGTGAACGCCATGAGCAGATTGACACCTCATACCGACCAGAATCGACGCAGGGGATCTTCCGTTGGTCAAATCAATTTGGGAGATACAGCCGGCTCCAGCTTCTCAACAATGAGATTGAGCCCCTCCCAGAGACAAAAGCTGAGAACGAGAATTCAAGAGTTGAGTAAAGAGTCCAAAAGTGATAGTGCTATCTTAAAAAAAATGCATATTGCTTTTAAGGAGCTCACCTTCAGGCATACATGGGTTAAGCCCATGATAATTTTGACTTCTTCCCTTGGAATCTATTTAGGAAGTGCATCGGGCTCAGCCGTTCACGAATTTTTGGAAAGATTGATTTGCGTGTCTTACCCTATTGATGGCACGGACCAATACGGAAAAGGTGTCAATGATTTCCTATTCGTGGCTTACTATGCTTTATTTTTCACTTTCCTTCGAGAGTTTTTGATGTGCTGCTTCTTCCGTCCTGCCGCTCATTTCTGTGGCGTGAAAAAGCCTGCAAAAGTTTCGAGATTTATGGAACAAGCTTATTCAATGTTTTATTATGGCTTGTCAGGACCATTTGGTCTTTGGGTTATGTCAAGGACGTCCTTGTGGTTTTTTGATACTACTGCTTTTTACGTCAATTATCCTCACAAAACTCATGATTGGTATTTTAAGGTTTATTACCTTGGGCAAGCAGCATTTTGGGTCCAACAATCCGTTGTACTTGTTTTGCAACTCGAAAAACCAAGAAAAGACTTTTATGAACTTATCTTGCATCATATCGTCACCATTGCATTGATTTGGTTATCTTATAGATTTCATTTCACATGGATGGGATTAGCTGTTTACGTCACAATGGATGTGTCAGACTTCTTCTTGGCGACTTCGAAAACTTTGAATTATTGCGACTCAGCATTGGCTGGTCCATTCTTTTTATTCTTTGTTGGGGTCTGGATCTATTTGAGACACTACATAAACTTAAGGATTTTGTGGTCCGTTTTGACGGAGTTCAGATCAATCGGTGAGTGGGAATTGAACTGGGTTACCCAGCAATACAAGTGTTGGATATCGCAACCAATCGTCTTCGGCTTGTTGTTCGCATTACAGATACTAAATGCCTATTGGCTTTTCTTGATCATAAGGATTCTCTATCGTTATATCGTGGGGGGCGTGGCTGCTGATGAGAGAAGTGATGATGAAGATGAAGTGGAAGTCTCAAATCCAGAGGCTGGATCCAAAAAGGAAGACTAGAATGTCAGTATATAGACAATGATTTGTCGATTAAGATCAATAGTTGGTTACAAACTATAAACTCTATGTACAGAATAGCCCGATCTTTCGTAACCTCAAAGGCTGGCCTTGTAGCTCGCATAGGTCTCATGTCTTTTCTTGATACCCTCACTTGCAGCTCTCGACAAAACTCCCAAAATCAAAGAAGTTGCCCTCATGGAATCATCGTTACATGGAATTGGATATGTCAACAATGAAGGTTCCATATTGGTATCACACAAGCCGATAGTAGGTATTCTCAGTTTGATAGACTCCCCGATACAATTTCTATTTTCCACGGGGTTCAACAAAACTATGAGATCTGGCTTGATAAGAGACTCGTTACTTTTCGCGTCGAAATTTCCAGTTGGTTCGTCGGCATGGTTGACTTCAATTGTTTGATTCCCACCAATTTGCTTTGAAACCTCAGTGAAATTTGTGATTGTACCTGGAACCCATCTGTGGCTGACATAATACCCATTACTTCTGACTGCTGCTTGTTGTAATGCTCTCTGTTGCTCAGGTTGTCTGGTTGTTCCCACGTAAAGAATAATACCACCCTTCAATGCCACATTTTCGATGACTTTTGCTGCTCTTCTTAATGCAGAGATGGTTTCATTTAAATCAATCAAGTGTATGCCCTGATATTCACCATAAATGAAAGGTTGGGTAGATGGCCTCCACAGGGCTCTTGCGTGCCCCAAATGACATCCAGCAGCTAAGAGGGTAGCAACATCAACGTCGGAGAAATTTAAAGGCTTTTCAACGTCATCAGCAGGGACATAAATTTCAGAAACATCGCTACCGAGTAATCCAGAATGGTTCACATGAGCCATATGTCTCAAGAATAGTTCCTGGTCAGAAAAGCCCTTGTAGTCTGGGGTTGGCTTCAAGTTTGGATAGCGGTTAAGAAACTCGCTATTGGTCGTGGATTTGATTTTTTGTGAGAGAACTTGGTCTTGTTTGTCGACGACGGCATTTTCTTGCTTGCTTGCGTTGTCAATCCATGGTCTTCCAACTGCTTCTTTGAGAGGCAACTTCATGTTTTGAAACAAGAAAAGTTCAATCTGCTCATCTAATTGTCGAGTTTTTTCTTGTGGTAAGGAGTCCAACTGCTCTTGCAAAGACTTGAGTCTATCGGCGATCGAGTTGGCAGGGGATGAGTTGAGTTCAAAAATTTGCTTTCTTGTCTTTTCTTTCAATTCACGCAAAGCTTTTTCTCTAACTATTGCCTCTTCTTCCTTTGCAAGTGCTTCAGCTAAAGCCTTTTCTCTTTGTTGCGTTGATGCCTCGGGATCTAGACCGGTAGGGCGAAGCCGCTCCTCAGCTAACGTCGAGCTCAATCGGGAATTGAAAGGAAAAGAGATCGGGACTCTTCTGAATGTGGGTCCGAATTTAAGCATATGTGCAATATACTTGGACTTCAGATGTCAGATATTTTCAGTATTTTTTCTATGTTCGCACACGACCTCAAACCATAATAATTAGGCAACTTATAAATTTATGGACAAGTCTCCTGCGAGCGAATTGGTGTTATTTATAGATGAAATTCTTAAGAAAACAAACTTTCCTTCTGTCCCAGTAACTTTAATCTTTTCAGATCCTGAGACCAAAATTTTGTTTACAAGAATCGCTCTTCATCAGTTGTCAATTTCATGTATCAACCATCTTCAGAATTTAAAGATTCTTCAATTGAATAACTACAACGAGATAACTCGATTTTTGAAGGAGGTATTCTCTGAATACAGTGGCTCTCCAGCTGTTTACGGTTTTTGCGATTTAAGCGCTGTCATTCATCGCTCGTCAGCCTCAAATAGAGTGCTTACGTATTTACTAGGGAGATTGACGCTATTGCAGAATATAAAAGTTCACGTGAAAGATGTTCATAACGTTAAACAGGCCTCCACAGAGACATCTAGAAATACCGCAGACTATTGGCAAAGATACAATTGACTTATGAAGAAATCACTTGACCTCCTCGGCTTCCTCTGTTTCCTTCGCTTCCTCTGCTTCTTCAGGCTCATTCTGTCCCAACTGACTTGCAAGGGAACTCAAGTCACCATTTGAACCACTGTTGGCAAGAAGCTGGGAAATATCAAAATTGCCAGCTCCGCCTTGCCCGCCCATCATGCTTGCCATATCGCCCATTCCAGGCATGCCACCAGCGCCGCCCATCATGCTTGCCATATCGCCCATTCCAGGCATGCCACCAGCGCCGCCCATCATATTGGCCATGTCATCGTCCTCAACTTCATCTTGCTCATCTTCATCGACCCATTTATCGAAATCAGTCTTGATGTAATGTAACTTCAACTTTTCTTTCAAGAGTCTTGGCCAGAATTCAGCTTGGGCCTTCTTTTTCTGTAAAACGAAAGTGATGCTGTTTCCAGAGTCACGTCTACGCGACTTCTCGGGGTCAATCTCGTCGTAAAAATCCAAATTTAACTCGTATTTGGTGGCTCCATCAGCTGACTCGGCGGTAAACTTTAAAGACAGACTGTTCAAGTCAAGTTTAACATTCGCAGGATCAAGCACTTGAATGGTGAGAAAGATAACATTTTTGCTTTCGTCAGATTCATCAGAACGTTGTGCCCATAAGACAGTAGGATGCGTAGCCATTTTTTAAGAAGGTGGTAGAGACTGGATGCTGCGGAAGAGCTTCTGTTTTGTAACTGAGTGACCTTTCCAGAATCTTCGATCACGTGATAAACAAAACTTCGATTGATTTTCGATCTGGTGGCTTTTAAGTCAATCTACGATTCATAACCCCTACACTTTCAAATTCGTTTCGATTAGATTTTTTTGTAGACAACTCGGTTAGATTACATACTCTCCCTACTTGAGTTATGATTGCTCACGTGGTGTGTCCATAAAGTCTGTATGCAGTCTGTCCACGTTTGCGGACTACGATAAGGGACACCACTCACAACCGCAAGTGATACAATGTTAACCCAGCTACCTGTCGAAATACAGGTAAGGCTACTCAAATTATCACCAGGGAGCTCCCTCAAATTCACCAACTCATACTTTTACCAGCTATACAATGAGCTTTTTTTCGACAAGTTGACCAGGACCTTTGGAGAGGACGTTACACTCATCGTTCACAAAGTCTATCCATGGTTGCGCACATACATTAAGTCCTTGGATTCTTTCCGATATGAGTCAAGAAACGTGATTGCTTCCAGATTGAAGCTCAAAGATATAACGTGTGTCGAATCAGCAACCCTAGCGAGTGTTTTGGACGCAAAATATATCAAAGATTCTTGGAAGTATATCTATTCTTTGTTTAAAAACAAGAGGCTATTTGCTGAATATAATGATTACAAGATTGATGAGCCTACGAACTATGTATACGATCATTATGTGGAGATTAACAGAACTTATTTGCTCTCATATCAAAAATCGATATGGTTAGCTCCAGGCAAATACAACTTAAACATTGGCCTAGTCATTAAACACGGGAACGGTTTAGGAACCACAAAGTTTGAAATTAAGCATCAAATGCCAGACGGCGAACATCGAACTTTGACTTTCTACCCACCCACAAATATTAAAGAAATCCTTCCAAAAAATCAATTTTGTTTCTTGAAAATTGCCGAGTTTGAATTGCCTCCAATAGATTCCAGTCGATCACACAATGAATTAAAGCACAAACGGCTACATCAAGTGCAGATCGTAATGGAAGAGATCGGGCTTTATTTGAAGTCTGGCTTTAGTATCTATTTCATTGATATCTCCCTGCCCTCCATGATATTTAATGACTACGATTTACTATACTACTCTTGCGTGGAAACCAATTACAAGTTATACATCAACTTGCCCCTCAAAAACTTATATAAAGCACTCGACTATGTTCAAAGTGGAGCAGATCCAAATTTCGGTACTGACTATGGCTCCGGTGACCCACATAAGATTCACTCAGAGTATGACTTCAATTTTGACTTTGATAGTGATCTGACCTTCCTGGATCCTGACACCCAACTACTCGCCTATGCAGGATTCTTTTTCAATAACTCCACTAACAAGAGACACTTTAAATTCAACACGGTGTATCAAAAGCGACAGTTTATCAACAAATTTGGTGATTTTGACAAAGAGGGGAAGAACGGGACTTTTTGTGAATATGACAAGCAAGGTTTGAAATGGCGGATACCGATTTTAGGGGAATTATGAACTCCTGCCAGGCGACAGTCCATATTATGTTGCAAAAATTTCACTCAAACATCACATATTACCTTGTAAACCATCTAAATATAACTCATAAGTCACACTATATATCAAAAAAGTAACAGTATCCGGAATGACAAGCATAGGACTGGTGAATGGCAAACATACGCCTGATGGCGCTGCACTAACCTACACTTTATAATTGAAATTAAATATTGCAAGCATTACCATAAGGGAGGAAATCCTATAATAACCATTTAAGGAATCTACGTATAAGAAATATAAGAAAAGTTTTAAATCTTACTAAATCTCTTCTTAAGGCAAAATCACAAGTTTGGTGATTCGGTTAAGAGCAAAATAGGGCACCGACTAACAAACTTCCGTAAACCAGTGAGGCAACTCTTTCATTTATATTGAACCCGAAGATTCTCCGTCATAGATTGATGGTAGTTACACCTGAAAATTACGCACATTTTAATCTTAGATGCAATATCTGCTAAGATTTTCAACTAAACCGTGAAACCACCGTAAAAAATTTCGAATGACCGCTCTTCGAGTATTTTTATAAAAGAGTGCTAATGACAAAGAAGTCAATACTATAGCAACTCACCAACAGAAAGTCAAACTCTTATCGAGGATAATTTCTCATACCCTTGCATTTAGCAAGGCATCGACTACATCGTAATCTCCCTGGATGGCTTCTTTAAGACTTGAAGAAGGTCTATGAACGAAAATGATAGATACCATCAACATCTGATAACAATCGTGATCTTGAATATGTTATGATCCGTTTTCTATTTACCTTTAAACCCAGAAACATATAACTTATTAGAAATTCCGCAATTCAAGGTTCGACCTCCATTCTCACTCAAAACTAACAATTAACTCATGTCATCTGCTATTCTCATAACATATAATACAGAAGATTAAACAATCAACATCCTTTCTACATGCTTCAAGTCTAATATACAAAGGTCAACTACGCTAGTGAGATTCGAAACCCAAAACCTGGATAATGTCAGTAAAGAGATGAAGATAAATTGCGGTATGCGTTGATTGTCTTGCAAGTTGACTGCTAAAACCTGATTTGCAACAGGTTTATTAAATCTAGTAGGGCGTGTTTTTACTTTAAATATCCTTTAGGCATTTGGGAATTAAATCAATATGATGCCGAATATCATTGCTTAAATATTAAAAGCAAATCGTATACTTATGATGACGACCTACCAAAAGAAAGCGGAAGCAGCGATGATGAATATTGATGAAAGCTTAAAATACTTACAAGAACATAAAGAATCTGCGTATTCTAAACCTTTAAACAGGTCACAAGCTCACATGATATACATTTGCATAGTAAATGGTATAGATTAGTTCGTGAAATACACCTTCATTAATCAAATTTGATGTCACAGAGCAAAAACTCTCAAAAGTAATTCAAAGATATGGGTTTTCTAAAACGTGATATTGAAACTCAAGAGAATATGCAAACTGCAAATATCTTTTGGATGTTTCTTGAGGTTGGCAAAAATGCCTACGCGTATGTTTAAGCTAAAAGCTAAAACATTGTGTACTTTAACATGTTCTTTTTTGATTCCCAAATACCGAAGCACATTCTGCGTTTTGTTCCAGTATATGTCAAGCCGCTAAGTTTTGCGGCAATCCATTTTGACTCCATACCATCCAATTTTTCTACATTATTCAAAATTTGAAAGTCTATGCTGAACTCTTATTTCTTCCAAGATTTTAGTGAATATTATGTGTGCGTTTGGGCACTTTAGAGTTTACCCGAATCTTTAGCATAATATAATCCTAATTCATGCTTCGAGGTCAAATGGTAAGAAGTGTATGTTTTGAAATTAGTTTCAAATCTATTACCGGTCATTAGAGATCATTGATGTTTGCCCACCATTAAACAAAGGTATTCCAAAACAAGGTAATATGTCACTAAACGTACGTATATATTTGATTCATATTAATATAAAATCTGTGTTTTGAAGCGAAGTATCACCGGACCTTTCGATGCTAAACATTTATTTTTCATCTCACGAAATCTCATGAACCAGGTCTGAAATAGTCTTGGAATATCAAATTTCGGAACTCTACAATCCAAATTCTCAGATTTGTGTATTTTCCATGTGGACGTTAAAGATCTCTCGCACTGGGTGCGGCGAATTAAGATTTTGATAAGTTGTCTAGATGTTAGCCTAGATATGAATCCAAAGTACCAAAAAAGCTGACGTTAAAAAAATCATTTGAGTGTGTGTTGTGTTTTCATTTTTGTAGCTAGAATTATTTATCGGAATGCCTGCAGCGAATGCAAGGAATTATGTATTTCCTAACGCCGTTCAAATAAGTTCGGAGACATAGTCATGATAGAATTGAATGTCAGCTTTGTCAACATAGTCAGTTTTGAACCCGGTTGCATTTGAATACAAACCGAAGTCAACATCAGATGTTTCGACCTTTCTTCTGGAGGCTAGGTAAACGGATGCTGAGCAAGGTGTATCTGCTACTTGAATCTGGGCTTGGTATAAACTCAAATCAACATCACTCACAGTAAAGCCAGCTTCACTCTCACTCGCCATAGTGTTTGCGGGATTGTCATCTTTCGAGTCGTTATCATCTGTCCATCTATCACTTTTGAAGCCTGCGAGCTGGCCCAACCTGGATTGCAAGAATAATTTCAAAGCCTTCGAATTATTTCCACTATGACTCTCACCCTTTGTGGGAGAACTTGTCATAGATTCATCAAGCTCGGAACCACAGTTTCCAATCTCATTCTGTTCTTTTGAGCCACTTTTTTCGTCGCTAGATAGCATAGTCGTATCAAATTGCTCGCCACTGTCTCCATTAATCTCTTTTTTGAAGAAAGGTTTCCTGCTCTCAAAAGGGCTGTAGTCAAATTTTTTTGCAATCATACTGGAATTTGAAGGAAAATAACGCACATTCGAGTTCATGCTAAACTGAAATAGCTCTATGAAAGATTGGAAATTTCGTGAGCCATAGCATTCATTAAACCAAAATTCGTTAGTTTCTTGCGGCTCTGTGCGTCTGAGCACTACCGAATGCAGCTCTTGATTCATCTCTTCCTCCCGTGACTTCAAATAATTCACATTAAACCAAATTTGATAACTTGTTTTTGTGTAAAATTTTTGCCTTGTATTCTGATTGTGGAGATAATAATCGTTTTGCATTTCCCACAATTTCAATTTATTTGGATCATAGACATAATTCCCGAGGAACAAGTTGATTGCTTCTTGGCGTATCGAATCCATAAATGAGTTTGAATATATTCGCTTGATGCTGTTTAGCATATCTCTGGTGTGAGATGACCACTGATTAATTCTTCGGTACGAATCCATGGTATTCACTAGATTCGAACCGCCATATTGTACGGCTATAGTATCTCCGTGATCATGAAATATCTCCGTGAGGATATTTATCAAATCAGAATCATAATCCAAATCCGTCAACAGAGAAATGAAACCAAGGCTTTGCAATTGTTGCGATAATGCCTCTTTGCATATGATAAATTGAGCTGCATTAGTACGATCTAAGCAGTCGATGCAATTCGTCCTGACAACCCCTCTTTGTATCTTTGTGGACAGAATACTGTGGCCGTTATGAAAAAACCCTGTTTTAAGAATCGCTTCCTTTGCTATATCTTGCAAAGGCGAAATAACATCTAAATTTTTTTTAGAATGTTTGGACATGTCAAAAGACCGGTAGATTAAAGTCTTGTTGACAGGCAAAAACTGATTCAAATATTTGACGCAATTTTCGAAATGACCATTCAATTTCAGTTCTCGGGGCTGTTTTTCCTTGGTTTTAATCAAATTCAAAATCATAATAGGCTGCCCATATCTTTGGAATAGATTGTTAAAATGCATGGCCGAGCTTTGATAAAATGGGTCTGACAAATTAATCTCAATAGGTGGCTTGGGTAGTCTGTTTAAATCTTGCGTCCAGTAGAGAGGTATGGACCCCCGGTGCTGAACAAAACTCGTAAACCTTGAATTTTTGTAGAGGCCATGTTTGGGGTCATGAAATGACGAAGTCAACATGTCAGAAACGATTTGCTCAGTTTCCACTTCATTTGCCACATTTCCACTATCATTCACCCCTCTTTTCAAAAACCTTGCCCCGGCGAAATGGTGAGATCTGCGAGCAATGATAGTGATGTAAATTTTCCGACCATAAATCGAAATGTTTGCCTGGTCAACAAATCCATGGATAATGGGTTGAAACCAGTCGAAGGAAGCAAAGTCATTCTGGTCGAGAGTTGGCTTTAGGAGTAAATTATTCCAGATAAATCGCTCGTTCACTTCTGTGCCTCCTATGATGCGTTTTTCATTGGAGACTCTATGCTTTGAGGTATCTGTTCTTAGTCTTAGAATGTTAGTTTGGAGTGAGTTGGTAATGTCATACGTATAGCTGAAGTAAAATGTTTTTCCCAAATCCAAGTACTTGAAAATAGATAGTAATCTGTCTTCATCGCTATATTTCTCCGGTCGTCTGTAATTAAATTCAAGAGGTATGAGTTTTGTTTCATCGACATGGTAAATAAAGTGCCCACCTAAAACAGATACCTGACTGCATTTCGTGATTACAGATAAATAGTAGCCCCTAGTAAACTTGATAAAACCGAGAAGACCATATGCTTTTGTGACTCTGTGTATTCCTCCTTCGATTGAGTCGTTAAGTCCATCTAGTAACTCAGCCATGTCTTTGCGTGTGTAAAAGAAGCTCTTATCCTCGAGTAAAGTAAGGGCGAAATCAGTTTCGACCTCGGATGAAATCTCCACTATCCTAAAAAGGCTTTCCTTGGCATTGCTACCCACAATGTACATCGTGTTGCGAGAATTATAAATGGTGAATTTCTGGAGTATAATTCTTTTGTTGCTTGTCTCTGGTCCGCCCTGAACACTGATCGTATCAGGGTTGGTCTGAAGGCTCTCGTCGGCATTATTTGAGTTAGGGGCTTCAGAATCACGCAAGGAAGAGCCATTCCCTGTTTTTATGCTATACATCAAGTTATTAAATGCGTTCTGCTCTTGATCTCTACTCCGCAATGCGATATCAATCGTCATTTATTCCTGTATATTGATCACGAAGTCGCAATGGGCTAAAATCTCAAATCATCATCTAATCTTCTTCTAGTCGTGGCTCGCCTCTTAGAACCATTAAAATCGTCGACCTCTCTTCTCATATTTTCTCTTTTAAGTCGTCTGGAGCTTCTTTCTCTTTCGATTTCTCTTTTTTCGATTTCCCAAGGACTTAATATTTCAATGAATGGCTCCCAAACAGCATTGCCATTGTGGATACTACTGTCAGTCCGTATGCGAATATTTTTCTCGAAAATGAGACCGGCCAACTGTTGATATTTGTGGAGATCGTGATTGTATGACCCATCAGCGATTTCTTTCTTCAATCTCAAAATCATTTCATGGAGACTATGCGCGATAGCCGGTTTAAACTCTAAGCTCAACCCCATATCTGAGACGACAATCTCTGCGAAATCCTCTGGTGTTATATCGGTTTGCTTGAGATCCCACTCAAATTTATCCGCGTATAATTTCTTGTCCAAGTTGACTGACAAATCGACAATCACGTGAAATTCACTGGCAGTAGGTAACTGCAAACTAGTCACAAAATTGTAGTCCTCAATTTGCTTATTGATGGAGTCGACAATCTCCAGATGAGCCAGTTGGGGAAGTTCTAATTCACCACAGAGTAGGCCAGCAAAGCTTTCTGGAGACACGAGTGTCTCCCCTATATTCCACATGAAAAAATCAACCAACTTTGATGTGCCTCCGTTGTATTCAATATTCAACTTAATTGGGATAAGGATGTCTGTGTTAGCAATGAGAGACAAATTTGCATCGCTCTCACTTTCAGTCGCACGGAAAGTTCTCGCTGGTTTCAACAAGTGTTTTTGGACAGCAGTTGAATTACTAGTATTTGCTATCGAGAATGGGGCGGTTTGATTGGCTTCCTCCTCGTAGTCGAAGTCTTCGTTCACATTATCAAATTCGGCATAATTTATCTGTTGAGCATTCCTCTTGGCAGACCTCTCCTGAGGAACATTGGTTAATATGAGAGCATTTTCCAGATCCTTGCTTAATCTGGAGGTGAGGCCAGTACTAAGAGCTTGTGGATTAAAAGCATGATTTTGATACCTCAAAGACATTGTGTATGTCCAAGTTGATAAACATGCGTCTCAATTTCGCGTCGTCACTAGACAGGTATACGCACGACTAACCTTACTTCTCCTACCACACATGAACAGTCAACTCATACTAGACAAACTTCTGGATGAGTCCACTTTTGATTCTGTCATGTCTCCTGAAAGGTTTGCAAAAGAGTTCAAGCAGGCTCTAAAACCTGATTTAGCAGAGAAAGTATATCAGTTAATTTCAAAACAACGTGCAATTGCAATCACAAATGCTAAATCAAATATCACCACCTGCTTCCGTACATTGGAGCAATCGGGAAAAGAGGAAATTGAGACCTTCGAGATTCCTGTTGCTACTCTTATCGATGACTTATCAAAAATTGTTGACTTGGGGAAAATCCGTCTTGAATCTATAAAACAAAAGACGGGTGATGATCTTGAAAAATTGAACCACAGCCTTATAGAAACACACATATATGTTACACAATTGAAAGCCTCCGGCTCTGACTTTGACGCAACTTCTGATTTCACCAAGTGCATGAACTTGTTGAAGGAGAGCTAGGGACATACTTCGGTGGCCCATTTCAATTCCTCAACGCTCTCTGGCCCTACCCATCTCCAGATATCAAATGTCCAGTTGAGGTCATTTCTGTCCCCAATGAAATGCGAACTCTCTATCGCCCCAAGGGGATGCTTCCAGATATAAACTAGCTGCCCGACTCGCGAATGCACGAGAGCCATCGCACACATAGTGCAAGGTTCGTGGGTAGTATAGACCATAAGGTTATGACACAAATAACCTTGATTAGAATGGCACTTCGATTTATTCTTTGCAGCTAATTCTGTTTCAGCTACCCCTGTAATTCCACACATTATGCTGTGCCGCAAAATGTGTTCATGACTCTTGTCATATACGACCTGTAGAATCTTGATGAAATCTCGCTCAATATCTTTTTCAGCTATAATTGTAACAACACGCTCACTTTCTTTGGCTTTTCGAATAAGTAGAGCAATGATTTCACGTTCAGCTTCCATATTGAATGTAGCTGTGACAAGTTGTTGATGATTAGGGTTCCCCTTCCATGAAAGCGGCCAGTACTGACTGCCCCACTCCAAAGCAATCTCTTTCGTGTGGGGGAGCTCGGAGGGTATCTGATGTTTCCGTAAATTATCCACATTATTGAGTTCAGCATCAAACTCCTCTAAAAGCCCCAAGATGTATTGTTTGTCATCTGTCGCATATACAGAACATAAGACTGCCGATATGAAGGTTTGGCCATCAGCTGACGTCTTTTTGAATCTTTTGATGTGACTGAGATCAGATTTATCAAGCGGCTTCAAAAATTTTTCTATGAAATTAACTATGGCTTTCGTTTGCTGAGGAAGAATGTCACAGACCCATACTTCTATTGTCGCCGGCACATTTCTGGTAGCCTGGTGGTTAGAGCGTTTGACCTGTTTGAGGCAATCACCAATCGTCGAGTTTTGTAAATCATATCCTTCTGGTACTTTCAATTTCCCCATACTTAGATTCCATTATATTGTCTTGTCTCTTTGATTTTTCGCGTTAAATACAAACGCTCACACATCATGATACCTATTAGACGAGTTTTATCACAATTGAATATACCCTTGACAATCAACAGTAAGAACATACAAGACGAGGAACTAGGTGATACTACATTTGAAGCTTTTTTAAGGCTAACAAGAGTTAAGCTTCGGAAAAACCCATTTCCGATTGCTGATTCAATTTACCTAGAAAGGGATGCATTTTCATATGTGGAGTTTATCGAGAACTTCTTCAACAGGACAAATTCGGTAACAGAATCCAGTCAAAATAATACAGGCGAGACCAGTTTCCTTTGCAACAAACTTAGCCACCATCACTGGGAAACTTTATGCTTGTGTATCGGACCTCAAAACTTTATGAGATTACTCTGTGCTCTGTCTTGTTTCAAACTAATGGACCAATGCTACCTATTTCTACCTTCACCAAATTCGTGGAAACAAGCATCGAGATCAGATAAATCTATGGTGAGAAACATGAAAATGTATTATCAATGGCGCCCCTTATTTCAGCAGACCCGCCTTATAACTTTAGATAGCCGGGAACTCCTATGCACCATTTTGGAATACAAAACTGAGCCCCGAAACATACCAAAAAAGTACAGAAAATTTCAGAAACTTATACAAGAGATTTGTCAAAATGAAGCCAAGCTAGACTACTCACTCATTTTAAATAATGTCTTAACAAAAAAGGGGTTCAAAGAGAGAACAGTCGACAATAATTTCGACATGTGTACACCTTTTAAAGAAGTGCTTGAGTTTGTAATCTTGATTACGAACAAAATTTTTCCCCCCAACTCCTTTGGCTGCAAAAAGAACCGGAACCTAGTGAAAAATTCACTTATCGAGATTTTGGGGAAGCCAAAGAATGACTTAATAAACATAGGATCTCTTGTGTGTCGGATGAAACTCACGTCTATCCTGTGGTTGGGAAAATCTGACCAAATGAGTTCGTTGCAGGATCTGGCAATGAGGCGAAATACGATGCAAAAATTTATGACCTGGGTTTGCTCTTGCTTCTTGACAGGCGCTGTGAACAAATTTTGGTATGTTACCGAAAATTCAAATGAATTAATCACAGGTGGTATCGGAGCCTCTTTTTTTTTGCACAGTGCATGGCGGGGTTTGACAAGCTCTTGGTTATCCGAGTACTGCGAAAAGTATTTGCACGAGATTTCTGAAGATGATAAATTCGAGAACCACCTAGACCGTATAAATCTAGGAATATTAAGATTGTTGCCAAAAAAAAAAGACTTCAGGCCTTTATGTGTATCGTCGAAGAGAATCAGCTGTGTCGCTGAAGCCAAAAAGCTTGATGACTTCAAGGCAAAACGTGAATTCAGACGTCATGACAGCAATTATATCCGCCCAATCCGTCAAATCTTGAAATCTCAACAAGAAAAGACTTCTAATGCTTTCCCCATAGTATACCCAAGATGTTATTCAGTGGCAGAAGTGGGGGAAAACTTGAAATTATTCAAAGAAAGACTACTCATTCACAATGGCAGGAAACTACCCCCCTTGTTCGGGGTTCAATTTGACATGAAGCATTGTTATGATAACCTCAATCAGGCCAAAATCATTAATTGCATTGAGGCATTATTCCAAAATGAAAACAACGAGGATGAATTCATCGCGAAGATGTATCACCTGTTTCACTCAGAAACTGAAGAGACTTCGAATTACAAAAAAAGACGCCTCTCGATCAAACAACGAAGCAATGTGGAGGAGCTTGATTTTTACAAATACAAACCCGAGAAACTCAAAGCAAAAGAAGGGTTTGTTGAACAAACAGAAATTTTTAGGTTTTCAAAGGATGATGTGCTTGACATTGTAAGGAATCAAGTACTTCAGTCAGTAATAAAAGTTCCCCAATTGGGAGACAGGTATTTCAAGAGAAGTATCGGAGTTTTTCAGGGACTCCCATTACTGGAGACATTTTGTGACATTGTTTACAACGCCCTTGTTGATAATGTTCTCACAATAAAAGAGGCGAGCTCCGGACAGGCCTTGTTCTTGAGATTAGCAGATGATTTTTTATTTATTTCGAGCGAAGAAAGTCTTTGCAAAATAATCTTGGAAAGGGCGAAATCGCTTGAAGCTCGAAATTATGGCGCTTTCGTGAATGAGGATAAGCTTTATTGGTTTTCTTCGGAGGAAGTTGATAGATCAACTTCTTGTTTCTTAGGCCTTCAAATAGGTCTCCGGGATTTGAGCATCTGCAGGACAGGCTCTAAAAGAGTGACATTATCAAATAAAATGAAAAGGTCTTTCGAAGCAACTTTAAAGTACCTCGACTGGAGATTCAAGCTCAGACTATCGGACTTTATTCTTGATTTGTATTTGCTGAATCCTGAAACCATTGTCAAGAATATCAAGGATACCATTACACCAATAGTTGACACCGCTATGGCTCGATTCCGTGCTGAAAATTATGCCCTAGAGAAGATTGGAGAATTAGAAAGTTTTCTTTGTGGATTGGTAATTACGGTTGTCCAATCATTTAAGAAAGTCAATGGCGCCTCTGCATTTGTTGACACTATTCGTGATAGGACTTGGGATGTTATTGCCTCACGAACAGCCAAAGGGGGATTTATATTGAAATCAGTTCGATCTCTTCTCTGAGATGAGTCTCTATACTATACCAAAAGAGCTCTTGAGGTTCTCGGTATCTTTGAGTTGTCTTTTTTTTTCAAGTTCCTCGATTCCCCCAGATTTCTTTAGTTTATTATCACCCACAAATTCACCGAGTTCTTCTTGGAATGGCGATATTTCTATATTATGCCTTTCCTTCTCCCTCGCTCTTTCAGCTCTAGCGATAGCGTCCAATCGCGAATCATGATCTGGAACAAGGATGGCGACTTCTTGAAGGACGGCGTCTCTCACATTGAGTATGCTTTCGCCTGGTTCTGTTCCGTTAATCCTGTTCGAAAATGCAGGCTTCCGCACATTTTGTTTGCTTTGTTCTAAGCTGCATCTTTCAATGAGATCGAAAGTCTCTTGAATTTTCTTTATATCTTCGTCCAAGTCACGAGTCAAATCGTCCTGTAGATTGAAAAATTGTTGCTCCTCGCAAACTTTGTCAAGCTCTGATTCCCACACTTTCTTCCATGTCGGTTTTCCCTCTTTTATGTAATTAGAAAGACTATCGAGTAAAGATTTTGCCTCTTGAATTTCTTTGCATGTGGATTTGAGTTGCTTGGGTCCCAATCTCACACCTCTTTGGGCCACATCTTTTCGGAGTGCCTCCATCATATCTTGCAAATCATCAACTCTAGTTAGCAATGAGTCAGAATCCTCCGAAAGTTTTGCGTAGCTCTCATCCATAAAGGTTCTATTGGAACCTGATGAACTCTCCTCTAGACACTTTTCCTTCAAGGCGCGTAATTCCGACATGAAGCTATTCATAGATTCTTTGATCGTTTGATTGCGAGAAAGCTGGGCCAGTTTCAATAATTCAACCTCATTGTGTAAGGATTGTACTTTCTTCAAATGACTCAAATTTTTAGCTTTGACTCCTGCTGATGAGTCTCCAGTGTTTGGGGCAGCTTCCACATTAGAAGAGAAAGATTTTGCAGAGATTGATTCCCCTAATTGGGATATAATCTTTGTAACTGCTGATTCAATCTTTGATTCTAGACTCTCGACTTTGCTTTCCAACAGTTTGAGCTTCTCGGTATTGACATCAACGGTGAATTCTTTGAGTAATAGAAGTGAGCCGTGTTTAATTTCAGTCTCGATTGAAGATTCTTCTAATTCAAAAGAGATACCCAGTTGAGAGTCCATGATGTAAATTTCGGGAAATGTGGAACTTCCAGGAGAGTAGGCGAATTTCTCCACAAATAGTAGTCTTAAAGTCGCCAAAGATAACGGTGACTCGACATAAACCTTCTTCGTTTGCTCTTCAATGCGCAAAAAGATATAAAAGGCATCTTTGCTCGAGAAATCAGCCACTTTTTTAGTCTCTGGAATACTATCCACTGAGCCTTTAGAGTCCATGGAGCGCGGTAATTTATTATCAACTGATATTTTGGGTAACTGCGATGGATTGAAGTTTGTGAGCTTTGCAAATTGGTAAGCGCTGAATCTTTTAGAGGCTCGTCTCAGTATGACATTTCCTTTTTGAAGCTTTGCCAATGCGTCACTAGAATCTGAGATTTCCGATGGCTGTCCTTGCAGACTCCCGGGTGATTCTGCTTGAGACATGATTTGCAGTTCAGTGAGTAATTTTGATTTTTTTGTTGTGTTGGCCTTTTTGGTATCATTGACACCTGATGTGACATCCGAAGCGACACCCGATGAATTGCGATTTGAGTGCTGTGAATTGGGATCCGAGGCTAATTCCTTAGCCTTGCTCTGTTTCACTTTCAAATTCAGAAGCAAATTGACAATAATCTTTCTGATATTCGGAAGGAATCTATCCAAGTTCTCTTGAGTGGGAGCCTCACTCAAAGCAGATTCCAAAACAATTCTTAAGGCTTTGGGTACATCACCAACATCGGATATATCAACACCTGCATTTGTGAAAGCTTTGGCTGCAGCTCTAAAATCATTTCCCAACTTGACATAGGCATCGGATACGAATTTATCGTCCTCCTCTTGTCTAGCCCACTGCGTGAGACTTTCGAGGAGATGTTTCGTAGAGACCAAGAGACGAGTAACGCTACTCTCTATTGTGCTCATGGAGGAATTTCTGTTCATCGGCTCTTTAGATGCAGATACATGGAGGCTAGTCTGTCCAGACATGATGGATTTACCACTTTGAGAAAGACAATGTTATTGTAACTTCGTAAGGCACCCGCGGCCACGCAGGAACAAATCATCATCACTTTTATTGCGCCCTCGAGTGAACAGGAATAGTGTTTAGAAATTTACCCCCCCATACTGATATCATCAAAATCTAATACAGTAGAGGATATTCTAATACTACACGTGTATTAATAGAAAATAAAGAAGAACCATCGCTTTCACTTAAAAATTTCGAGAACCACTGCTCTTGGCGCACTGAAAATCATGAGAAAAACTTTGTGACAGCTTCTAAATTCGAATATGGGCGCATTATTTCCATAGCTTTCTCATGTGGGAGAGTCCTTAGAAGAGCTTGCGTAACTGGCACTATTTTTTGAATAGTGTCCCCACGAAGAGCCTGATTTGCTAAAGCCTGAAGCACTGAATCGATAATCTTTGGGTATTGACCTTGAGTGACGGGATGTTCACTCTGCACTAGATCTGCGAGAAAGTTGTAAACAAAGGATGCAGCTTCTTCGTCGTTCGCAACCGGAAGAGTATCAACCCATTGGGCCAAAATCTTGTCCAAATCAGGCACAGAGGCATTGAAGCTGCGACAGATCTTAGCTACCGCTGCGATGCAATTCTCAGTAGCATGAACATTTTCTTCAGATCTAGAGTCTTGAAAAGTTGCAATGCTTAAAAGATTGTGCAAAGATCTGATGCAAATTTGGCCGTACTTAGGACCTCCGTGAATAGCGGCGATGCCGATTGCATAAGCAGATGCCTGTCGAATATTTGCTTGCGCTGAACTTAAACACTCGGATGCAATGTATGTGAGATAGGATGTTTGGTCAGATTCATTACCACAATGTTCCAAAGCATCGCAAATGATACACAAAGCACATAACTTGATGTTAGTGTTCTCATCAGAGATAAATGTGGAAACAACGCTCGCCAAAGTATTTTGGTATTCGTTCAAGAAGTTCGATTTTGCATTTCTGAAAAGGGATGATATAGCTTTGTTAATCTCATCAAGAAGTTCTTCGTCTGTATACTCATCTTCATCATCACTGATATCTTCCTGGAATTCGTCCTCATCATTTTCTCTTTGTTTTATCCTTTCATAAATTCCAGTCATGTTCAGAGCAATAGCCGTTGTTACCGCATGCAATTGCTCTTGAGACAATGAATTTGAGCCCAAGGAATTCATGCATTGAACTAAAGTGGAATAATATGCAACAAGTAGTTCAGGCACAGGGTCGTTTGTAATTGCATCCAATAACTTAGAGCAAATGGAGGACCAAATGGTTAATGTCTCCACTGAGTCCTTCGAAGTGCCATTAATAGTGCAGTCCAACAAAGCTGCCAAAGTTAATGCGGCAGATCCTCTAACCCCATCATGCAAGTAGAAATCGAGAGCAGGAAGAGCAATTTCCTGCACAACTTCTCGAACCCAAGGAAGAAACAGGCCTTTCAATTGAGTAGCGTAAAGCCGCAATAAATCTAAAGCTGAAGCTTTGTCATCGAGAGCAGCGGTGTGCACTGCAATAAGCTTACCCGAAACGCTAATCACATCCCATTCATCATTGTTGTTAAAGTCTTCAATTTCATCTTCCTCAAGAAGGGACATGTCTTGAGCAGCTTTTGCAGTTGCGATTATAGGAGGCAAGACGGCAGGCAAGTAAGCCAAGAAATCTTTTCCACTTATCTTGCAAAGCCTTCCCCAGCCTTGTTCAACATATTGTTTGACTGGATCGTCAACGTCCCCGGTAGTCTCTTGAAGAGCACCCATTGCAGAAATCAAAGATTGACTGTGAGGAGCAAAGTTGTCTCTTCCGACGGCTACTGCGATGAGTGTAGCGCATTCGATACACTTTGCAGTGAGCATTCTGTTTTCAGGGCCAAGATCTGACTTCAAAAAATCAATCAACATTGGTAGCAATGTATCTTGATATTTGATAAACTTTTGCCCTGCAGCATCAGCGATAATAGCGATAGTGGTGAGGACTTGCTCTTGAACGTAACGCTTAGGAGACTGCAAAAGCCCCAAAAGATTACTGATCAATGAATCTAGATAAGGCTCCAACACTTCCTTAGAGGCAGCTTCAGAAAAATTGACCAAGGCAGCGGCAGCGTGTGCTTGAACTCGGGGCACAGACTTGTTAGTAAGTTTTGAGATTAATGCCGGCAAAATTCTATCACCAGAAGTTCGCTGGATGATGTCAGAGAAATCAGTCGACATTTGACCCAAAGCGTTGCAACAAGCATATTGGACTCTAGGATGTTCGTGATTCAATGAGGGTAATACCATATCCAAGAGTCTGGAAATCTCGGCTACCAAAACATCATGGCATCCTTCTGCCGCTGATGATAAGGCCATCAAAGCCGCAAAACATTCTCTCCAGTCATTTGATTGAGTCATAGCAGGTAAGTATTGGAACAATGGCTCAGCAAGACATCTCCCACCCAATTTCAATGCTACCCTGTCAAGAGATTGTCTGGCTGCATCGTATTCTGGCTCTTCGTCACAATCATCACTAGAATCGTCATTATTCCATTCTGCTGCATCATCATCGTCTATACTGACCTCGGTGAGCATCAAGAGGTTCACCAAAACCATTGAAGTAGCATAACTTGGGGTCTGTTTGCACATCGCTGGAGAAGTTTCAGAAAAGGTTGTCAAAAGCTCTAACGCAGATAATCTTGTGTTAGAATCCAACTCTTTGTTCTTCGCAACGCTAGAGCAAAATTCTATGATGGTTGGAAACATGTCTTTGAACATTTTAGGAGCAAGTTCGACAAGGTCTATTAAAGACTGCAACACGTTAGAAAGTGCCTCATCATGTCTATTTTCCAAAAACTTGGGTAAGGAGTTCAATAATGAAGGCAACAATGGTGTCAAAGATTGCCACGTCTTTTTTGGGAGTTCACGGAAAAATGAGACAAAAGCTGTACAAGCTATAATACGGACTTCGTCATCATCATCACTAAAACCCGCTTCGAAAACGGGTAAGATATCATTCACCATATTTCTTTCGATAATTTCCGGCGAAGATGATAAAATACGATAGGCAGATTCACGGAAGCTTGAGCTTGGATTCCTTGCAGCTTGCATGATTGCAGGCACCAAATCTGGCCAGCTTCCTGAAGGCGATCCATCCTCCTTGGCGACCTCAGAAATGGCATCGGCAATCTTTCTCCTCACTTGAGGAGATTGATCAGTAGCAAATCCCTGGAGAAGAACACTTCTTATTGTTTTTTTAGAAGCTTCATCTAAAACACCTATGGTTCTGTCGCTGATGCTGTTATATGCTTTAGGAGATCTGATGGCAGTACGTCTAAAAAGAACAGCCGAGAATGATTTTGAAAGGTCATCAGCGCCGGTAACAGCGGATTGAGCTAAGAAGATCAATAAGTGCCCAACTCTCAGCTCCTCACGCCACTCAGATTCGAGTGAATTCTCTGCCGCAGAACGCACGGCGTTGTCTGAAGACATCAAACCTTGAAGCAAGTTGTTCAATGTTGTAACGATTTGAGAATCCATTGAAATGAGGGGTATATGTTTCTTTGCCTGTAAAAAGACTCAAGTGGTTTATTCAGATTATTCAAAACTTAGGTCTCGCGTGGCCTGGTTGTCTTTGTTTATGAACCTGCAACAGTCGAGGGGAGAGTGCATCGAAATGAGAAAAATTATTAGCCTTGCATATGCACTACCCGAGTGCACTTCCCGAAGGTACTGCGCTCGCTTGTCTAAGTGGCAGTGGAAAAGCACTATTTCTGATCGACAAGCAAAAAAATAAGAAAAATCTTCCTGCAGATTGAAAATGACAATGCTATCTAAAATTGGCGCATCATATCGAGTGACTCAAGCATTATCTGCAGAAAGGAGCCATAATTTCTCTCCAGTCGCTGGGTTTTTTCGCTAGGTTGAAAATTGAATCTAGATACCAGCGAACGGGCCTTCAGGCGGCTAATTTACTAAATGCTTGGATTGAGCGAGTTTCAAACAAAAAATTTCAATTACCTAACGAGGAGGCAATAATCCCTCATTTATCTCCACAGTATTTATTTAGGGTGGATTTTCACTGTAGTTATTGACACTAGTACTAAATCGCCTAACTATTTCTTCAAGATAGTGATGACATCTTCATCCTGCAAGACATGACTTAAACCCACAATTTGTGGCTGATGTTTCACAGATGTCCCAAATACGACAGCATTTCTGAAATCTTCAACAAGAGACTTGTGTATAGAGTTGCAAAAGTCTTCCACTGAGCTTCTTCCATTTCTCAAGACAACCGGCTCATTGAAGTCGGGCAACTTGCCTTTGGGTTTTGTGTACACCCTCACCAATTTCAACTTTTCCCACATCAAGTTCAACAAGTCATCTAAGTTCCAGCCGTTACCTGAGGATATAGGAATGGCGTTTGGAATTTTGTATAATAAATCGAGCTCCTGTATAGAGAAAGCATCAATTTTATTCAACACGTAAATGGCCGGAATGTATCTTCTGGTTTTAGCTTCAATGGTATCGATCAAGTCGTCAACGGTGGCATCACACCGGAATGCAATATTTGCGGAGTTAATTTTGTACTCCGACATGACAGCTTTGATCTCACCATCATCCAAATGAGTGAGAGGCGAAGTTGTAGTTATGTTGATTCCACCTTTCTCCTTTTTGTTGATAATAATGTTGGGTGGCTCCTTATTAATTCTGATTCCTACACCCTCCAATTCTTTCTCAATAATCTGTTTGTGGTGTAAAGGTTTGTTCACATCAAGGACTAGGAAAAGTAAATTCACTGACCTGGCTACCGCAATCACCTGCTTACCTCTACCCTTACCGTCTTTGGCACCTTCAATGATTCCCGGGAGATCCAACATCTGAATCTTAGCACCTTTAAATTTAATGACTCCAGGTACCGTGGTAAGTGTTGTGAACTCATAAGCTGCAGCTTCAGAGTGAGTACCAGTCAATTTAGACAAGAGCGTGGATTTACCCACAGATGGAAAACCGACGAATCCAATTGTGGCTACACCTGTTCTCGCCACATCGAAACCGGCACCACCACCACCACCACCACTTGTACTATCGGACAAAAGTTCTCTCCTTAACTTTGCTAACTTCGCCTTAAGTTGGCCTAAATGAAAAGATGTGTTTTTATTCTTCTGAGTCTTGGCCATCTCATCTTCGATGGCCTTGATTTTTTCTACCGTCGTCATTTTGGGTGTGTTGGTGTTCCTTAGGTAAATCACAGGTACACGTTATTAAATTTTTCACTCTTCTCCCCTGATCCGGCATATACTTGGTAGCACATTGCTGGTCGAGTTCGGGAGAATATTCAACTGCATACACAAAACCATTCTTGAATTGAACAGTTGGACGCTTGGGTCCTATTTAAGTCAAGTAGAAGAATTTTCAAAGACTTCCCCTTAATTCTAACTCTATAACGATGTGAATTTCCAGTGGGTAGTGCACAAACCAAATCGGAAAAAATTCCTACCAACTCAAAAGGATGTGAGCAGAATACAAAGTTCTCCACACATACATTTTTGACCATGGGTAAAAAATCAAAAAAGGGAAATTCCGCCGATATTTGGGATGATGAAGAAATGTATCAAGATCAACCTGCTGAGGAATTTGGCAATGCCTCTGAAGAAACCAACAACAAGGATATTTCAGAGACCGGCGATGGAGAGGCATCAGAAGCCCCTGATTTCTTAAGCTCCATCAAATCTTCCAAACAGAAGAAAGAAATTAAGGAACAGGAGGAGAAAGAGAAGAAGGATGCGCCAAAGCTCATGACAAAAAAGGAAAAGGAAAGATTGAAAAAGGAGGCCGAAAAACAAGCTAAAAAGGAAGCTGCACTCAAGAAGAAAAACGAGCAAGCTGCAAAGAAGGAGCAAATCAAAGAGGCCAATAAAAAGAATGCAGAAGAAGCTCTGAAAAAATCCTCTGCTGCCGCAAGTGTCACTCCAGAACCCGAAGTAAAGGCCGCCCCTGTCAAGAAAGGAAAGAAGGCCCCTGCTGGTCTCGCTGCCTTGAAAAAGCAGTTGGAATTAAAGAAACAAATGGAAGAGGAGCAAAGGCGTCAAGAAGAAGAAGAAGAAGCGCGTCTTGCAGAGGAAGAGAGAGCTGCAGAGGAAGCCGCTAAAGAAAGTGCCCTCGCCAAAGAAGCTAAGAAGGAACAGGAAAGATTGAAAATCCAGCAGTTGAAAGCTGAGGGCAAGTATATGACAAAGAAGCAAAAAGAAGAGAAACGCTTACAAGAACGTCGTCGTGAACAATTCTTGCTGCAGAGCAATGTTACTATCGCCGCCTTTGAAAAGAAAAAAAATGGCGATGACTCCACCTCTGCTGAAGGCAAACCCAAAAGAATTATCTACGAAAAGAAAAAGTCAACGAAGCCCAAGACATTCCAACAAAAGCAGCAAGTAAAGACGGGCGACGCTGTGAAAGCAGACGAGAGTGAGGAGGTCGTTGATGACTGGGAGAAAATGCTTGGAGAGGAAGATGTTGCAGAAGATTGGGAAAACGCATTGGCTGAAGATCAACCATCTGAGCAAACCCACGCCGAGGAGGAAGTTGATAAGGAAGCTGACAATACAGCCGCTAATAAAGACGCCGAGGCAGCGGAAGCTGAAGCAGCTATTGCAGCAGCTGAAGCTAGCCGGAAGGAAGCAGAAATGAAAGCCAAAAAGGCAGCTGAGGAGAAGGCCCAAAAAGCATTAGCTTCGAAGACCCCAGTTCAAAAAGAGGCTTCTGAGAAAGAGTTGCGCTCCCCAATTTGTTGTATTTTGGGACATGTTGATACTGGTAAAACCAAGTTATTGGATAAGATCCGTCAAACCAATGTGCAAGGTGGTGAGGCTGGTGGTATCACGCAACAAATTGGTGCCACTTACTTCCCTGTGGAATCTATCAAGCAAAAGACCGCTGTGATGGCGAAGTTTGAAAAGCAAGTGTTTGATGTGCCGGGACTTTTGATCATTGATACACCAGGACACGAGTCTTTCTCTAATTTGAGATCTCGTGGATCTTCCTTATGTAACATTGCTATCTTGGTCATCGACATCATGCACGGTTTGGAACAGCAAACTCTTGAATCTATCAGATTGTTGAGAGACAGAAAGGCCCCATTCATCGTCGCTTTGAACAAGATTGATAGATTGTATGACTGGGATGCGACCCCCAACAACTCTTTCCGTGATTCTTTTGCCAGACAAAACGCATCTGTCCAATCCGAATTTCAAAAAAGATACGATGAGATTCACCTTGCTTTGTCTGAGCAGGGATTGAACTCCGAGCTCTATTTCCAAAACAAAAACATGTCCAAGTACGTGTCCATTGTTCCAACCTCTGCTGTTACCGGTGAAGGTGTTCCTGACTTGTTATGGTTGTTGCTAGAGCTTACCCAAAAGAGAATGTCCAAGCAATTGATGTACTTGTCGAAGGTTGAAGCTACAATTTTAGAGGTCAAGGTTGTTGAAGGTTTCGGTTACACTATTGATGTTGTTTTGTCCAACGGATATTTGAGAGAAGGAGATCGTATCGTTCTTTGTGGATTAAATGGCCCGATTGCAACTAATGTCAGAGCTTTGCTTACGCCTCCTCCATCTCGTGAATTGAGAATTAAATCTGAATATGTGCATCACAAAGAAGTCAAGGCTGCTTTGGGTGTGAAGATTGCCGCAAATGATTTGGAGAAGGCTGTCGCTGGATCCAGGTTGTTGGTCGTTGGTGAAGATGATGATGAGGAGGAAATGATGGAGGAGGTCATGGATGACTTGACCGGCTTGTTAGACTCCGTGGATACTTCTGGAAAGGGTGTCGTTGTTCAAGCATCCACATTGGGTTCTTTGGAGGCTTTGTTGGATTTTTTGAAAGATATGAAGATTCCAGTAATGTCCATCGGCTTGGGTCCTGTTTACAAGAGAGATGTGATGAAAGCAACTACCATGCTCGAAAAGGCTCCGGAGTTCGCCGTCATGTTATGTTTCGACGTGAAGGTTGACAAAGAAGCCGAGCAGTATGCAGAGGAGCAAAAGATCAAGATCTTCAACGCTGATATCATTTACCATTTGTTTGACGCATTCACAGCTTACCAAAACAAGCTACTTGAACAACGCAGAAAAGACTTCATGGAGTACGCCGTTATGCCATGCGTCTTGAAAACTGTTCAAATTATCAACAAGCGTAACCCGATGATTATTGGTGTTGACGTTGTGGAGGGTGCCGTTCGTCTTGGAACTCCAATTTGTGCAGTCCGCAAAGACCCAACTACAAATACTCCTAACATTCTTGTGTTGGGTAAGGTCGTTTCATTGGAAGTTAACCATAAATCCTTAGAGATTGTCAAAAAGGGACAAACCGCTGCAGGTGTTGCCATGAGATTAGAAAATCCAAGTGCCGCTCAGCCAACTTGGGGTCGTCATGTTGATGAGACTGACAACTTGTACTCCTTGATCTCCAGAAAATCTATTGATACATTGAAAGACCCTGCGTTTAGGGATACTGTCTCCAGGGATGACTGGGTTCTCCTCAAAAAGTTGAAACCAGTTTTTGATATCAAATGATCTCAGGTTATCATGCTATATAGGCCTTAAAAAAATGTTAGCGCGCGCACTCTTCTCGGCAGTATCCAATGAGAAACAAAGTAAAATAACCGTCTTCGTGAGAGTTCTCATTTAACAAGCGTACAAAGATGCAAGATTTACCACCAATCGGAGGCTACGAACCCGTTCAATGGAAGAGACATCTCCCTTCAAGAGGTTTTAGACCTGCACTTTACTTCTGGGGAATCACAGGCATCATGGCCTTCGGCTATTACAGATTCTACCAGGGTGTCGATGAACAACGAGAACTCGGAAGAGAGAAGCAGTGGGCTCGCTTTTACCTTGAGCCTTTGTTAAGAGCAGAGGAAGATAGACATCTTGCCAGAAGATACTTTTCAGAGTTGAAGAGACAAGAGTTGGTTGCCGACTCTATGCTGCCTGAAACTAGAGCCAAGTTTGAAGAACAGTTATACAACGATAGATCGAAAATCCGCTTTCCCAAGTACACTGCCGGAATGGATCCTAATCTGCGTTAAACCAGTTCCCAAACAAATCCAGCATGGCGAGTATCTTATGCTGGGATGCGCCACAATGCAGAAGCGGAATTCTCAAATTAGAGTCTCACCTAATCCGAGAATCGTTCAGGCAAGCTATCGTCGTTCTTGCTATTTGTGTATGTCCTGGCATGAAGTCTTGTTGCAGCTGGCGAAAGCATTTAACTTTAAAACATACATAACGAGCAAATCCGTACGCCTCATTTCTTATTTTCTGATTCAAAAGGTAACATCCCCTCCATTAAATTATAATAATTAGAATTGACCGGCTTATCGTGTTCATACCTCCTAACCTCCCTGAATAATATTGCGATAAAGCGCTCGATTTTTTTCACCACCTACCACCATGTCCGAGAAAATTACCACTAAAGAACAGGCCCTAAAATTGTTGAATACATATGATTACTTCCTTTTCGACTGTGATGGGGTGATTTGGCTCGGTGACCATTTATTGCCATCTGTCGCCGAGACACTTCACTTACTCAAAAGTATGAAGAAGACAGTGATTTTCGTCACCAATAATTCTACCAAAGCAAGATCAGACTACCTTCAAAAGTTTTCGAAACTCGGAATTACCGGAATTACAAAAGATGAGGTTTTTGGATCATCCTACGCATCCGCCGTGTATGTTGACAAAATTCTTCAACTTCCAAAGAACAAGAAAGTGTTCGTGTTGGGTGAATCTGGTATAGAAGTCGAGTTAAAAGAATTAGGTTACGAGACTGTCGGAGGAAGTGACCCAAAATTGGTGGCAAATGGTGCAGAGTTTGACCCGCAGGATGAGCAATTGGTCAATTTGGATCCTGAAGTGGGTGCCGTCGTGGCAGGCTTAGCTTTAAACCTTAACTATTTGAAACTTTCTGTCGCTTTACAATACTTATTGAAGGACAACAAGAGCATCCCTTTCATCGCCACCAACATTGACTCTACATTCCCCCTGAAGGGGAAATTGTTGATTGGCGCCGGTTCGATTATTGAAACAGTGGCTAATGCTAGTAACAGAAAGCCAGACGCAGTCTGCGGTAAACCAAATCAATCGATGATGAACTCGATCAAGGCCATGAACCCAGGACTCAATGCGGACAGCTCCAAGGGCCTCATGATAGGCGATAGATTGAACACCGATATGAAATTCGGAAGAGATGGTGGATTGGACACTTTACTTGTATTGACAGGTATTGAGCAAGAGGAGACTGTGAAAGCCTTGCCCCATAATGAAGCGCCAACTTACTTCGCAAACAAACTTGGCGATTTATTTGAGTTGACTCTGTTATAATCTCTAACATAAGCAAGTCCTTTTAAATAATACATTCAATTGTACTCAAGATTCATGGCCCACTCATCATGCTGCACAACTCACAATGTGTTGAAAGAGCAGGTGTTCATTTTTGTCACGTGATCAATGACATAAATTTATTACTTTTTTAACGTGCATGTTTCACGAATGCGCCTAGACCGTTGAGGATACAATCTGAGCAAAAAAAGTTCTTTCAATCTATACTATTCCCACGGGTATATTGACATTATAGGGAAGCGACATAAGTCTTAATATTAAACCTTGGTATTGTCGCGAGCCACATTAATCCGCATCCACATCCTATCTTTTCAAAAAACTTTGGTGTTTTCCTTGCACAAACTACACATTCCGGAATCAGACCCTATATCGATACAAGAGGTAACAACAATTTCCTCGAGAGCATAGAATTCAAATATGAGTGACCAGAAGAGTATAGATTTGCAAGAAAGTGGGCTAGTTGACTGGCAGGTGTTTTCAGAGTTAGTCGCCATGGACGAAGATGAGGAAGGCTTTTGCCAAGGATTGTTCCAGACTTTCGTGGATCAATTTAGAGACACCTTTGACGAGATAGACGAAAACATTAAAGCTAAGGACCTTGACAAATTGTCTTCATTGGGCCATTACTTGAAAGGCTCGGCTGCAGCCCTCGGCTTAACCACTATCGCAGAGCAGTGTGAAAGAATGCAAAACTATGGACACAAAAACAATTTCGACAACTACGAAATAGAGAATCTTAAGGAATCCGATGACGAGTTCTGGATTAAGCTGATCGAGGACACGATGGAAAAGGCCAAAGAAGGCTTCCAGAAGTCCAAGGCTGCGCTCAACAACTATTTTGACGATGATTTATAGCGTGATAATTGACCCTTGCTATAGGCTCAACATTACCAATGTGACCAATGAAAGGTAGAAATTACGTACTATGTCACCAAAAATGTCTGCTTTCTCTATCTAGTTTTTCTTCAAGAGGCAATATTTCATGTGCTCCACCTCATACGGTACAATTCTTCTCAATACCTCTGGGACATAGAGAAGTCTGCCAATACCCCTATGATCTCCGTCTGGATTAATGATATCCTCACAAGTAACCACATGCCATTTCGGGAGAACTTCAACGTCATTCTTGGTTACCTTAATGAGCCACGGCTCTCTTTCGGTCGTGGGCAATGAGTTGTCAATGTAATAATCACAAGTATCAAAACTGACCACCTTATCTGGCAGGAAGATATTCTTCGAGTTCATTCCTGAAGGGAATGAGGACGCTGCCTCCTTCAACGACACGCCCTCTGGAAAATCACCAGGCAAGAGACCGTCGAATCCACTCTCCACAAATCTCAAGCGAAAATCATCCGGGAGAAAGAAGGAAGCGGGAAAGTGATACCATTCACGTCCCACACAAACACTTTTGATTCCAGTCTCGGGCAGTGATTCTTCGTGTAGAGCCCGAGCAACACTTAAAGGAGCGCTATAGTTATAAACCAAGTTCAAAATCCTCAAAACGGAAACGGTTATATAGACCAGCATTGAGCATAACAGCAAAACTCTGGTGAGAGTTTTGCTAATGCAAACGATTTTCAATTTGTTGAAGACATGTGACGTAAAAAGAGCTGCCGAAAGACAGATCAAGGTGTAAATTGGGTACAAGAAGCGTTCTTCTTTGTGTGGTTGCCTAAAAAAAATCAAGGTCCAGATCATGATGGGTATGGAGACCCCAAAGGTGACTTTATGCCTCTGCTTGAAGAGATAAGCATTTGTCACAACTCCCAAGTAGCCAAGAATTGCCACGATATTAAAATTGAGAAACAAGTTTTTGATGTAGTAGGAAAACGGCTCGACACCAAAGATCTCTGGTCCCTCTCCAGCGACAGAGAACACATTGTATAAGACAATATTAAACGGTACGAAAAGCATTTTGCGGTCGTACACATATGAATCTGTCAATAATATCAGTGTAAAGATAGCCACAAAAGAAACAGCACACATGAACACAATTTTGACAAGAGATGGTGTTTGAAACCTTGAGCCCAATGTGTAAATACCGAAAGGCACTCCAAGTACCAAGGCAAAGGGCCAGCCGAAGAGTCCCGCGACTAAAAAGCATGAGATTGCATGCACTGTTGGTTTCACGGTGGATTCATCATTCTTACTTGTCAATGCAGAAAGCGCAGAAGCAGTTCCCCAAGTAACCCAACACATGGCAAAAGAAGAGGGAAGCAATGCCACGCCAGCATGCGACAATCCCGGGGCAAATGTCGTATACAACAAATACCAGTTTGCGACGTAGAAGGAGAAATTCTTCCTTATGGATTTGTGTAATTTGAGCTCCACGATCGAAGTAAAGCCGCACAATGCAAACACTCGGATGTAATAGAATGTGTAGTAGGCAGGGAAAGTTGAGCCCCTCAAGTGTTCCAAATCGCGTATCGGGTTCGAAAGAAGGTAGTAAGGAATCAAATATGCGTAAGATCTGATGGCGTAGGCTGGAGAGTATTCCCATGTTTGTTTTCCGAACCCACGAAATACCAAGTTCAATGGCTCCCAGTAGTTGTACGTTTCGTCACAGTCGGAAATGATCATGTATAGACCACAGTATAAACGGACAAGCAAGTTAGCGCCTGTAAGCAAATACGAGAGCAACTGTTGCCAGTCAGCATGGTCTCTATTTTTGGGCTCTTCGATTGATAAATCCGTCCGTTGGGAAACGGGCTTCTTTTGTCCTTTCATCTTTAGAGACATGACACGTCCGTCGCTGTCGCAGATATATATTTTCGCACGATTATTACCAAGAAAACGAATACAAGCCATTACCGTAAGATTTAATCCTGAAACTAACTGTGACTAATCCTTAACCAACATAGACTCACGTGCTGGTCCCACACCAACCCACTTGACAGGCACATTCAAAAAATCCTCAATGAACTGCAAGTACTTCTTTGCGTTCTCTGGCAAGTCCTTGAAGTTGGTGATCTTCGAGATGTCAGTCTCCCAACCTGGCAAGGTCTCATAGATAACTTCGACCTTCGCTAAGACATTCAAGTCCTCTGGGAACGAAGCCAATTCCTTGCCCTTGTATTTGTAACCCACGGCGACCTTGATCTCCTTGAAAGAGTCCAAGACGTCCAACTTGGTGATATTCAAATGAGTGTATCCATTAATTGCGTTGGAATACTTCAAAACAACCAAGTCCAACCATCCACATCTTCTCTTTCTACCGGTAGTAACACCGAACTCGGCTCCAATGTCTTGCAAGGTTTCTCCGACCTCGTTTAATTGCTCTGATGGGAAAGGACCCTCTCCGACTCTTGTCGTGTAAGCCTTAGCGACACCATAAACGTTATTGATTGCTCTTGGTCCAACGCCCAATCCGGTCAAAACCCCACCAATGCCGGTTGAAGAGGAGGTGACGTAAGGGTAAGTACCAAAGTCTAAGTCCAACATCAAGGCATTGGCACCTTCGACTAGGATCTTTTTCTTTTGGGCAATTGCCTTGTGCATGAAATCCACGGAATCGACCACGAACGGACGCAAAGTTTCCCTATACTTCTCGTACCTAGCCAACTCTTCCTCAACATCGTACTCGAACTCGCCATATCTCTTGTATCTAGATTCCACTAAACGGTGATATCTAGTCTTAAACTCTTCCCAAGACTCGGGCTCCTCGGAGACCAAGTGATGCACTCTGATACCCGATCTGGAAGCCTTTGTGGAGTAAGTTGGTCCAATACCTTTTCCGGTGGTTCCAATGGACTTCTTATTCACCGAGAGCTCTGCTTCCTTCAACTTATCGGTTCTCTGGTGAAAGTCAAACACCAAGTGAGCCCTGGAGGAGATGAACAATCTGTCTCTGCAGTGCAATCCCTTCTTCTCCAAGTTCTCCAACTCCTCGAAAAGGGAGGGGACGTGGATGACCACACCGGAACCCACGATGTTTACACAATTAGGGTTGACAAGACCAGAAGGAAGCATGTGGAAGTCATACTTGGTCTTCCCAACCACAATCGTATGGCCAGCATTGTTTCCACCCTGACATCTGGCACACACGTCAATTTCATCGCACAAGATGTCAACCAACTTACCTTTGCCTTCGTCTCCCCATTGGGAACCTAACACGACGTCACACATTACTGTTTGTTTTGCTTGATGTTTTTAAATATAATCAAATGAACGATTCCGTTAACCGAAATGTAAAAAAGTCTGTGAGAAATCCAAAATGCGGTCCGTCCGCCGAGTCAGCGAGCAACCTGCATATACATTAATTATGGCCGCCTATGTTTTTTGACTCGCCTCTGTTTTCCAAAACATTCATTGCAAGTTCTTACTTATTCTTACTAATCCAATAAACTTCTTGTAATCTGCCGAATAATACACGTGATTGTTAAAGATCAGGTCAAAGTTTTGTATGCAACTGTGTATCCGCCCGTGATCCTAACGGTTTTACGCATTTGCCCAATCACGTGGGTATAAGTGCACAATGTGATTGAAATATTAGGTGCTCCTTAAAATCAGTCTCGAGAGGAAACTAAGCATAAGTAAATTGCCTTGAACTAGATCTGCATCCTTCTATCTAGCCTAACTCTGCGGTCATTTGCGGTAACTTGTATTTGAAAATGACAGTTTCCTGCATATTGCATGCTTCTTGCAAGTTGTACTGCAAGTCATCGAGTAAATCAAAAGACGTTCCACCACAATAGGTATAAAGCCCTATGAACAGTATAAAAATCAAAGTGTCATAAAAATTCATCAAAGGTTCCGTGGTCTAGTAGGTTATGGCATCTGCTTAACACGCAGAACGTCCCCAGTTCGATCCTGGGCGGAATCATTTTTTATCTCGAAAGTTAGAAATTTTTAAACGGGCCAATACGTGAAGACGCAGGCATCTTCAACTTTTCAACATTTTCTCCTGCTCCTGAGCCGTCTAGAAAGAAATCTTACGCAAATTTGACAATACAATAATGAATTTCTCAGAAATATGTTGCTATCTATAATGTAATTGTTATGAAATCCTTTCCGGGATGTTTAGTTGTTCAATTTAGCCAAAATAGCGTCGGTAAATTCAGTGGTGGTGCTGTTTCCGCCAATGTCTTTAGTGTGAGCCTTGCCCTCAGCGAGAACATCGTAGGTAGCTTGCGAGATCTTGTCGGCGTGGTCGTTCAAGCCCAAGTGTCTCAACATCATGGAGGCAGACAAGATCATAGCAGTTGGGTTAGCGGTGTTTTGACCCTTAATGTCCAAACCAACGTGTCTGCATCCTGGCTCGAAAACAGCGTATTCTCTACCGAAGTTAGCACCGGGAACCAAACCTGGACCACCAATCAAAGCGGCACCGATGTTGGAAAGAATAGAACCGTACAAGTTGGGGGTAACCAAAACATCGAACTGCTCTGGCTTTGCAACAGCCTGCATGGAGGCGTTGTCGACAATCAAGTCGTTAACCTCGATGCCTGGGTAGTCTTGTCCAACATCCTTGACGGTGTTTCTGAACAAACCATCACCCAACTTCATGATGTTAGCCTTGTGGATGGCAGTGACCAACTTTCTGTTGTTTTTCTTGGCAAAGTCGAAAGCAAACTTGGCGATTCTCTCGGACTTGAATCTGGTCATGATCTTCAAAGACTCGACGACACCAGGGAAGGATTGGTGTTCCAAGCCGGAGTATTCACCCTCGGTGTTCTCTCTGACCAAAGCAAAGTCAATACCTCCCAATCTGGACTTCACACCTGGGATGTTCTTGATCAAGACCAAAGAAGCGTAGATGTCCAACTCCTTTCTCAATGCGACGTTCAAAGATTTGGAGTGAGCGGTGTTAGGAGTGTACAAGATACCCTTCAAACCAACCTTGTTTCTCTTCAAGGAGTTGACAGCCTCGGTGACACCTTGTGGGTCCTCGGACAAACCGGAAACGTCAACGACCTCCCAAGCAATTGGGACATTTTGGTCCTTAAAGATGGTTTGAACGGAGTCTGTGATTTCTTTACCAACACCGTCTCCTGGGATCAAAGTCACGGTGTATTTACCACCGTACTTTTTAGGCAAGACAGCCTCTGGGGAAGCAATGGTTGCAAGGGCACGGACCTAGCGGTTAGTATTTGGTCGATATTGAGATCCTTGAATGGGTGAGCGAAAGAGAAGCAGTTCACAGAAGGCATATGGCATGGTGAGCCCTTTTAAATAGCAAGATGGTCGAGGTTTGAGCCAATTCTGGGTGCTGGATCTTTCAAGTTGTCGTCACGACACGAGACCGATCCATCCGACCAAGACAGTGCATGGTGTGTTTGGCCGTTGGTCGCCTTGTATATACGCTTTCAGGGGAAAGCTGTTCCATCATAAGAATATAAACATACGTTTTTAAATGCTGGTCTGAACATGTTGTGGAAGAACAAGGGTTGAATCAGTTGGGAAAAGATAAATTTAATGCGACACTCAAAGTGGATCCTAGTGAATGTGGAAAAATTCGCACTTCAGGTTTCGGAGCCGAAACAAGTTTCTATTGGTCAACAGACACAGTCGCGTAGCGTAACGCAGATTGCCCGGAGTTACCTACCCCTCGCCGAACTTAGAGAACAGTAAGTGTCCGATGTAATACATGCAACCGTCGATTACGAGCCTGAATTTCCGAGCCTAAATTCGTAGATTTCACAAGAGGCCTATATCGCTCAACTCGGCGTACTCGGCACAGGGCACCAAGGCAGTAAAGCACAGTTAGGCACTTGGCAGGAAGCTCCCGGCCAGACTGTGCTCCAGGTGCCGGCTGGCTGGGCCAAAACACCCGTACCCGCAGATCACGTGACCAGCGCCATTTCACGCCCTCTGCGCCTACTACAGCGGCATGTTGAAGGAGCTCCTTAAGCAGCTCCGAAAGGAGCTAGTCCTCGCCCACGAGAAAGTCCACAAGCTCAAATGGCAGCAAGATCTTGAGAAAAATAAGGCCCGTTTATCATACGAGAAGCTTCTGTTAATAAAGGCCCGCAAACCTACCGCCGAAGTGGAAGCGCAGCTCAAAGCTTTAGAGAAGGGAGAAATAACGATTCCTTCATTGAGCGAAGATAAAATAAACAGTTACTTGGACTCGAAGGATGATGTTGACAACGTGCAGAATGTCGTTTTATTCTTGAAGAACCAGAGAGAGTACAATGAACTCCTCGAAAGGTACAACCCTGGCTTGAGAATCAGCCAGGAGGACAATGTGCGCAAGACCGCCCGAATGGTGGGATTGACAGTTCCGGAAAACTAGCTTTCTTTGCTTTGCATATCTTTTCTAGGCTTTTGAATCAGGTGCTGTTACTCATCTGTCATAACTATTTTATAGTAACATTTATAATACATACCCTAGCTTATGCCAAGCGCTTTACTGCTAGTTGCACCGGGTCCACGTCCATGGACCTTTTTAAATTGCAGTTTTTTGTCATCAAGCCCTGCTCCGAGGCCTTGATGCGGGTGTTTTCTAGATAGAACTTCTTCAAGCTATCGACCAAGAGAACGTCTTCGTAATGGTTTTGACTAAAAAGACTGTCGGGGTTTTCAAGGCACCTCTGCACGTTTTTTTGGCTGGCTTCGAAGTTGTAGCCATAATTGTCCATTAAATACAGGATGGCCAACGAATGTAGAAGACCGTTCGAATAATGTGGCTGCTGGAAGTGTTCCGCCACGAAAAGGAAGTTCACCGACAGGTTGACGTTTTTGATGAGTTTGAGCAACCGATTGATATTGAATAACAGTTTGAGAGGGATTCCATTCATTGTGGGCGACTCGAAGGACAACTTGCAGTCTTGGTAATTCGAATTCACGAAGAACCGGACATTCTCGTTGTAGTTGTAGAAAAACGCCAAGTAGTTTTGCAAAATGCGGTTGTAACGGCGGTGGAATTCCTGGAACGCCCATTCGTCCGTGGAGGTATTTGGGTCTAGATTTAAAACAATCACGTCAGAAGAAACCACAGGCTGGTATGTGTCGATAAAATTCAAGAAATGCGCCGTCAGCCCACAATTGACAATCACCTTGATGTTATGGTCATCGAGGAAATTAGGCATCTGGAGACTCTTGTAGGACCCCAAAAGCACGCATGGCGTCAACTGTACGGGTTGGATCAGACCAACCGCCATTGCTAGATTTGGTAAGCACGGATTAACTAGCTAGCAAAAAATTGAACAACTTGTGTCACGGTCTCGTAGGATGGCAGCTCGGAGCAACTTGCGGGCTACTTTGAGACGATGCTTGAGATGAGGTGTGAGGCAAATCAAAAAGAAAGAAAGCGGTTATGGACAGGCAAAACCTCAGCCGAAAAAAGAAGGCTGTATGGAGGATGCGGGTGGCCCATGAATATATACCCCAAATGCCAAGGCACAGTACAGGAGCTGGCGAAGTGCGTGGAAGCGGCATTCAGAAAAGCCGAAAGGCTCGGAACTGCACACAAACTGCGCGTTCCCATTTCGGCGCTAATTGGCACGCACAACGGGCGCTGTGTACAGGTGCGTCGCGCTGAAAACCCGTACACCAGCAAGCCGACTCCACACCCGTGCACCAACTAGCACCACCCATTTTCCACACCCGTGCACCGTTGCCTCAGCAATCCACCGCCCATGTTTTCCGCTTTCAGACCCGCCCTCACCAGAACCACATTCAGAGCCCTCCCCATTGTCTTGGGTGCAGGAGCTATCCTGATAACTAGGCCTCGGGTCTACAATGATGCAATTGCAGTTTCGGCGCCTCAGAGAAACTATAACCCCTCAGCGATCGACGCCAAGGTGAGAACATCGTCTTTGGGCAGGAGTTTCGACTATGGGGATCTCTGCATGGGCTCAGTCACAGGGCTCTTTTTGGGCATTATCATCGGCAAGCTCTCCAGCGCAATTGTGTTTTTATCCATTTCGGGCTACCTCATGTTGCAGTTTTTGGAGAACCGAGGTATCATCTCGATTCCGTGGACTTCTGTCATCAGTGTGGGAAGAAACAAGATTGACTTGAAATCTTTGTTCTTTAATAAGCCAAGCTTCAAGGTCTCATTTGTTTCATCCTTTTTGCTTGCTGCATGGAACATCTGAACGGCTGCGAACAGTGTCAAAAATTCGCCTTGGAGCGAGATACGTCTGTATTTCGCCGAAGAAGTAGCCAAGCAATAAATAAAATTTTCGAACAAATTGTGAATTCCTCACTTGACCAAGAATGCAGTATTGAGTAGCGACTTCACGAGCTTCGTGATGCTGTATGATTAATATATGCAAGTTGCTATGACCTATACTGTGCTTCTTATGAATAATGCCGTCCTCAAATTTGCTGAGTCATTGAGTATTTTGCTGCTGGTTTGTTAGTAACTAAGGCATTTGTATCCAGATATTTACTTTACATTGATGCTGGATATATCTTTAATACGACAATTTCAACGGACGGACAGCTGTAGTACATGCATGCAAAACCCTCTTTTTCATCTGTCGAAACTTAGATGTCTTTCATCAACAGTCTCACCAGTGGTCACCTACCAGAATCTGCTTTTATTAGTGGCACCGGTGTACTTCTAATACTTTTCTCATCAGCCCAGCAGCTATTACTTTGATCTTTATTATACAAGATTTATGCATGGCTGGCTAATTTGGACATAACGTCGAACGTTCCGGTTCCGACGTTGTTCAATTTACCCATCACAATTTTGGCAGAAGGCGACACCAAATCCTCTTTGTCGCCGTTGAGAACCGCCTTGGTCAAAAAGCCACAAGTGGTCTCGTAAGACATTTTCTTGAAAGCAGAAGTGGCAGTCTCAATTCCAATTCTGTTGAACGCAAGATACGTTCCCTCTCTGGTCATCATGTCAGCGATCAAGTCCAAGTGACGGGTCGACACAGAAATGGCATATGTCGAAAAGACATTATTGATCTCGTTGACAATAGTGTTTCTGGCAGCCTCCACTCCATACGTCTTCAACACCGCCGAAATGTCGTTGGACCGGATGTTGTTCACGTTGATAAAGTCGTTTTGATCCCACATGGCCCGGAAGTTTACTCCCTCGGTAGTCAAGTTAGGCTCGTTTGGCGCACGGATACAGCGTCCGATGTTCGTTGTCTCTCTCACCACAAAGCTGCGGCACAAGTCTTCGATGATATTGACCATCAACAACTTCTGCAGGTTGAGCTCGAGTTCAAACTCACACCATTCTCCGTTGACATCGTCGAAATCGTATTTTCTCAAGAATTGGTGCGACGACACTGCGACGTTCTGTCTGTCCTTGGCGTTACTGGACAAAGACTTCTCCTTTGCTTCGCCAGCCACCAAATTTGCGTCGTCAGAGTCAGAGTCAGAGTCAGAGTCAGAGTCAGATTCTGAACTCGAGGCCATGTCTTCATCGGAAGTCTCCTCGGCCTTCCTCATGCTCTCCACCTCTTCGTCATCTGGACCGTCGTAGGATACCGCCTCTTTTCCGTTAGAATGCTTCTCGTCGCCATCGTCTTCGTCGCTCATTTTCAGCTTTGGAAGAGCGGCGTCGGTCTTGGACTTCGGAAGTGCTTGGCCCACAGCCATGCCCCTCGCGTTCCTCTTCAAGACCAACGAGATCTCCTTTTCCAACGCAAACAAGAACCTCGTCAAGATGGAGTGCTGTAATTGCTCCTTCAGAATGTCATACTCCTCCTCGTACTCCTTCAGCGAGTAGAAGTGGATCTTGACCTTGTAAGTTTTATGTGGCATCGATGAATCCGCATTGACTCCAGTTCTCTCAGTCACCGAAACATGATCAACAAACTCACTGAAGCGCACCCGCTGAATAGACTTACAGAAGGAGTCGGCCATCTCGTCACTGACGTCCTTCAAAAGCGGCAACGTCATCTGCGGCGTCTTTATAGATGAAGATGCGGTCATGATGATTTCTCTCATTCTCGGAATACCCAATGTCACGTTGGCGGCACCATGTCCGGCAAAGTGGAAGGTATTCAACGTCATCTGCGTAGAAGGCTCACCAATGGACTGCGCAGCCACAATTCCCACCGCGTCACCGGGCTGGATCAACGACCGCATGTACTTCAACTGCATAAGCGCCTTGAACTTTTTCTCAGAAACTCCCTCGCTCAGGTGCTTGGTGAATTGCAGGCTGTTGTGTTTGATGAACTCGTCGAGCTCATCCTGGAACTTCTCCGAGACTGCTCCCAAGTACTTTCCGGGGTTGTACACAGAGAGCACAGGGTCGTACTTGGCATTTTGCTTGTAGTGAGGCAAATCCTTCACTTTCTTGAAGTTCTTGCGCACCTTCTTGTTGTAGTTCAACGCGGTTTCCGTGTCCAAGTGCTCAGCTAAGTCTCCAGGGTTGTACTTGGTCAACAAAGCATCGTAGTTGTCGAGACAGAACTTGAACTGCGTCATGTGCGATTGCTTTGTGACGTCAATAGCATCTCCTCCATAAAGCGCCTGCAACATGGACCCGTCCGTGTCACGCACGGAGTTATCATAGGCCACGTGAATACCTTCCAACTGCTTAGTCAAGCATCTTTGCAAGTATCCGGATCTGGACGTCTTGACTGCAGTATCAATCAAACCTTCTCTGCCGGCCATGCAGTGAAAGTAGTACTCTTGTGGTCTGATTCCTGAGTAGAAACGGCCCTTAATGTATCCACCGGCTCTGGCGTCGGTTTCGAACGGCTTGAATGCAGGCAAGGTTTTTCCACTCACCATCACTGGCACTCTTCTACCCTCCAATGCCTGCTGTCCCAAAAGACACATGATCTGCGACACATTGACCGCGGAACCCTTGGCTCCCGAAAGCGCCATAGCCTGCATCGAGTTGTAGGGGAAACGTTTCATCGTACCCTCGGGCACACACTTGCTGACAACCTGAGACGTGATGCTGTTGACCTTGGACTGAGAAATGGCATCCAAAATGCCCAACTTGTCGTCGTCTCTCAAGATCTCCTCCAATCTCTTCAACAATTCTTTGTCGTCGTTGGGCGTGTTGCTCTCCAAGTTAGTCACCTCGCACGCGGCTTCACGCCCAATGTCAACAGACTTTTTCAAAATCTCCTTTCTCCACTCGTTACCTTCGGCGGTCAACCGCAAATCGTCCATACCACAGGTGAACGCACTCATCACCGTGTAGTTGGTGAAGAGTCTTCCCAAGACGGAAAGCGCCTTTCCGGCAATGTCAGGTCCGTAAATCTCATGTAATGAGTGCACCAATCCGTACTCCGAAGCACCGTACTGCGACTTGTCCAAGATACCACACAACAACTCTCCTTTTTGGAACACCACCTTGTTTTCTTCCGAGCCCTTGCCCCAGTATTCGTTCTTAACCTTGTTCTTGGAGATCAAGTTAATACCTGGCACGCCAGTCGGCTTGATGTTCAAAAGGATCGTGCTGATAACCTGTTTTCCCGTCCACAAAGCCTCGGGCTTGAAGACTGTGGGTGGCAAAGTGAGGATCTTGGTGGCACCGTTGGTATGACCATCCTCGGGACGGATACAGCCGTAGATCAATTGCTGGTACATCTCGCGGTTGAAAAAAGTGTCTTTGTTGGTCAACCATACTCCTGCACTGATATGGTCTTGAATCAAACCTCTCAAAGGAGCACCCGAGGTAGGCGTCAAGTACTGAGAGTCGGTGTTGGCCAAGTTGAGGGCCTCAGCACGGGCGTTTTCGTTTTGTGGAAAATGCATGTTCATCTCGTCACCATCGAAATCGGCATTGTAGGCTCCTGTGTTGGCGTAGTGCAAACGCAAAGTCTTTTCACCGGGCAAAACACGAACCTTGTGTCCCATCATTGAGGCCTTATGTAACGTAGGTTGACGGTTCATGATCACCACATCTTTGTTCTTCAAGTGACGAAGAACCTTCTTGTTCAACACGGTATTGTTGCCGGATGGCGTCAACAACTGGTTGGCAATGGCCTTCCTTTGCTCCTGCGTCTTACCAAGTAACAACACGGTTTTCTCGCCTTCTTCTTGCACCGCCGTTGCTCCAGGCCACTTTTCTGGGCCGTTGATAACCGCCTGTCTCAATTCGGACACGTTGTACGCAGTAACGGGTTCAGGGTATGTCAAACCCACCGCAAAAACGGGAGGCACACCAATCTCGTTCGTCTCCAAGTTGGGGTCAGGCGAAATCACCGAACGGGCAGCAAAGTTGACTCTCTTACCCATCATGTGCTTTCTGAATAAACCTTCTTTCTTTTCCAACGCCTGCTTAACACCAGGGATGGGGTTTTTGGCCGGCTTTTGGTCCTTGGACGAATCAATGAAGGCGTTGACATCGTTTTGAATTGTGACAAATGCGTTCATCAATCTGTTGAAAAGGACCTTGCGCTCTTCAGCACTGGAGGCCTTTTCTTTGGAGAAATGGTTCGAGATTTTATCGTTTAGGTCTTTGATGAGAACTGACGACTTCAACACATTGATCAAATGCTCGTTTTGGGGATTTTCATGCACTTCGTCTCCCAATTTAGTGGGCAATCTGAACCGCGTTGCAGGCACAACCAATGCATGCAAGAAGAACATGTCGGCGTTGACGGGGGTGGTCACCTGAGGCCGAGAGTGAAACAACTTTTGCATGATATTCTGCTCATTCTCGAACACACTATTCAAAATGGTTCTGACCTCTGCAGACAAAATATACTTGGACAGAGCTTTGGTCTGCACTTCGGGACTTTCAGCGGAACCTGTCGATTTCTTCAAGGTATTCCGCCGCTGAAGACCCTTGATCCTGTTCACTGCTGCCTGTTTATCCGTTAATCTAAGCTCAAAGATCTTGAGAGATCCGTCCTTCCGGAACGAAGGACTGTGCATCTCACAGTTGTCACATTTGTTTCTGCCAGAGAGTTTGACGTAAAACTCATGGATGAGCCTCTTCCTCTCTTCACCAACGGTTTCCGTAGCCAAACCCGAAGCAGAAGTCCTGCCTTCGGCAATGGCGGTGGTAATGGCCTTCTCAACATAGCGCTCGCGCTGCTCCTTCAAGGCGGTTTTCGAGGAGCTGCTGATCGTAGTCGAGTTTTCAGGATCGCCTTTATTCTCCGAGGCAATCAAGGAATCAAGCTCCGCTAACTCCACGAGTAAACCAAACTGAACCAAGCGTAACTGGCACAGAAACTCGTGCACTTTCATTTCATCGAGTTTCAACCGGTGGCAATAAAGACACGACAGCCGCAAAAACATGTACATTTGGTTGATGAAAAGCGGATTGTAAACAGGAACGGGCAATTCTATGTGGCCCTGATGACCTGGACACAGGAAATCGTCGAGCCCACAGCTTGTGCATAGGTTTTTGAGAAAGGCACCTAGAGCCAAGTCGTACAAACCGCCGCTGACGGAATGTCCCAAGTTGTCGAAAACATTGGGGTTTGTGATTTGCTTTGCAGATAATTTTCTGATTTCCGCCGGGGTCAACACCCCAAAATCCACGGACGTGATTTCCGAGCCCACGGGTCTGGAGATATCCATTGGTAGGGAGGTGTAGATAAATTTTTTTTGATGAGATGCGCACTTGTGATGTACCACGATGCACGTGCACAGTCACGTGGACCAATGCGAGCAGCCTGGTGTGATGTACACTGATGAAGGCAGACGTGTGGAGGAATAGACGAGTGCTACAGCGGTGGAAAATAAATACGGCAAGGCATAAGTAGCAATGGCATTTCGGTGGTGTATAGTGTTATTGGCTGGTGGGTACTACTTCACGTGCCAGGTTAAGTTGTCGTAACCAAAAAGCCACGGGCCAACTGTGTGCCGGAAAGCGATCATGAAGACGCCGACAAAAAACTGGACTGCTAGGATGAGCCTGCAGAGAGTGCCCTCGTGCATGGGCCCGAACCACACAAGACACAAGTTGATGATGGTCATATTGGAAAAAGCCGAAATGTGGCCGTCCCTGTACTCGAGCAGGAGCAACTTAAAGCGGCAGAGTAGCTTCAAAAGGGCGAGTTTTGGCGCCGAGAGCGGCTTTTGGATGGGTGCAAAACTCGGGTACATTTTTCCGTCGCGAACTTCGAAGCGAGGCAACCTGTGTCTGGGACACGGCACAACATGGAACAACTGCAAGATGGAGTAGACAAAGTTGACGATCTGGGGCAACAAGAAAATCAAGAGCGTCTTGGAAAAATGACCCAATATTCCCACAATGGCAAACACCATACCGGAAAAGTAGCAGTAGGTGTCGCCGACAAAAACGCGGGCAGGATAGGCGTTGTACTGGTAAAGAGCAACGGAAACACCCACGAACGGAATAAGAAAAATGGCCAGGAGAAGGTGGGAGTCGTATGCAGCACTGGAGACCGCCGGCGCAAACAAGTACAAAAAATCGTTCAAAAGGAAAATCCCCGCGAGTACAATCGACTGGCCCACCTCCAAGCCGTTGATGCCCGCCAAAATGTTGATTGAGTTGGGCGCAAAAATCGACAACGCCGACATGTAAAAGTAGTAGCCCACGCCAAGGTCCAAAAGTTTGGGCGACCGCAACGAAGAAAACTCGTAATCGGCCGCCAAAGTGGTGAATTTCAAGCCGGTTGCCCAGGTCACCGCAGTATTGATGACGCCAAAGAGGCTGGTCAACAACTCCACCAAGTTCTCTCCCAAAGGCAAGTCCATCAAAAACAGCGGCACAACCACAGAGGTTACGCTGAAGTTCACGTAGTACACTATAAGCAATGGAAGCGATGCCACGGCCGGCAAGAAGAACTTGTGACGCCAACGGATATCGAACAAGTCGTCAAAGAACCCAAGAAGAATGGTGCACATGAGGCAGAGTGCCCCCGACAAGTACTCCGCAAGCTTCTCGTGGGGAAAGAGATTCGCGTGGTCGGCGGCATTGTACTGCTGGGAATATAACTCCAGCAAGTCCTCCTCGTTGGACATGGACAGAAACGACACTAGATACTTGAAGAAGACAAAGGGAATAATGGCCACCAAAAGCACCATGTAGGTGGCGGCGGGCACAATGCCCATGGCCTCCGGTATGTAGTCAACAGGGGGCGGTTTCAGGAGATCCTTGCCTCGGAGGCCGACTTTGATGAAGCTGTTGCCCAAACGGGGAATGAGCCGGCACGTGATGGCGTAGCCCACAAGGGAAAAGGCCACGGCGGTCCTGAGCGGACTTCTGACCCGCACAAGCGCAATCGCCGCCGCTACACACGCAAGCTGGATTCGGGGACTCATGTGGGTGTAGGTACGAATGGTTACGCTGCGCGCCACGTGATCCCCACACAGACCTGTTTCTCGGATACTCTCCACGCTGTCAAACTATACCACCCATTCGTTAGTCTAGCCGGAATCTTCGATTATAACGTTGCACCAAGCTTAAATCCGAGTTCATCGCCGAGTCACCACGCAATCGCCAAAACTACGACACCAAGCGTTCGCCGCCTTCATTCCCTGCCAGTCCAATCAGTGCCACTCTTTCACCTTTGGCACCGAGTCCACCAGACTGCCCGACAACCCTGCCCATACACACGTGCGGCACCACTGCTACAACACTACAATAATCTCCAATGAGGTCTTTCCAAACCGGGCACGAGGAGCTCATCCACGACATCAAATACGACTTCTACGGAAAACACGTGGCCACAGCCTCATCAGACCAGTACATCAAAGTGTTTGATCTCGACACAGCCACGTCCACGTGGGTTCTTAACGACCTGTGGAAAGCGCACGACTCGCTGATAGTCAAGATCTCGTGGGCAGCGCCGCAATTCTCGCCGTTCAAGATCTTGGCCACGTGTTCCTACGACAGAACAGTCAAGATCTGGCAGGAAGTGCCCGACGAGCTCCAGGGCCTGGGCCGGCGCTGGGTCAAATTGGCTACGCTTGCGGTGGAGCTGTACGGCCCCATTTATGACGTGCAATTTGCCCCCGCACACCTTGGCTTGAAGTTGGGATGTGTGGGGCTGGATGGAGTGGTCCGGGTATACGAGTCTATGGAGCCGGCAGATTTGAGCGTGTGGCTGTTGACGGTGGAGCTCTCGATTCTCGACCTGCACCTTCCTGCCAAGAGCCTCCAGAGCAGTTTCTGCATCGAGTGGTGCCCAGCGAAATTCGCCAAGACAGAGAAGTTTGCTGTGATCGCTTTGGACCAGGGTTTTATCTACAGTGCACAGAAAGGTGTGCATGACGAGGCATTTGACGACGACTCAGAGGAAAAGGTGCAGATGGTCAAGGTATGCAATCTTCCCGAGCACAACGGGCTCATTCGATCCATTTCCTGGGCGCCTTCCATGGGCCGGAGTTACGATATCTTGGCCACCGGATGTAAGGACGGCTACATTCGCATCATTAAGGTGTACGAGGAGAACGGTGAGTTCAAGACGGATACCGTGGCGAAGCTTAACGATCACCGCCAGGAGGTGTGGCGTGTCCAATGGAACTCCACAGGAACGATATTGAGTTCTGCTGGCAACGACGGCAAGGTGCGCCTATGGAAGTGTAATAATGCTAACGAGTGGAAGTGCATGAGCGAGATCAACAGCAGCAATCGGAGGGGCTAGAAAACGACCATCCCCAATTTTGAAAGGATAGACGAACTCAAGAAAAAACAAGTGAAATCCAGGGCACGGTTTTCTCGACCAAGGTGCACATGACTTTTCCAATTGATGACTGCAAGCAAGTCTCAGAAAGTGAGCCGGAGAGAGCAAAATCATGCTTGAATTTCATTCATGGTTTATTCCAAAAAGCTGACTGTGTGAGGGCCACTTTGACCTACGCAATGAAGCTTTCAGAAATATGAATTCGAAAGAGCTAAGAATCAAGCAGCATGACCAGAAAGTCACAGTATCTGATTTCGGCGCTATACCGAGAGAAGCTACACGATTAAGAAAGACTAAGAAATTATCAGAGGATTTTATTGGAACAGAATTCAAGTCTAGAGCTTGGAATTCGAAACCACTTTTAGGGATGTACGCATTCCACCACGCTAAGGTTCCCGACTCATCCACTCTACACTTGAATACCCAAGTCACACGCTACTTCCAACATCAACTTCACGCCCGCTCGATTTCTCACCTATTTTCCCGTAAGATTTCTCTTTCTCTTCTTGATGGCAGGCTCGGGCTGGGCATCGAGCTGGTTCCAGAACTTGTCATCTTCCTCAACCTCCTTCTCCTTGTCAGTAATTTCCTCGTCTTCAAGAACAATCAAAGACGACATCTGCGTGCCCAAGTATACCTTCATAAGCATTTTTCTCGTCTGGAGATCGTAGACTCGCAAGTATCGATCGAGCCCGCCAAACGCCACCTTTCCCGTGCCCATACACACTTGCACGCCGTAAATGGCACCAGTATTTCCGCCCTCCATATACTTACCCACCATCTTCAAATTGGGCTTCCAGAACGTGCCTGCAGATGCCGAGACGATTTTCTGCGCCTTGGCATCGATCTGCACCAACGAGAGCCGTGCAACGAACGTGTGCACATCGGTGACGATGATTTCGGTCTGCTCGTCGTTGGCGAAATTGAGTGTGATGATTGCTTTGTCACACACCTTGTAAGAAGCCAATGGCTGTGGGTCTTCTTTGGTGTTGTACTTGCGAATGTGGCCGTACCTGGTGGCAGTGATAAGATGGAAAGCTTTTTTGGCGGTTTCCTTGCTGAAAAGAATCTGCGTGATCCAGATGGGCACATGCAACCCAAGATGGTCAGTATCCACATTTTCGGCCCGGAATAACACCTTGATCTTCCAGTTCTCCGCACTCTGGAACCGCTTTTTAGAAAAGTCGCTCTTCGTATCGAATAAGCGAATGATCTGAAGGTCGTTTTCCTTTCCTCCGTATGCAAAAACTCCAAAGTTGTACGGGCAGTGCACAAACGCATTGGTCATGACCTTGGCGTCTTGCTCTTTTCTGGCCTCGGCTTCCTCTTCGGTCATCTCGAGTTCTTGCTCCTCTCTCAAAGGCAAGTCCATCTGAATGGGCTCAACAGCAAAATCTTCGAGATACACTATAAATATCTTCAGCGACTCGTACGCTGCCACGGCAAAACCCTGCTCCTCGAAAATTTCCAAGGAAACGGGCCTGTCGCCCTGTTCAATGGGAAGCTTGTAGGTGTGAAGCAGGCGGTAGTTTTCCTCGGGAACAGAGGCCGAGCCAAAATACTCGTAGACGCTCAAGATACCGCCCAAGCGGTGCGCAAGGACGTACTTCTCCTGGAACAACTTGATGCTGTGGATGCGAGTTCTGACATTGGTGAACTCGTCCTTCACGAGAATGTTTTGCACCAACTCGGGACGCTGACCATCTTTCACCGAGGTATCCACTCCACGGGAACAGACAATCTCCTTGATATTTCCGGTTTCGTCGGACGAGGCAAAAATCCGCATGGTGCTGATCTTGGAGTAGAGTGCGAGATGAGATGGCCGCCTGCACAAAGCCCATGACCGTGACGAAGTCGCGCAGTCAGCTTGCCATGACACCTGCACCACGAATCCCTAGTCACAGATGATTCCCTCGCCGAGGCTCTTTTCCCGCCACACAATGGTTTCATGGAGGCTCTCCTGCACGGGAAGAAGCCTGCACTTGTAAAAGTGCTCCATGAGCCACTCGGACTTGGACGCCTCGCGTTTCACCTGCGCAAGCGTCTCGTCGTGCTCCTGGATCATGGCCAAAAAGCTCTCCGGCTGCGGAAATAGCGTGTGACGAGCCTTCAATCCGGCATACACCCTCCCGAACGCCCGGTGGTCGTGTCCCCAGCACGAAACCGGGGCGTGCATCTTCCGCACTGCACACACCACCACCTCCTGCTCACACAAGCGGTCGACATAGTGGCCCACCATGTCGAGAAACGGGGCGATTTTCCTCGAGAATTCCACGAGCACCTGCGCCTTGGCCATGCACGTGATTTGATTGCTCGCCACGCGGCTGTAGTCTCGAATGGACGCCAAAAGCTCCATGTGTGTGGCCATGGCCCGCTGGAACTTGATTCTCGACTGGTAAAAGCTATCGTTGTTGACCAACTCCAAGCAGTCTTCAACCAAAGTTTCGAACCCGGAAAATCCCTTGAAATTGACTGTGGATTGGTGATTGAAACTGTGTACTAATTCGGTCACACGCCGATTTGCCACGTCGACGAAAACCTCGAAGTCGACAAAGAACTCCCCGCAGATCTTCAAAAACGTGTGGATTTGTGATAAGAAACTCAAGACGGCCGACCTGCACTCGTGGCTTTGCAAATCGCCATTTGGGTGGTTTTGAAACCGTGTGCTTGCAACAGGAAAATCCTGAAGAATGGCTGCAAAAGTGGTTTTGAGCTCCTGCAAATTGGTGTGGAGCTCTTCGCCATAGCTGAGTGGCTCACTGCTGTAACACAACTCCACGTCTTTATTGAAAAGGGGCTTGCCGTCTTTCAGGAAGTGGAAAATCTCAAGGGAAGGCATATTGCTTGGAGGAAGGACACGTTGAAAATGTTCCGAAGCGCAAAAGCGCATGCCTGCATATAGACAATTCTGGTTGAACCGACATGTTCTGCGCCAGGCGAGATATCAGCTGTGTTTTTGCATTCAGTCATGTCAACAGAGTATTCGGTTTAATTGCTGTGGAAATCTTTTTGGCCGCATGTACTGGACGCGGTTTCGGTATACATCCGATGTCGCCTGTACAAAACACTGCAAAAGACTTTTCAATCTGATTTAGCATTTACCATTACTATGTAAATTCCACGCAATCCCGAATTTCCACAGCAGGGCGTGTGGCGCAGTTGGTAGCGCGTTCCCTTAGCATGGGAAAGGTCTCCGGTTCGAATCCGGACTCGTCCATTTTTTTCAAGTGCTTGCTACACAAGAATTGTCGATGCAAGTTTTGGCAGCAGTTAGAGCTCCACAACAGGGCGTGTGGCGCAGTTGGTAGCGCGTTCCCTTAGCATGGGAAAGGTCTCCGGTTCAAATCCGGACTCGTCCATTCTTTTTTCCAAAAACAGCCAGTCTTCGCTTGTTACCACTTTTCTAGTTATCGCAGATGGTAGTATTAGATCATCAGCGACTTTTGGAAACCGAACATCATCTTCAAAGGGGCTTGTTTCATCCGATTACCGACTACTATGCAGTCCACCAAAATCATGCTAAGGAGCCATAAATGTAGTTCATGGAAACGCTATGGTGGTTTTGGCTTACTGATGGCATCGTAAGAAACTACTAGATACCTGATTTTTCAGCGGTGTTCCACAGGTATGTACAGTAGTGTATATAAGCACTACCAATTCCGGGGGCAGATGCGACCGTGCCAGACTGGAGAAGGAACGGAGGCAGATATAATCGGAGGTACGGGTGCAGGCCAATGAGCGTGTCACGTGATCCGTCCGAGTCGAAAAATGGAGCACTACAGCGAGTGCACGGTTCAAACCTCCAAAGAGGGGTCTGCCTAATGGGGAAGTTAAAGATGAACAAGTTCCAGCCCCACTCACACATTTCGCAGCCAAAGTAGTGCATTTCTGTAGAAGGCAGGTCTGCATATAAAGTTGACCCAGGCAAAGAGTTTGGTGACGTATACAGTCTCGAATTCATCCAAAGTCGCGAATTCAAGCATTTTCGGTCCATTTTCTTCTCTTTCGGTCCGGCTCCTCAATCTTGATCCAGATCTGAAAGCACGCTCCTGCACACTGCACATGACGAGCCAGCCTGAGTCACATCCGTGCGGAACATGTCCAGTGCTAGCGCCCAGAATTCGCTACAACGGCGGTCCACAGAATCGCGGCTTCGGCAACTCGAGGCCGAATCGCTACAGGATACTCTCCCTGAGGGATTTTCCTCGCTGGACCTGCGTACAGCCCGTTTGGCCCATCGCGTCTACCATCCACTAGCCATAGTGATGGCCAACTTGGTGCTTTGGTCCATTTTTGGGGTCCTAGCGAGAAAAGGGCTTCAGGCTCTCACCGAATATCAGGATACATTCTTGGGCGGCGTTATCTGGGCCAATTTTGTGGCTTGTTTTGTCATGGGCGTGACGGTGGAGTTGCAGGCGTTGTTTTCTCTGATTTTGGCAGGAAAAAGCGCCTACTCTTCCAAGGCGGCAATTCCCGTGTACGTGGGCATAACGACGGGGTTTTGTGGACTGTGTCTGAGTTTTTCCAGCTTCATTCTTGAGGTCTTTACCAAAGCCGCCAATCTCCCGCTGGATTCCAAAACCCTCGCTTACCCGACCCCTGGATACGGCGTTCTTGCTTTCTTGGAGGTAGTTTTGGCTCACATGGGTATTTCCCTTTTTGGGTTGGTTTTGGGCAAACACTGTGCTCGTGGAATCGAGAAGCGATGCCCCGCCATCTCGCTTCATGCATATCAGAAAGTGGAGTTGGCGCTGTGTTTTCTTGCAGTGGGTGTTTTTGTGGCGGTGATTGTTCTTTTGGCCGTGAAAGACCACGGCTCGTGGCGCCTGTGGATGTTTTCGTGCTTTTTTGCCCCATTCGGAACCATCACGCGATTCTGGCTATCCCGGAAAATGAACCCAATGGTGGCCGATTTCCCCATAGGAACATTTGTGGCCAACATTGGAGCATGTGTTCTTTTGGCGGCGTTCAATGTTCTTGTACGTGGCCGCCACAGCTCGAGCTCACTGCTACCAGTTGTCTCTGATGTGCTTTCGTGTCATGTTCTTGTGGGTCTTGACGATGGGTACTGTGGATGTCTCAGCACTGTGTCGACTTTTACGGTGGAGCTCCTTACGTTGGACTTGCCCCGTTCGTACACGTATGGGGTTTCCTCCATAAGCATTGGTTTTGTTTGCATGTTGTTGATAGCGGGTTCCTACAATTGGACCGTTGGTTTTACTTCTCAGGTGTGTTGATACGACTTTATGGGCCTGATATGTCCATAGACTTACAGATTTCGATACGATGTCTGTAGTTGAGTCGGACTTTCAACGACCAAATTGGACACAGGAAAATGTTCTGCTTGGCATTGATTAGAGACAGAAGAAATGGGATAGAGACAGAAGAAATGGGATAGAGACAGAAGAAATGGGATAGAGACAGAAGAAATGGGATAGAGACAGAAGAAATAGGATAGAGACAGAAGAAATGGGATAGAGAAAGAAATGGAAGAGAATAAGGAATGAGAAGAGTTTATAATACAAATGAGCACCGGCGGCTCTTATTGTTGCAATACGGTCCCTCCGATTGTTTCTACTAAAGTCGCCAAGCAGCCAGGAATATATCACCCCAACTTTCTGCTCAATTCTTCCAGAGATGTGTAGTTTGGGGCTCTAGAATGCATCGTTACGTGCACGTTGGCCAGGTTGCTTCTTTCGGAGAGGGACAAGCGCACGAGCAGTTTCTCAGCATTCTGCACTTCAAGCAGCCCCAGATCAAAACCCCCAATTCCAGCAATTGCTCCGTTCGATAGCTAAGTGGGCCACGGACCCGTGCACCGCGGTGCACGGGTGCACGCCGCACCTGTACGCACCTCTTCTCAAAAATTCTCATCACTTTCCCACCACAAAATGTCCAGCGTCATCGGAATCACGTTCGGAAACACGTCGTCGTCCATTGCCGTCGCCACCCAGGACGGCAAGGTTGACGTCATTGCAAACCCAGACGGAGACAGAGCCATTCCATCCGTTTTGTCTTATGTCGGCACCGATGAGTACCACGGCGCCCAGGCTGCCGCCCAGTTGGTGCGTAACCCCAAGAATACCATCATAAACTTCCGTGACTTTTTGGGAAAGAAGTTCTCCGAAGTGGATGTCTCCGTTTCCCAAACCGGAGCCCCTGCTGTGGAGACCCCAGAGGGAGGGGTGGGATACCAGATCGAGCGCGAGGATGGACGCACTGAACTTGTTTCTGTCGAGGAGGCCACCACCAGACACTTTAAGCAGTTGAAGACCGCCGCCGAGGACTACTTGGGAACCAAGGTTCAAAGGGCGGTTTTGGCTTTGCCAACGGACTTCTCCGAGCACCAGAAGGAGGTGTTGGTGGCAGCCGTGGCAGCCGCCGGAATCACCGTCATCCAGTCGGTGTCCGAGCCTTCCGCCGCTTTGTTGGCCCACTTGACTGCCTACAGCACGGCGGAGCACGACTGCATGCAGGACGACAAGATCTACGTTGTGGCGGACTTTGGAGGGGTGCGTTCCGACGCCGCCGTTGTTGCGGTTCGCGGAGGAATCTTCACCATCTTGGCCACGGCCCACGAGAAGTTTGGCGGAGACCAGTTGGACGCTGCCATTTCCGAGCACTTCTGCAAGGAGTTTGAGAAGAAGTTCAAGGTGGACGCCCGCAAAAATGCCCGTTCTTTGGCCAAGTTGAAGGCCGAAGCCATTGTGGCCAAGAAGACCTTATCCAATGTGCAGTCGCTGTCCTTCTCCATCGAGTCTTTGGCTGAGGGTTTCGACTTTCTTTCCAACATCAACCGCTTGCGTTTCGAGTTGGCTGCCAGAAAGCCTTTGAGCGATATGACAGGATTCGTGGAGAAGGCCTTGCAAAAGGCCGGCTTGGAGACTTTGGACGTGGACGCACTTCTTCTTGCCGGAGGATGCGCTAACGTCGTCAAATTGGCCCAGAATTTTGAGTACGTGTTCCCACAGTCCACGCAAATCGTGGCTCCTTCCGTGGACTCTCGTGCAACCAACCCCGAGGAGTTGTCGACCAAGGGAGCTGCATTGATTGCTGCGCTCGTCGAGTCCTTCGACGCGGACGAGATCAAGGAGTCGCTTTCTCCTGTGATTATCAACACACAGCACCTCCAGAAGCCTATTGGTTTCAAGGACGCTGAGGGTACCTTCCACACCATTTTGGCTGCCGAGACGTCGTTCCCAATCAAGAGAACCGTCAACGTGACCAACGGCGCCAGCGCCGATGTGGTGGTGGAGTTATACGAAGGACAGAGAACTGTCAAGGAGACGGTGATCGAGGCCGAGCCCGACTCGGAAGCCGAGTCCGACGACTCTGACGACGAGCCCGAGGTCCGCCGTGAGGTTGTATACACACCTGGCGAGTTGTTGGCTAAGTTGGCCATGACTGGCTTGGAGCCCAACTCCAACATCGAGGTGCTTTTGAACATCACCCAAAACGGCACCTTGCACTTGGCCGGACGAGAGTTGAAGAGAGGCGCCGCCGTGGTCAAGGGCGAGATCTCCAAGTAATAGAGTGGAACCGCCGCTGTGTGCAGGACTTTCATCATACAAGGACATGTAGATACCGCCGCCGCCGTCCTGGCTCCCGAGCAGCGGCGGCGACGGACCGTTCACGCCCGGATCGAGAGGGTTTCGGGCACCGTGGTCCAGATGTCGCAATGTCGCAATGTCGCAACTTCCATATTCTACCCGCACTAAGGTTTGCCTCACACACTTCCGAGTCGACTATACCAGCAGAAGCCCGGCTGTATACAGTTTCACCGGGCCACGTTCACATTGACCACGACATCCTGCAGACAAGCGACAGATACAGCGACCATTGATCCTCAAGGTCCAGCTCGAATAACAAGGCGAGTGGAAGCAAATAACATCCTATAGAATTGACCCGAACGACCAAATATCGAAACAAATCAGCCGAAATAAGCAAGCCCGGTTACAAGCCAAATCCAGCCAATTTAGATAAGCCCGGTTACAAGACCCAGTGAGAATTTGATACAGCAACAGACCCCTCACAATGCCAAAGGAAATGTCCCAGGTGCACAACAACGAGTTCATTTTCGGCGAGACCGGCGGCAAGGGAAAACATCTTCTGTCGTTTCTCAAAAACCTCTCGCTTACCGGCAAAAAACCGCCCATTTCTGCAGATGCAGATGCATATAAGAAGGTCAACTCAGACATATACGGCAACATGGCCTACGGGTACACGTCACCAGACCAAGGCAGCCCCACACACGCAGAGCACGTGCCGAGAAACAATCGGACGGGGCCAGCGGGCGGGGCCCGGAACGGGTCGCCCAAAAGGGCAATTCCTCGGCATGACGCCCGCTCGGCGTCGGCGCTGCCTGCACCGTTCTCTCTTTCCCGCAACGTCACCTCTGAAAGCTTATCCCGGCAGGTGTCGAGTAGCAGGCCGAAGTACGCCGATTTGGATGACGACTGGGATGCCCAGTTGGAGCCGGAAAACACCGGTGCCTCCCATAAAGCACTGCATGCAACGGAGATTCCGATTTCGGGCTTGGGGCTGAACTTCCAAAGCCCCACCAGCCCTAGCTTTGTGGACCTGTTTCATCCCGATGTGATGGTCCAGGCTCCAAAAGCACGTGAGTCGGTGGACCTGCAGGAAATGAAGGCCAATCTCGAAGTTCAGCTTGCCACGCGGCTCCAGCTGCGGTTTTTGAAGTTTGCCAAGTTGTTGGGCGACGAGAGCACCATCAACCTCGGTGAATTGCGTCAATTGGCGTGGAATGGCATCCCGCCGGAGCTTCGGGCCGTCACGTGGCAGTTGCTTCTCGGTTACTTGCCCACAAACAAGGCTCGCCAGCACCTGACGTTGAAGCGGAAAAGAGCAGAGTTTTTGGACGGGCTCCACAACTTCAGTGCTCTAGAAACGCAGAGTGCAGCATCTCCAGACCTCAACCTGTCCAATCGGGAGAACTCCAGCAACAAAGAGAAACAGCTTTACCATCAGATTGACATCGACATCAAGCGCACGCACCCCACGGTCAAGCTATACTCATATGCCAGTACACAGCGGTCGTTGAAGAAGATCTTGTACTTGTGGGCGGTCCGGCACCCGGCGCTGGGTTATGTGCAGGGCATCAACGACTTGTGCACGCCGTTTTACCAGCTCTTTCTCCAAAACTACCTTTGGCAGCTCCAGCGCAAGCACGCGCGCGAGCACGACGGCGCTGCCGACGAGTCCCATCTCTGTATCCCGGGCTATCTCGACGAAACGGGGGAGGATGAGCAGGAGCAGGCCCTATATGCAGGCGAGGACCTTTTGCAGCTTCTGTGGGAGACGCTCGACCCGGGGCGGCTTTCGGAGCGGGTGACGAGTCTCATTGAGGCAGACTCGTACTGGTGCATTTCGCGGCTCTTGGACAACATCACCGACAACTACATCCATGAACAGCCGGGAATCCTCAAGCAAGTGGGCGAGTTGCAAAACTTGATTGAGCGCATCGACCACCCGCTTCTGGAGCATTTGAAAGCCGAGGGCGTTGAATTCATCCAATTTTCTTTTCGCTGGATGAACTGCTTGTTGATGCGTGAGCTATCGATCGGCTTAATCATCCGCATGTGGGACACGTACCTTAGCGAGACGCCGCTTGGCTTCACCCATTTTCACGTGTACGTGTGTGCGGCGTTCTTGATCAAGTTCAGCGGGGAGTTGAAGGGGAAGGATTTCCAGGATATTCTTCTTTTTTTGCAGAACCCGCCCACGGCCTCGTGGACCGAGAAGGATATCGAGTTGATGCTCAGCGAGGCGTTCATCTGGAAGAGCTTGTACGCCGGGGTGCACGGGATGTGACACGGCTAGGCACGTGACACGGCACGTGACGTGACCTCGCTGACCGCGCCGCGCGATATTAGCGCTAATTAACTTCACAGGCTTTCTTTCAGGAGAACAGCGGCAAGACGAGATTCTCATAACTCTGGCGATCAGATTACAACCAAGCGGTCCAGACTTTTCTACACTAGTCAGCTCACCAGCTAATACACCCGCGCACTCAGCAGCCCATTCAAAATGTCTCGCCCCGGAAGAACGTTTCTTGCGTCCACCATCGCCAAACCGTACGTGGACGAGGTCAGTGCACAGGTGGCCCAACTTGATAGCAAGCCCAAACTCGTGGGCTTGCTAGCCAACGATGATCCTGCAGGAAAGACGTATGCCAGTTGGACAGAGAAAACCTGTGAATCCTTGGGATTCTCCTACGAGTTGGTGGAGGTCAGCAAAAACGACTTGGAGGCACGGCTTGTAGCCGCCAACAAAGACCCCGCCGTGAACGGCATCATGGTGTACTTTCCCGTTTTCGGCGACAAACAAGACCAGTACCTCCAGCAGCTCATTTCCCCCGAAAAGGACGTGGAGGGGTTGAATTTTCTCTACTACCACAACCTCTACCACAACGTGCGTTTCTTGGACGCTCCAGTCAACGAGCAGAAGTCTATTCTTCCCTGCACTCCGCTCGCCATGGTGAAGATTCTCGAGTTTTTGGGCATTTACAACAAGCACTTGCCTTACGGAAACCGGTTGTACGGGAAGAAGGTGTTGGTGATCAACCGGTCCGAAATTGTGGGACGGCCGTTGGCGGCGCTTTTAGCGAACGACGGTGCCACCGTCTTCTCCGCCGATATTGACAATGTGCAGAAGTACACTCGTGGCGACGACTTGAAGATGCAGAGACACAAGGTGGAGGACCTCGAGTACCTGCAGTACCGGCCCGAGGCGATTGCCGGGTCATGTGACGTGGTGATCACGGGAGTGCCCTCGGAGCACTACAAGTTTCCCACCGACAAAATTGCCAACGGCACGACGGTCATCAACTTTTCGTCGGCCAAGAACTTCAATGACGACATCAAGGAGAAGGCGGGGCTCTATGTGCCGTCCATCGGCAAGGTGACCATCGCCATGTTGTTGCGTAACTTGTTGCGGTTGATTGAGAACAAGAAGATCCGGGACGCCAAGAGTGCATGAACCAACCCATCACCAAAGGCGGCCCTCCTGAACCCGGAAGTGCCTGGTGTTCGGGTGCGCGATACCGACGTTAATACGATATGATATGCTACATGCCACGATGTACGATATTACTATATGCCGATGGCCGGCTGTGGTGCACGGGTGCGTGGTGCACGGGTGCGCCAGCCCAACATCCTCGCGATGCCCTCTCCACAAGCTACAGCCTCCAGTGGCACCCGCACCCATGAAGCCAAAAAAGGAGGCGCCTATTGACACCTTGGCGCTCACAGAGCTACTTGGCGTCAAGACCCACCGCCGCGAGTGCCGAAGAACCTGGCTGAAGGCCGAAGACCAACGACTTACGGACCGCTTGGCTGAATGCTACCCCCAGCACATGCAGAGCCAGCGTTTGGACCCCCGGGAGGTCGACTGGGATGCAGTCGCCGCAGTGTTTTCGGGCCGGCGGAAGGCCAACGACTGCAAAAAACGCTGGACCACGTCGCTAGACCCCCACCTCCGACGGGGGAAGTGGACCGAGGAGGAAGACCGCCACTTGGTGGAGATGTACAACAAGTACGGCGCCATGTGGCAGCAGGTGGCCCTGCACATAGCCGGCAGGACGGACCACCAGTGTCTGAAGCGGTACTTCGAGGTGTTGGACCCGAACGTGGCCAACCGGCTCCAGCCGTGGTCCGAGGCCGAGGACCTCCGCCTCATTGACTTGGTCGAGCAGCACGGAACGAAGTGGCGGACGATTGCCCAGAACCTCGAGCTGAGGCCGCCGCTTACATGCAGGAACAGGTGGAGAAACCTCCTCACGCTGGTGGTCCGGGAGCGGGCGAGCGGCCCGGTCATGCTGCGGATGTCGGAGGTGGCGGGTGTGCTAGAGCAAGCGGCTCCGGCACGGGAACAAGCGGCCCCGGCATCGGAACACGCACCGCCGGCATCGGAACACGCACCGCCGGCATCGGAACACGCACCGCCGGCATCGGAACAAGCGCCGCCGGCACTCGAGCACCGGCTATCACCGCCCGAGCCGCTAGAACGGCCACCCCGGCTGCAGGCGCCGTCGCCCGCGCATACAAAGCTCGAGGACGAGCTTCTAGGGCAGGTGCGGGCGGCGCAAAAGCTTCCGGCGGCTACGGAGTGGCTGTATACACTCCTGCCGCCGGCCAGCTCGTCCGGCGGCTCTGTGGCGCTGATGGAGATGGTGGAGGCGCTTGTCCTGCATGCAGTGCGCCACAACGTCAAGATCGAGATCCACCAGCACCACCACTACCGGCCGGAGCTCCTGCACGAGGTGCAGCCGTCGCCGCAGAGCAGCCACAGTCTCTCTAGCGACGGATCGGACCGCAAAGCGCCGCAGGGGTACGGGCTTGCGCCGGATTTGCACGTGACCCGCTTCCAGCACTTCAACTATCTTCCGTCGCTGACGCCCGTGCCGCGGCTCCAGCTGTCGGCCAATCTGCCGGATACGCCTGGTGAAAACGGCAAGGAGTCGGATCTACGGCGGCTCCTCAACGCCCAGGAGCTGTGTGCAGGATACACTGGTGCCGACGGGTTTCCCCATTCCGCGGCCGACGGCCGGCCGGCAAAGCGGCAGCGGGTGTGCTCAGCTGACGCCGATTTCTACGAGTCCATCAGCGGCTTTCACAAGCAGCCGGAAGCGGCAAAACCACCCGTGCCTCTTCGCCCGGTTTCTCAGCATCATCCGCTACATTCCACCGGCGCCATGCCACGGCCCGAAGATTGGGGCGTGGATGAGGACGACGAAGATTTCATGAGTGCCTTCGGTCTTTACGCATATATGCGAGACAAGCCGTTGGAGCCGCAGATTGTAGCGGACGAGGCGGACGAAGACTTTCTTCCGTTTAATCCTTCTTAGTTAGGTTTGTGCTGGCACTGGGCTGTTTGCGGACTTGGCGGTAGAGTGGAATATTGAACGACGTATTGAATGGTGCGATGTGCAGTATGAAGTGTGATGTGCAGTATGAAGTACAATGTGCAGTACATCACTGTAGTAACCACTGGAGTGAGAAGCAACGAACGGAGGTACGGGTGCATGGGGCATCACGTGACCCGTAGTTTGGCTCGTGCTGTGTCAACCCTGATAGTGATACCAGCTCGTACCATGCCCGCGTGTATCGGTTAGTGCTGGTATCAGATGTCACGTGCAGTGCTCTACCTCGATCAGTTTGCAGTTTTCCGCCATTTGTCATTTTGAGAACATATTTCCTCTTTGGTAACCCCAATTCCAGATAAAAACTCTTTCAAGGTACGAAGCACCTTGTCCAAACTTTCCGCTTCGGGTCTTCCAAAACCCACTTAGATGGCACGAATCAAGTCGTCAACGCCGCTAGCGTGTGGCCACAGGGCCTGGGAATTACGTGCAAGTCACGTGCGCGCGCACGTGCACCTTTATCATGCTCGGCGCAGCGCTCCACAAAGTGATCTGACCGGAGCACTGGCCAGTCATTTCCGCCCAGCCAAAGCACCTCAATTTCCAAGATACTCGCATTCGGACCGACTCCAACGGCCCCGAAAACCCTCAGCGTATAAGCAGTCACGTGCGGTCACGTGCGTTTCTCCTGGCCCGCCTAGACTCATGGCGTCCCGCAAAACACCGCCAGCCATGGATGTGGCCCAAGACTTGGAGACGGTCATATCACGTGAGTTCCGGCGGCTCCAGCGAGACCCGGCTCTTGTGGATATGTCCATTTTCGACTTGATCGACTACTGCACAGAGACGTTCGAGTCCATGCTACAAGCACCCGATAACTTAGCGGGCTTTATCCAGGCGTACTTGATATTTAACTACTTCATCAACAACTTCATCATGATGCATTTCAACGGATTCCTGGACTTTCTCGAATCCGCCCACCACGACTTTGTGCTATACTTGAACTTGTACAGCTTTTTCAAGCTCGAGTGCAGCGATTCCACCAGTCTCCCGAAGAATGGGCTTGTTTTTGCCCATCTGGGCCTGCACGTTCATCTGAGTAAGGTGGTACTCGATATTCTTCGTTTTCTCGAGGGAAACCGGCTTCTTTCCTTTGACATTGGTCTCCTCCACACCTGGCTCGACGAGTACATCGAGTACTACCGGTATAACGAGGGAGGAGGCTATCCAAAAAAAGACCTGTCACATCCATCACATCCCGACGGTTCACAAGGTTTTTCGGAGTTGCCCAGAAGCCCCAAGTTGCCTGGGCCCAACAGTGCAACATGGGATTTGCCCGAGTTCAATTTGTCCGGATTGCCATCTCCCCGGTCCGAGCTAAACTTCTCCGAGGACGATATTTTCGAGTTCAACTCCAAGTTCCCGGATATTCTGCCCAGTCTCTCGCCAAATCCGCCAAATCCGCCAAATCCACCAAATCCGCCAAATCCACCACATCCACCAAATCCGCCAAATCCACCAAATCCGTCAAATGCCCCGTACCCAGTACACGTGGAAGTGCCGTATCCCAAAGAGGAAACTGGGACTCAGTCGGCAAGGCCGTCCATCCCAGTGCCAACTCCAGATTTGAAAAATGGGCAGTATGAGCGGGGAAGAGCCAAAGTTCCTTATCAAAACCATGCCTACCAAGGAAGCCAGGAATACGAGGGACAACATCCAGGTGAGCATGATCGGCACTTTTCAAGTTATCATCAGTTCCCAACTTTGGGTCCTCATCAAGTTCATCAGGACCAAAGTCATCAAAAAATTCATCAAAAGCATCATATCCTGCATCTAAACAATCAGAGTTTCCACCAAGATAAGCAAGGTATTCACCAAGACAATCAAAGTGTCCACCATAATCAGAAATTCCAAAATAATCATGGTTTCCACCAAAATAATCATGGTTTCCACCAAAATAATCATGGTCTCCACCAAAATGATCATGGCTTCCACCAAAATAATCATGGTCTCCACCAGAAGCATATACCCCAAAATCACCACCAAAAACACCAAGGTCAGGATCTGAATCGCGTCCGCCCCCCGTCGATGCTCCGGGAACTTGCCGTTTGTGGACTCAAAAACCTAGGCTCATCGTGCTATATCAACCTGACACTCCAAGTTCTTGCAGGCATAAATACCTTCGAAAAACTTCTCTCGAAAGCCAACAGAGACCGACGCATAGCACCTTCCTCGCTGGCAGATGCCATGTTTGGGCTCATCAATACATTCAACGCCAACGGGGGCGCTAACGTGGCTCCAACCAAGTTTCTCCGAATCTTGGCCGCTGCTAAACCCGACTTTAACATTCCATACGAGCAGCAGGATGCCCAGGAATTTCTCTTGTTTCTCTTGGACAAGATGCACGCCGAATTGGCCACAAAACCCAGCACGGACGAGTTCGTGGACTACTCCAAGAAGTGGCGTATCAACGTCAGTCAAAAGGAGAAGCACGACTACTACAAGTGGTACAGTGACCTCTTGCAGCACGAAGGTGAATCGCTAGTCAATGATATTTTCCAGGGTCACATACAGAGCAAGTTGCTATGCAACACATGCGGCCACTCCTCAATCAGCTATAGCTCGTTCAACATCTTATCGCTTCCGATCCCGGGGGGAAGCCAGAACCACGTGGACTTGACCGACTGCCTCCGATATTACACGCAGGACGAGGTATTGAGCGGCGAAAATGCCTGGCGATGCCCAAAGTGCAACAAGGAGAAACCAGACGACAGTCCCATGGATATTGTGTTCCAGCCGAAGAGAGGGCTTTTCAAGCTTTCCAGGCGGAGCAAGTCGCCAGCAAAAAAACCCGTGCACCCGCCCCCAAGCAAACTCTCCATCAAGCAACTCAGCTTTATCAAGCTTCCGCCGGTGCTTTTCATACATCTCCTGCGTTTTTCCATGCTCAATGTCACCGAGAAGTTGACCACTGACATTATCTATCCGATGCGGCTCAAGTTCAACCATTCGTCACATGACATTTGCTATACTTTGACGGGGTTGATCAACCACTTTGGCTCGCTCAAATCGGGGCATTACACGCTGTTGGTGAATAAGCGGAAAGATGACCCATTTTGGTGTTATTTTGACGATGACACGGTTCGTCTGAATGTTGTTCATGGCGACAGACACAGTTCGCTTCACTCTCGAGACGTGTATGTTTTGTGCTATGAGCGGACCGAATAAAAGCTGAAGAAGCAGTTCACTCGGTTCAAAGAACTCACCTTTCCACATTCAAAAGGGCTTTAGTCGAAAACGGATTTTTTGGGCGCTTTTTTTGGCTTAAGTCCCTTGAGCGAGAGCGAGATAGGACCACTCTGTTCGGCGCCAGGCTCCTTCTCCTGCTCGGCGTTATCTTTGTCAGCCTCAGACTTCATGCCCGCAGCCACCTGATCCTGAAGAAATTTCATGGTCAAGTCTTCGTCGGACTTGAGACTCTTCTCTCGCTCCACCAGCGTGTCCACCAGCGTGTCCACATACTTTATGTAAAGACTGAACTCATCTTCATCTTCAGGAATGTCCACCCGCACTTTACCGGTGGTACCCAAGTACTTGACAAATGATGTAAGCGACGCCCATCGCGTGGCGTTCATGTGCACGTGATCCTTATCGTTCAAGATGTACTCCTGGTAAAACTTGTTTGCATGGACTTTTTTTGTGCCGTGGTTGATGCGGAGAAGGCGGAGAAAGTCCCGTTCGAAACGGGACAGAAATTCTGCTAGCGTCCGTGCCGATGTGCCGTCTTTGGCGAGGTTGGAGATGCGCCCGAGATGCGATGGCGAATTGAGATGATTTTTGAAACCGTTGGCGTCTCGACATTGTTTCAGACAGAGCTGGCAGTAGTATCGGAGTTTCTGGAGCCCGGAGGCTTTGAGCTGCTTTGCCTGGAACTTGGCTGTGCCGAATCCTGCCTTCGCCATGCTGTGGAGTACTTGTGACTATAACTTGAGTTCGCGTTATATTGGTGCTGCACACAATCCACTAATATCTCAATGAATATTAACGCCAGTTTGGACCAACCTGCGGAACAGTTTCAATGACCCAGGAGCCGACTTAGCGCCCGGTAGCAAAAAGATTGCAGCACCACAATTTCACACATGGTCTCCCACTGCATTACTCACTGTGGCCCTAAGTGGCTTGACTAACGTTGATCGGACGGGAAACAGTATTTTCCACTTGGTATGGCCGCAACCGAGGGTTGAATCTGTCAATAAAGCCAAGTGCATGTCCATAGCGGAGTCTTAAATGTGTCTTTGGATGGTATAACGATTGAAAGGCCAATGTCTCGTCGATAGAAAGTCAGATTGTAAAGACCCCCTTTCCGTAGTTTCTCTTAACAGGCTTTTTGTGATCGGGCATTGATCTTTTTCGATCACACAAAAACCCCGGGTCCTCTTCTATCATATAAAATTTATTCCTTTTAGAATGCTTTAATTGCTTCAGACTTAGCAACCTTTAAACATCCCTCGCAGACGATGAAGTATTTGACCACGTGTCTATTCCGCTGTCAGCTTCAGTCTCCACTATTCAGCTGTTTGAGGCAGTCTGGACCAACTGCTCTGTTTTGTTTTTCACAATCTTGATTATAGGCTCAAATATTTCTCAGCTTTTATTGTGCTTTTTGAAAGAATAGGGTACGTATTTATGCTTGAGTCTCTGTTTCATGTACAAATGCATACTGTTTCATCCGTCATGTTTTTTCTTGGCAACTGCTTTTTTCTAGTTTCACCTTCCCTTCTTGTCTGGCTTGCTGCAGGCAAATGCATGTACCCCCCCTTGCGCTCATGTATTAGGGGGTTTGCAGCCACTTGCGCACTGGTATAAATATGCAACGGAAAGACAACAAGCAGACCACTTTTTTTCCTTCAATTCAACCAGTTTTCTTTTTGTGTTTGATCCTGTCGCTTTATATTGCGGACCCGAACCCATTTATAAAATCGGGCGACCATGGTCGATTGACACCAAGCACATCATACTTGGTTAGGTGCAGTACTGGGGGTGCATCGCGGCATCAGACGCACCAAACCAGTCAGCTTCGCCAAGTGTTGATGATTTCCTTTCACCCCAGAAACATGGCCTTTGTTCGGCAATACTCAACCCCCGTGAGCAACAAATACACAGCGTTAAAAACGCCTCTAGCTCTTTGGTGGGCTAAGCGGGTTCCACCAATTGCAAAGTACTCCGGCGTCATTCTTTCAGCTGCCTTGGCTCTCACGCATGTGCATCCCAACGTTCTCGGCACAGTGGCACCACCGGTGTTACTAGCCACGTTTTATGCTAACCGAAAATTAGAGCATGCTAATTACAAGCAGCTGTTGCTGTTAGTTCAGGAGGGGTCGCACGTTACGTGGAGAATCAAGGCATATGATGAGAGCTCGCTAGAAAATGTCAGAGAGGGCATCGAAACCGAATATGACCATTTCAAGAAGCAAGTTGCCTCTCATCTCGAAGCTGAAATGATTGATGCCATTGTTAGAGATAACGGACAATCAGCCTGGACGAAAAACACTCTTGATGAAAATAAGCAGGTTGTCTTTCAGTTAGGTGCCCCAGAAACATTCGTCAACCTGAAAGCAGAAAGAGACGAGGCTATTGTTCAGTTCATCAGTCTTTCCATCCCATATTATTCGTCAGGCCTCCACGATAAGAAGCGGTTGGGGGTCGTTCAAATATCCATGCTTGAACAAGAAAGCGGCGAAGCATACGTGGACTACACGGTTGGGGCAAAGATCTGGCCGTACAGCTTTAAAAGCACGGCGAAAAAAATCTGCTGATTTGCACAATAAAAGGATTAATAAGACAAAATGGAACTTTTAATGCTTCATTATTACGGCGAATTATCGCCCGAAGAAATTTCTAGAGGTTTCCTGGAACATGGACCAGGAGCCGCAGTTAGAAGACTCGGCTATTTCGTCCAAATCGGGCATCCACAGCCTGATATCGGCGATTCTCTTACCCGTGTTGGGGTGAGTGGAAAGAAAGTCCTGCATTACGCCGCTCTTGGCGACTTTATGCTCATACAGGTCCATTCGGGTCCAGAACTTTTCAGCCTCATGGACGTTGAAACACAGGCGAGCCATTAACTCACAGCCAATATGGTCAGCCTCCGACTCCATCTCCCGAGAAGAAGGCATCTGCAACAAACCCGCAATCAACAAGTCATTGAACCAAGAAATACCAGTGGCTAAAAACAACGCCGTGGACAACATGATATATATTGGCTGCTTGCTGAGCTGCTCTGACGAGTGGTGCGCCAATTGGTGGGACAACTCATGGGACAAAACCGTGGCTAATCCATCTTCGTTATGGCAAATGGGAAGAATTGACGAGAAGATGAAGATCTTGCCATTGGGAAGAATGAACGCATTGGGAGGCTCCTGTTGCGTGGCCTGGATGATGTGAATGGACCATTTCAACGACTTGAGATGTTGCACCTGCTTTTGATCATGAGTGTTGGCAATTGCACTAGAAAGCAACCTGTTCATGATCCCGGAGATTTGGTTGTAATAAGGACTTCTTTGGTCGAGAAGGCGGTTTTGGTACTGGGCCAAAATCTGGCTGTACGAATAGTCGCCGATTTTCTTCTCTAGCCAATATGGAACCCAAAGAAGGCGAAGGCGGTGCGTGAATGGCGCCTCATTGAGGTTATAGAGGTAGAAGCCACCCAAACCCACACAGGAGTAGACGAAGGTTCTGCTTTTGAAGAAACCGGCATAGCCGTGGCTCTTTTTGTTGTTGAAGCGCAGGTAGCTGGCATAGCGGGGGAACTGCAATGACCTATGTGCAGGACGCCATATCAGCCGCCCAGGCAGCGGAAAAAGTCCCGCAAAGGGACCCAGCGCCGAGTTTGTGGAAAAACGTGGGAAAAGTCTCATGCCGGCTTCCACGACGAGTGGCGGTGATAGCGCGCAATGTGGTCACGTGCACGTGCACCCATCAATGGTTAGACACTCGAGATGTCCCAAAACGGCCATCGGAAGATTTGCAGATAATGACAAACATGAGAGTCGGCATCACTTGAAAATCACTCCAGGGGTTTCACCAAATTTGGCATCGGCGGTGATGTTATTGTCGAAGTTGTCTTGCAAGCTCAATGCAGGTTTTCCCTCCACCACCTTCGCTCTATATGGGTGGGTTTTCGGACTCAGCTCAACGGTGGACTGAACCACCCGCTCCTCCAAATTGACATTCGAGGACACGCGGCGGGGCAGATTGACGCCACGTTGCGTGGGGAACTTTTCGCTAAAAACGTGGCCGTGAAGCTGTTTGGCTAAACTGTCCAAGGAGCGGTCCAGATTGGCGCCTATTAGGCTGTGGTGACTATGAATGCTCTGGCGGTCGGATATAGCCGGCGGCTGAAACTCCGGCTTGTCGCTCTGTGTGAATGGAATGAACAGGTCATAAAAGTCATACACAGAACCGGACTTGTGGTGGTCACGGTTGACGCCGGTTTTGCTGGCGGCAGACAGTTCCGAGCCGAAAGGCGTCTCCTCGGCAAACGTCTCCCGTGAGTGGGAGCGAGAATTTTGGGTGTGTGAGTTCAGCGACAGCGTCTTATCTGTGGGCTCGTATCTATGAGCAGATTCGGACTTGACTGGAGCTTCGGCCGAACCAGCTTCTTTGGCTTGCGGCTGGTGAAGCGCCTGTTCGAAGCCCTTGAACGAATCTGTATCGAGCTCCACATCATCGTGTGCTTTGTCCTCCATCTTTTGAACTCGGCGATGCCTAAAGACGAGAATGGAGCAAGCCACAATGACAAGAAAGCAGGGGATCCCGATGGCGAGCCCTAGTGCCAACGGCTGGTTATAGCCCATGAAAGTGAAGTCAAAGATGGGTTCAACGTCAAAACTTGAAGAATTCAGAGAAATGAAAGTCTCAAGCAGGAATGAAAGTCTCAAGCAGGAATGAAAGTCTCAAGCAGAAATGATAGTCTCAAGCAGAATTGAAAGTCTCAAGCAGAATTGAAAGTCTCAAGCAGAATTGAAAGTCTCAAGCAGAATTGAAAGTCTCAAGCAGAATTGAAAGTCTCAAGCAGGAATGAAAGTCTCAAGCAGGAATGAACGTCTCAAGCAGCAATGGGATCTCCGATTGAGAAACCTCGCTCGATACGCAGAAGGTTCTGAGATCTCGATGATGTCCGGTTGGATTGATGTCCAGATCCACTGATCTAAACCCGATGGAATACGCCGAAGAAGCAGCTGGGAGCTGTGCTAGCGAGTGTGATTTGGCGCTTCCTCTGGCTTGAAGCTGGGCTTGTCTTTATTGACGCCGGCTTGTTTTGATTTTGAAAAACCGAAATGTTTGACCGTGCCACCCTTGAAAGCTGAACTGTATCTGGCTGCACTTTGGAATGAGTGTTCTCTGAAGTTGATGTGTTGGAATTTCTTGTCTTAACAATGCCTTGACTTCTGCTATGGGTCTGCCACTTTATCCCGTGCAGGAAAATGGTACAGGAACAGCGGCGGAGGCTCAAAAGGGAAGCGATAACGACTCTAGCGGAAAGTTGGAGCCGGACACTGAATCGAAGAAATAATACGTCTGCGGAGCGATTATCTGCGAAGCAAGTGGGTTCAATTTTTCCTGCGCGCAAAACATCCGGCTGTGCTGCTGCCCGAGATGTCAGGGTGCATGGATGTTTGCACGGGAGTTGGTGGGATGATGTACGGGTTTACTAATCCGCTCGGGGGTATTACTCTTCCCATAGCTGCTGTAGTTGTAGTGCTAGACTGAAGCTTAGTGTTGACTGCGCTCAATTGGGAGCCCTGACACTGGTACCCAGATTGGGGCTGGCACTATGTGCCGGGGCTGGAATCACTACCCGGAGTGATTCTTGAGTAGCGGCCGACACTGCCGATTGACGGCTTAGCCTCTAGGAAAGGCCCCCGATGCACCATGTGCAGGCGAGGTACTGCCCGCCATCGCCATACCCCCGAACATCATCAGCACTGATCAGAGGTCGAAATCTATCGAGGCGTCCTTGAGTAGATCCAACACTGTCCCGTCGTCCAAAGCCAAAGTCACGTGTTCCATTTCAAAAGGCAAAAGCCGGGAAACACGGTCGGCTTTCATCTTGAGCGTGCCGCTCTGCAGATCGCCCTTGACACGGAACTCGACGTCGATTTGACCCTTGACGGTGTTCAAAGTTCCCCAGATCCAAGGCCATGACGACTGAAACCCAATATTGGCGCCTAGACCTGTTTTGGCATACTCCGACCTCCGCAAGCAGTAGAGCATGGAGTTGATGATTGGGGAACGGGTTTTTTCATAGTTGAAGATCACTGCACAGCTGACGGTGATTCCCACAGCATAGAGCCAGAAATATTGTCTGTTCTTCTTTTGCGCAGCAAAGGGGTCGGGGAAATCACGGTCGATTGTCACTTGGCGAGGGGGCAACGGATGATGTTGGAACGTGGAGTTTGGGCGCATGGCCAATCTGAAACACGGCTTCACAAAAGCCTGCTTTCTGAGACTCTGGAGCGTCCGGATCATTGGGGAGTGATTGAATCTGTGCAGATGCGAGCGACTTTTTCGCCCGCGTCACGTGACCATCTTCCGCCAGAACACTCCACAACAGCGGATTTGCTGAGGTGAAGCCTTCGTTTTTCGACGTGCAGTGGATCGGGTCCACCAGCGAATGTGTTTGTGTTTCCTTCGATGTGCATTTGGTTCCAGCATGTGTTGCTCAAAGTTCACCTCGCAAGAAAATCCCAGATTCATCCCGTCCCAAAGTAAATCCAAATACCTTCACCAAAATCTGCATCAACACGAGTTTTTGAGCATCGCCACGAGGAAGACCAAACGTGCAAACCTCGGCGTAGAATGTTTCTTCGCAGAACTCGAGAAGGTCTCTGCAGAAGCTCACCAAACTTTCATTCTTACTGAGAAAGTCACACTGCATGGCCGACTCGAAAATCTGAATGTGCATCTTCTGTTGCTGCATATAGCCATGGAGAACAAGTTCTCTATTGTAAGCAAGGTTGAAGCTTCGGTTGTCCGGGGGAATTTCGCAGTCAAAGACGCCACTTGTGAAATCGAGCGCTGTGACTCAAGGACACTGCGTGGCTTGGCAATCTCGTGCTTATAACTTCGTCCATGTTTATCTTGATATTCATCGCGTTCAGTTTGGTTTGGGTGTGGCGTCTGATTGTTCGGCGCATGTGTCAAGAATGACCAGTTGCGCACGCGCGCGCGCGCACGTGACACATCAGATGCTCTTCGGGAAAAGTAGCAGTTTCGTCCCAGGAAAATGGCCAAGAAGAGTACGTAATTCCACACGTTCCGTCCAGCTTATACTAATTTCAGTTTCCAAACATAGCAGAGCCGCCAGAAGAGGTGAGGTCGTGGTAGACGGCGAGGCCAAGGCCTTGGAGACCTTGCCCAAGGATGAAAACAACGAAGTGCGTAAGTCCATCATCAGAACCACCATCAAGAACGAAAACCTTTTGGCCAAGAAAATGGAAAAAAGCCTGATAAAGAAGAAGAACAGAAAGGTCACCAGCTCGCTAAAACATAAGACCGAACGCAACTCAAAGTTGGAGGGTGTGTTGGCCACCAAGATCCAGCAGTCCATAGATCGGGCTCGATATGTGCAGGGCCTGAGAAAGGCTGACTGGGATCAGATTAACAAGGGGCTTAGGATTCGCAACTTGAACAACGATATTGTTGACAGTCATATCGGCGATATGGAGGAGAGATTGACTGCGGAGAAAGCAGAAAGCGAGCAAGCCTCTAAGCAGAATAACATGTTTGCCCTCTTGGATGAAGAATGATTCGGGGAACTTTCTGTGTGGGTTCACACACATCCAGTCCAGATCTGTCCAGGGGTGATTTATTATACAACATAAATCGGTGGAAAGGGCCCATGGTAGCATAGATATTAGTGACATCTAGAGTCGACAATCCCATCATAATGAACCAAAATTTCGTGTGGCATCTCTCCCAGTCAGGTAACATGTAAATATATTGGGCTCGAATACACTTTTTCATAACCCGTTGAGTCCAGTCCAATTTAATTTAGTTCATCCAACCCATCCTGTCCAACAAATCTCTAGCACTCTTAAGAATCAAAAGCTTCTTCCTGACTGTCGGTTGTACCCCGCCACTAGCCATCTTCTCCCTCTAAAGCTCTCCTTCTGGAAGTGTGGCTCCTTGGTAGCAAAATCGAAAGGACCACACAATTCAGGGAAGCGGGTGTTTATATATAATTGGGGGGTTGCGTTTCAGATTTTTGCGGCGCTGCATGTTTCACATCAAGGTGCGTCATGCACGGCTCTTTGTGGTCCAACACCTACGGTGTTAACCAAATTGGTCGGTTGCGTCCGCCGTATCGTGGCTGCACCTGAGCTTTTAGCGCACCCTATGCAGGTGCCTCTGACTTTGCCAACGGCGCCGCGTCACCCCTCGCTTCCTATAAATACCTTCTCCTCCCCCCAATACATAATGAAATTTCTGACCGGGCTTATACTCGCTTCAGCAGCAGGTGCCCATGCCCAGCGATCCAAGGGGCTCGACAAGAGCAGTCTCTCGCCAGGCTGTTTCTATGAGACGTTCGATACTTCGGATTTGGAAAAGGCTGGCTGGCAAGTTTCAACGGGATTGAAGGAGGGCCGTATTTCTTACAATGGTGTCTGGAAAATAGAGGAGCCTCATAGGTATCCTGGATATCCTGGCGATATGGGGCTAGTTATGACGACGGAGGCCGACTTCTACTCCATTTACAAGCGGCTTCCAGAGCCCGTGACCACGGAAAACCAAGACCTTGTGTTTCAGTATGAGGTCAAGTACCAAGACCAAATTGAGTGTGGGGGTGCTTATTTCAAGTTGATTTCCGACGATGCCTTCGATGCGTCGAAATTCAGCGACCAGGTCCGCTACGAGGTAATGTTCGGCCCAGACATTTGCGGTTCCGATAACAAAATTCAGTTTATCTACACCAAAGACACTCACAACGATACCATCCATAGTGAGTTGCGTACGCCACCCATGGCCCGCAAATCTGAGTTGCTGACGCTATACACACTCATCATCCGGGCGAATCTTGAAGTGGAAATCCGGGTCAATGGCGAGACCGCCAAAAAGGGTCATTTGATCAACACTGCTCATTTCATGCAACCGCCATTGAGTGTGCCTCAGTATATCCCCGACACCTCCGTGGCCAAGCCGCAAGACTGGGACGACCGGCCCGTTATTTTGGATTTGACAGCAGCCAAACCGGACGGCTGGGATGAGCAGTATGGGCGTGAGACAATTCCAGATCCTTTGGCGCAAAAGCCAGTCGGCTGGAATGACGATATCTCTGTTTTGCCGCAGATTCCTGACCCTAAAATCTCCAAGCCTGAACTCTGGGACGACGCTGAAGATGGGGAATGGGAGGCTCCTTTGATAGACAACCCAGAGTGTGTCCTTGGATGCGGAGAGTGGAAGGCTCCTGAAATTCCCAATCCCGAATACAAGGGCAAATGGCGCCCTCCTTACATCATGAACCCAAATTATAAAGGTGACTGGAAACCGCCCATGATTGAAAACCCAGACTTTACCGAGCAACAAAAGTCTGTCGTCAAGCCCATAACCGGAATTGGAATGGAAGCATGGTCCATGCAGTCGGGCGTCTTGTTCAACAATCTTTACTTGGGCAATTCTGTGGGTGATGCTGAGCGGCTTGGTAACGAGACATTCCTTCCAAAACTCGAATTGGAACACGAGAACTTCAAAGCCACGGCACCAAAACCCCGTCACGCTCCTCGGGCCCCACCCGCGACTTTTGAGGACTTGATCCAGGACAAATCTTCTTTAACGAAGTTAAAGGACATCATCACGAGCAGCGTGGCACGTGAGCATGCATTGGCCAAGGAGTTTTGGATTCTGTTTAAGATGCTGCCTAATGAGGCTGTTGCAAGCGACCCATTCAGATTTGCAGTCTATTGCTTTGGTCTCCTCGTCAGCTTTGTGTTTACTTTTGGCTTCATCAATGTGACCATGTTCATTCTCTTGGCGAAGCGGGATGCTGAAAGAGAAAGCTCAAAGAAGAAGAATCTCGCGAAGGACGTGAAGCAAGTTAAGGAAGACTTGAAAGAAGTCAAAGAATTGAATGAAGTAAAGGAGGATGAACACAAATTTACTGCTCATGTGGACGCGCCCTCCAGCGATTTCGAAGACATAGGGGAAACCGAGGGTACTTCGGGGGTAAAAGTCAACGACACCACGACTGAGAGAAGACGTTAATTGGTCTGCTGCAGCTTGCAGTACTTCTCTTTTTATTTGGATTAATTTTGTCAATGTGGGAGAAAAATGGCTCATCCATACGCCATTCCATTTCGGTTCAGCTCTGTCCACTTGTGATGAACCTTGTCCCAGAAAGATCAAATGCATAGAACAGGTCGCCGCATTATGGAGATAAAAAAGGCGCCTTAAGTGCGAATTATCAGTCGAAGATGTGCACTTATATTCGGTGATTGGATCGTCAACTGGGTGAGATAAAAAGACTCGATGCTGGATGACCATTTGCCACATAATACCCTGATTTTTCACACACACAGAATTCAATCCCGAAATGATGTTTTAATGAGGACACTGTGAAGATGACGGAATTGTAACGGGAATGGTTTCCTATCAACTTTTGTGTCCATCTCTGTTCTTTTCCTTGTTTCATTGCTTTTAACATGTTCGCATCTTTCAACCAATAAAGTTCTTTCCAACTGTGTAACATAGAAACATCTGGCACCTTTCTTCCAAGCTTTTTTCACGCTATGTCAACACCTTCACTTTTCCACGATGTTAACCAAGCCTCAGTTGTGTACTGTATATAACCAACGATGGGGTGGACCCAGTGGAAACCGCTATGGTAATTCATCTTAACTCAAATTGAAACTTTCGTTCGGAATATGCCGGAATCTCCGGACCCTCTGATTTCGTGCATCACACGCAATCTAACGGTATTCATGATGTCAAGCCCGGCACGTGACTTGCGTCATTACGGATTATTCGGCATACCACGTTCCGCTGAAGTACGCGGGCTTCCGCGCATCTCCCCACGTGGAACGCGCTTCTGTCCCGCATTATGAGTTCTTCAGATTAGGGCCAATTGGAAGCCTGTTTCGGGAAGCTTGTTCGGTAGATCACTGTCTCGGAAACTTGTTCGGTAAATCACTGTCTCAAAAGCTTCTTTCAGTAAATCACTGTCTCGGAATAAGCATTCAGGACCACAAACATGGGTTAATCCTAGGTTTTTGGTGGCCCGCCTTTTCTCCACTAAACGTGGCATTCGCAGTTAGCATGCCCTTTTGTTAGCAATTGCTCGAGTTGTCAGCTTGATGCAATAATGGCATGCTCAATGGCCTGCAAGCGCCCATTCAGAGCATGTGGCCCCTTTTGCAATTTCTCGTGCATGGATGTATGCGTTGATTTGCGGTTGCAAGGAGGCCGCATACCGTCTGGAGCAGGAAGGAGGTGTGGTGTGAGGTGATTCGAGATCCATTTTCTGCCAGTATTTTTCAGACTCCATGGCCCAATATGGAAACGGTGTTCCAAATTCACCATGATAACACGAGCCGCGATTTTGGTGGCTGACATGGACAGTTGACATTGACAGTTGAGCGTGTCCCATTTCGCATCTTTAGGTAATTGGTGCGGCTCCTGGCAATATGCACCCCAGAACGCACGTCAGCGGTGCGAGCCCCACGTTTCCTTGCTTCAACATTCCTCTTGAGGTCAGAGCTCCAACACTTCCATCCGACCTTGCTGAGAATTCGGAGCTATCTCCAACACGTGCCCATATTGTTCCGTATCGCCGCAGACTTCCTGCAGTTTGGTGTTGACCCCGTGCTCCTCGCAACCCTTGTATTAGTCTCAGCCCGTCTTCGTACCATATAAAATGGCGATCCGCTTGACTGAAGATGACGCTAAATCTGTTCCTCCGAGAAAAGTTTCCAGTACTCTGACCATCATGCTTCTTTTGGCGCTTGTGTCGTTGAGCCTCTTCTATTGCCTCCAGGCTGCAGCTATCAGCCTGCCTTTTCGGTTGTACACCAACAACATCAGGTATGACAACAAAAATCCCGACAAGGGGGAGCCTGTTTGGGCCGAAAGAGAGCCCGTGATTACTCAATCCATTCTCAACCATACCGGTAACGAGCCTTCTGTGGTTTGTCTTCAGGAGGTGTTGCACAATCAGTTGGAGGACATCTTGGCATCCTTGAACAAACATGAACCCTGGCAGTATTTTGGTGTTGGACGTGCTGACGGAAAAGAAGCAGGCGAGTATTCGCCAATTTTGTTCAGAACCGCCGACTGGGAATTGACCAAGAATCAGACTTATTGGTTGAGTCCCACTCCAGATAAGCCCAGCCGTGGCTGGGATGCTGCTCTCGAGAGAATTGTTTCCGAGGTTTATTTGAAGAGTAAGCAAACTGGCAAGACTGTGAAGGTGTTGAACACCCATTTCGACCACAAAGGAGTGGAGGCTCGCAGAGAGTCTGTAAAGTTGATCATGAGCAAGTTGCAGCAGGGAAGCGAGCCTTCTTTCTTGTGTGGAGACTTCAACACCCAACCAACCGATGAGCCGTATCAGATTTTGTCCACTTCAGGCTATAAGGACGCACGTGTGCAGGGCAATGGCGACAGCACCGGAACCTTCACTGGCTTCGACCACGATAATGAGGCAAACACAATCATCGACTATATTTGGGCGGATGATAACTCAAAGTGGAAAGAATATTCAGTCTTGCCAAACTGGTTTGGCAAGTATATGAGCGACCACAGACCGGTGACTGCACTTTACGGCATTTGAAAAGCGCCACCCAGTCTTTAAATAAAGTTGTTGAGAAATCACTTTTAGAGCCTCAAACGAGAACATCAAGGAAAAAGTGTAGTTGACAAATTGAAAACAAACACAACTTAGCGTCCAAACTTTGGTGTTTGAAACCAGCTGCTCATCCTAAATTCTTTCCAGCAGTCTTGGATTGGTTGCAACAATACCACTCTTTCTGCACACTGGACATCTTTTCAGCAAACGAAACCATCAGCAATCTTAAGAGACAAGTCAAGTGAATTTTGAAGCTTTGAAAAATGCTAAGTATTGCCTCTTTTTACACTACGTTCTCAGGTGGGAAGTGGGCATTTTATATCACCAGCACACGGCCCCGTGTTTGTTTCAGGTACAAACACAAAAGCAGGGATATGCATCATTGTTTCACTTGTGAAACGGGCTCGTTCAAAAAAACATAAATAGATGCGCCGCCGCCCCGTTTTGAGCTTCCTCGCAGCTGATGCTAAATGCAGGTGCTCGTGTCAAAGTGGGGATACGCGCATAATAGCAATGCCCGAAGTCGTTTATGCAGAACCCTCCCCGCTGCTCCTCCCCGTTTTATGCAAGAATCCCGGTGAACCACGGAAAAAATGTCCATATAAGGTTTGGAAGCGCTATATGTGTTCAAGAATCCGGCATACGGGCCAGGGCCTGCACATCAATGTGGGGGCAGCTTATCATTTCTTGGTCTTCGGAGTCCTGCCGATGGGGACACCGCGATATTTTCACTGCCACTGGCACCACAGAAATTATGCACTCCGGATTCTGTTGGAAATAGCTTCCGTTGACTTGTCGGAGTGAGTTTGCTGCAGTCCCGTTTTTCAGAATTGCAAACATCCCAAAACGCAATGGGAGTTGGAGCCCGGGTAAACTTAGACAAGCTTGGATGTCGGATGCAATGCAAGCGTATGCACGTCCGCCAAATTCGGAAGCCCGAGAACTTTGTCCCAGCCGCATGCGTGTTTTTGTGTTTGGGAGCAAGACTTGAGTTTGCAGGAGTCCAGCATGCCGGTCACGGCTACACACCGGGGCATGAAAATGCGGGGCTACCAACAAAAAAGGCCCAAGCCATGGCCACATGTTCTGCAGGCAGACCACTCTGACATGCGCGCTACCCCAACTTGCATGAGATATAAAAGCCAGCGAACCCGCCAGCAAAGTTGCCGAAAACCTATGGCTTCTTTCACCACGTCCTTTCACCTGGACTATGTGAAGCAACACAACCAACATGTTATAAGGCCTCCACAATTAACATCACGTGCGATCAAGAAGTACTTGGGCACCCGGTTTTCCTCTCTTTTTGTCAGCAAGGAGGAACGTTCCCAATACACATGGAACGAAATGCTCAACCCCTTCCACGGGTTGCACCACATGACCTTGCGCAACTGGAACTTCTTTTTTATGGGTTTTGCAGCGTGGACTTGGGACTCGGTGGACTTTTTTGCGGTGTCGTTGAATGCCACGGAAATGGCCGAGTCTTTCGGCAAAAACGTCAAGGATGTTACATGGGGCATCACGCTCGTGCTCATGCTTCGGTCGGTGGGTGCGTTGATTTTCGGTGCCTGGGGTGACCGTTATGGACGGAAGTGGCCATACGTGATCAATCTTTCGCTCTTGGTCGTGTTGCAGATTGCCACCGGCTTCGTCAAGACGTACGAGCAATTTTTGGGGGTACGGGCCCTCTTTGGGATTGCCATGGGAGGTGTGTTTGGATTCTCCTTGGCCACGTCTATGGACGACTCCCCTGTTGCCTGCAGAGGTGTTCTCTCGGGGATTTTCCAGGAGGGTTATGCTTTTGGATACCTCTTGGCAGTGGTGTTCAACCGTGCTATCACAGACAACTCGCCGCACGGTTGGCGGGCCATTTTCTGGTTTGCTGCCGGTCCTCCAGTGTTGTTTATCATCTGGCGCTTGTGCCTTCCAGAGACAGACTCTTATCGTGCGCAAAGAGAACAGGCCAGAGTTGAACGTGAGGCTCGTGCTGGCGAAAAGTGGTACAAGATCTCCGACACCAACAAGAAGGTGCTCAAGACGTACTGGCTCATGATGGTCTATTGTGTGCTTATCATGGCTGGCTTCAACTTCATGTCTCATGGGCTGCAGGACTTGTACCCCACGCTTCTTAAAGATCAATTGGAGTTCGGAACGGACCGGTCTACAGTGACAAACTCCGTTGCCAATCTCGGCGCCATTTTTGGAGGAACTGTGTGTGGACACGCATCGACTTTTGTGGGGCGTCGTTTGACGGTGATAATTGCAGTGATCTTGGGAGGAGCCATGATTTACCCGTGGGCATTTTTACGGTCCGATGCCATCAATGCCGGAGCTTTCTTCATGCAAGCCGGAGTGCAGGGAGCATGGGGGGTGGTGCCTATCTATCTTTCGGAATTGTCTCCTCCAGCCTACCGTTCGTTGGTGGTGGGTCTTTCTTACCAATTGGGAAATTTGGCGCTGTCTGCGTCTTCCACCATTGAGTCGACAATTGGAGAAAGGTTTCCTATTGTGACCGAATCGGGCAAACATGCTTACGACTACTCTAAGGTGATGGCCATTTTTATTGCATGTGTGTTTGGATACGTTTTGATAATGATATTCTTGGGGCCAGAGAACAGAGGTGCTGACTTCAGCATGAACCGGGATGAGATTTTGGAAGATGAGGACGCGTCCGTTGACGGATCCGTTGACTCCGCACCTAAGGGCAAGATCGAGCACGTCGAGAAGCCGTAATGGGGACATTTAAATGGTGCTGCCAGGAGGACTGTTCTGTCTGAGCAGGGGAAGCGGTCTTGCGGTGCACGGGTGTGCACCCCACACCAACAGGTACACACCCGTACACCAACAGGTACACACCCGTACATCTGCGGCTGCGCACCCGCTGGTGTAGTGCGCAGCCGCGAATGTACCGTGTTCCGTGACTAAGCATGACTAACACCCGCGCCCTGATTGGTCAGCACCAGACGCACAAACGCACAGTATGCAGTACTGCAGGGCAGCACGCGACCGGCGGTTGCAGCCAAAATATAAAAGCCCCGAGTTCCCACGAATTTCAGTACCAACTCCACACCCAAATTCAAATATGCCTTGCTCTGCTGCCCAATGTGTCTGCGCCCAAAACTCCACCTGCTCTTGTGGAAAACAGGCTGCCCAAAAGTGTAACTGTGAAAAAGCCCCCGTTGAAAACGCCCAGCCAGCTGCTGGTTCCGCTTGTGCTTGTGGCAAGAGACTCAAGGGTCAGTGTACTTGTGGTGTGAATGAGGAGTCGTGTGTCAGAGACGGAGAGGTCGACTTTACGACTGCTTAAAGGCGGACGATAGACAGTGCTGAAGATAATTTGGGAGACTTGATGCTTGGGATTATGAAATTAATTGTGAAGGAGAGCCATTGGTGAAGCCTTTGTGGGAGAACCATTGCTGAAACCTTTATGTGAAGGAGAGCCATTGCTGAAACGAACGATTGCTGAAACGAACATTTCGTGAAACAATTGCTAAGGAACCACGGTTAGACGTTGAACGTTTCACAACGAACCCTTGTGAACATTTGTCAAAAACAAAATTGTTTGTGAACATCGGACTGTTTGCAACAATGCCCCATGTGAAAATGTATGCCGAGATGGAAAGTGTGCCGAGATGGCTGCAGTTAATAGAGGTCAATTGATGGTACAGCGAGTGGGTGTAGACTGTGGATGATGCTGCAGTGTTTTGTGCAGTAATTCGGAGCGGAACACGTCCCAATGGTGATGTACCCGAGCACGGGGTCTGTAGCAGAAAGCTGTACTGAGCACCTCCATACTGGGGATCGCTGCACGTGACGCTGCGCGTGTGATTTCGCGCACGTGACCACAGTCACCGTACCGTTCGTTCCATTGCACGTGACCACAGTCACCGTACCGTTCGTTCCTTTGCACGTGTGGCTGCGGGCCACGTGTGCTTGGGTAGGGGAGAAGGTGTATTCAAATTTGCAGCTGAGAAACGTATCATTTGCCTTTTGGATGATTTGTGTGGTGTACGGGTGTGTGTTGTGCGGTGTACGGGTGCGGTGTGCGGAGGTGGTGTACGGAGGTGGTGTACGGAGTTGCCCCTACCTCGCGAACTACTCCATCGTCAGAATCATGGCCAGACTATCGGGAATCCAGAAAGAGGTGCTCAAACTCTACCGCGCGTGCTTCCGTGCAGTCCGCACCAAACCAGTGCCGTTTCAGGAACACTGGCGTGCATATATCCGGAGTGAATTTGCCAAAAGCAGCAAAGTTCCCAAGAAATCCTTCAGCGTCATAGAACATCTCCTCCGAGTGGGACACCGCCGGTATGAGATGTACTCGGATGTGAATATCAAAAACGTTCACTAGGGGAAGAGTTGAGCCACTTTATGGAAGAGGCCGGAGATTTGTGGCGGTTTCCTGTTGAGAAATTTTTGAATACGAAACTGTTTCAGGTGGACAGCTTGGAACGGAAAATCTGGCGAATCAGCTCGAAACCCGCTAAAATATCCCCAACTACGCAGGCCTTCCCGCTAGAACCAAGACCCGTTCGTATGCAGAACACGGCCCCTGTATCTAGCACCGGCCCCTGGTGCTACAAAATGACTCGCCCGGCTTCAACTCGTGGAGGATGTTTTTGGAAAGGTGATACAGCCAATGAAGCTTAGCAACATTTCCGGATTGCTGGCTTTGAGCTGTTTCAAACAGCACTCCAGGTGTATGCAGGACAGCACCTTCAGCACCGACGTTCAGCCGACTTCACGTCAAGTCCATTCGGTGCATGGCTTTTCCTGGACTCGTGGACTGGCGCACGTGACGGGGTGGAACGAGCCTTGGTTTTTGTTTTCCATTGAACAGCCCAGAAACTCGTTCGGTGCTTCCTGCAGACTGGCAGCCCCCCTGCAACCACTCTGGCCCGGAATATTCTGGTTTGCTTGCGACGACCAATGTGGCAATGTGGCAGACGACATTCAAAATTCGGTGTTCCCAGGCACGTATCGGCGACGCCTCAAGAGTGCAGCTTCTTTTGTTTCGGTTGACGATACGTCACGGACTCGTTGAAAGGGCAGTGCCTCTTTTAGTGGGATTTGCGGCGTCGACGGCGGACAATTAAGCCGTATGCAGGCCTGGAGATGACAAATCACGTCAGTGATGATCCATTTCACAATCTTAGGGATGTACGGGCTTGACTTGGAGAATTCAAAGGCCAGACTGGAGCTTTCAACCAAGACATTTGTTCGCTGGATATTTTTGGCCGAAAAGACAAGTTAACGTGTACAGGGAACGAAAGTTAACGTGTACAGAGAACGAAAGTTAAAGTGTACAGAGAACGAAAGTTAACGTGTACAGAGAACAAAAGTTAACGTGTACAGAGAACAAGACCTAAGCGAGATACAGAAAACTTTCATCCATTGTGTCGCCAATTTCTTGGTCGCCTTGTTGCCAGCAATGGCATTTCGTGTCAGTGTAAGGCTGCACAATCACGGACAAACCACGCCCATCGAAAGTCTTGGCGGCCTGATATCGGGTGATTCAGGTGGATACGCATAATGTACCACCAATCACAAATGAGCGATTCTATGGCCATAGCGACCAAATCAGCATAGAAATCAGGCCATCTGGAACAAAAGTTCGAAATTCATCTGGAACAAAAGTTCGAAATTCATCTAGAACAAAAGTTCGAGGATCTATTTAGAACGAAAGTTCATCTGGAACAAAAGTCCGAAATTCATCTAGAAGGAAAGTCCGAAATTCATCTAGAACGAAAGTTCGTCTAGAACAAAAGTTCGTCTAGAACAAAAGTTCCAGAAATCTGCATCCGATCGCATTGAAATGATCGATGATCAGCGGCGGAAGAAGGCACCCTTAACAAAGAGGCACCTCGGAACAAAAGAAAATGGAACTAAGCCATTTTTCTAAGCTCCGCCTTGTTCCTAGAAAATCCCGGTCCGTTCAACAATGCCACGCACAATATGCAGGCTATTGTCAGCAAAACAGTCCTCTGCCACAATAGTCCGCCATATAGCGAATGCTATAAAGGCAGCAGCGCCGGCCGAGTTTCCAGCATCCCATCATGCTTTTCATCAACCTCTCTATCCTTGCTCTTGCTCTTGCTGCTTCTACTAAGTGCAAAAAGAAATCGGAGATATCTCCCGAGAACGACCCAAAGATTGACTCAAAGATTGAACCAAGTGTCTTTTTCGAGAACCGGGAAACTGCCAACGACGGAAGAAGATGTGACACTTTCAACGGCTGGAAACTCACCCAAATGCCCGCCGAGTGTATCAACCACTATGTGTGCACCAAGGAAAAAGCCAACATGTTCTTTCCTTGTGAGAATGATCCTCCAGCAGAGCTTACTCCGCAAACTTTGCAGGACATGGAATTAGCTTGCCGTGTCAGACACCTCTGTTTTTCGAAAAAAAAACAAAATTAAGAGTGCCCTGAACCAGGTGGTAGTTAGTTTAATCTGATTATTCATTCTTATTATTCTGTAATCATTTTTATTGACACTATTCATTTTTCTTTTTTTCATTCATTCTTATTATTCTTTATTTATTCTTTATTCACACTTTATTCACACTTTACACTTTATTCACACTTTACACTTTACACTTTACACTTTATTCATTTTTCTTTTTCTTTTTTCTTTTCCTTTTTCTTTTTCTTTTTCTTTATTAATTTTCTTTTTCTTCATCCCAACCCTTGTTCCATTTCTTTATTCGTTTTCTTTACTCTGTTTCCTTGTTTCCTTTGACGTCGTTTCTTGTTTGCTTGGATAGCTTTGCCTGGGTGCAGGCGCATCCGTACCTCCGATCACCTGCCCCTCCACTTCCAGTTTGGCCCGATACTTGCAGACGCCGGGCGCCCAGTGTCAGCTGAATTCGGCCGGCGCCACGCTACAGCAATCCGGTCGTGCAGTATAGCACTGCCGTCAAGACCTGGTGTGGTCACGTGCACGGTCACGTGACTTGCTGCCGTCCCGCGAATGACCCACATTGTTAGGGACAGATGCCAAGGCACCGATATCGCTTGAGAGAAATAATGTGAAGTGACGAGGGTTGTAAGCAGGAAAATAAGATGACGCAACAATGGGACCATCAGTCTTTTGAAACAGGGACGTGACCAACACCTGACAACCATATGACAAGTGTGACCATTGCAGGACAAAAGTATACAAAGAAAGTGATTGTGAAACATGAAACATGAAACATGAAACATGAAACATTAAACATGAAACATTAAACATGAAACATGAAACATTAAACATGAAACGATTTTGATACCATTTTGAAACGTCTGGTTCCTTTCCAAATACAGACCTCTCCAAATACAGACGTTCCATTCATCAATTAAGAATGAACAGACTGCACAGACGAGTATATTGTGTCGAAGCTTTTCCATCTCAGAACAACAACTTCAGTGCCGTTGAACCAACGGTTGTTGAAGCTACTGAGACCAAGTCAAACAAATAACAGTGGATTATGTGGTACAGCCTCCGGTCACCGATACACCACCAATCTCTGGAAATTGGACAATCATGGAATCTGAACAATCATGGTAATTTCTGGGACATGGAATCTGAACAATCATGGTAATTTCTGGGACATGGAATCTGAACAATCATGGTAATTTCTGGGACAATCGTGAAATTCTGAACAATCACTTGGAAATTCCGAAACAATGGCTCTCCTAAATATGCATCCTGCGTGTATGCAAAGAACAACCATAAATCACGCCAATCAAGGATCGATATCGGAATACAAACGCTGCCCCATTGTCCGAAAGTCTCGACACTTGCACGGAAAATCAGCCTCTTCCCTCCAACGCCATACCAGCCGACTGACTACAAAAGGCGGCGGATTCGCTTCCATTTTCATCATTCTCATCGTCACCTGAAAATGAAATTAGCAATCTTCCTTCTTGCATCCTACGCCGTTGCCATTCCCAACCCATTTGGCTGGGGACACTTGTCCCGTTGGAGAAACGAGGCAAAAACTGATCACCGGAGGCTGGGCGGCTGGGTTTTCCCAAATGACGACGGTTCCTGGTCTGCTCCTGTACGGAACACCCAGCTGGACCGTAAGAAAAACAAGCCAGAAGTTCCAGAAGCGGGAACTCCAAAGGAAAATGGCGCCAAGCCCCAGCGCAAGGAATCCGAGTTGGTGTTTCTGAGATACTCTGAAATGAAAAATGACGGAGGATACTGCCATGAATACACCAGATACACGCCTATTCTGGAAATTGCTCCGGAATGTGTGAATTGGATTGTGTGTTACCTTGTTGATGTTGATTCCAAGTTTCCGTGTGATGATGAACTCGAAAACTTTGGGGAGATCACTGCTGAGAAGTTGCAGGCATTGAGACCTAGCTGCAGACAGGAGCTCATTTGTGAGTACGAGAAGGGAAGCAAGTATTATGCTTTTAATTAAGCTTACTGCTGCTTGTCTGCCTGAATGGCGCTCTTTTTCGGCCTTTTTCGGCCTTGTTTTTTATTTTGTTTTTGGCTAGGAGAAACAGCTTCTTTTCGTCTGTGAGAGCCACGATAAGGGTATTGATTCCTATGTAGTGGTAGTTGATAGTGTGCATACAATACACGACTTTCTCCATGAAACACACGCATCCGTGTTGATGACTACGCCGTAGACCAATCGACGCCGGCACGCAGGCATCATTGATAACGCCAAACACCACGTCGGGTGGGCTGGTATGTAGGGTGTCCTGCATATGGGTCCCTGGCCGTCTCCCACCGGCTCCGGCCGCTTCGGGCTCCGTGGTCCCTAGTTCGGGAAGCCCCGGAAAATCTTGCGGAAGTTGCGGAACAATAGCTCGGTAGCCTCGTTTCTTGCACCCATGTCCACCATTTCCCTTTCGCCAGATGCGTCACGTGCGATTGTGGGAGCAAAAACAACAGATAAGTTCTTAAAGTTCATGCGGTTGACATTGCTGTAGAAGTTCACCTGGTCGAGGTGTTTTCCGATCATGTACAACGCGGTTTTGTTTGCCTGTGGAAGACGCTCCACAATTCGGGCAGAAAAGTCGGCACAGAGCTCGTCGATTTTGGCCGGATCCTGGCTGAGCTGCTTGGCTTGCCCGATACGGATAAAGTTGTCGTAAACGGCAAATGGAATGATGGGCTCGGGGATTTTCCGGAGATAACGCTTGAGCGCACTTGTAACTGCGTTAATATCCCCGCTGAGCACCTCCTGAAGCCGGGGCAGCTGCTTGCGGTCAGGGGCTGCGGTGACTGAAGCAAAGGCAGTTTCAATGGCGGTGATAGCGGAATTTCCGCCGGAAAGACGGTAGATTCCCTCCATGTCGAAACCGCGGCTCTCCACCTCCGCCAAGCACCGAGAAATAATGAGCGGAACGGGCTCGTTTTCATAGTCTGCACGGGTTTGCAAGGTGGCGGAAAAAAGCAGCCCATCCGAGTCAATTTGGTCAAGGACGAACGTGCTCCGAGACTTGCTCATGAAGTTGAGTGCTTTCCGGGCTCCGGATTCTTCGGGTCCGATGCTCAATTGCTGAGACAGCGACGACAAGCTCGTTTTGGACTGGGGCGCCCAGTTGGCCTGCCCAGTGGCGCCAATGGTAACTTTGGGGCGGCGCCAGAACTTGAGCCGAGTTGCTCGGGCCTCGGGCCCCTCCTCGGCCACGGAGTCGAGTCCTGCATTTGGGTCGTAGAAGTCGTTCTCGTGAAAGCTGGCTCGGTGGGAGTTCAGAGCAAAGAGGCTTGGCGGCAGCGAGGCGGCGCCGTTGCCTGCCGCGTTAACTCCGAGGCCGGAGTTAAGCGTCCCCTGGCTCCCAGAACCCGGATTTTGGCCTGCACCCCTCAACCGCAGATTCTCCTCCACCAACCGCGCCCGTTCATTGGCCAAATGATTGACCTGAAGCACTAGAGCCTCATGGTGCTGCTGCTCCGAAGCGTGCTTCTTCTGGACTGCACGAAGCGACTCCAAGAGCCGGTTCTTTTCGGCGCTTAGCTTGCTGTTTTCAGCAAGAAGATTTTGGCGCCGCATGTCAAGCTGGCCAAGCTCGATTTTGATCAGCCGCATCTCAAAGTCTGCAGGAATCTCCTTATAAAGCGTGTCTGACGTCAGCCGTGCGTGGTCGCGGTACGTGCTGCGCATTGGCGACGAAAGTGGAAGCGGCGGCGTCACATATGCAGTGCCTGCAATCGACCCTTCCAGCGCTGTACGTGAATGGCCTCTTTCGTCGTCTTTTCCCTTGAAGAAGCCGAATTTTCCCAGGAGATTGTTCTGTCCTCCGGAAACCGAGCGTTTGTGCTTGAGCAGGATTTTCAGCCGAACGCTCTGTTTTCGGCTGGGTGGGATCTCCTGCGCAGAGTCCTCGAGATTCGTCACGGTGGGTGTGCGGCGGTTTGAGTTTTGGGCCCAATTGGCGGAGTTGGGGTGCCGTAAGTCCACGTCGAGCCCCAATCCTGCAGGTGGCGCATCTTCGTCCAGAAACGGCTGTGTGGGCGTGGATGGCACCTCGGGAAGCGCCATTTTGGGCGGTGGCAGCGTTACCGTCGATGCTGCCGACCCTTTCTTGGGCGTGCTGGCGTCTTGGCGCTCGCCGGCACGCTGGCGGTCCCAGTCACGTGACTGCGGCGTTGCGGCGATGTCCACTGGAATTTCCGTTGCCGACACATCGGTCTCGACGACCCGGGCCTGGCGGTTAGCCTTGGCCATTGGCGACAGCGCCGAGGAGCGGGGACGGTGCACGTCCTCGGTGGAGAGTGTGTGCAGGAGCGTGTTGCCTCCGGCCACGTGGAAGTCGTTGTCGTGGAACTGGCTTGGCGATAGGAGCAAAAGGTTTCTGTGGGGAGAAGTGTGTTCTAGGCGGCGCGTGGAGTTGGAGGCGGAGGTGGGGGCCGAGGCCGAATTGACGGAAGCCGAGGCTGAATCTCGGCTGACTTCTCGGGCACCTCGGGCTTCTTTGTTCTGGTTCGGTTCGCCTCGGCTCAAACCAGACCCGGCAGAACGGTTCAAGCCTCCCCCTTCACGGTTGGACTCCGCCACTGCAAAGAAGCCGTCATCCTTGGAACCGAGCAGAAGCTCATCTGCAGGATTGTAGATGGTCAGCGGGGTGTTTGGAGCAGAAAACGAGTCAATCAACTCCAAAATGGCGCCGTCCGCGTGCGCCGACAGCTTGTGGAAGCGGCGGTCCAATTTCTCCCGCATTTGGCGGATCTTCAACTCGTCGTCGGAATCATTGATCTCTTCAATCTCGGCCAGCTCCTCGGAAAACGGAGCAGACACCTGCGTGGTGGTGGTGGAGAGCGCAGTTCCAAAGGATCGATCATCCGGCAGCCCCAAAGCCGAAAGCTCGGGCTGCAAGAGCGGCAACTGCTTGATGGAGTGCAGAGAGACGTTTCTCTGGGAGTAGGACTCGGAAAACGGCGCCTCCAACTCGTCCTGCGGCAGCGGACGCAGCAGCAGCAGAAGCTGGGCCATTTGGCGGCGTTTCATGTCGTGTTTCCGCTTTTTTTCAATCAACCCCTCGTGGCACGACATGCAGAAAAGCCCCTTGGACGTGCGTGCATAGCGGAGATCTTCTATTTTCAGCTTGCATACACGGCACTTGAAGCAGCTCAGGCAGTAGGCCTGGTCGCCGGTCAAGATCGCCAAATCGTCGATTTTTTTGTTGCACTGTTTGCACGAATACAGGCACTGAGAACATACCAACAGGCCGTTTCCGAGAACAAGAAAGTTGGAGTTGCATCCGAGCGATTTTTCACATTTGAAGCACTTGAAGCAGTTGATGTGCCAGCGGTCGTCGGCAAGTTCGTACGCGTGGCCTTCGAGGATTTCGAGATCACAGCGTTTGCACGTTTGGGAGGTTTCGGGGAGTACCATTGTGGCGGATTTTGCGGTTTGCGGATTTGGCGGTTTTTGCAGTTTGGGGTTTTCAAAGTGAAGGCTTTCGGCAATGCCTGCTGGTCGATTCTGGCCTGGAAGTCCGTTTTGAAACTGTTTTGAAGATTTCAACGTTTACCGTGGTAATGATCGGACACTAATCGGCAAAACGGTATGAGCTGGAGCCCGTGGTTGGAATGGGCTTGCGACGCTTTGCTGTATCGACTCCGTTGGGAAACCCTGTGGATTCTGGGTTACGTGTCGACTTGGAACGGGAAATGCTCGTTAGGGTTTCTTATCTCAACGAAAGCTCTCTTCTGGGAAGTTGCGGGTGCTGCAGATTGGTAGTCGCTGTATGAGATGGGAATTCTGACGGCTATATGATTGTTTTTGCTTGCAAGCTGAGCTGGCAGCGGTTGGTAGTCTGGATCCGAAAAAGGGCGAAGGTGCTTTGCAAGCACCAGTGCGCGTCCTGCACATAGCCCCACCGCTATATTTGGGGTAGCGACGGGCCTGCGGGCCTGCGGGCTTCCCAAAGGGGCAGAGTGGAGTGTGCGGCCTGCATATAGACACAGGTGTCTCCTTCGCCCCGGGCGGATTGGCGGCCAGCTGGCATGGCGCTGCAACGCGGGAGTATTGTCGTTTTTCCCCGAAACAGACTAATTTATGGTTCAGTAGGGAATTCAGCTCGCGCGCGCATATGCACGTGCGCCGCATCTTCCAGATCCGTCTCTAAACGCTGAGCTCCCGCCTGCTCTGACGGCGTGATTATGCATGCAGCTACCTACAGTTGAAGTGCGTCCAAAGAAGCGCCGGTTCCGTGTCCTGCAGGAACTCCAACGTCGCCGTCTCTCCCCTTGCCGTTGCCAGGCCAACCTAACGGTTGTTTCAGGTCCACGTGTGCATAGATCTTGCAATGCATACTGGCCCAGGATCGGCGAACGCCTCCTTCGACTACGTCTTTCGAGTCACTGCTTTCTGTCCGAGTTACTGCTTCATCTATGTTTATGGCTCAAAATCCACGAGCTTCTTCTCTGACCCCTCCTCAATGAACAACAGGTCGGCGCCAGACCAGTCCACGTTGATACCCCGCTGCATGTCGGTGTTCTTCAAAATGTGCTCTCTCTCCTTCTTCCAATTGCCCTGCATATCGGCAAATCCCAGATCCCACACTTTATCGTAGACCTTCATGATCTTGGCCTGCTCTTCCTGGCGGATCTCTTCCATCGCCATCCATTCCATATGTTTGATATCATCCAGAGATGGTTCGTAAATGTGCCAGATCACATAGTGTGGCAATCCAATGACCGAGTACCCCATGCGCTTGCTCATTTTGCCAAAAGCTTCTGTTTCGGCGTGTTTTTCGAACGAAAAGGCCGGGAAATGCAGCCCGGTACGGAAAACCTTGGACTTGGTCAAAATCGAGACTCCGCCAATGCCATCCAAGTCCATCTCCACTTCTGGGTCGCCGTAGGGGTCTCTCAAGTAGGCCAAGTGGGGCCGCCACGTCTGATACTCCACGTATCCCTCCACAATACACGCATCTTCGTCCAAGGTATCAGCAAGTTGCAAGCCTCCATCAGATTCTTGCCACGAGTTTAGATCGTACGGCTGCTGGTTGCCTAGCCAGTCAGGTAAAGGCCGCCACACATTCGGAACAATGACGTCCTTGTTGTGATGCATCAAATCCTCCAAAATCGTAGGCGGAACCGTTTCCACGTCGGCATCACGCCAGTACACGAAGGAGTGGTACGGCTTGATAGCCACTGTCCAGAGCCAGTTCCGCGCACGTGCCATGAGCTTTCTTCTGGGCCCCTGTGCGGCGAACCCGTGTCTGTCAGAGAAAGACTGGCCGATGATCTGGCCAAAATCCTTCTCGAAGATCTCAATCTCGCCAAAATGCATCTTGGGGTCGATATCCGTCTGGACATCGTTCAAGTGTCTCTTCAACTCGCCCATAGTATCATCAGAAGAGTCACTGACCAAAAACGCCAAATCAATCAACTCGTGCGGATACGTCAAGTTCCTCATGTGACTGAAAAACATTGGCAAATGTGCTGCTGCGTCTCTCAAAGGGACGCAAAACAACACCCGCTCATCCCGCTGCCAGCCGTCAGCAGAGCCCACGTAGTGGGCCAAATCAAAGTATTGCACAGAAGATTGGCCGCTGAAGTCCGGCACGTAGAACGAGTTGCGGGCAACAAACACCACTTCAAGGAGCATGATCACGAGCAAGATACACAGAACTGCGGCCGCTTTCAACTTGTGCTTGAGGAACGTTCGCTTAACGTCGCCGCGGCTGAGGGACTCGTGGATGGACGCGAGGAAAGCAGGCGCCGACTTTTCGCTGTATTCGTAGGGCGTCATTTGGATATGTGACATGGACGTATGCAGAATATTCTCTATTGGTCAATATGCTTCTGTGAGCCGGTTCAGATTCGTTGGCTTCAGTAAGGGATCTAGAGATGGTCGTAAAACTGACACCAAGTGGACTTGTGGACTCAAGAGTTGAACGCTGAGCTCGAGAATCCAGTATCTTCACGTCCAACCGGAGCCTGAGTATTCGGGTCCAAAAGCTGGTGGGCCAAGGAGACCGTAAAAATGTAAGGAGCGACGGGCCAGGGAGTGGCTATTTCTAAACAAGGATCACGGGGCGTGCGTCCTGCGGCGTGTATATTGCAAGCAGGGGGACGCACACAAAAAGGATGAAACACGCCTGAAACTCGGGGCTGGCGGGTATATATATGAGGGGTTCGCTCCAAAGAAAACGGGTGCCTTTTCAAGATTCAGGTCGCTGGTGTTTTTCTTTTTCAGATCTGCGCGCACTGCACGATGTGAAAGCGTTAATGTGCCATCGGAGAGTGCTGGCCGGATGGGAGACGTTAATCGAAAAAAGGCTAAAATTCTGCTGGAATTTGGCATGGCCGCTGAGACCGGCGGCTGCGGTTTACTCTGGCCTCTTTTCCCGCTTTGTTTGGGCGCTCAGAACCCAAAATAGCTCGCAACAGGATTTGCGCCGCTATCTCCGGATATCCTCCCCGGCCGGCTGCTACGCCTAAGGGCCCTCGGCTGGTGTGGCCTTGGATCGTCGCTTGGTGTAACGATGTTTGCTTGGTGTAGGGATGTGTGTTTATCTGCAGGACACGCATCCCGCGCGTTACAGGTAAACAACCCGTCGTTTACCGCTGTTTCAAGTACTTCCGCCAGATTGCTGCTGACCCTGATTGCATCCAGCAACGCACCTGCCACGTGAGTGTTTCGTTGCTGCATCCCCCTGAGCACTCCTGTTCAGCGCCCTATACACACTCCTCTGTCATTCTGGCTCCTGGTACTAAATCCATCATCTGTCAACAAATGAAAGTCGAGGAGCTTATTATAGACGGATTCAAGTCGTATGCCGTTCGTACGGTGATCGGCGGCTGGGACCCCCAATTCAATGCCATCACTGGACTCAACGGCTCGGGAAAATCCAACATTCTAGACGCCATCTGCTTTGTTCTTGGAATTGCATCCATGACCACCGTCCGGGCTTCAAACCTCCAGGATTTGATTTACAAGCGTGGACAGGCCGGAGTGACGAAAGCCTCGGTGACGATTGTGTTTGACAATCTGGAAAAGGAAAAGTCTCCCATTGGGTTCGAGAACCTGCCCCGCATATCCGTCACCCGCCAGATCATTTTGGGGGGAACGTCAAAGTACCTAGTCAACGGACACAAGGCACAGCAGCAGACGGTGCTAAGCCTCTTCCAGTCGGTGCAGTTGAACATCAACAATCCCAACTTTCTCATCATGCAAGGCAAAATCACCAAGGTTCTCAACATGAAGCCGGCGGAAATTCTCTCGTTGATCGAGGAGGCCGCTGGAACCAAGACCTTTGAAGACCGCAAGGATAAGGCAATCAAAACCATGCAAAAAAAGGAAGCCAAGTTGGTGGAAATACGCAACCTACTCAAGGAGGAAATCGAGCCGAAGTTGGAGAAGTTCCGGGCGGAGAAGCGCGTCTTTTTGGAGTACCAGAAAGTGCAAATCGACCTCGAGCGCATCCAGCGCATCGTCAAGTCCTACAACTACCGAAAATTCTGTGCCAGCTTCGATAGCCAGTCCTCCCGGAAGTCCGACGGCGAGGAACAAATTGCTGAGTTGGAACGCACAATCGAGCGGCTCGGGGCCGAGATTGGCCTCTTGTCCGCCGATCTCGAGACCGCAAAGGCCCAGAAAAAGGATAGCGGGCCACTCGAACAGTTGTCACGTGAAGAGTCGGCTGCCGCCGACCATGTGACCCGCATGCAAACCGCCCAGGCCATCGCTGCCGAAAACTTGGCCGAAGAGGAGAAGCTTTTGGCCCAGTATTGCACGCAGCGTGCTGCCCTCCAGCAGTCGCCAGCAGCAGATGTGGCAGCGTTCGAAGAACAGCGACACGTGATCAAAGAGCGGTACTCCCGTCTATCTGCCGAGTACGCCCAAAAAGAGGAATTGTTTTCGACGCTTTCGACCGGTGTTTCGGCAAAAGGCAACTTTGACGGCGGCTACATGGCGCAATTGAAAGAGCTCAAAGAGAAACTCAGCGCCGTGCAGAATGTGGCCAACCAGCTGAACCTCAAGGCACAGCATCTCCGGGAAAAGGTGGCGAGTGACGCTCAGCGCATAGAACAGGCCAAGTCCGAAAACGCGTCTTTGATGGCCGATATGCATTCTTACGAGCTGGATATCAAGGAAAAAGAGGCTCAGCTCGAGAGGCATGGCTTCAGTCCCAAAGAGTACCAGGAGCTTCGGGACCAGGAGAGTCTTCTTCGGAAGCAGATTGTGGAGTTTTCGGCGCAGCTCAACGCCTTGAAGCGAGAGATCGGTGGAAATGTGGAGTTCAACTACTCGAAACCGTATGCAAACTTCAACGCCGACTCGGTTAAGGGCACGGCGCTCCAACTTTTTTCCGTGGGCGAAAACTCGGAATCGCTGGCCTTAGCATTGCAGGTCTGTGCGGGCGGTCGTCTTTACAACGTGATTGTGGACAACTCCAACACGGCCTCGGCGTTGCTCGAGCGTGGGCAGCTCAAAAGACGTGTGACGATCATTCCGCTCGACAAGATATCTGCTCGGCGGATTGCGGCGGAGAAAGTTGCCTATGCCGGCCAAAAGTGTCCGGGTAAAGTGGAGTTGGCGCTCGACTTGGTTGAGTTCGAGCCGGATGTGGAAAAGGCCATGGCTTACATTTTTGGATCCACGTTTATCTGCCGGGACCCCCAATCTGCCAAAGATGTGACTTTCGACCCGCAAATTCGGGCTCGGCTGATTACTTGGGACGGCGACATCTACGACCCCGAGGGCAATCTTTCCGGAGGCCTGCGGCGTAACAACTCGTCGATTCTCCTAAAGATGCAAAAGTACAACGCGCTTCTCAAACAAAGTCAGCAGTATGAGGGAAGACTAGGCGAGGTGCATGCACAGTTGACGAAGATGGAAGCGCTCAGCGAAGCCACCAAGCAGCTCCAAACTGAGCTCAACTTGAGCAGACACGAAATGTCGTTGTTGCAGCGAAAATTGGACCACAGCGGCGGAGCCGGCGTGATTAGGGAACACCGAGCCAATGTGCAGGAGATTGAAGAACTCGAGCACACCATCACGGAAAGCCGGGCAAGTGCAGCCGGCCTCGAAACGCAGATAGCGGCGGTCAACAAGAATATGCAGGAATTCAACCAGGACAAGGGCCTGAAGCTCCGGGAGTTGCAGGCGGAGTTGGCGGCGCTCAAACAGGCCATGGTGCAAGAAGAGCGCCTTGTGAAGGAGAACGACCAGCACTACGAAAACCTCCAGGTTGAAGCAGACCAGCGGCAGGCAGAGTTGTCGGCCGTAGCGGAGTCGATCGAGATGACCGAAAACAGTATTGCTGAGACCAAGGCAAAGCTCGGCGAAATGGAGCGGGAGCTTGCAGAATCCAGACAACAGCATGCTGAAATCCGCACGCATTTGGAAGAGGAGCGAGCCGTGGCAGCAGGGCTCCACGAGGAGGTCGGCGAGTTGACCAAGGCCATCTCCAGCAAAAATGAGCAGCAGAGCCAAAGCAGGCTTCAGGCGCAAAAACTCCGGCACGATCTCGAAAAGCTGGCGGAAATCACCGAGGGCCTCCGGCACAAGTTGGATGTGCTCATCTTGGAAAACGAATGGCTCACGGACGCAAACGTCGTCGACGGCATCATCCTGCAGTACCCCAACATCAACGTGGAGGAGTATGAGAACCAAGAGGAGATCTTGGCGGAGCGCGTGCAGACCATGAAGCGAAAAGTGAACGGAAACATCATGAACATGATCGATAACGTGGAGAAAAAGGAATCGGCCTTGATCCACATGGTGAGAACAATCGAAAAGGATAAGGCGAAGATCGAAAACACCATCGACAAATTGAACAAGTACAAGCGTGAGACCTTGGACAAGACATATTGCAAAGTATCTGCGGATTTCGGTGACATCTTCGCCGATCTTCTCCCCGGGCTGTTTGCCAAGTTGGTGCCTGTCAACCCGCATAACGTGACCATGGGGCTCGAGGTGAAGGTCAAGTTGGGTCCTGTATGGAAGGAGAGCTTGGTGGAGCTATCCGGAGGACAAAGATCCTTGATAGCGTTGTCGCTCATTATGGCGCTTTTGCAATTCAAGCCGGCGCCGATGTACATCTTGGATGAGGTGGACGCGGCGCTAGATTTGTCCCATACTCAGAATATTGGCCATTTGATCAAGACCCGCTTCCGCGGCTCGCAATTCATTGTTGTTTCCTTGAAGGAGGGAATGTTCACCAACGCAAACCGGGTGTTTCGGACCCGCTTTCAGGACGGCACCTCGGTGGTGTCGGCGATGTGATGGCGCCTGCACAGAGCCCCGGTGCAGCGTGGGTGCCGTGCTACGGTCACTGGTAAGTCATATGCAATTGAAGGTGATTTCGTCACTTCTAAACTCGAAACACGCGTTTCTTTTCCTCTCTTCACTTCTCCTCGTCCGCAAAGCGGAGCGACTTCCGCTGCTTAACCTCGCCGTCTATCGCCTTGGCACCGCTGGCCACATCGCCTCCGTCAACCAACTCCTCGTCCTTCTCTGCAGTCGAAACACTCAGGTTGTTCGAAAAAACAAGCTCTGCGGTCCGAATCCAGCGTCTGCGCCTCGTATACTTCGAGTACGAGTCGTCGGTCGAAGGCTTTTTCCACACATTGTCGGTGTAGATGAACGCCTCGTCGTTGGTTGGCTTGACGGTGGTCTTGGACCGTTTTCCTGCCTGCAACGTGATGGCGCCGTCGTTGGTCAAGTCCAACCGCCAGGTCTTATCCACCCAGCGCCAACGGGCCCCGGAAATCGCCGGGCTCTGCTGGAAGTACTGCTGCAGCTGCGAAAAGCTGGCGTCTGCATTGGGCAACTCAAACGTCTCGATCAGCAGCGACTCGTTTAGAAACTCGTCGGTCCAGGGCGCTCTTTCGTACGAAAGAAGGTTCGAAGTCCAGCCAATTCCCAACCAACGCCGCTGGTTTTCGTAAATCACGTAGGTGAAACGCACTGGCTTGGACAAGTCGTGCGCTAGTGCCAGGGGAGCTCCTTTCTGCACCTTTGCAAACGCCGCCGCAAACAACGAGTTGTTTCTGGCCTGGGAAAAGTCAAGACCCGTCAAATAGAAGCTGAGCACCCGCACGAGTTTGAGCTTCCACACCATCTTGCGGCTGACCCGCATGTACGCCGAGTGGTACGACAAAAGAAAGAGTCCTGTAGCCAAAAGAAGCGTTCTCGGAGCCACCAACAAAAACAGCACCACAAGGTAGATTGGCGTCAAAAAGACCGTCGTGAAAAGGAGCCGTTTGATATCGTAAGCTGTGAGTGCCAACGACGTGATGGGACTCATGAGCAAGTCGGCCTTGATGCACGTGGTCGTGAGCGCCTGCACAATGTCGTCCAACGTCGGCCGGACCGCCGTCTCGGCCTGGATGTGCCGATTGAGCACCAGGTAGAGAATCACGATGGCCACGGCGGCCAAATGGCCGGCCCACGTGACCACCTGCTCGAAATACGCCACCAAAAGCGTGTACACACACATTATCACGACATTGACCCAGTAATCGTCGTTTGTCCACGTGGCAATCAGGAGCGTTTTGTTAACGATGAGGAGGTATGGGTATGCTTTGATCAACGCTTTTGCAACGGTGGGGGGCGTGGACAGGAGAAGGGGCAGCGTCAGGGGAATAAGGGGCTTGGAGATGTCGGATTTCGGGCCGTTTTCGGCCGGCTTTTCGGCTCCGGCGCCTAATCCGGACGGCGACGCAAACTGCGCCCGCACCCCTGCATTCTGGACACCGCTGCTGTCACTTTTTCTGTGTTCTTCGCTCATGCTGGGGGTATCCGTGGGGTGTTGTAGCAATGTCGCGCAAGACCTGCGCTGTGTGCAGGACGCCGGGTGAAGAGGGCTTGTTTCGGTGCAATGCGCCGGTTTCCGCTCCGGCGCGCTGCCAATCGGTGCCCTGCGAGAGCGGCCTGGCCAGGGCCGTCTGGGTGGCGACCTGCATATTGTAATGGTTATATGCAGGTGCGAGAAAAGCGAAGCCCGTACATCCCTAAGTGAAGATTTACAGCACTGTGGAGGAGGAAGGCAGCACATGCAGAGCCCCTGGCGGGGTGTGCAGCAAAGGCCACGGCTGCAGGAGCGGTATCAGTGGAGCTGCAAGTGCCGTGTGCAGGGATTGTTTATATGCAGTACTTTGGTTTTCCCTACTTGGTTCCACAGATGTGTTCTGCGTGTGGCGTCGGCTTTGCTGCAGCGTTTCATATTTCTGCAGCTATCTGATCAGGCAGCTGCAAAGCCGAAAGAAAATCTACACATTCTGTGCAGCAATTTCTAGCGGCTGCAAATATTGTGGACTATTGCTCGATTTGTGGAAAAATGAAAATCTCTACAAAAATTCTGCACGACGAATATCACTCTTATATACAGCACATTCCGCTAGAGCCAGTGAAAACAGCATAGCTACAAACCAGATACGAATAGCAGCCGGAAGTTATGTGGTGTACGGGTTTCCTCTACGCACCCATACGGTGCAGCATCGCAACATCATCAACACCCACTATCGCACCCGTACACCATGGATTTCTCCAGCCTTTTAGAGCAGAAGCGGCGAAAGCACGCCCAGAAAAAGGCCAGAACCATGCAGGATCAAGCTCTGGCTTCGGCCAGTGACAAGACACAAACAAATGGCGGCGCAACTGGCGGCGAATTGGCGTTTACAAAGAATTCGCCCAAAACAGGCGACCCCGAGGGTGAAATTCCAGTCCAAAACAGCCAAGAACCGGCCACCACTGGACACGGATGTGCTCCGCATCTCAAGAAGAGTATTTCATCCAAAAGCGGCCAGCACACACTCGCAGGAGAAGAGGTTCCTGTGTATAAGAATCCGGTAGGACCAAATTCGATCGGAAATAACCAAGGTGCAACCCAGAAGCATTTTGCAGCTAACCCAGAGACCCCAGAAGATGAGCCAGGTATCGAAAATGGGGAAAAACTAGACCACCGCTCAAGTGTACCCGAAACCTCACCAATTTCAACCGGAAAAACTCCAAAATTTACCGCAGGCTCCCCCTCGACGTCAGCAGAGGGCAGAGCTACAACAGGCGCTCATGATGTCACTAATGCAGCCGAAAGTGAGAGAATTGGCAAAAAAGACCACTACGCAGCGTTTTTGGCCCGGGAAAACGCCGTTCCGCTCCAAATCGACGTCCAAGACATTTCCCAGCGCAACCTCTCCAAGCTAGGCCTCCAAGTCCGCCGGTTTTTGAAGGATATCTTGCAAACCTGGTCCAGTAGGCGCCTCCTGCATACAGACCGCAGCGTCCTCACCGAGACCAAGAAGGACATTGTGAAACTCCTCTACAAGCTCCGCAGCGGCAAGCTCCTGCCCGAAATGGTGATCTCGCTCCTGACGATTGTGTACTATGTGCAGGACGCCGATTTCCTCAAGGCCAGCGAGGCGTATTTGCAGCTTTCCATCGGCAACGTGGCCTGGCCAATCGGAGTGCGAGATGTGGGCATCCATGCACGTGCTGCAGATAGCAAGATTGCCGGCGACGACAAGCTGCAGCTAGCAAACATCATGAAGCTGGACTCCACCAGGCGCTGGTTGATTGCGGTGAAGCGGGTGTTGAACTTCTGTGGGGAGCTCGGCGAACCCGTGCCCCGTGGTCACGTGCGCGGCGCACGTGCAACACAACTCCATTGACACACCCGTGCACCAGCGCGCGCACCACGTGACCCGCGCCTGTGGCCGCGCTAGGGCTGGTGCCCTGGTGCTTCCGCCTCGGCGCGCTACCACACGAAAAAATCTCTTCGCTTTTTCTTCACCACTCAACACTACACAATGGCTGTATGTATAGTGATGCTGAGATGCTAGACAGGCATCGTGATGCCGGCATGAAACAGACGTGAAACACGCGACTCCTTGAGTCCACTTGACCCAGAGATCCCACCCACCTTGAACCAAGTGCCGCTGTGAGTTGTGCCAGAGCAGCATTCAAGGGATTCAGAGAACAGGGCTGGCGGCAGCATCCATGGCATCATGGACTCCTTCCTGTACGAGATGCATATGAGTTTCATATGAGTTTCATATGAGTTTCATATGAGTTTCGTGTGTTCAAGTGTGTTTCATATGAATTTCATATGAGTTTCATGTGTTCAAGTGTGTTTCGTGTGCTTCATCTCGGTTTCGTCTCGTGTGCTCCCTTCGCAATACTAACCTTTAGAAAGAGATCAAGGACATCAAGCAATTCGTCGAGTTGGCTAGAAGAGCTGACATCAAGTCTGCTACCATCAAGACCAACACCAAGGTCAACCGTTCCGGTAAGGTCTACAAGCAGACCAAGTTCAAGGTCAGAGGTACCAGATACTTGTACACCTTGGTCGTCAACGACGAGGAGAAGGCCACCAAGTTGCAGCAATCCTTGCCACCATCTTTGGAGATCAACACTTTGTAATTATAATACAGAACTGAATTACGAATCACCTGTAGAAGCCAGGAGAGCTACTGCCGAACTATGAGGCCTCTGCTGGACGGGCGGCGAGATGGCGCGGTGTGCAGGACACCCGTGCCTCCCGTGGCTCTTACAGTACGTGTCTTGCTTCTATATTGGATAATCTGGTACCTGCTCGCATGGTGACGTCATCTGACAAGCTAGGGCGGCACAGAAAATGATGGCATCGGCGCTTTGTTCCTGCGAAAGAAGGACTGCTGTAGAAGTTGGCTGTTGGCTTTTGGCAGGTTTGTACTGCACACCGGCCGCTGGGCACAGAATGGGCCTGTGTCGCTCTGGTCCAGGAAGTGCCGCTTGGGAAGATGCTATATGCAGAACACCCACCCAAAGCAGCCGGCGTCTTGCACACATTCCGCAGCTTGGGACTTGGACGGTATGATCAAGTTGACGCTGTAGCAGGATAGGTGTTGTCCTGCATGTAGCCGGGTTGCCAGCTTCACTCAATTCGGTCCCCACCACCAAAGGCAGAGCCACTTCGAAGGCGACACTAAACCTGCGGCAGGTTCAGGCAAGTGCAGGCCCGTGATTCGTTTCATTGGTCAAAATGCCCCGTTCTCTAACGCACGAATCTTGTGTGCCGTCCTCATCCGAGGCTTTCTTCTGCAACGGGCTCTTCTCCAGAACAGCGGCGTGGGGTTCCGTTCCCCCGGGCACGTTAGATCACATCCTCCATCTCGTCGTCCTCGTCGTCGTCCTCATTAGCCTCCTTCTTCACCTCTTGGCCCATTCTGGCAGCACGCTCAGCATCCCTCAATCTTTTATACTCCGGCTTCAAATTGTACTTCGACGTGTAAGGCCCTTTTTTGATGAGATTTGCAATCAGCTCCAAACTCTCCTTCAAGTAGGTTTCCGGCTGGCGCGTCCGCTCCTTCAAGCCTTTCATGGACCAGTATTCATACTCCTCAAAAAGCCGGAAAAGAAGGTCCAAAAGCTCGTTTTGCGGCATCCGGATGGCCCGCCCGTCGGCCTTGTTCCGGGGCGCGTTTGTCTTCATGAACATCAGCGTGGACCGGCCGGAAAGAGAGGGACCGGCCTGCAGCTGTACCACTCCGGGAATCTCCGAGATAAACGTGACCTTGGGCCGCTCCGCCACGCGGGAAATGTGCTTTTTGCGCTGGAGCATCTGCAGATACCGCTTGTCGTCCTTCAGCGGAATCACCTGGCAGTCGTGCACGATTTTGCCCACGAGATTGGTTTTTTTGGGAATGGTTTTGACAAACGGCACCGCGGTCCGCTCCTCCAACCCGTTTTTCTCCACCTGGTAGTATTGGCCGGGCCGAAGCTCCGGAGGCGGCCGGTCGATCTCCTTCAAGACTGGTTGGTTCGGCATCTCCGCAAGCTCCGTGACGTCCTGCTTGAACCGCTTCAAATTCTCCTCGCTGAAAACATACGAGTTCTTGACTTGTGTGTTGAGGATCTGGAGGTTGTACTCCTGGGGGAAGTCCTCCTGCACCTCTGCGTTGTCCAAAACCAACTTGACCTCGAGCTTTTTGCGCCCGGCGGCTTTGGTTGTGTTGCGGATCTTGATCTGCCCCAACTGCTGTCCCTGGAGGTTGGAGCGGACGGTCCATTTGTCCGCCAAGTAACGGGGGAGCTTGACAAGCCACACTTTCTGGTTTCCCGTGGCGAGGTTCATGTCGAGCGACTCATTTTCGTCGAGGTAGTCTTCGGGGTCGGAGAGAATTCCCTGGCCTGATTCCTCTTCACCACGGACCTCGTCTTTGGGCTCTATTTTGGCTGACATGAGGAGGGACGTGTGTGGTGCGGGTGCGCGGGTCTGCGAGAGTGTGGTGCACGGGTTTGCGAGAGTGTGGTGCACGGGTCTGCGCGGGTCTGGTGCACGGGTCTGCGAGTCTGGTGCACGGGTCTGCGCGGGCCTGCGCGGGTCTCCTCACAACCCCTACACTGCTTCACAGGCACCATGGACGACCGAACGCTTTTCATCTCAAGGCCGCAGTACATCAAGTTGCCGTCAGAGTGCGGCTACTGCCGCGGCCAAAAAGAGCGGTTTCTGGGCCTTCCCGATCTCCCGCCCTCGGCGTCACCCCCGCATCTGCCCACACACATCGCCATTGGATGCCAACTCTTGCAAACCACGTGTGCAGACTACGACCGGTTTGTCAACCTCGGATTTCGCCGTTCCGGCGGGTTCCTCTATAAAGGAGACATGCTCCGAGGGTGCTGCCGAATGTACACCATCCGAACCACCCTCGGCTCGCTAAAAATCTCCAAGGAACATCGCCAGACGGTCAATCGCTTCAAAAGGGCAATCTCCGACGGAGAAAACACGCAACCGGGAAAAGGCGCCGGCGCCGGCTTCTCGCTCGGCTCGCTCACGGAAGCCGAGTGTGCTTCATCGCGGTTTCACACGCGTTTCGAAGTGCCCGACTTCTCCGACGAGAAGTATGCGCTTTACAAAAAGTACCAGATATCCGTGCACAAAGATGCTCCGGAGGACGTTAACGAGCTCCAGTTCAATAGCTTTCTATGCGACTCGCCTTTTCCGGCTGATGAAACCGAAGGCACGGATGCAGAGTGGGAAGCTTTAAACGCGTGGGCGCTGCAGCCACCTGCGCCCAACGGACCCTCCACGCAGGTACGCCGCCTTGGTCCTGCACACGAGTGCTACTATCTTGACGGCAAACTCATTGCCCTTTCTGTCTTGGACTTTCTTCCTTCGGGCGTCTCCTCGGTGTACTTCATATGGGACCCGGATTACGCCCATCTTTCGCTAGGTACACTCCTGGCGCTCCGGGAAATCCACATGTGCCACACCCTCGGCCTCGGTTTCTACTACCTCGGCTACTACATTGGTGACTGCACTAAAATGAAGTACAAGGGCAAATTCGGCGGCGAGCTATTGGATGTGTGCGCCGAGAGATACTTTCCTTTACATGCGGTGCAACGCACCCAGCGGATGCATGCACCCCCTGCAGCTCCACTGTCCCCTGACTCGCCCCTCAACCAGTTCTGGCTGTATGACGCCGGAACCCCTGGAAATGAACGATGTCTCCTGCTACAGCAAGAGCGGGTCCCCGCCGCCGAACCTGGCGACGACCAGCTGGCGCTGGTGTACGGGTCTGCCCACACATACGCCGCCGCTGACGCTGCACTCAAGTCTATTCTCGCCAATCACAATGTCAGCGCTTTGCAGCTTCCTCCTGTCCTCCCGGGATGCATGCCTATGCCCCAGATCTTGAAATGGTTGCTGCTGGAAAGTGCAGCTATGAAATTCACCTTTTACGATACTGACGGAATGTCCATTTTTACGAAACGCTTTGACGACTTGACAAGCGACTTGCGGGCTGCCGCGGTTGAATTTGTACGGTTGTTCGGGTTTAAGACACCGCTACAAGCCGTGATCATGTACTAGCATGCAGGACACGCTGAACTCCCGCAGGACTTGCCACAAAACTGCATCCCACGGGCGACAAACATGCTCCACGGCCTTGTCTCTGGCTTGGATTCGGAGCATGTGCTTATATACAGGTCCAACTAATTCCGTACCCGCCAGGCGTCGACCGCTTGCTGTAGGCACGCCGGGGTCCCAGAAGCCCGCTGGCTGTAGACACAGAGCGTTCCAGAAACCCGCTGGCTGCAGCTCCCGCCAGCCCAGACTGCACTGTGCTGCACGTGCATATCACGTGAGCGCCTCGATGAGGGCACCGCGGTTACCCGCCCCCAGCTGGCTATATAAGCGCGCGCGATTCCCGCCCTCATAGATCTTTTTTTTTCTCTGTCGACGTACTTCATAGGATCATTTCTATAGGTCACGTTCCACATGTCTCTTTTTTAAAGAGCCACTGTTTCAAACTTGGTTGATGAGATAGATACCCTTGCGCCCTCAAAGTGAGAACCGGTTTAGCTTGGCTATGATCCTTTGCGGTCTAGTCATCTACAATTTGTTTGCCTTTTGTCGTGCTTGGCCTTGTGCCAAGTCAAAAAGGAGCGATGATCTTGACCCCCTTACTCCTGCTTCTTCGGAAGACTTGTTCGGGGGTGGGCACAAGTGGCAGTCTGACAAGTTTCTGGTCAACCCCGGTTACCATGACTTGAAATCTCCTTGTTCGTCGACCCGTCGGCCGTTGCCGTAGCGTAAAGCTGTGCTTCTCCCATAAACGGGAGAAGCATCTTGCTTTGACCCGGAGGGTCGTGCGAAGCTCAACTATTCGTAGGCGGGTCCTGTCGGTGCACGGGTGTCTCGGAAACGCCGGAGCTACGCCCCAGTAAAGCGTCTGCGCCATCTGTGCCCAACCAGAACGGCATTCACGTCCAGCCGTGCGCCTGGGGCGGATTATCGGTGAGTTACTCTGCGTTCCTGTGTACAGACGCCACAAGGCTTTGCTGTGGTTATATGCAGGACTCCAAATCTGGCCCGGGCTGTGCCCCTTCACAGCCAGCAGAGTGGCAAGGTTAGCAATTGCGTCGAAAACACACTTATCAACCTCCTTTCGGCGCCCCACGCTGTGGGTCTAGCGTTTAGAGACGTTTTACTGCATGGCCATGCATGGGCTGCGCCGTGAGTCGCCGGCGCGGCCGTTTGTCTGCAGGACAATGCATTTCCAACGTCAAATCTGGCAGCACGCGAGCTTAACATGACATGCACAGCTTCCGGACACGGAGAAAAAAGGCCTTTATTTCAGCTTGAAACTTCTCCCCACACCTCCCACTACCTGGGAAATTTCGGCTCGTCACACCACCAACACCCAGACCTCCGGCGGCACATTTCCCCATCAAACTGTTTCAGATCCGAGCGGTCCAAAAGTTGCCCTCGAAAAACGCCCTCTGAATTTCATTTTTAGGTTCCAAATCATCTTTGAAGGCATCTCCAAATCATCTTTGAAGGCATCTCCAACCCGACTTCAAAGCATCTCCAAATCAACTTTAGAGGCAGCTTTATCAACTTTAGAGGCAGCTTTATCAACTTTAGAGGCAGCTTTATCAACTTTAGAGGCATCTTTATCAACTTTAGAGGCATCTTTATCAACTTTAGAGGCAGCTTTATCAACTTTAAAGGCATCTTTATCAACTTTAGAGGCATCTTTCCGTCTCCCTAGATATCATTTATCCTTTGATAACCGTTTCGTCGAACGAAACCCCCCGGTTTTCCATTCGTTCTGCTGATAGTCCGCCCTCGGAACTCGCCGATTTTAACCCGCATCACGTGCTCAATGAAGTTCCGCCGCAGCCGCCGCACGGCCGCTTCCGTGCTGATATTGCTTCTTTTGGTGATGCTGTTCACGTGGCTACAGCCGTACGGCACACAGTCCATTTCGGGAACGGGCCGCGATATTGCCGCTTTCGGACGTGCGTTCTTTGCGCCGAAGAACCCGCCCTACGACTTCGACCACTGGGCCGAAACCCTCTACCTCCGGTACCTCAGCCAGGCCACGGCACAGGAGGCTCGCTTCCTGCAGTACTCGCTTGGCCGCAAGCACGTGCCCGAGATCCTGGCGGCGCCCGTAAACGTTGACCTGCATATAAGCCTCGACCCTCGGTTGGGCGTGTTCGACCCCCGGTACACGCTCGGGCTCGTGGTGGCCGACCTCACGGAGCAGCTCCGCCAGGGCGCGAGCCGCCACACGCTCGAGTTGCGCTCGTTCCACTGGGCCGACTGGACCGACTGCAGCGTGCAGGACCAAGCGATGTTGTCACGTGACCCGCCCACCTGCGAGGCGTTCCGTCCGCCGGGGCAGCTCCGGACAAGCTCCCAAAAAGACGTCGTGTTCGACCCGTACTCGTTCTGCGTTGACAGCACCGTTCTCGGCCAGCAGAACGAGCCCAGGGCGCGGAGCGTGGCAGACTTCTCGTATGTGGACAGCCCTGGCTTATCTGCAGGATACCATATATTCCAGTACCCCGGGCGGTCGGCGCAGGATGCGAGCATCGCCGCCAGCGCGTCGTACCTCACGGAGTTCATGCCGATGCCCGCCGGGTTGGTGCTTCTCGCAGGCGGGAAATTGCCCTTTTCGGTGCAAGTCACGTGTGGCGGGGCTCGGCAGCGGGTCTCGGCGCAGGCGCGCCAGATCAACGTCGCGCGCGCAGTCGGCGATTTCGCCGCCGAGCTCGCAAAAGAGCAAAGCGCGCCCGAAAAATCGGAAAACTCGGAGGCGGCCCAATTGCGCCACGAGGATTTCGTTGACCGGTCCGCCGACATTGTCCGAGACCTCGCCGATGCCCAGCTCTCGCCCGCCGAACAGCGCTACGTGGACGCGCTCAAAATGTCGCTTGACACAAGCGATCCGCCCAAGTACTTCCAAGAAGCCAGATTGGTGCGGCGGGAAAAAAACTGGGCGCTTGGCGGCCACTACGACTGGCGCTTCTTCAAGGGCATCCGGATAAATTCGCCCGAACACGCCCCGATTTTGCACGGGTTGATTCTGGCGTGGCTTCGGTTCACGCACGCCCACGAGGTGCGCACGTGGTTGGCCCACGGCACGCTTTTGGGGTGGTTTTGGAGCGGCACGATGTTTCCGTGGGATGCAGATATCGACGTGCAGATGCCCGTGTCGGACCTCCACGCCCTCGCCCGGCGCTTCAACCAGTCCGTGGTGGTGGACTTTGGGCGCGATCCTGCACAGGAGCTTCGCGTCGGGCGCTACTTCTTGGACGTCGGCCCGTGGCTCCTGCACCGGGCGCCCGGCTCCGGGCACAACTCCATCGACGCGCGCTTCATCGACTTGGACCTGGGCTTGTACATCGACATCACGGCGTTGGCCGTGTCGGCGGTGCCGGCGCCGGCCCGCTACGCCGCCGACGACCCGAAGCACTATATGCAGGACATGGACTCCGCGGCCGCGCTCGCGCACAACGCCGCCGCGCGGCTCTACAACTGCCGCAACAAGCACTTTTCCGCGCTCGCGGAGCTCGCGCCGCTCGTGCACACGCACATGGAAGGTGTTCCTGCATACGTGCCCGCCCGCTTCTTGGACATCCTCCACACAGAGTACGGCCCCCACTCCACGGCGCTGGAGCGCTTTCGCGCCCATGTTTTTCTCCCCCGGCTCCGGCTCTGGGTGCACGCGCGGACACTTTCCAAGTACGCCCGGCAGAAAGCGCAGGCCGCCGCCCAAAACGGCAACAACGCCGAGCCCCCCGCCATCAACATGGGCGATCTTCTTGGGGTGCAGCTTGCAGATGCGCAGGTGAAGTACGGGGCCATGAGTCTCACGGATGAAGACTATCTCCGGATCATGGCGCAAGAGCCGGAGATACTCCAGGAGTACTTGGCCACGAAAGAGCACACGGCGGCGCATCTGCAGGAGATGCAACTTCTCCTTGGCCGCGGGCCCGGGGGCACGGTTGTGGTGCCGGAAATGTCCATGCGGCGGGACGTATCGGGGTTTCTCCGGGAGAAGAGCCAGTGGAGTTACGAGGCCGCGGTGCAGGACTTGCAGCAGAAATACGAGACGTATTTGCAGGGGGGCGAGTCGGAGCAGCCGCCCGGCGCCCCGCCGCGGGCCGAGGTGCTTGCAGACATCGCCACGGAGTTCCAGGCCGCCGCCGACGCACGTGACCCGCTGATCACGCGCCCGGACATCGGCTAGTATGCAGGCGCCCTTCCCTCCCTTTGGTGTCGCCTGACTGGTGGGTCTGTTTTGTTAACGGCTCGGCAACATCTCGGCAACATCTCGGCGGCGGTTTTAACGGCTCGGCGGTTTTAACATCTCGGCGGCGTTAACATCTCGGCGACTTTAACATCTCGGCGGCGGTTTGTCCAAACGCATTCTCCCGCGTCAGCATGGCCGCAATAGAAACTGCGTTGCACATCTCTCCGACTCGTAGACCTAGCCCGTCGTGGCGGCCCCCGGCTCCCAGTTGGTGGGCGGTCAGTCACGTGACGGCACGAAACACCAATCACCGCGCGCAAAAAACAGCCCACTTCTCCTCACCACCAACATGTTCAGAAACACAGCCCAACGCACCTACAGGAGATTCAACTCCGGACACGTGTCCAAGTTCATCAAGGACGACCCCTTCAAGCACCAGCAAGACAAAAAGGCCGGCGAGGCCTTCAAGCGTGCGTACGAGGAGAAGAAGCACCACTCCACTGGCGTGACCGCTCTCTGGAAGAAACTCTCGATTTTCGTGGCGCTTCCAGCGGTGATTTTGACGGCCATTCCCGTTGGCAAGATCGAGCTTGACCACGCCCACCACAGGGAGCACTTGAGACACGTGCCCGATGAGGAGTGGCCCGTGCAGTACGAGTACCAGAACATCAGACAGAAGAAGTTTTTCTGGGGTGACGGAGACAAGACTTTGTTCTGGAACTCTGACATCAACAGACACATTGAGTAAGCTTCTTGAACGTCCGTTGCCTGGACCTGTACATGATATAGGAATACGATGGCACAAGCAACTCGGCTTTGCGTGATGTAGGGATGCTAGCATCAATGTAGATGGGCGGGGGAAGCAGCCGAGCCGTTTCCGGTCGGTTTTCTGGCTCCGGAACTGGCTCTGTTTTTGAGCCCCGCACTACTCTGCTTGCACACCCGTGTACTCTTGCCAGAGCACAGTTATGTTGTGAATATTGCTGGTGAAGACCGTTTGGAATGCCATATATAGGCCTGGATAGAGCCTGCTGACTGATCACGCTATAAACATCTTGCTCCACACGCCTTATATACCGGAACAGTAAATTGCCGGTTTGGTTTATTCTAGGTTCACCTTTGTGAGCCAAAATGATTTCAGACGTGCATCCCATGAATCTTTGTGAAGCAGTTCGTGTGCTGCAAGAGAAGCCGGTGGTCACGTGACGCCACTTCCGAGGGCTTCGCCACGCCACGGGGCCGGGGCAACCTATGGCGCCCGGGCCTGTTTCTGGTGGAGCGTTTCTGCCTGCCCAAGCAGAGAAGGCCCATTTTTCTGGGCGATTTTGACGGTTTGAACGACCCCTCTCAATAGGTCGGAACTGGATATAGTGCCCGGATCTGGAGGCTGGTCACGTGAATACCCTCGGAAGCCTCGAATGCCCGTCGGGCCGAATGTGGATCAGACAGCTGCAGTTGGCGGGGAGCCACGAGACTGTTGTAGAGTGAAGAAAGGGCGGTGTATGCAGGTCTGGGCTCCCCAAAACCACCTGAGTAGCCAGACAAATCACTCTATAAAGTCAGTATGACCTCTTTTCATGATGTAAACAAGGGTTTGAATTTCGTCAGTGGTACGGAAAATTCTCTGTTCAACATGAAATGAACATCAGCGTGGATATGTAGAAGTATAGTATTATGTAGAAGTATAGTGTTATGTAGAAGTATAGTATTATGTAGAAGTATAGTATTATGTAGAAGTATAGTATTATGTAGAAGTATAGTATTATGTAGAAGTATAGTATCAATGTACAGTTGTGTCAGTATTAATTTACATTTGAGCTAGTAGTAATTTACATTTGAGCTAGTAGTAATTTACATTTGAGCTAGTATCAATGTACAGTTGTGTCAGTATTAATGTGCAGTTGTGTCAGTAGTAGTCAATGCACATTGTATTAGTGTAAGACTGTGATTTTCAATGGTTGACTGCGATTTTCAGTGGTTGACAGTGATTTTCAGTGGTTAAACCAGATTGCATCGCCTTTGGACTGTACATTCGTCTCAGTGTCAATACCCGAGGATAAAGCGTAGGTGAAACATCTGTACATTCAAATTCATTAACAATCAAAGTAGTTTAGGACCCTCTGAGTCTCGCAGCTTCTTGCTTCGTCATCAGCCATAAAGTTCCTTTACTCATCACCTTCGTTAAAGACCAAACACTGATACAAAACGATACTCCTTCCAATTAGGCATGTTGGTATCGATTGAAAACTGTTCAATTGATTAATGTTCAATTGATTAATGTTCAATTGAATACTGTTCAATTGTTTAATGTTCAATTGATCAACATTGATGTGGACTGCATGGGTGTTCAGTGGCTTGGAGGTTTAGTCAGTCAACTCTAAGTCATCAGTGGCTAATCGTATTGTAGAATTATACTATTGGTATTCAGTGAGTCTGGAAGTTTGCATGATATTGCTGTTTCAATGATGTTTAATGACACTACTTTTATGACATCACATTGCATCACTTTACTGTCGTGTGATTGTCTGAGATCATGTTTTCAGTGTTGGAACGGGAGTGGCGACACAGTAAAGGAGTGTTGGATGGGGCTAATCTGAGAAGGTTGGATTATAGCTGGCCTGATGATCCCTGCATGTGAAATCCTGGTTGGAGCGATGGTAGGTATCCCATAGGGTGAAGTCCGCATAAACAAACAGACATAAAGTGAAATAAATAATTGAACTAATTCAAGATTATCTGGCATAATCTGGCATAAACTGGCATTAACTGGCATAATTAAACATTATCAGACATAAACTGGCATAGACTGGCATAAACTGGTAGGTCAGGCATAAACTGGTATAAACTGACATAATTAAACATTATCTGACATAATCTGACATAATCTGACATAATCTGACACAATTAAACATTATCGGACATTTCTGACACATTTAAACATCTCTGACACATTTAAACATTTCTGACATTTCTGACATTTCTGACATTTCTGACATTCCTGACAGAATCTCTCATAATTAAACATTTCCATTCTCAGTACCGACATTATACGTGTTACGTCCGCGTAAATTACCCAAAATAATTTACAGCTGTCGAGAGCTAGCTACGGCAACCGCTAACACCGCTGCTTATCCAGACTCAGGAAATCGAAACTCGGATTTCGACTCGGGGAGCCTCTCGGTCACGTGACCCGCGGATTGTGGTGTGTTGCGCTAAAACCTCGACTTTCCGTCCTAGGCCGGGTCCGGATGGTGATTGTACACGGCTTCTGGCGTTTCTGTGAGGGTTGGATTGGGGTATCCGCCTGCTGTGCCGGGGTTGTATGCAGGAGCGGGCTTACGGAGGCACATTCTGTAACCTAAACAGTACACCTCCACCAGTACACCTCCACCAGTACACCTCCACCAGTACACCTACACCAGTACACCTACACCAGTACACCTACACTAGTACACTGCAGCTATCAGCCTGTACACCTGTACACCGAATTAGTGACAACTAGTTTAATACGTACCACTAGTTATCAAAGACTATTATCCACTGGCCATGGGTAGGCGGTGCCACGAGCTTCGTGTCACGTGAGCAGTCGGTCCACACCGGAGAAGATGCGTTTCTAGCTTTTTCTGATTCCACGGCACTGATAGTTCGGTCTCGGACTTTCCTCAGCAGCCTTAACTTGATTAATGCAGCCGAATTCTGCTTAGTCCGGCATGTGACTGACTGCTTTTGCCCCACGAGTCATCTCCGCAGATTTGGCCATTTCTGAAACCCTTCTGTCCGCTGGACCTGGCGACAGACGCCCATCAGTCCGCCTTGCTCTAGCCAACTACGTGTATGGCAATAACGTACACGATCGTATATGAAGAGCATGCGGTCCTGCATCCAACCGCCTTCCCAACCGTCACATAGACTGTCCACTGGAGGAAGGGTAGCCATGGCTCAGCAGTTGCAGACTAAACGACTGGTAGAAGACTCGTGAATGACACGCCTGCGAAGAGACGGGCAGCAGACGAACAAGATCCAAAAGATTCAAAGACGAAAACGGCGGCACCAAGACCGAAAAGCCGGTTTTGTTGGCCTGTTCAGAAAACACAAGCCCCTCTTCCCACCTTTCAGAAAGCCAATCGGTTCTGGGTTTCTTCCATGATCATTACAGATTCGCCATTTTTCTCCTCTCGTCCAACAACGCTTCTGCCATGCCGATCTCGTCCGCAGGATTTTCGGTGCCACTCCAATTCGTCTGCAGCAGCAGTCTCATCAGCTCAACACCATAATGCGTCAGCAGGCCCGCCTCGTCGTCTCAATGTGACCCTCTTCTCCGCTTTCCTGTTCTTCGCCAGTCTTCGGATCCATCTGTTCTTCGTCTGTTCTTCGCCAATCTTCGGATCCACCTGTTCTCGATAGACCTCAACGGAGATGTTAGCCTCACAACGTCGAGAAAATGTAAAGATTATTCGTCGCAGCAATGGCCACACTGTTCTCTTGGGGATGCCACGATAGATGCAAGATGCTCTTTTTAAACTCGATGAAATCATTGTGGTCTCCAGAACCCACGCCGCTCATCAACCGCCGCCGTGTGCTCTGGTCGCCGCCGCCCACTTTGCGTGACTTGAACGCCGATTTATCTGCCTGCAAAATAATTTCCTCCTGGTCGTCGTCGTCGTCGAGAGATGGCGACTGCACGTGAGGACCGCTTGGCGGCGGGTCTTCGTCATCGGAATCGTCGTCGTCGAGTTTCTTTTCCTGGTCCAAGCGGAGACTTTGCGCCTCGCCACCCACCGCGTTCGGGTAGATCATGAAGTTGTTGTTGTAGGAGCCTGTCATAACCAGGCGATTGTCTCCCGAAAACTGCACCTCGAACTTGTCGAAGATGGCGTCGTTTTCGTATGTGTCACACAAGCGGTCACGCAAGTGCTCGTGCACGTTGATCGTTTTGACCGGCTTCAGTTCCATGGCAAGGTCCCAAATCTTGACCGTCATGTAGTCCCGAGACACAATGTGGCGGCCGTCGTGCAGAAACTTGACGTCGCTGATGGACGACGTGATCTCCGTGAAGAAATTGTGAGACGCCGGGTCCAAGTACTCCTCGAAGACCTTGGCGTGCAGGTCACACAACGAGTTGGACCGCATGTCCGACAACTTGATGGTTCCCTTCGACGACAGGTACATGAAGAGGTTGCAGTGGTTGGGGTGGAACTCGGAGCTGGTGATGACCTCGGTCAACTCCTCCATGTTGGCCGGCTTGATGTCCACAATGTTGAACAGCTGGTCGGGAATGTCCAAGTTCCACAAGTTGATGCGCAAGTCGTCCGACGAGAGGTAGGTTTCCTGGTCCGAGTTGACGGAAATCGAGTTGATGTGGTAGGCGTGTGCGTTCAGGTAGATCTTCTTGGGCTGCGCCAGAATCAACTTGTCGTGGAAGTCCATCTTGGGGAGAATCAAGTCCGCCACGTTGAATTTGGACGACATCAAGTGGTCCTGTCCGTTGAGGTTGTTTTCGCTGACCAACTTGACCTGCCGCTCCATGATCTTCCACAACTTGATGGTCTTGTCGTTGGTCAGGAGAAGGTACAACAGGTTGTTGGAGCTGCGCAACCACTTGATTTTGTTGATCTTCTCCTCCACCTCCAACGACTTCAAGTAGTCGAACTCGGCATCGTGGCTTTGGAACTCCGTGAAGAACTTGTACTCACAGTTCTGTTTTTTGCTCTGGTTGCGCTCGAAAAGCACTACCCGTCCGCCCTTGTCGCCGGTAGCAAGAAAGGTGCCAGTGCTGTCGAATTCCACCGTGGAGATGATGTCTGCTTCGGTGATGTTCTCGATATCGCCCTTGTCGCCGAAGCACTGGGAGAATTTCCACTTGTGGTCCATGGCTGGGGTTGGTGGGCGATCACAGTGAAAGAGGGATGAACGCGCGCGCACGTGACCGCGCACGTGACGCGGTGCCTGCGCTGTATGCAGGCACACTCGCGGCCTGCGTCTGGCCGCCTCTGCAGGGGCTGCGTCCGCTACACTTTGTCGTTCTGTTATTTATTACAGGCTTAAGCGGCCTTCTTGGCAGCGTCAACAGGAGAAACCTTCTTGTCCTGAGTGAATCTCTTTCTCACAGGAGGAGTTCTCACTCTTCTGTCGACTCTGGATCTGACTCTGACAATCTTGGCGTGGATGGCACAAGAGACACAGTAGTGCAACTTGTTGTACAACTTTGGCAAGGCGTATTCCTGGTAGACAGAAGCCTCAGACAAGTCTCTCACGGCAGCAGCCTCCACCATGTTTCTGATGGTGACTCTCTTGATGGCCTTGTCCTTAGGCACGCATCTGGCACAGTTCAAACATCTGACGGGCTTGACGTGTCCTCTACCCTTCTTGTTTCTACCGTTGGAAGCTCTCTTCTTTGGCATATTGCTGACGTTAGTATTGAGTTTGCTTTGGCTGCTCCGACTGCTGATCGTTGGTCCGTGACATCTGTGGCGTTTGAGTGGCCTTGCGCTTGGCTTTGTGTTTGGCAATTGCCTCTGTTTGAACGCCCCTGATCTTGAAACTTCTTTGGCTTTGGGCTGCTATTCGTGCTTTTCCTGTTTCGGTATTTGAACGGATCACTTTGGTACTTCCTGTTTCGGTATTTGAACGGATCGCTTTTGTACTTGGCTGTTGTTCTTTCTTGCCTGCCCTCAAATCATCTGATCATCTCGTCTGGATTTTAATATGGCGCTGGAAACATACCTAGTTGTATAAGGAGAAAGTCTGAGGGATGAAAAAATTTGATTTTTTTTGGCGGTGTGAGACTCGCGCGCGCGCCTGCACTTTGCGTGGGCGTGCGTGGATCAGGGCTGTAGCCCTCCCGGACTACACACAGTCAATGGCGCCCCACCGCCGCCGGGTGATAGGCGCCAGACGGACCAACGCGTCGGCACCACCCTCGCGCGGGAATTGGGCTCCCTGCATCTAATTCTCTGCTGCTGTTTCCAGTATGTTGGCCTGCATATAACACCGGGCTCGCTTCAATTTGATCGATGTTCGCCGCTGCTGCGGGAGTCGAGTGGCCACATGACCCGTGGCTTATATGCAGTACCGCCGCTTTAGGAAAGCCGAACAGCCTGAAGCATCTCGATTGGGAAGGGATAGCCGGGTGTAGAATCGTACCGCATTAGAGGAGTATGCAGCATCATCCCAGGATGCAGTATAGCCCGAAGACCCACCGCATTGGGCAACAAAATCCGTAGGGAGCCGTTTCAGTCACGTGCAAAGTGCTGCCCTGCCGTATCATTCGCCGGTCCGGTCAACAATTGTCACGCCAGTTGTCATCAAGCGTGGGATTAATCTGGTCACGTTTCCTGTCACGTGTGCGCGCGCCGGCCAATCAGTAGCTTCGATTTTCATGTTGGCTGATTTTTCTTCCCACCGCACTACTACAGCACAACACCATCGTGAAGTCTTTCCCCAAAATGTATGTGAAACCCTTTCCCGATTAGGCCAGAGAACGAAACCGAATGTGATTCTGAAACATCTCGAGATATCCCGAAAATTTGCTCCCAAACCTCTCCAGCATGCTCCATCCCTTACTCCGAACCAGCCGCCAGTCCATGTCCGGGCACAAAGATGTGGCCAAATCGCAATAGCGACGGTTTGATATGTCACTTGGTCTGAATGTGATTATGGCAGATTGTTAGCGGGGTCAGCCCATGGCCCAACAGTGTTTCGTGTGTTTCACATCTGTTTCAAATGTGTCATATCGGTTCATCGGTCCCAGTCCCCATATTCAGTCGTTTTGCTCTCACATCTTCTCGGTTCTTCTCCAGTCCCTTTCTACTCCCGCAATCCTGCTCGAGTCTCCATTGCCATGCTGAATTGCTTCTCCACAAAGTCCCCCAAAACAGCGAGCGTTTCCGAATCTAGACTGCCATAGTGTCTGCCAACCCCATTTCTCCAACAATTACTAACAACAGGCTTTCTCGTACATTCTTGCGTACTGCACGTACCGTCCAACCCGCCAGATTCTTGAGTGTCTCCAGAATGGCACTTGCCGGCGCCAAGTTGGACTCCAAGACTGCCTCAGATTTGTCCGAGGTCACAGGACCAGACTCGTCGTTGATTGGTCCAGGTGCTACCCCCGGCACTATCCCCTCCGATATCGACCAAGCCACCGGTTTGGAGAGATTCGAGCTTTTGGGTAAGATGGAGGGTGTCGATGTTTTCGACATGGAAAACCCCATCTTCGAGGGCGAGGGCACCATGCAGGACCCTTTCTTGGTTCCCACCTACATCGGCTACCGTTACGTCGGATGCAGAGGTAGAGGTGGCCAGGAACACAAACCATACTGGATGAAGGTCGACGAAAAGGAAAACGGAAGATGCTGGCAATGTGGCTCTGTGTTTGCAGCCAAATACTTGGGAGAGCCAGGCCACCACCACCATTGATTGGTATCCACGATAGATATACGCATAACAGAGCTGGTGTAGACGCCCGGGCCGCTGGCCGGCGCCGTAGCACGCCCACGTGAGAGCTGTCACGTGCGTATCGCGAATTCCCCGTTTCGGTAGCTGCAAATCGCGCAAAAGAAACGCCTGACAAGATCCATCCTTGCTGACAGCAGTATCTCCGAGCCACCTCGATAATACTGCAGGTTCGTTGAGTTTGTTTCAGGTTCTCTTCAGTTTTGTTTCAGGCTCTCTTCAGTTTTGTTTCAGGTTCTCTTCAGTTTTGTTTCAGGTTTGCCCCGCGTCTCTAGGCGGTCAGTCCCCTCCAGCTTGTTTTTCTTTGTTTGAGTCGATTCGATCTTCCCTTCCGGCCCGTGTTGCACGCCCCTTTTCCACCGCCAAAGTCCATGGATTTCTCCCCCGACCTCGGGTACTCAGCCCCGCGTAAATCCTGGTCCATTTCTGACTCCGTATTGGGAAACGGCCCGCTGTGGAAATCCAGTCCCGAGCTGACGCCACGAAACAGCCCAACTTCCTCATCTTCCAGCTATTTTCCCAGTCCCTCTCCAAGTCCCTCGAAATCGACCATGAACCACTTTTCCCTCAACGACTACTCGTTAATTGTGGACTGGGAAAATGCATTCGTTGACCAGAGCACTAGGAAGAACTCCTTATCTTCCCAGGCGACTTTGACGCAACCTCTTCCAGGCACGCAAGCGCCCCCGGCCAAAAATCAATGCCGGAACCCGCCAGAAAATTTCAGCCCTTCAAAATTGATGGCTCACGGAGACGGCTTTCGCCATAGCCACGCAAGTCTTGGATCTGGTTATGGCGGCCTTTTGGACGAATACGATGTGGAGGACGGGAACAACACAATCAGCCATGAGAAGGAAGAGTTGGACTTTGACTCCTGCATTAACACGGACACTTCTGAAACTGGAAACACGTCCACGGAATTTGGAATCTTGACTCATGAGAACGTATCCACGAAGGTCGTTGAAAATACCATTTCTGAGGAATCCAGAAAAGTCGGCCCCAATACTCGAAAATCAGCATTGTCAGTTTTCAAAGATCCCATATCCATTGGCGATTTGGCCGACAAGTCCCAAATTGCCCAGATGAATATTCAAGCAAGTTTTGTGCGTGCATGCAGGATTCCCAACTGCCGTTCTGTTCCTGAAATTGCAGAGGTGGCACTGGCGGCACCCTCTGTGGAGGAGCTTGAAGCTCTTTGCTCCAACCTTCGAGTACAACGGCGTCCCAGTCAAATACGGGTTCGAAAAGATCATTGGCGGACGGAGAAACGTCATGAAAGAGAAGTCCAAAGGCTGAAGAACTTAAAGCTCCGGAACCGCATCGCTGAGGGCCCCGAGGAGCCAAAAACTCACAAACAAGTCATTCATAAGGAGCCGTCTCACCAGGAACCGTCTCACCAGGAACCGTCCTACCAGGATCCGTCCCACCAGGAACCGTCTCACCAGGAACCGTCTCACAAGGAAACCTCAATGTCTCATGAGACTGTCAGATTCTGTAAAGCTGTTGACGAGGAAAACACGGATAGGGACAACAGGGGTCTTCCTTCATCCGAACCTTATTTGGAATTAACAGAGGCCAAGAGGCCGGAAAGTTCCACGAAGATCAATGCATCACATAAAGTACCCAAAGAAACCAGAAATTTCAAGGATACGATACTCTCACAAGAACCTCAGGAAGGATGTTCCGCAAATGAAATAGTGGCAGAATCAAACACCTTCCAGCAAAAACGAGAAAGCCATGACGGAGATGAGCTACTGGATATTGCCCGAGAATTGATGAGGACCGAGATTATTCGCCAGGAAGCCGAAAACAAAGTGATCAGAAAGATCAACGAAGAGCGCAGGGCTTTTTTTCAAAAGAACAAAAAAAGACAAGATAAACTCCGTCGTCGGCAAAAGGAGGCTGGTTGGGGTCAAGAAACCGAAGATTTCACGCGCCAAGGTTTCCGGATTTTGAGTACTGATGCACATGAGACCCGTCCTAGGCAGACTTTCCAGCAAAGTCAAGATCATATTGGGAGGTCTGTTCAGAACCAAAGTCAGAACCAGCGGAATGAGATACGAATCCGTGATCACAATCTGGAAAACAACCAGCAAATTCTGAGCCATAACCCGGATCACGGTCAAGACCGCAATCTGCCCCACAATCTGCCTCATAATCTGCCTCATAATCTGGTTCACAGCCTGCCTCACATTCTGCCTCACCATCTGCACCAAAATTTGCCTCACGACCCAGTGGAATCTCCACAAACTAACACAATGTCGGACACCGAGATTCTCCTGGCCCAACAACATGCACTTCGTTATGTTCGAGCGGCAGAACGTGACCGGCAAAGAGTGCTCAACTTTCCCCGAGGAGAACCGCCAAAGGATGAGTATACCGTTATAGACGAGGACATTCCGCCTTATCAAGCGCATCTCCATCGGTATCTTGATCTTATGTCATACGACGAGAGATTTTCACCGGTTCTTCGTGTCAACCGGTATTTGGTGCATGGAGATGGAGATTTGGCCAACGCAATCACCAAATTCAGTCAATTCAATTTGATTTCCACCGACCTCTGGAGTGTTCTGCATGTTGATGAGCGAGATTATGAAAGGCTCATTCCTGAACTCATTCCATCGGAACAATCAGATCCTTATTCGCCTGCTTAGCGCCTGCCCCTAATTTCGCTTCTAGAATCACACCCTGGATGTAGAGGCATCTATGGTATCCTGCATATAAAATATACTGGCCGACTTGCACCAAAACGTTCGAAACAATTCAAATTAGGTTGAGGTAGACTTGGGCTTGGTGGTAACAGCGTGTCTTGGATTCGTTTTGATTCCGGGGATTTTGGAATTCTGTTGGTAGCTTTTTTCTGGAAAGTCAATGTTCTTTCACAATGTTGCAGGGCTGATGCGAAAATAAGACCCAGCTTGAAACATGATCTGAACACAAATGTTTTTTTCTGATAAAGCTTCAACTTTAATTCATAAGGAGCAGCTTATACTTCTAAGGATATGCCAGCAACAGATTCTAGTCGTGAACCCTGAAAAGACGAGGCTCGCTGGTTCGCCAATCTGTCAATTGTTGAATCTTTAATCAAAACCGTCATTAGGTTCTAAACAGAAAAACAGATCGTTAATGGCAGTAAATGAGAGTAGTCTCCTGCTACCGTGTCTTCTCAATAAGTTCAAATCTGGATGGTAATTTCTGTGAATCTTTTGCGATGTTGAAACTTGTTCGGCAAATCTGTCGGTATCACAATGGCCAATGGAAAGTAATCAAAGCCCTCCTAGAACCGTCAAGAATTCCAAAAGTATCTGGATTAGATAGTAGCAAAGAGGGCTGACCCACTTACTTGAGTACTTAACCTGAGTGAATTCATGCCCCATGATTTTCATGGAAAAAGCATATGGAACAAAACATAGATGAAGCATATAAACAGCAGCTCATGGATAACGCTTGAAGAACAAAAGCCATGATTCAAGAATCCAAATGGATAAGAGTCTTTCACAAGTAATATATAAATTTCATGTTAAAAATTTGGAGATTTGTATTCACAAGGCGTAATTAGACGCACGGTTTCGAGGTGAGCTGCTAAACGTCTCTTTTATTGCTGTTCAATCAAAGGAAAAAAAGTAGTATCCTCAAAAGAGGGGGGGGTGCCGTTTAAATACTTGGTGCGGTGTTTCAGATTTGCAGCCACAAACGCATTCGTAGTATAAAGGGGCGCCTCCCCCCTCTCAAATTTCGGTGATTTTTTTGCACAATACAGCGCCACAGCTACAGATTTCAGCACAAACAGTGGAATAATAGTATGCCGCCTGCATTGATCGGTACAATCTCTTGATCGGTCACAAATCTATCTTGCAATCTGCACATCTACTACCACAAACAATCAGCAAACTCATTATATCATCGGGCTTCGGGTATTCGAAATTTTGAAACACAAACGGGTAAAGTCAATATAAGGGACTGGTTTGAAACCAATCATCGTGCCAGTTTCGTTTGAGTGGCTTGGAGCCACACCCGTGCACCAGCGGGTTCGCGATCGCTCATCGTGACATCGGCATAACAGCATCCAGGGCACCGGTGCATTCCAACACAGAACAAGCATCCTAGACCACGCCTGCACAATGTCACCCAAGGGATTTACCAAAGTCAGCGAAGGACCCCACAAGCTGCAGGCGCTTTTCAACCAGAATCCATACGGTCCCAATCCCGCAGACTTCCTTTCCAATGTGTCAAGCTTCCAGATCATCGAGTCGACGTTGAGAGAGGGCGAGCAGTTTGCCAACGCCTTTTTTTCCACAGAAACCAAAATCCAGATTGCCCGTGCATTGGACGACTTTGGTGTGGACTTTATTGAGTTGACGTCGCCTGTGGCGTCCGAGCAGTCCAGAAAGGACTGTGAGGCCATCTGCAAGCTCGGATTAAAGGCCAAGATTTTGACCCACATCCGTTGTCACATGGACGACGCCAGAGTTGCCGTGGAGACTGGCGTGGATGGCGTGGATGTTGTGATTGGCACTTCCCAGTTCTTGCGGGAGTACCTGCATGGGAAAGACATGGCGTACATCACCAACTCGGCCGTGGAGGTGATTGAGTACGTCAAGAAGCATGGAATCGAGATTCGGTTTTCGTCGGAAGACTCGTTCCGGTCGGACTTGGTGGACTTGCTCAATATCTACAAAACTGTGGACAAAATCGGCGTCAACCGTGTGGGAATCGCAGACACTGTGGGCGGAGCCAACCCCCGCCAGGTGTATGAGTTGGTGAGGACTTTGAAGTCTGTTGTTTCGTGTGACATCGAATGCCATTTTCACAACGACACAGGCTGTGCCATCGCCAACGCATACACGGCGTTGGAGGGAGGAGCCAAATTGATTGACGTTTCCGTTTTGGGTATTGGTGAGCGAAATGGTATCACGCCATTGGGCGGTTTGATGGCCCGCATGATTGCTGCCGACAGAGACTACGTCTTGTCCAAGTACAAGTTGCACAAGTTGCGTGATTTGGAGAACTTGGTGGCTGAGGCCGTGCAGGTGAACATTCCGTTCAACAATCCAATCACGGGATTCTGTGCATTCACGCACAAGGCTGGAATCCATGCCAAGGCCATTTTGGCAAACCCCTCTACATACGAGATTCTTTCGCCTGCTGACTTTGGCTTGACCCGTTACATCCACTTCGCCAACCGCTTGACTGGGTGGAACGCCATCAAGTCACGTGTGGACCAATTGAACTTGCAAATGACCGATGAGCAGTGCAAGGAGATTACGAACAAGATCAAGAAGTTGGGAGATGTTCGGCAGTTGAACATCGACGACGTGGACTCTATCATCAAGGACTTCCACCAGGATAGCTCGAACTTCTTGTTGGAGAGCGACTTTCCGGGGTTGGATCCTGACATCTACAACTAGGCGAGTGATTGATATCAATTAGCAAGTACTAGGGACTATTGGCAGATGATAAGTTGGCTATCTTGGGGCTCTAGAAGACAGAATTGAATGCAATTAATGAGGCGTACGTGCTCGATGGGATTGAATGAATTTCGATTGGACAAGGCTCCGACTGGGTTATTTGGTGGGAGGAAATCAAAGATGACGATGGAAATTTGAGCTGGTTTCTGGTGGCAATGCAAGAGAAAAACCGACCCAAATCCAATGAGCGCAGGACCGAAGAAACAGCCAGCCATACCAACCAAATCTCTTCACTGGCTATTTGCATCGACAATGAAAAGCAAAATGGCCAAGATCCCCGATATTATGCTCATGCTTGTGCAGGTCATGATTGCCTTTCTCCGGGAGCCAGTTTCCACGGAGATGCCCAGCATACAATCCTTGCGATAAAGAATGCAACCACAGAGAATATTAAGGATGGAAGTGAGTGCGAGAATTAAGTGGAGGACCTGATGCTTCATGGCATATCATTGAGTGGACCAGAAGTTTGAAGAAAAACTCACGTGCCGCGCCCACGTGGACGACATCAATCCTGCATGCGCGCTGCTACATGTTTTGCAGAACTTGTGAAGCGGCAGACTCGAGGGAAGCGGCGTTAGATGAGGACCTCGCGACTCGTGATGTCAAATGATCCAATTCGAGCGGTTCGGTCCCAGGCTTTCTGTGCAGGTCTCAAGAAATAAGTGGTGGTATCATGGAGATACAAAGCGTTAGTACAATGATTCATATCGATAATGGCACTATGATGGACGTGACGAGAAGAATAGGCGTTGAGCTATGTGGGTATGTGGCACCGTAGTGGATATAACATCATGGCACTGCATACAAGCCGGACCCGTGCCCACTTATCCTTCGACGGGCTTCTTTTGGCAGTGGCGTATCTCAAGAAACCCTGAAACAAGCAGAAACAGATGAAACAGCCTGAAATAGCCTGAAACAAGCTGAAACAAACAGAGACAACCTGAATCTACTTAGATGCAGTCTCGTTGTCGTCATCGTCGTCGTCGGAATCCTCCTGAATATTGACCTTTTTCCGCTGGAAATCACGCACATGCGCCTTATTCAAAGCCTCGGCTATCGCCTGGAAGGTCGACTTTCTCCGGGAAAGTTGTGCCTCCAGAGGGCTGCTGGCGCTATATGCAGGAGACCCGTGCACCACGCCCTTGGACTCGTCGTCCAGGTCGTCGGAGGCATATTTCATGCCCACCAAACGGGTGATAGCATGCTCCACACGCAGGCTGGTTGGATAGGGCAAGGCGTTTTCCCGAGAGGCCCGGAATAAGTACACATTTGTACAATGTTCGTTTTCCATGCGGAAAAACATCCACACAAAGCGCCGGATTAATTCGGCCAAGGCAATACAGAAACTGGTGATGGCCGACTGCTGGATCTGGGAAGAAAAAAAGGCGTAGAAAATCCATTGGAAGCGAAGAACCACGTCCAGAACGATAGCCACATAGTACCATGCAGGACTGCCCAAAAATAAGTTGTTCCGGAGCAAAAAGTGGCGTGCACTAGTCTGCCCCAACGACCAGTCCATGATGATGTCCCAGAGGGCGCAAAACACGGAGTTGATCGACGCAAAGGTGATGAAAGCGACCCGGTAGCGGCGCGTCCTGCATATACGCCAGAGCGACAAGAAGCAGTAGTAGAGAGCCCCGACCAAGTACTTGAGCATGTTGGCCAAATGCGGAAACGCGTCTCCCGAGTCGGTGAAGCGCCGGAGGCACTGGAGAAACCGCCACACCGACGGAAGCGCCGTAAGAAAACCCATTGTATGCAGGTGGCTTGAGCCGCACGTCAGCGAACCGGCCGGAATAGGCAAGAGGCCGGTGGAGCCGCCCAAAAAGTGCCGCCATTTGTCCGTGTAGAGGCACAAGAAGAAGGCCAAGTTGCCGAGAGAGTAGGTCAAAGAGCAGAGGATGTCGCCGATGAAAAAATCCCGGAATTCGACGGGGTAAAAGCCCAGACACACGATTCGCCAGAGGGCGATCTGGACCCATTCCCGGCTGCTTCTGTAGAGCTGGCGACCGGGCCAGAGGCAGAGGACAAGCATGGCGGCGAGGTAGATGAGAGGCCACGTGCGCGCGGCCACGTGACGCGGCCAGAAATCCATGAACAGGAGCCAGCCACAAACCAGCATGAGGGCGAAGCCTGCAGAGGGCAAGAGAAACATTTGGCGGTGGTCCAAGGCGGACGCGAGGTTGAATTCGAAGATGAACTTGTAGTTGATCTTGCGTCGTGCGAAAACCAAAAAGTTCACTGCCACAAAGAACACCGCCAAGAGGACCAAGAGGAAGCCGGCCCAGATCTGCAAGAGGTAGCGACGCTCGGCGTGCCCGACAGTGCCTGGCGCCACGTGGAGCGCCTGGTAGAGGCCCATTCCAAAAAACGGTAGGGACACGCCCATCAATAAGCCCAGCGAAAACACCGTTTCGTGGAAGCTGCGCGTGCGGAGGGTACCGTTGTTCATCGTGTAGGTGACGGCTTTGAGTCGCTCGAGGCCCTGCTTCTTTTCGGCTGTTTCAGTGCTGAAAAACGATAGAAAGAGGTCTTCCACGCGGTTCAGAATCTGGTACAAAACCTGCAGCGTCTGGAAGTACAGGTCTTCGTCGACCTTGGCCATAAATTGCTTCAAAGTTTTGGAATTGGTGGCTTTGTCGAATTTTTTGACAATTTTCCGGAGCGCAGTACGGTTCATGGTGCGGTACAGCTTGACGAGGGCAATCAGGCGGTAGTGTTCGATCAAGGCCTCTTTGAGCCGCTTGCGGGCGTAGAAATAGGGCACGGTGGGCTTGATTTTTGTGTGCACGTAATCGCCTTTGTCGCGACGTCTTTCCATGTTGCTTCTCTCCAGGCTGCCACTCTCGATGCATCTCATGCCGTTACTTTCCATGCGCTTGTTGCCACTTTCGATACGTCTCAAGCCGCTGCTTTCCATGCGCCTGCTGCCACTTTCCATGCACCCGCTGCTGCGCTCCTGCAGGTGCGCACACATCAGGTCCAAGCTCACGATTGACTCGTCATCGCTGTCAACAGCATTGTTATTGCGGATCTGGTTTTCTCGGTAGTTAGGGTCGTAGTCTGGCTTCTCCTGCTGTTTTTTTTCCATGAATTTCAAGCTCGGAAGCGATGGAAAGTCGTATCTTGAGAGAGGCTCCACCAATTGGTCCAAATAGTAGTTCCAGCGCGACAATTTGGAGCCTAGTGGCTCACTATGCGAGTTCCCGGTCCGTGGTGCCTCCATTTGTCGACTTTTTTGGATTTCCGCCAATTTTTGCTCGCGCAACTGGTGAAATTGGTCTTCGAGCACCAAAAAACGGTAGTATACGTCCCTTTCTTTTTCCCGATAAAACGCCTCCACTCGTGAGACTTCGCCTTCGATCCAGTCGTTGAAAGCCTGCTTTTCTGCACTCAAATCCTCCGCCACGGAGCGGGTTGAAAAGCCAAAAACAGAAGTGCGCCGTTTAGTCACCGCATTTTTGCCGATTTCGCTGGGGAATTTGGGGCTATGGTCGTCTTGAAGCTCTGGAACGTATACTTGGCCTTCTTCGAGCGGCTCGAGCAAGGGAGTGGTGTCGGAGGGCGCCTTTTCTGCATCAAGCAGATTCATGAGCTTGGTGACGCGCTTTATCTTCTCTTTTCCGTTTTTGTAATCGACATATTGCTCCTTCCACTCCGGTACGAGGCCCTCGCTGAGCGATTCGCCGAATTTCATCTGGTGTTGAAGAGGGGCACTGGTGATTCGGTGTTGATAGTGCGCGCACGTGCGCGGCATCTCTAGGTAAATCATGCCTTGGCGATGCAGGTGCTCAGGCGAGAAGTTAATTTCTTGACGCGTGTACTCTATTTTGAAACTAACATCTTTCGGCGCATGGGCTCTATTTTGAAACTAACATCTTTCGGCGCATGGGCTCTATCTTGAACATCTTTCGGCGCATCCGCTCTATTACATCGTCTCGCGTCTCTCGCACCCATCAACCTGTACTCATGTCTCGTATTTCACAAAAAGAGCATCAATAAAGTGTGGGTGCTTGATGCCTGGCGGTTTGGCGGCACTGAAGCCATCAATGGCGTCCTGCACAGACCACCCAAGCCGTTCAATGAGGTAACAACAGATTAAGTAGCCTGTCCGATTAAACCCGTAGTGGCAGTGCACCGCCACCAATGCGTCTGCTGGCGCAGACAGCAAAATCTCATCAATAAGATCGATAAACCGCCGAACTGCCACTGTATCCGGCACAACTTTGGACACCGTGGCACATTTGTGGTACTGGATGTGCGAGAATGACTTTGGAGAGTACGGCGGAATGTCTGCAGAGATGTCGACAATGGCAATCAAGGAGCCGGCGATGTCGGGGGACGCGGCCGAACAATTGCCCGATTGGGCAATTTTGCCGGAGCCGATGCCGAAGCGGCGCTCCACCTCCGCCGGAGAGTGCACAGGGTCGCCTTCCCGAAGCGTCTTCATGCCCAACAACGGCGCACGTGACCCGTCACGCCCCACAATGTTTCCCGAAATGCTCTGGGTCTGCATCCATTTTTGTTTGTTCTTTAAACCCCATTTGTCGCCGGAAATTAGCGCTTTGAGCTTGAGCACCCATGCAGGAGAGAGATGTAGCCTCTCCGGAAACCTGTGCTCCAAATGGTCAAGAACAATGCCGCTGACAAGTTCGGGCTTGGCCAAAAGAAGAGCATGGCCGGCGCCTTTGATGGTGGTCACGTGCGCGACTCTTCTCTGCAGGACACGATTGAGCAGCGCCTCGATTTGACGGAGCGCCAGCACCGGCGTGACGCGGTCCTCGAGCCCGCCGAGTATAAGCGTCTTTTCGTACGCCCGGGGGTCTGCGGGGTTGTCGTTGAAACGCGCCACGGCCTCGTGGAGCTCGGAAATCCTGCAGGGAGTGAAGCGGCCTGCATACAGCAAGAGCGTGTGCAGGTCGATGTCCATGTTCCAGCGCAACTGCCGAAGACGCATGGCCAAGCTGCTCTGCAGCGGAAGCTGGCGGAGAACCGAGTGGCTGGAAACGCCCTCGAGACGGTCCCACACCCGGAACCAGTTGAAGACGAAGGGAAACCACGAAAAGAGCGTGAGCGTGCGGGGCCACGTGACGCGGGTCACGTGCGTGTCTCCCGCTAGCGGCGGCGGCGACATGAGCACCAAGCCCTCGACGCGGCCCCGCGGGAGACGGCACGTGGTCTTGATCAGGAGATGCGTCCCCATGGAGTGGCCCACCAAGATGATCTTTTTGTGGGGCGGGATGTTCTGGGCAATGTACTGCACAATGACGTCCACTATGCAGGACGTCAGGAAGTCGCCCGGTTTCATCGCCAGCACCGACTCTGAGATCAACCCGCGGCTTTCCGGGTCGAGGCTGGAGCCGCCTCGGCTGCGGACACAAGAGTCGCCGAATCCAGGTAGGTCTAGGGCGTAAATCTCAGAACATTGCAGTAGAAGTCCCATAAGCAGCTCGAATTGGGACATCTGGCCACCCAAGCCGTGGAGAAAAAGCAATGCAGGCAGCTCTTCGAGCTGCGTGGCCAATTCCGAGGCTAGCGGGTCGACTTTGGCAAATTTTATCAACGGATGTGGCGCATGGAGGCATCGAAGAGTCACCGATGGCACGGAAATCGACGGAACGCCTTTCAAATCAATGGTAAGCACCTCGGAGTACTTGGACACAAAGGACAGGTCGTTGGGTTCGGTTTGCAAGACGTATTGTTCGAATTCGTTTGGTTTTTGGAGAAGCACGATGCGGAGAAACTGCCAGAGTTTACCGGGGAGTGTTTTGGTGTTTTCTCTTTGGCGCTCGGCGAGCACAGAAAGCGGGAGGTCCGACATGGCACAGAGCGAGGGGTGCGCTGAAAGTGATTCCGTTGAGTTGTGTGCGTTGAGTTGTGTGCGTTGAAAGTGATTGCGTTGAAAGTGATTGCGTTGAAAGTGATTGCGTTGAGTTGTGTGCGTTGAGAGTCTGGTTCTTGGCGTGCGGGGTTGTGATTTGTGGACGCGCTACTGAGTTTCGGTAGCACGATTGGAAACTACCCAAACTGTCTAAAATGCCCCGGTGGTCGATTTGAGGCTTGTCCCGGGGGTACGGGTGTAAGGGTGTACGGATGCAGCGCGGTAACAGAAACAAATGGCAGGCCCGTACACCCAGAACCACACCGGGACCATGAGCTGGCAGTACCCCCTGCGGCAGGAACCGTACGACGACTTCGAATCGTCTTTGGACCGTGCGCTCAACTCAGCGTCCAATTATGCCGCTTTTCCCGCCACCTCCCGCTCGCTGGCAACCTCCAGCAGAAACACCCTGAATAGTGCCATCCAACTCGTCGATTTGAACGGCGAAAACGACCCCGACGTCTCCAGAGCCAACTCTGTTGACGAGCCGCTTCTCATGGGGCCCCAGCACCAGTATATGGGGCGGGGACGGCGTGGGTGGAAGGCGCTGGTGCACGGGTTTTTGCGGAGGCAGTTGGAGCTGTTCCACCTAATCCGGACCGAAATCATCGAGAACAGGGACCGGGCGGTGCTCCCCGAGGACCAGCGGTACATTTCGGCTCGGAACCAGCAGCAAAGTCACGTGTCCAACTCGGTGTCGAACGCCAAGTACAACCCCGTGACGTTTCTTCCCGTGATTCTTTATGAGCAGTTCAAGTTCTTCTTCAACTTGTACTTCTTGGTGGTGGCGCTCCTGCAGATAGTGCCCCAACTCCGGATCGGCTACCTTTCGTCATACGTCGTGCCGTTGGCGTTCGTGTTGGTTGTGACGATGATGAAGGAGGCCGGCGACGACATTGCGCGGCGCAAACGGGACATTGCACAGAACAACGAGCTCTATGAGGTGATAAGTCGGGCGGGGCCGATCGGCGCCGACGTGCAGCTCGTGCCGCTGAAGAACCTCCGGGTGGGCGACGTGGTACGACTCCACAAAAATAGCCGTGTTCCTGCAGACATGGTGCTTCTCCAGTCCTCAGACACCTCCGGCGAAGCGTTTCTCAAGACCGACCAGTTGGACGGCGAAACCGACTGGAAGTTGCGCGTGGCGTGCCCAGCAACACAGACCATTGACGACATCAACGAGCTCGTCAACAAGGTTCTGTTGGTTGTGGAAAAGCCCGCCAAAAGCATCCACCGCTTCGAGGGCCGCTTGGTGATGCAGCTGCATGCAGGCGCCTCCGGAGAAACCACCCAGAGCTCTCCCTTGACCGTTGACCAGACGCTCTGGGCCAGCACGGTTCTTGCTTCCGGCACCGCGGTGGGCATGGTGGTGTATACCGGCCCGGAGACGCGTGCATCGCTCAACACCACCATGAGCGGCGTCAAAATCGGCCTTTTGGAGGTGGAGATCAACCGTCTTTCCAAAATCCTCTGTGCCAGTGTTTTCATTCTTTCGGCCGCGCTTGTATTGGCACAACAGTGGCCAGTCAAGAAAACCTGGTACATCGACGTCATGCGTTTCCTCATTCTTTTCTCCACCATCATCCCCGTTTCTCTCCGGGTGAATTTGGATCTTGCCAAGCTGGTGTATGCTTCTCAGATCCAAAAAGACAGGCACATTCCGAACACCATTGTCCGAACACTGACAATTCCGGAGGACTTGGGTCGCATCGAGTATCTTTTGAGCGACAAAACGGGCACCTTGACGCAAAACGATATGGAGATGAAGAAGTTGCACCTCGGATCAATATGCTATGCTGGCGACACCTTGGAAATTGTCGCCGACAGTGTCCAAGCGACGGATTTGGGCGATTTGGCTGCAAAAAGGCGTGACTTGGCTGCAAAAGTCGCCGATCTTGCGCTAGTGTTGGCTCTCTGCCACAATGTGACCCCCACAATTGAAGAAGATGGTCTGCTTCTGTACCAGGCGGCGTCGCCAGATGAGATAGCCATCGTCAAATTCTGTGAGAAGATCGGACTTCGTCTTGTCAAGCGTGACCGCTCTTCCATGACCATTTTGCACCAGAGCACCGGAAAAAACTTGGCGTTCCAAATCCTTTACAATTTCCCCTTCAATTCTGACACCAAGAGGATGGGGTTGGTGGTGCAGAGCTCCGCCGGCGATGCATGGTTTGTGGAGAAAGGCGCCGATTCTGTCATGGCCTCAATTGTCGATTCTTCCGACTGGCTCGACGAGGAAACTGTCAATATGGCACGCGAGGGCCTTCGGACCTTGGTTATCGGCAGGAAAAAACTCTCGCCCGCCGAGTTGCTGGCGTTTTCGGAGGCGTATGGACGGGCGCTGCTCTGCATGCAGGACCGAGACGCCCAGCTCCAATCCGCCATCAGCGGACACCTCGAGACCGGCATGGAACTCCTCGGGTTGACCGGCGTCGAAGACAAGCTCCAGGACTATGTCAAAAACCTGATTGAGCTTTTGCGAAACGCTGGGGTTAAGATCTGGATGTTGACGGGCGACAAAGTCGAAACCGCCAAGTGTGTGGCGATATCCGCCAAGCTCATCCTGCGGGGCCAATCAGTGCCACAACTCACCAGGATTTCGGTGGAATCGGCGCTAGAGGCGTTGGACCAGGTCGTGCGCGCGCCCAATTCCGTGTTGATTGTCGATGGCGAGTCCATTGCTGTTTATCTCCAGCATTTCCCCCGAGAGTTTTTTGCCGTGGCACTCACGCTTCCAGCGGTGGTTGCATGTAGATGCACGCCCCAGCAAAAAGCCGACATTGCCACGTACATCAAGAAGTACACCGGCAAGCGTGTTTGCTGCATCGGCGATGGCGGAAATGACGTCAGCATGATCCAGTGTGCAGACGTGGGCGTTGGCATTGTGGGAAAAGAGGGAAAGCAGGCTTCGTTGGCGGCAGATTTCAGCGTGGACCAATTCCACTATCTTCTGAAACTTCTCCTCTGGCACGGACGCAACCTGTACAAGCGCCTGGCAAAGCTCCTGCAGTTCATCATCCACCGTGGCCTCATCATCTCGGTTTGTCAGGCTGTCTTTCTGGTTTGTTCTCAATTCGAACCTCTAGCATTGTACCAGGGCTGGCTCATGGTAGGATACAGTACCGTGTACACCATGGCGCCAGTGTTCTCGTTGACGCTTGACCAAGATGTGGACGAGAAAACCAGCAAATTGTATCCGGAGCTCTACAAAGAGCTCACGCTTGGGAAGTCGCTTTCGTACCGGACGTTTTTTATCTGGGTGGTGGTTTCGCTTTTCCAGGGCTGTGTGATCCAATTGTTGGCACAGAAGTTCCAGGGGCTTGCAGAATCGTCGTTTTTGACCATGGTTGCGCTCTCTTTTTCGTGTTTGGTCATCAACGAATTGCTCATGGTGGCTACCACCATTCGGACTTGGAATAAGGTGATGTTTGGAACAATGGTGGTGACTTTCATGGTGTATGTGCTTTCGGTGCCATTTTTGGACGAGTACTTCGATCTTGACTATGTTGCAACGTTTGAGTTCTTGTGGCAGACGGCGGTTGTTCTTTGTGTCAGTATAATGCCGGTGTGGATGGCAGGAGTTGTGAATCGGCGATTGAATCCGCCGTCTTATGCTAAGGTGCAGGCATGAACAGCCAAGGAGGAAGAAGAAGGAGGAAGAAAAAGAAGAAAAACAAGGGAGGGCACGGGTATTTATAGGTTGAGTTCGGGGGTTCCCTGCAGACCTCGAAACCCGGAACTTGGAGGAGATCCGGATGCACAGGGGCAATTCCGGGGAGCCGCCAGACGTCACCACCGATACGGTCGCATTCCGAGGGCACCCAGGCACCGGCACCTGTGCGTTGATGGAGTTTGTACTGGGATGTACGGGTTTATGGTCGGAACTGGTTCGGGGTACGGCGCAATGTGCAGGCCCAACCACCGTCGGATTATATGCAGGCAACCGGCAGGCCCACCGACCGGCCCCAAATGTGTCATGGTCCCGGCCGACACACTCTGATCCCGGCCGACACACTCTGAGCCCGGCCGGTATATGCAGGCGATAACGCGGGGGCGTTTCGCCCGGCATTCCGACCTCTGGACCGGTTTTCCCAATCGGGGCATGCGCATAAGAATCTGGCCGTCGATATCAGGTTGCAAGGTACTGCACACAGAGCCACACTCGCATCTTCGTTTGCAAACTGTGGCCCGCGGAGTATATGCACTCCCGCAGGTGGCCCCATTTTTGCTGCAGCTGCCAGTATATAACCCGGCCCCGTCCAGCTATTTCTGCTAAGATACCCGCCATCCCTGCAGACAGCTCCTCTATTTACCAGCTTCAAAGATAGCCTTCTCTTTCACAGACTGCAGGAACCAGTTGCTCATTCGAAACAGCAGATTCAAGAATACGCGTGTTGATAAGTGAGATAAGAACGAGAATAAAAAGGGAGCAGATTGGAAACTAATCTGGAACAACGGTGAAACACTGTCAACCCATTCGAAACAACCGTGAAACTGTGAAACCCATTCGAAACAACGGTGAAACTGTAAAACCCTTCGATTCAACTCCTCCAGACCTCATCACATCGCTATGTTTGCATCGCTAACTACCAAAACATCGCTCCTCACATTGAGCTACTTGGCGGCTTCTACAACGTTGCCTTTCTTCTTTTCATATAAGGAAACCCAGCACAACTTGGTGTACACAAAAGGCCACACCAGCGCCCGGTCGCTATTCAACAAGATCTAATTTGGAACACTGTAGACAAATGTACTGATTACCACGGCGGTTCTTGAGCCGGCGCTATATACAGGCCGTGCCGGCCACCCAAGCCATCTCAACTTCCGACTGCACCATGCATTTTCATCTCAACTTCCGAGCCATCTGCACCATGCATTTTCATCTCAACTTCCGAGCCATCTGCACCATGCATTTTCATCTTCGCTTTCTCAAATCCGTTTCACATCCGTTTCACATCTTCACTTTTCAGCAGCTTTGTTCCAAGCTGCATCCTTGAAGAGGTCCTTGGCATCCACAGTACCACTGGCGAGATCCAAAATCATCTGCTTCTTCTCCAAAGTCAAATCCCCGCTCCTCATCAACTCTCTCTGGGTGTGAAGCACGGCATCGTCGGCGTTTCTTCCAACGGAAAGCTCCAGGACTTCACCCTTGACCACGTGACGCATGCGCTGGCCAAGAACTTGGGCGTCAACGTCCAAAGACCAGTCCTTCTGCAAGAGAAAGTCGTTTCCGGCGAAATTCTCGTCCACAGACTCGATCACCGAGCGGGGAAGCCTGTATGGGTATTTGGACTTGATGAGGGCATCCTTGGCGACGGCGGCCACACGGGATCCGGTGTGGAGGCCAAGCAGGCCGATTTTGCCGTGGAAAAAGACGTCGCCGGAAAGCGCTGGCTTGTATGCCGTCTCCACGAGTTTTTTGGGCACGATGCTGGGCGGCAGCTGGGTGTTTTGGCTGTGTGAGGCCAGGTTGCCTCTGGTGCTTCCGGTTCCTCTTTGGGCACGTTCAGTTCTTTTGTCGGCGCCTCTGTTGCCCCTTCCGGCTGCACTGCCCGAAGCGTTCAGTCTGTTGCCCCTTCCGGCTGCACTTCCCGAAACGTCCAGTCTGTTGCCCCTTCCGGCTGCACTTCCCGAAACGTCCAGTCTGTAGCCCCTTCCGGCGGCACTTCCCGAAACGTCCAGTCTGTTGCCCCTTCCGGCGGCACTACCCGAAGCATCCAGTCTGTTGCCCCTTCCGGCTGCACTTCCCGA